>CM056998.1:122625162-123259090 GCA_029891345.1 Dryococelus australis
GCAAGTGATGCACACTTAATAACTAGAAAATATTATAAAATGGAACTTTATAACAGGGTTATACTAATACCTTAGAATATACATTGACTTTAGTTTTTTACATCAAAAGGTAAAAATTTATTTCTCATATATTTCTAGTGTGATGGCGTTTAAATACAATATCAATATTACTAATAATTTCTCATTACCCTTACAAAATATATTTCCGTGAATATTTTTAGTAAAGTGAAGTGAATTTGGATTTCCCGAAAAAAATAATAATTCAAGGAGAACAGTCACAGGAGGTGGGCCAAATACCAAATTAACAGGTATTGACTTGGAGGTTGTTTTGATAGTTGGCAAGGATTCCCCAACAGTAACTATTTTCATTGTACCGGAGAATGTGGAGGTAGCTGCAGAACCTCTCCTTGTGATAGAGGATGAAATTGAAACAGAAGCATGCCCATTTTCGACTGCAGCACCATCAACATGTAGTTACATAGCAACATCAAACACAAATTCTCACAGAATTGGTCCTTTAAATATGTTATTATAAAATTAAGTAAATGCGTAATGACAATAACCATGTTAAGCTAGGCACTCAGTTGATAACTTATATATATTTAAACATATATTTTTGCATTTCAGAAGGAGGCAATCAGAAAGAGTCATACATGGATATTTATTTGGGAAAATTATAGGAAGGAGAAGAATCACTGATAAAACGGAAATTGGTACTTTCCGTAGAAATTATGGAGAAAGAAAGTTACTTGAAATCTTTAAAAAAAATTTAATTTGAGAGGAAACTGGATTTGAGCATCTCACAATTTACAGAGGGCTTTCACGTTGGTGAAGCTCAAGTGTATATGGTTCATGGCGATGAATTACTTGGAACTGAGAGTTTAGTTTCTAACGAAGGATGATCCCAATCAGAAACAGTTAACAAAAGTTCCAAATGAGAATTATATCCCTAATATATATATATATATATTTTAAATTTAATTCCATATATGTACGTATGCATATATATATATACGTATGCATATATATATATATATGTACGTATGCATATATATATATATATATATATATATATATATATATATATATATATATATATATATATATATATATATATATATATATATATATATATATATATATATATGCATACGTACATATATGGAATTAAATAAAAAAGGTGTAATATATAGATCACATGTGTAGATAACTATTTTATTAATTTCTCTAGCACACGTATTACACTTTTTCCTTAAAATAAAGCATAATATTTCTACTAAGTTGGAGGGTGTATAGAGCAGTGGTAACTAATAAACATATACTGTTTGGCACACATTAGTGTAGCTAAGTTGCATTTTGACAAACTATTTCAGTCTGAATATAAATCATATCATGTGTAATGTAAGTTCAACATATAAAATCCCTTCTCCCTGATCACTTCTCTTAAAGTCCATGAAGATCAGTGGCCTACATCATCAACTGTCAGATCTGCTGCTGCCTTACACGCTCTCTCACATACTGCACTTCATTCTCAACCACTTCAAGGTATTCGTGAGGCCCAACTTCGTTCTCTTTCCGATCTACTGCCTCTTCATTCACAGGAATAACAATGTTATCCCCTTCATCCCTGGCAAAATTGGAGAGTGTTGCACAGCATTTCACAACTGAACCAGCATAAGTAGGGTTCAAACAAAGGTAATTGAGCCAGGGAAATTTTTCTTTCAAAATGCCTAAAGCACGTTCAACAACTTTTCTTGTTGCCTTCAGTCTGCGATTGTACCTGTTTCCTACCTCATTGTCTTGATCATTATGTAGTGGGGTCATAAGCTATTGCCTTAAAGGATATTAGAATCCCCCAAGAGTATTGCATTAGGAAAAAGATTAGACAACGTTCTTCCATTATATGGTACAATATACTGTTTCGTAGGATACGACCATCATGCAAACTTCCAGGCCATTATGTGCTAACATAATAAAACATGCAAGAATCACTACACACAAACATACAGTTTAAATATTGATCATCGTGTCTGTTAGCATAGTCTTCTTCACATACTCTAAGTGAATCAAGGGGCATGAGAGATCCATTAGTCACACCAATAACATGCGGAAAGTTTGCTATTTGGTAGAAACGATCCGTTTCTTTAGCTGTGTCTTCACGCCATAATACAACTGTGTTAAATAACTCGCTGTTTGCAACATGCACCACATTAGAAACTCGTATACAAACAGTAGACTTATGTACCCCATGCATATCAGCCACCATATGAAACTGGGCTCCACTTCCAAGCCAGTGCAATGCTATATACAGCTGTTGCTTAGGAGATAAAGCGCCACTCTTTTTTGCAGTATGCTCTAAACTCAATTCCATTTTCTGGAGTAATAAGTATCCCTTATTTAGCCTCATTTGGAATCTCTCATTGCAATCTAAGTTCGAATCAGTTGGAAACCACTGATTCGCAGTGAAATTGAACTACTCTAATCCATGAAAATGGCTCTATTTAGAATTAGTGGAAAACCACTGATTGTTTCAATGAAAAAATTTCACTGTTGTATCAGTGACGTGAAACAATTTCACTGATTGAATAAATGACGGCCGACTGCAGTGGCGAATTGTATATTCCTTTTATTGAATGTAGGCAAATTACGTGAAATAAACATATTTACGATAGTTTACCACTTATATTATGTAATTTACCGTAATTTTATTTAAAATAGTTACAAATATACCGTAGGCGGCCGGTATTGAATTCACGCAACGTTCGACTCTAGTCCGCTGCCTTGCCATATGTGCTACCATCCCAAGTTGATATTGTAAGAGGAATGTATGTGTTTTATAGTGACACTGCGAAATCGTGTAGTTTGATGATATATGCTCGTACTTTTTGTTTGATTAGTACCGTTAGGATAATTAAAACGAATAATATATATGAGTTAAGTCTCTTAACCATATTATATGCAGTTTAAACCTTCAAACATAGTGCTGTAACTATTACATGGAAACGAAATGAAAGACGTAGAAATGAATGAAAGGCTGTGTGTTCATATTACCTCGTAAAATGGTGTTTTGAATACGAAACACATTTTAGAAAGTATTTTGTATTGGTTTTATACGTTTATTCATTGTTACTTCACTTGATTTGATACACGTTCTTTAATAGCCATTTTTAAACGTTGTTCGACGGCCATTTTTACACGCAGTTTCTGTGATATATTAGTCAAAAATAATTAGAGACGGAGAAAGTTGCTAAGATGTTTCACTGATCCATCAGTAAAAAATTAAACCACTGAGAAAACAGCGGAAAAAATTACTGATGAATCAGTGGGAAATGTCACTAAATCAATAAGTGAAAGAAATATGGCATTATTTCACTGGTTCATCAGTTAAATTCACTCAAGTGACAGTTGTATCAGTCAGATACGCTTCACTGATTGAAACAATGAAATTCTCACTGATTGAGATGCAGAGTGTACACTCTGCAACATTTTCAAAATTTCAACTCACTCTTAACCTATAATATTTCCTCCTCCGATTAATGTGCACTGTCATTTGTTGATACTACTTCTAAAGACACCTTCTTCAACACAGGATGAATATAGTCACAAATTCTGCATGGTGACAGTAATAATATTCAACACAAAAGCTGAAATGCCTACACAACCTCACCTGTAACTTGAAACTATAAGCAAGTGGACACTTGTAGGTAATATCTTCTTCTTCTTCTGCACTTCATGAATTAGGTTGCTGCCTGTTTCGGCTTCATACTTCGTTTCATCTTCTTCTTGGTCGACCAACATCCCTCTTGCCTGTAAGATTATAGTGTGTTATCTCCTTTGTAATATTTCTCTCATCCATTTGTGTTTTATGTTCCTTACATTTTGTTCTATACTGTAGATAATATATTAGTGTAAATTAATAATTTCTTCAAACTTGTAAAACAAGTCAATTATGCAACAGATACTTGTAAAATTAACTAATATTTTCAGTTTTACAACTTGTAACTTGTAGATTTGTAAATTGTTATTGTGCGACACTATTCTACAAGTTACAACTACTGTGACTAATATTATTAACTTGCAAATAATTTTGCAACAGGGCCCTGCACTGTACATACAATAAGTACAAAAGCAATCTCTCATGTAACACGAGGGTGTAGGTAAGACACGATTAAAAAGGCAACATTCAAAGCACTGACTAAAAAAAATTACAATAAAAGTAACAAGAAAAGTATTTATATGTTTAAATATTGACAAACAATAATTAAATAAACTGAAATACGTAAATAAAGTCCTATGTACGCTATGACAAAATATAATGAAATCAACAACTGCAAAATATTTAAAAAGATGAGTTTGGTACACTAGTGAAATATCAGCGAAGTAACAGTGAAATAGTAGTCACGTATTTCAAAATGGTACAACAGGCAGTACAATTATTTCTTTTGCAGGATTATAAAAAAGGAAAGTATTTGATATTATATGATAACTAATTATTAAGTACAAATGTATACATACATTTTTAATTAATGTCCATCCGAATCCGACAGGTGGTTTTAATAATAATGCTGTGAAATTGATCCGAATATTACTTTTGCTGCCCATCATACCTTTCAGCTTCCAGTTATGTGGAAGATTATAGAATTGGTCAATTGTTTGTTACTGAATGAAACCATAGATTTAAGTTTTAATTTTTTTCAAATTTATCATACCATATAGGACGCTTTATTATTTTGTTTCTGTTTAAAGAAATAATTTCAGAAATATTTACATTAATTATGTATGTCTTACAAAAATTTCAGCAGCAAGGAATGTTTGCGAATACTCGACAACATTGGCGCCAGCAGAATGTGACTTTTAACGAGGTAGGCCCAGCGCTGAACGAATGCAAGGAAGCGGAGAATACGCTGTGGGAAGGAAATGGAAAATCTGCCGAGGAAGCCTGAGCACACGAGAAAGTTCAGGTCTAAAGGAGATATATAAATATTGTGCTTCCAGATGTAGCCTTGAGATGTTTACTTCTCTGGCCCCAAACGTGCTCTGTGTGAGCTCTCCCTTCCTGCAGGACGGGGATTCTGTGCAGGCAGATCTCTGTAGTCAGGCCTGTGCAGTGGAGCGGTCTGGGGTGAAGAATTGAAGCAGAGTCTGTGTCGCGGTCTGGTGCTTTGAAGGAACGTCTCCTGGCAGCCGTGCGTGTATAATTCGCCTGTAGGAGGAAACGGTGGAAACTTTGCCGTGAATTCTGGATGCCTTAATTTTAAGATTTGTTTTATCTCAAGTTTCAGTAACGGAATTGCATTCGGATGTAAATTCTGTTGTTCTGCTTCTATAATTCATATTGCCAAATCATGCCATGAAAATGGTTGCCCATTACACGTTATTGGACCATTATACGTTTTCTCCGAAAAAGATAAACTGCTCATGCATAAACGAAATACATAAAATTACCGGGTGCGCTACCTTGGTACCAAGATCTCCAGTAGTTTAAAGAACCTGACTCTGCTTGCGCTACATTGAGTTTACAATTTTTTTGGGTTAAAATGCTTAGGAAAATAATGATGGAAACCTAATATTATGAATCGTTTCATAGATTATGCACAGGACTTACAAACTTCTTTAAAAAGTGATAACATTGCCATAGCTGTAGGAGCAGTAATAAACTAGGCCAGACACCCAAATGTTCGGTATTGCCACTTTCTTTAGATAAGCTATCCCAACTACAAAAACAATTTGCCCATTTATATGTTTACTGACAGAGCGTTTCTATTCTCAGAAAGATTCACAAAATGTTCCTAACATGCTCCCTAAAATAGCTCCGTATTGAATGATTTCGTCTATAGAAACACACTATTAAGTCAATCTAATTTTCATGCTACAAAGTAAAAAAATAACTGTAAATTTACATATACAAGGTTTTGGTAATTTTACATTTTATATGTGTAATTTGTAAATGCAACAGTACGTGTAAATTTACACAAATGTTCTTAATAATCCACAGAGTACTAGCTTATGTCTTTGGTAAAAAGGCATGAATGTGTGGCTTAATGAACACAATTTAGATGTAAATTTACACATTTTGAAGTATGTGTGAGAATACACCCACCACCGTATTAAAATCTTAATTTATGTATTCTTACTGCTACATAGTCGTTATATGAACACCCACTGTCACTATAGTTGTACATCTTCAATTGTGCAATTTTACAATGACCATGTGTGTGTAAACTTGCATTACATTCTGGAGTTATGTGTGAGCATATATTTACACACATATATTTGCGGTAATTTTACAGTTTTATGTGTAAATTGCTAAAACAAATACAGTATTAGAAATTTTTCACCAACATTCTTGTGAATTCAGATATTATTACAGTTCTTCGTTTGAAACATGTGATTAAGTCGTAGGGAGTATTAACTACTTCGAACTACTTTTGTGTGTTCAAAAGGAAATCTGAACTCCCGCTGATGGAATATGGTGGCTTTTGTATAAAAATAGGTATTCTATATTTGAAATCCATTTTTATAGACTGTTCATGTAAAGTGAGCACTTTTTAAGGCTCTCCCAACAACATTAACATGTAATAAATATAATTTATTGCAGTCTAAGATATTAACTTTTGAGAGTGGTGAAATCTATAAACTGTGTTTATTAGTAATATTGAAATGTTTACTTTAAAAAGTGGCGGAAAGTTAGAAATTAATTGAAAGGAAAAATTTTGTGGGTCTCAAAAAGTGCTTACTTTACCGTGAATAGCCTACCCACATTTTGGAAATAACTTTTTATAACTCTGTTGAACTACCAAGTTACAAAAGCAGTGAAAATTTACATGAAAATAATAAAAATACACATTCAAAGTATGTGAATTAACATGATGCAGTCGTAAAAGAACATATGCGGAAGGTAAAATTGCTTCGTAAAAAAGTGGGAAAAAAAATACAGAAATTGTCTAGTTACTATTTTGTTAGTGAGTAAATGCACATGCATGATGGTGAAATTACAATTGCGATGTCTGTTTAAATGTACTTGCAATTGAGAGAAAATACACGAATGTTGCAGTTTATTTTCTGCTAGATAGTAATAGTAATTTTAGACCATTCTATGTAAAGTAAGTTGTACAAAGTGTATGTTATTTCACTTATTTGTAGACTAAATGTACTTGGACGTAGAGTAAAAAACCTTGACATTTGTAGGTGTAAAATTACACTGCTGTCAGTGGAGACACTGCTGCCGCCACATACACTTTGTGTAAAGTTACACTATTTTTGACAGTGTACTTAATACAATAATATAACATTAATGTATACATCAGTGAAATGTTAAAATTTGATCGTTTATATGAAAAATTACTTAATCCGGAAGTTTGAACACCTTTAGTGACACGTTATGAGAACAGCAAAATCACATATTTATATGAATCAATTCTTATTCATACTAAGTAACTCACAATTCCGGCAATTTAATCAGTCTCGTATACTGCTTCCAAACTGCGTCTCATTGCTGCTTCCAAACCAAATTTGGTTACACTGAAGCGTGAAATTTATTATATGTGGAAGAACATTTCTAACAACATACGCATAATTTAGTACAAACCCCATTCCGGTTCATGTTAATAACTCCCTTCCTCTTACATCTATAGCCCGTGAATGGACATAAATTTTTGCCTCGGCTATCACATTTTATCCACTAATTCTATATAACTTGTAATTAAAAAATATAATTTTAGTAAATGAAATATCACTTTAAACATAAAAAATTGTATTTTTTTAATAATGAGTTAATACTTATAACTTATTTAATTAAGTTATATTTATGACCAAATCAATTTTATGGCCATTAATTGTACATATTTTGCTGACATTAATAACATTTTACAATTTAATTTTAATATTCGTTTACATTACGTATACACTTATATCAATTAAACTGAGGAACTTGATTTATTTTTTACTTTCAGAAAGAACATACAGTCAAAAATTAATAAGTCATTATTAATTATATGCTTTGTGTTAAAGATGCAAGAAATTGGAGTGTTCAGATTAGAACCATTAATAAATGTAACTCCAAGATAAAAGTGATATCGCTTTTGCATCGGTTGTATTACCCAGCAAACACAACATGTTTGCAAAGTTTCGCCAAATTGTCGGCCTGATACCTGTAGTGTCGACAACTGTCGTTTCAATGCCAGAAGAAAGCCATCTGACAACGGCGTGACGTCTTTTTTGATAGAGATTACAAACCGTTGGAAAAAAACGGCACGCTGTATTTTTTTCGGATAATAGATGGTTATCGCCGAAAATATGTCGCCCTGATATCGCTGAGGAAACATGTTACAAGCATCATAAAAATGTTTCTGGGCCGATTCCCATACGGCAACTTTGTCTTTTCGGTAAGCTGGACATTATCTTATTTATTCCGGCCCAGTAAAGTTTTCGAGACAAGGCTCTTTATCACAATAAATATATAAATATAATGTCTTCATGGCGACAAACTTTTTGGAAAGTGTTTTGAATAGGCAAGATGTTAGCTAGCTCTTATTGTCATGATGTATTATTTGAGACCATGTGTTAACAATTAGCAAGATTTTTGTGATTATAAATGTGTCATGTAGTAGCTACGGCATTTGTTTGCTTTGAAATATTTTACATTTGTACAACTATCCGACAGATATATTAAAAACTAACCAAAACTATTTTGTTTGCAAACCTCTGAAGAAATAGTTTTAAAATAACCTGTGTTTTAAAATTATTTATTATATTGTAATGGAATTGATATATTCCCGTATAATAATTTTTGTAATGATATATTTTTAATTACTGGAGTGTACCAGCAATTTATCCCGTGGTGCATAGGTTAGCATTCTGGACTGTCAACTCAATGGTCTTAGGTTTGAATCCTACACTCGGCAATCAAAAGATTAATTTATCTTACAATGTGTTGACAACTAAATTAAATTAATACGTTTAATGAGAAAATGACAATTACTAGGATTTTTAATAGAAAAGTTAAGATTTTTTCATTGGTATACTGCTTATTTCTGGACATCATGTAACTCCAGGCCCGGCATCGTAACGACATTCAGCCGTCGCAGGGCGGACACTATCGGCCAATAGTTAGCCGCCAGTCCATATATCCATCGGGCCGCTTCCGGCATAATACAGCGGGCCGGTATCGGCTTGCCGGAGATTGTCCGCTAGCTTTTACCGTCCCGATTCCGGCCCGTACTTTCCGTATGTGCTGGGTGGTGTCTATTTATTGCCTCGAGTGCATCGGTTAACACAAATGAAACTTTGGCTAAACAAAAAAAAGATTGTTAAAATTTTTCATATAGTGAAAACACTGAAGAGAAGTACTCCTTGATCACACAGTTGAAGGTAACCAATTCAATCAATAATGTAATCTCTGTGCGCAACAGAATAACTGGTCAAAATAAATTTTCAAACGGCTCCGAACCTCTTTCTAACTATACGCATTCCTACCTTCAGGTTTATAAACTTATTCCGCCAATAGGGCGATCTGAGGTAAAGGACGGATGTTTAAAAAATACAAGTTATTATCCAATGCCCTGTTCTCTGATACATTGTAACTTCATGTTTTACTCAAATCCTTGCGAAGTCCTTCGGAAGGACGATTCCCAGCCTTAAGCACAGTGATACAGGAAACCCAAACCATAGCTACAATATGATACCATGTAAAATGCAAACGATGGTATCAACAGAAAGAACGTCGTTTTGTGTAGCAGAGAAGAATAACCCATTATTTCATACATACATGTTACCTAATATGCTTACAGAAAAGTGGAATTATGTGTCAAACTAACTCACAACAGATAGGACTCTGTAGTTGGCAGGATTTACTTGTGGTTAATTCAAAGCCGTTTCTGAAAAAAACTATAATGATTCCAGCCATTTTGATATAGTGATTTTAAGCCGTATGTGTTTATTTAAGTTATTTTGATATTTATACACATGGAAAATTTTTCATAATAATGCATATATTTTATTCTGTTCGATGACAGTTTATACTTTGGGAAGGAGAGGCAGGCACTATTATGGTTCTTGCATAAATACTAATGTAAAAATAAATTGGCATTACTCATGTTTTCACAATATGAGCTACAAATTTTTACGTAACCGTTACTATTACAAACAATTTTCCAACTACACCTATACAAAATACGCAAACTGTTTTAATTAAGTCGGCACCCTAAATCATTTTCCCCCAATTGACTGACAATATGGCACTCTATGTGGGACAAATGACATTTACACAAATAACATTTAACTGTAATTATTAGCCTGATTTAGGAACACGCATCGCATATGTCTACGTTTCCCATTTCTGTCTATCTAATTAGATCCCATAGTACTATGATTCGTAAGAAAATTTTTATATATTTACGTATAAGCTAATTTTCCAGAAATTTTTTACCCCTTTGATAAACAATGCAGCAATTAGCTAAATTCTGTAATGTTTTAATTTACATACTTACTTACTACAGTGGCATCACGGACAGTAGCCTATCCATTGCTTCAACAACTAGCCTTCTCCAAAGAGCTCTGTCTCTACACTCCTGCTCTGGGATGTATGCCTTTCTAATATCTTCCTTGATTGCATCAAGCCATCTAAGTCTAGGTCTTCCGCGTGGACTCTTTTCTAAGAAGCCTCTTTCTACCACATCTTTTACGAGATATTTGTGGCCATACCACCTTAGCCTTTGTCCTTTTATCACAGCTACTATATTAGGCAGCTGGTACAAATTTCTTAGTTCTCTATTTTTTCTTTTTCTCCACTCCACTTACACCACAAGGAGAGGATATCCTCTCTTTAGCTGGACCAAAATTTTGCCTGAGAATCCCATTTTCGAATGTTATTAACTTTTTTTAAATTCTTTTCGGTAAAGTCCATAGCTAGGCACCATACAGCACTACTGGTTGTATTATAGTCTTGTTTATCCTAAGTTTTGTTGTTCTTGACAATTTTGACTTTAACATTTTCCCCATCAAAAAACTTAATATATTTCCTGCCTGTATCCTTGTTAGAATCTCCTTTTCCATGATGTTCATCTTATTTAACAGTGCTCCAAGGTATTTAAAATCTTATATTTTTCTGAAGCTTCTCCATCCATATCTATCGCCCTAGGCCCTACATTATGACATCTACTTATGGGAAGGTTTATTTCCTCAATATCTATCTCCAGTCCTACTTCGTTAATTTCTTTCACTAGCACCTACATCATGTCTCTTAGTTCTTCCTTGTTTTTGCATATTAGTACTGTATCATCCGTATAAGCTAGTATATTTACTTTCCTGCCTATTTGTAGGTCAGTTTCCATCTCGGCCACTCTCTTTATTGATTTTTCCAGATCAAGATTAAAAAGGAGAGGATACCCTTATTTGACACTTGTTTTTACCTCAAAATATGCTGATAATTTTCCATTCACTCCAACTCTGGATTTAGACCCTTATACACATATTCTGGTAGGTCCGATTAACTTTTCTGGGATTCCTACTTTTTCCATTTGAATCCATAACGAACTTCTTTGAATACTGTCATACGCCTTTTTAACGTCAATAAATAAACAGTGTATTTCCTTATTATACTCGCAGAATTTCTCTGTTATTCTCCGTAAAACATGCATTTGGTCAATGGTAGATTTGTTCTTCCTGAATTCTGCCTGTTGGTATCCCAAAGTCTCCTCCATCTATGGGGTTAATCTTCTAAGCGATATCAAACTCAGGACTTTAAATGCAATACATATTAGCGAGACACCTCTATAGTTTGCATACATCATGGAATCTCCTTTCTTAAAAATTGGGCAAATCACTGACTCCTTCCATTCTTCAGGTATTACTTCTTTTTCTGTAGATTAGTGTGATGAGTTGATGTATTTATTGTTGTACTATTTCTTTATGTTTTAATTTGCTTATTTAAATTTAAATATATTTCAGATGCAACGAATTAGGAAGAAAATTAAGTAAACTGGTGATACGGTAAAAACTGGCGATTTGTAAAACAACGAGTAAACGTCCTAATGGTAGAATGCTGCAGGCTGTGCCATAGACTAAAGATGTGGTAGACCAATTATTCGTCTTCTGCGAATTAACTTAACATTGATCTACCCCAAAGCAACACGAACGTAAAGATCACAGGGCCAAAAGCGGGGAACGTGTTTCTTTGTATCTTATTTTTTAATTACAAGCGCTTTTATACAAATAGAATACCGTTACTAATTGGAATTTAATCAAACTGCATTAAAAATTGGTTATAGAATGTATTAATTCATTTCAAAGTATCGTTTAATTATCAGTTTTCTAACTTCAAATCGAATTCATGCCATTTTGCTAAAGGCAGTTCTTGATAAAGTGAGTACTGTTGAAATCACACTTAGAAAAAAGTCAGCCTACCTGCATATATTTTAATTGGCACAGTGAGTGACATTGGCCCAGTAACGTTGGTAATGATGAAGCAAAGTAGTTTCATGTATTAGCGTCGAATAAAATGTGTTACGTAACCATAAGTGATAACAATAATTATTTCTTTCGCTTTCTGTTTTTTAATGCATCTAAGTGTAAATATGAGCATATTTGTAAAATACTTCCCTTTGTAATAATTTTACATATTATGTTGACAGACGCTTGAATGAAGTGATGGGGTCATGGCAATCCTAAATTTATATAAAGGAGAAGAATAAACAACGTGCATACAAGCTGATCTTAAGTAGAAACACTTTTGGGAAAATTTTGAATAAGGAATGCTCGTTACGTAACCTTTGTTTAAGTACGTCTACATTTTTAGACTTGGCAATGCCAGACAAACAGTATTTTTTCCCATTACTAACCTCTGTATAAGCGAAAATTGTGGAGACATTACGCAAACACTGCACTCACATGAAACACACACAATGACCACAAACAAATTTGTAGAAATTCTAACTTGCCTCCGTTTATCGTTTTACTCCGCCTTCACATACTTGTTATTGAATCGGGGACGAAATTATTAACTTAACTATAATTTTGTTATTCAAGCAGCTCGTACAAATTTGAAATATTTTTTAACAGTATAAAATTGAACGCTCACGTCAATTATTTCACAGTATTGAAAATAATTTATTTTTTGTATTTGTAAGAATTATTTATTTAAATATCCTAAACGGCTGCGTTGAAACATCGATTATGTGAAATAGCTAATAACGACAGCCAGTTGACTAAAGTCTTAAGACAATTTCCATTCTGGATTTTGACATACGCTAGATATAAATAGATTTAAAAGTAATAACTTAGTAACCGGAATATTGCATCATTTTACAGAACTGAGAGAAAATTGCAACCCGAATTCGGGCCGGGCCATATCACTACGATCGATTTTCTACTCAGGGCAGTGATTTGAAAAAAAATAGTTTTACAGTATAGTTCAATTATCTAAATAAAAACAATTAAATTAGCACACAACTGCTTTTTACAAAGCCAACAATTTTTACGTAAACGATTTTTATTGCTTAAAATGTATTCTCGAGTTCTGCAATCTTGTCTTACAGAAGCAACCTATGTTGGCCCAACGATTGGCATATGGTTGGAAAGGATAGCTTTAATTTGGATTTAATCAAACGTACAAATAAAAAGTTGACCCAACATAATATTGAAGAATATGTTTTCTACCATGAAAATGTTATTAGCTAATGGTCCGATGAAAATAGCTCTTTCGCGGCTTCAAAAGATTGCTGCCTCTCTTCTGTCCAATTCCAGCTGACATGCTTCCGCAGAAGTTCAAAGAGCGGTAATCAAACTTCAGCAACCTTGTCTGAGTAATTGCGATAAAAATCTACGACACCAAGAAATGCCCTTAATTGTTTAATATTTTTAGGTGCCGGAACATTAGTAATGGCCACTAACTTGTCAGGTGTTGTGCGAATTCCTTCCGGAGAACGAACGTGTCCAAGAAAGGCACCTCTTATCTGCAAAAGAGTAGCTTCCGTAAATTGACAGTCATGCTTGCTTCTGTTAATTTTCTGAGTATCACTTATAAATGTTCCAAATGCTCTTCAAAAGTGGTTGACACGATGAGGATGCCATTTACGTAACATCGTACAATATCTGTACACTCTTCGCCAAGAGTAATACTCATGCAATGAATAAATTTTGCCACCACATTACATAAACCAAACGACAAACCCTCGAAACAGAATTCTTAATTACAGAATAAGACTGCAGTAAACTGCTGCGATTCTTCTGTGAGCGGTACTTGCCAGTATCCATGCGTCAAGTCAATAGTTGACATAAATTTTACGCTACGATACAGCTTTAGCAATTCCTCAGTCGGCCTAGGACTCTCATGTGTCTTCATCGTTATGTTATTAATTTTACGAGCATCATGATATAACCTTTTTATTCTTAATGCAAACCAA
Organism: Dryococelus australis; assembly: GCA_029891345.1. NCBI lineage: Eukaryota > Metazoa > Arthropoda > Insecta > Phasmatodea > Phasmatidae > Dryococelus > Dryococelus australis. The sequence goes on from CM056998.1 coordinate 122,639,562, forward strand.
GGGGTTGCAATATGGGCTTCAAGAATATGTCATTTATTCCCATGTTTATATAGAACCTATATTTTGCTTGGCTTCTTTGACATACTAAGCCGGGATCGGGTAACTTTGCAATGAAAAGGCTCGTCAGGCTCTGCCATGAAATCAGCCTTAAACTATTTATTCCTTCCGGTCTATTCGGAAGAGATGTGCCTGTGTGAAAATAACATATTTTCAAGCAAACAGTTCTCCTCGAGGCTAACAGCTGTTACGTTTTCCAATGTTTGGATGATCTCTTCCGGTGTAGCTAATACTCATATTTGCAGTGACTTTCTTATTTGATACTCGACCAGTTACAGCTGTCAGAAAACCTTATCTGACCACAACCAGCTGCCCGGTGTGGTTACTGTGCTTGCCACGCCAATGGCAGGTCGCACTAGCAAGCCCCGAAAAAAAAAATTGTAACGAGTCACAAATTCAATTCCTAAAATGACCTATTTCGTTAGTCCCTAAATTAATAATACCACAATTCACTTAGTATCCCTCTGTCCAGGGTGTGTGTATAGCCGATAAGGTTCAAGATATCTACTTGGTTGGCTTGTACTCTTGGGTTATGGTCCTGCCGAAAATTCTCTCTGTACTGGTGTGATGGGTTGCCTCGATACAGGCGCGGCGGACTCTTCACTGGGGCAGCTTTCCCTCCTTCTCTACCAGCCTGTAGTCGCTGTTAGCTATTTATTTTGTCAAATGCTAACAGTCCTCGGAAAGTGACTAAATCGCTATCTGGCCTACCCGTACAGTGCGTTTGGTAGCGGGAGGGGCCTACAGGAGTTGATGTTGACCCATCGCTACAAACTCTTCATCAGTGTGGTGTTAAATGGCTAGATTTCTCATACAACTCTGATATGTGCGTGTCTAGGCTCTCCCCCTCCCCCTGGGAAGAATTTCTCGTAAAGGAGTTGTGTCCTCAGTTTGCCTTGAACATTTGTGTTCCAAAAATATTCGACGAACGTTTGACAGAATTCAGAATAATATGTTACCCCACTTCGTACTACCTCCCACCAGTAGTACGCTGTTGAAGTCACGGCCAAGTTAAAGCAACCTAGCATGTCGGTTCAGGTAAGCTAAAAAAACTGAATATTCCTCAAAATTGATAAGAAAATGAATTCGATTTTTGCGAAACTAGCCCTCAAACTCACTGTAGCAGACATATGTTGTGCTTGGCTACTTATGTCAGTATGCAATAGGGTAGATCTAACCTCCTCCCTAGAAGTTTCGTTAGTTTCTAACTGCAGCTGCTCTACCTTGCTGGCCTGCAAGGCGTAACTTGCTCTTACTTTCTCTAGATCGTTTCTTATATCGGCAACCTCACGTCTAATGGAGCCTAAGTCAGCGGTCACTTGGCATATGCTAGCTGTTACATCTTCCCTTAGTAACCCTACTTGTTCTTGCAGTAGGCTACTGTGATTTTCCTCTGTTAGCTGAGTTTCTTGCATGTGTAGGCTGTCCTGCACATTCTCTTGCAACTGAATAACTCGAGTCTCCATATTCTCCTGAAGTTGAGTTACTTGTGTATGTAGGCTGTCGTGTCGGTTTTCTGTGCTCGCTCTGTCGTCGTCTTTGAGCGGATTCACTTGAGATTGTATACTTTCATGTAACTGCCTGTTGTGAGTTTGCATCTGAGTCTGCATACTATCCTGCAATTGCGGTTTGTAACTGAGTGTTTTGTGTTTGCAGCCGAGTCTGCACTAATACTGCCAATTGCTGCATCGTAACCGGGAAAAATGCTCCTGTTTCCGTGGCTTCCGTATTTGCCTGCGTGTTAATGTGAACAGTATTGTCAGCAGTGTATGTGGTGTCTCTATCCTGGCTACCTACTGAAAGATACTTGCATCTTCTCTATAGTTTCCTCCACGTCTATAATATGTTCTAGCGCTCTATAATTAGTAGGTATAATTACACATCAATTGTATTGTGTTCGGGTGCTTCTACTCATTTACTGACACTATTGCCACCGTTTCTCCCAGAGTGTGTACGAAGTGTAGACAATCTGTAGAAACTCGCTTGTTGTAGGTAGGACAGGAAAGTTTATATTTGTTGTACATGTCTGTTACCACACACAGACTAATTGGCTGGTATTCCATGCATAACTGTGTACGTACTGGGAATACCTCTTTAAAGTACTTAACATTTGCTTGTATGTAGTCACAACTTAGGTAATAATGCAATGTGCGGACAAGAATAAAAACACCAGCCTGAATCAATTTGCTTATGATACTCACACTGGGTTTTGTTTTTTGTTGTACGTGTAGTAGAGTGCTTAGTCTGACTTCGCAGTATCCTTACCATGCCAAAACAGTCATTTCCATACTAATAACATAAATTAAAATATTGAGTGAGGTGTTTACAAGAACACATACAAAAACAAGCATATCAATTGTTTGTAACGATTTCTTTGCCACCTGCGTGATAACAATTGCCCGGTTCACCACAGGCAGGGAAGCTGATGAACATTACGTACAATGGCAACTCGTTCTGGAGAACCGCAGGTGTGCATACTTTTTCTACACGTGCTGAAAAATTCTTACACTAGAAGCATTTAAAAACTTATTGATTTTAAAAATGGGCTGGAGGAAAAGGGTGCAACGATTCTACAAAAAATGTAGGCATACAGTGAAATTTTAAACTTTGAGATTGTAATGTTTTCCATATTTTTAAATATGTATTTCACTTTATCTGAGATGAAACAACTCTTTATAAATCCTTGATGCCAATCTGTAAACATCTTGATGAAAGAAATCCTAATCTCGTTGAAAAGTGGTCGTAGGCACCTAGATCTTTACGTGTCCCTTTAATTAAGGGTAGGTGAACGCTTGCGAAAAATATTAGAAAGTGCGATTCTAAAATATTTATGTAAAAATACTCTTTATGTAAAAGTACTGTGTATGGAATATACTCGTTACACTCAGGAAGAATATGATAATAACTCTTGGGGTTTTCGTAGTGAAAAAAACTGGGAACAGAACTTACAAAGATTTAAAATGGCGCCGCTATAAAACCTTCCAGAATTATTGGAAGCAAACATTTCACGTAGACTTGTGTAACAAAAATGAATGCTTCCTATCTGCTGAAGAACGTTGACCTTGCAGAAAAACTGCTTTATTCCCCCGGAACAGGGTGATCAGCGGGATGCTCCCACAGCAGGAACCTCTCAGGGTAGGGTATTCTGTTACGTGAATTCTAGACCATCTACACGTAGCCGTCGTCATGATACAACTCTACCTACTAACGTTCACCACGCAAAAGAGTCAAATGAAGCACACAACTTAATTGCTGGTAACAAATTACTATTAAAAAGACGACGTTCAGGGCGAGGTATCGGACACCAACTTATAATAAAAACCGTGCGCTTAGCCCACTTCGGGCTAGCGTCCTATGCTACATCTTACCTGTTCGGAAGATTTTGGTAGAGAAAACGATTAAGCTCAACTGACTGGCACTTACAAACATGGCCTAAACCACCAGCCAATCACAGGGCAGGGTTTAAACCTGTGGACCAATCAAAACAAAAAGACCTTAAAACCTCCCAACGAGCCACTTCTAACAGCCTTTCCGTATTAAAAACATAGAATAAATGGTTTAAACATGGAGACACAAATTAATCAAGACCCAGAATCAGATACAATGTAGAGATCGAAAATTAAAAAAATCAAATTATTTCACATAAAAAATACGAAAATGAAAACTATCGAAACTATCTCATTAAAAAATTATATGATTGTCATCGTTACATCTAATATTAAAAACACTATCCTTGAAATAATTTAAAAAAAATTCCCAATAACTCTCCACAATAATTCAGATTAGGTGGCATTACATAAAAATCTTTCACAGCTATGTGTATAACATATATACCATTAAAAAACTGTTCACCGTAACACATTTTTTGTCGTACTAAGAAATATTTCCTCTATAATAATGCAGCAAGCCAACTAAATAGACATATAAGAAATCTGTTTTTAACATTGCGAATTACAACTTGTATTGCAAATAATGTTTCTGAGAAGTGGCATAAAACAATTTGTTATTGCACGCGATAATACAACCGTTATCAATAAAGCAACAGTGGAAAATGTTATGTTTCGAATTAGTCACAGAAAAAATATATCAATTCGAAACATAACATTTTTCACGTTTTATGTATTGATAACGATTGATTTGTCGATTACAATAGCAAATTGTGTTTATGCCATTTCTCAGAAACAGTAACTGAAAAACGAGACTCAATTCGCAATATTAAGAATATATTTCATATAAGTCTAGCTAGTTGGTTGCTGCATTATTTTACAAGAAAGAATTTTTAGTACTACAAAAAAGTTGTTAGGCAACACTGCACTCAAACATATTTCTTATAAATTTTAGAATGTTTTACCACATTTCAAACCATACTGAAATCAGATTACTTAATATGTTGTAGTTTTATTGAGATCAGGTATATTTGCTACATAATTACATGCAGTTTCTTAAATTCCACAGTTATTTATTCTATATCTTGATATTAGCTGTGTTAATATTGAAACATGAAGAGCGATACCAGGGGACGCAGAAATTCTACCAGTGGATATTATTAAAACGGATGTTATAAACAAAAGGGAACATAAAAGAATGACACTGCACACACGCAGGTATCTACAAAAGCGCTCAGAATTATTGAGTCCGGCTGACCCACGCTGAGAAAAGGGTTTTGATAAATCGAATAATGATTGTTTGGCTCTAACAAATTAATTGGCTGTATAGAGGAAATTAAATATTTTGTTGTTACGACCTAATTATTTCGTTGATCTCATTTTTTGCGACAAACAAAGATTTATTTGGCTCTAAGTACATTAAACAGTTACTATTAAAATTTAAAAATATTTGAATTTTGACTTAGATCAAAATCTATATTATCAGATGAAGTGAACACACATGAAATTAGAATGTTTTAAGGTAAGTTGAATACATGGATATTACTTATATTTTTTTAGTTATGAGCTGAAAATATTTATAAATATTTATAAATAGATTAGGAAACAAATATTTTGTTGCCTCCCAAGGTTTGTTTACTCAAGAGAATATTTTGTTGGGGCAACTAAATATATTTTTGGCCCTATTAAACCAAATATATTATAGGTCTTTCTCTCAGTACAGTATGGTTGCAGCAATACACGAACATATGTCGTCAGTAACACCACTAAAACTACAAGGAAGACCCAACAGGAAGTGAGCATAATGGTGAAGGTAGATATGAATAAGAGGTTTGGTGGTCACGTGGTTGAAAGAATGTGGTGTTCGTGGGAGTTGGTTTTTTTCCAGAGCGGCGATCCCAGAACGACGATTTGGGGTCAAGTGTCTTTATGCTAGGGTGAGAGAGCGAGCCCAGAGCAGCCCTTATATTAGGTTAAAAATCTATCCCCATTCCTCCTTTTCCAAATACAAACAAATATGCTCCTATATAGCAGTATAACAGCTCGATGTGTTAGTTTTTAAGTGCGGCAATACTTTCAACAATATATCGAAAGGCGAGATCGCGCAAATGTTTTAGCAAACTATTCACTGAATAAAGTTCAAAACTTATACTACAGCGTTTAACTAGTGATATATTTATTCTCTTGTTACTACGAATATGTTAAAATATTATGACAACATAGTTTACACGATTGCAAAATTTGATCACTAATTAAAATTATATTTAAAAATAATTTGATCTTCATGCACAAAACTCTTCACCCTGCGACACACACACGTGACAGCTCTGTCAATTCAAACGGGTCAAATTCGAGACTTCAATAGGCCTTCCGTAATGAAAAAGTTGAAGCTGTAATAACAGCGTCATTTTACCTCTCGAAGAAAAGTTTCGTTTTTTCCGGGGTACGTTGGTCCCCAGATGTCGACGCTGCAAATTTCCTCACCCCCCTTTTACTTCACGTCCCCCGAGGGGAAGACGTATGTAAAGCAGGGACCTCGTCTCCACCTCCGGGACGGTGGGAACCAATAAAACGTCAGACAAGGCAAACTTGCACTCCGCGCCCTCTATCAGCTAACTCGCAATTTCGCAGCTTTTCCGGCCAAGCTTCTTCTTTCTTCTTGCACGCTGCGTCCTGATCGTATCTCTTCCGGAAAAAAAGCGGAGATCCTTCATGCTTTAACACCGGGGATACATCTCTTTGCTGCCAGCTCTGTAATTTTTTTTTCGGGTATTATTTTATTTAGAAAATTCTACGTTTATTTTCTGTTAAAGTCTATTTGCAGTTTCTTCGCACTTATTGAATTAAACCTTTGAAAAATCACCACATGATTGACGAGCTTGGTTGTTCCTTAAATATGTTGTATACAACAAGCGTTTTATACGTTTGTTATATAAATATCTTATTTTGGTTATTAGAGTAACTTTGGGTATTATGGAATACCACTTAGTTTTTTAAATATAAAAACATTTATATTGCAGTTATGGCTACTGGTATTGCGCTTATATGATACTCAGACTAGTGTACATTAGTCCAGTAAGTTTAAGTACGTAAGTATTTATAAAGTTTTTGCAATTTGATTATTTTCCAAAAATCGTAATTACGGGGCAATATGGGATAGTATGGGTAATATGGAATACAATGAACTTTCAACTGTCTTTTTTACTGGAATATCTCCTATAGAAACTATAGAATTTAATATATGTGTAATTTGCAACAAATATCAATAACAAAATGTCACAAATAGATTTTAAAAAATATCCTCTAGATGATAAACACTAACGTTTAGTAGGCTTTAGAAAAGCATATATTTGCAAAAGTCACAGGCACAATGAATTTTCAATTAAAGAGAACTTATTTACTAACATTCATTTTATAGGAATTATTCCACTTTACCTATTGCAAACAAAAACTGTCTAAAACAACGAGCCTATATAAAAGCATACATTTGCAAAAGTCACAGACATAGAAAACTGCTTCTGCTCCAGAAAAGTCAGTATGTGCCCACAATTCACACATTGTGTACTGAAACCACTCATATCCGTGTTTATCATCCGAGAACTTCCCCTGGCAAAAGATGAACTCTGCATCTGCACTGCTTGGTTTCTCTTTATGAGCAGTTAAATCAAGATCAGAATATTCATCGGAAATGTATGCATGAGATTTATTGCTTCTGGAACTAACTTCTTCAATGAATAGTTTGTTCGGCTTAGGTTTTGCTCTAACAGTTGATGGCCCAGGTTCTGTATAAGAGGCAGTAGAAGTAGATTTTGTGATGCCTGGGCCATTTCTTGCATTCGTGTTCATGTGGCTTTTGGTTTTATTTCGCTCAAATTTTTTTCGCTTCTTTTCGCTCTTCTTCTCAATATCCTTTTTATTCTTCTTGTTGTTGTTTTGGCTACGCTTAGCAAGTGCATCTTCAAGTTTTGTTTTGTAATGCGAATCAGAGATTACTTTAGCAATAGTTCTTTTTGACCAATGTTGGAAGATGTAGATTTGCTCACTGAAACTGGAGAAATGTCCTTGAGCGGAATCATAGTTTCCATCCCTGAAGATAAGGAAGCAGGGCATTGAGCAATTGAACGGGAATCTCTTAAATGTTCAGATATCTGAGACTCACCGTGTGATGCAGGCCTAGACCTACCGTCACATTCTAAGTCTTTGACTTCACTCACCACTCGCACTTTTCTCTCTGCTTCTTCTTTGTCAGCTTCATCAGGTGGTATCATAGAGTTGGAGTTAGGACTAGGGCTAGTAGTAATAAATTCGTTTTCTGCAGCAATGAAGTCGGCATAACTGGATATATTCCTGTTGCTCGGAATCCAGTGACAGTGGGCTCTCCAGTTTAGCTCTCAGGTATGCCCTCCGAAAGAGTTCTGTAATGTCGTAAGGCTTCATTTTACCTGAACTATGCCTTATGAACTGACGAAACTCTTCACTGTAGTACACTTAAAGATCCCCATAAATGTTTTTTTCTAACGGCTATATGTCTTGTGTACAATGTGGGAACTAACTCACAATGCGTATGTGATTTTCCCATGCCAACCTGAAGACTTCTATGTTCTTTGTGTGATTGTAGTGCCCGTCGAGGATCAGGAGGATAGGTGACTCTTTTGATGGTTTTGTATGCGTTATGAAATGTTCAAACCATTGGGCAAAAATATTTGTTTGAACCCACTATGATGGGTGGCAAACCCCAACAGTTCCAGGAGGGCCCCTTGCATTAACACTTGAGTTATATTTGTCCTGCCAAATATCATGTAGGGAGGCACGAAATCCCCAGCTGCACTCATGCATACAGTGATCGTTACAAGTGAACGTCGTTCAGCCGAGGTCAGAGCCGCTATCTAGCGCTTTCCGTTGAGTGCCAGAATTTCAGGTAACCTGCTCTGCACAATCGACAGACCGCTCTTGTCTACATTGTACACTCGATTTACTGGGTACCAGTGCTCATTAAAGCAGAACTCCAACAAATCATAAAATCTTGCCACCGCTCCCTTGCTAAATCCCCTAGCCCTTGCAAAGTATGTACTTGGTGGCTTTCTTATTGAAAGGGAACCATAGAGCCAGTATTTACCAGCTTCTCCTGAGTTACCAAATGTATTATTAATATTATATATTTTAGCAAGTTAGTATGCAATAGCTCTTACATCTCTTCTGGTTAAACCATAAAATGTTGATTTCATCTCTAGTTAATGACTATCTAATTCATTCTGTAATTCTACAGAATAAATTGGCTTACGTCCCATTTCCTGCATCACTGCAACCTTAGGGTCCTCTACCCCCTCTTTGGCAAGGTGAATTAGAGTGGTCCTTGGCACATCACGTTCCTTCGCAGCTTTTAGGTAACCCATTCTCTTCTCACGAACTACGGTAATTGCTTCCGCCATTTTCATTGTATCCCAGTTCCTCCGTTTCTTCGCTCGGGGATCTTTCTTATTCGTCATTTCTACAACAGAACAAAACGCAATAATCATGTGTGTTCGCACTGCAAATACTTTTTATGCCATAAAAAGGGCACATTCTTTAAAAGTTTTATTTTACATAGACCAACTTTTACTTGTTACTAACTTACAATTAACAATGTCGAGTTCTTCAAATGAACACTATTTATTTTAAATGTAATTGATTTTATAAAAATATTAAATAACAAATATTTTCAAGTAGACACTACTAAAATATGTCACACATATTAAATGCAAGTCTAAATTGAAAAAGAGACAGTAGCATCCAAAAATATGGGACCGCCCATATAAATCTTTAAAAATGACTCCCATTCCGTTAGCTATATTTAAACAGTTTGAGTTATGCAGAAAATTTTTTCTCTACATACAGTTTATAAAACAACTTTCAGTACCATATTGCGAGTCACATAATAGTTTACTACATTTTTCGAATTGTAATAGTAAGCGCCACGTAAAGAAACAAAATGTGTGGGTATTATGGAATACCTCGCAAAATGGACGGTAACTTGAAATACCAACTATCACATATTACCTGCATTAGCTATTTTGATGATAACGAAGTGGCAGCTATAACCAAGTGCTGAAAGACGCTTGAGTAGTGTGTAAAACAACAGTTTAATACTTCTATTTTACAGACACTACAGCATCAGTAACATTAAAACTAATGTAATATTTTTTGTGCTCGTAGATAAGCTCACCTGCGTAATATTCGTGACTTGTGGGGGAAAAAACAGGTGATGTGCAGTGCAACGTAGCTCCAACCAAAATGGCGTCTCAGTAGTTGAAATGTTGTTCGGAGGAGCAGTACTGTAGTTCCACTTGTGTCCGCCAGGTTGCGACTCTTGTCAGCCGAGAAACCACGGTATACTGAATTATCCGAATATTCCATAATACAGGAAGTTACTCTATACAGAATGGGGGCTTTTTAAAAAAACAGGAAACAAATTCCCAGAAAATGGTATAAATCGCCAGTACTTATCACACAGATTACGCATTTGCCAGGGGCATCACGATATTTGTAGTACTTACTACCAAATATAATGAAGTTCAGGGGAATTGCGGGGTAAATCACGTATATTGAATTTAAATTACACGTTTTGTGTTTCTTAACGATGTTAAATCGAAAAAACATATCACACTGAACACTAAATAACTAGGGGTATAATGATCTTCGCCGTACATACTACCAAATGCGATAGTGGGGAAGGCTATGGAGATCAGGGATATAATGGTTTAAAACATGTAAATTTATGTAAATTACGTGTCATCTGGGTTTCTTAACTAATTTAAATGCACAAAGACCTTACCTAACGTATAATCTAATTTCACGATATTTAATTACAGGGGTATAGTGTGCCGACACGAGATGGTGTGTAATAAATGTTTAGTAAGTAAATTTGCTTCGTTTCATCCAACCCCTATAATTCACATATCTTGAAGTCAGCTTTTATTTGGTTATGCATTATGCATTTTACATAGATGGTGGCAGCAGAACGTAAACCCTTAAATTCAATGTTACAGAGTACAATTCGTTACAGTTACTTACCAAGCAAAAAATTTCGTGATTAATTACATTACTTACCAATGTAAGCGGCGAATATAGCTCCTTGGTGATGTACTGCTAATATATACGTATAGGACACGTTTACCCTATATTCTTAATTGTCGCAACATTACCCTAACACACTTACTTTCGCATAATACTTAGGTGTAACACTCTACGCGGAAATAATTGCAAATAAACACTCCCATTTTCACACAATAATTAGATTTGCCACTTCCAATCGAAATAAAAGAAACGAAACATACCTATTAGCACTTGTACATCAAAAGCATTCGTACGGTCAAATTAACATTGTACACCACATTTCCACACGCCACCAGCATACAACCGTCACTTGACATAGGTAGAAATTAAACCGGAAGACCACAATCGATGTGCATTTGTTTCCTGTCTCAGTTTAATGATAGTAGTATGATTTGGTTGGTTGACAGCCAAGGGCGTCGAGCGTCGGAGCTGGAGCCGGGTGAGCCACCACATTGTTACGTCACACAACCGCCACCTTGGATGTCATTGAACTTTTACCCCTGACCACTGTGACCTTCCACATAGACCTCGGCCTTGACACCGAGGACGTTTGACCACAAAAAACACTAAAAACCTTTAAAAAATTCTAAAAACTTATTAAAAATTCCAAAAAATAAAAAAAAATCCGAACAACGTTATTATTATAAATCATTAACTGTTATAAAAACCATTAAAACTATTATTAAAGGGATCATCAGAAAATACCCATTTTTTCCAGAAATGCTAACAGAGATCACCAATTCCGGTGACTCCGAGCCAGGCGACCAGGATCAGGACCGTTGACATATGACCTTGACCTTTAACATTTCACCTTGAAAATGCTAAATTCCAAAATAATTAGAAACATTCACAAAATATTAAAAATCGATTAGAATTTTTCTAGAAATATTTATTATAAGAAAAATTATTTAAAATTTTTCTAAATTTAAAAAAATGTAAAAAAATTAGTTTTTTAAAATTGTTATTCACAAAAAAATTTTAATTAGTAAGGTTTTCATACTGCGGCCATCTTTCCGTTTTTACCGTCGAAATTTACCTTTTTTCCTTAAACGATTTCCTTAAAAAATTCATAAAAAATTTAATTAAACAACTTACATTTCCTGAGGCTCACCTCTGTCCGATTCCAGCAGACGACAGACTCCCTCCCACCCACTCCCCTCACCTATACTTGTTCCGCCATCTTGATTTTTCGTTCGTCATTTTTTTACATTGCTACTGGAGGCAGCCATCTTTGTTAATATGTTACTGGATGCCGCCATCTTTGTTTTTAGTTTGTCATTTGTTTATACATTACTAAAGGCCACCATATTGGTACGTGACAGCCACCTTGGTAGGTGACCACCATCTTGGTATACATCACCCTTCCACCATCTTGGAAGACAATGCCCAATAGCAATTGACCTTTGACCAAAATTCGAGAAAAATGCATAAAAGTCAGCAAGCATAATACATTACAGACTACCACTGTCATGTTAGATGCAAACTACCTCGACCTTAAACTACCCCATGACCTTAAATGACCTTGAAAACCTAAATTCAAGAAAACGTGTTTAAAAGTCAGCAAGCACAATATATTACAGACTACTACCACCATGTTAGATGTATACTACCTTTACCTAGGCCCCATGACCTTGAATGACCTTGAAAACTAAAACTCGTGAAAATGCATAAAAGTCAGCAAGCACAATACAATAAAGACTACCTCCACCATATTGAATACAGACTACCTCGACCTTGACCCTATGACCTTGAATCACCTTGAAAACAAAACTCGAGAAAAGATAAATAAAAGTCAACAAGCATAATACATAACAAACTAACACAACCATATTAGAAATACACTCCCTTGACATTGACGCCATGACCTAACAATAAAAACTCGAGAAATATATATGTCTAGCAGCAGAAGCTAGCCGAGACGATCCACCTTCGACACAGCTGCTGTCACACTAAACCTCTCAGCTTACCTACCTACTGCTTATATTATACAAGTCTGCATGTGCAATGGCGTCATATTGACTTTGAACCTATCGTACTGCACCATTAATACATTTTGCAGACATCGAACAGCCAATCACCAAGTCACCACATGATTGCAGCTAACAAATCACATACGAGCACTGAGACATCACACACATGCATGTAGGCAGGTTTTAGATGCTAGTTCCTTGATTACATTGCCAAGCAGTTCTATATTCAACAGTTTCTTCCAGACAAGTTCTTAGCTAACTTATAAATCATGGTCACACTTAAAGTAGACAACTGACTTCTGTTGTCGGACAAATCCCCTCACAAGACTGACTCATTGATCCCATCGAAAGCATGACCCATTGACCCCATGACCCATTGATCCCATAACCCATTGAACCCATGACCTATTGATCCCACTACCCATTGACGTCATGACACATTGAGCGATGGAGCGATGGAGCGATGGAGAGATGGATCGAATGAGCGATGGAGTGATGAAGCAATGGAGGGATGGAGCTATAGAGCATCCAATCCAATCCAGTTAGCTATAATGTAGGTCACAGCCCCATGCTAGTCAAGGTTAAAAGGCAGCCCTTCGTATTTGCAAAGTCATCTTCGCGGTATGGGAGCACTTTGAGAAAACCCAAAAAATACTCTTTCGCCCCTGATGAAAACACGCAGGTCCTTACATAAGAATATGTTATTTAAATATGCTCGTAGTTATATGTAGGCTATATATCTAAATAAGGACACTAAATTAATTTTATATTCCCATATTTTTATACACATACTTATATATAAAGATTTATAACATATCTATACTTCTATGTTTATATGTACATACATATATATACAATGAACATGATTAATATATAATCTCATATTTATATGCACATACTTAAATACATACATTTAAATTAGTGTTATATGTCTCTATTTATAAGTACATACTTATACACAATAAAGTTAATTTTATATTCTCATATTTATATGTATATACTTATATGTAGGCATTTAAATTAAAATATATTCGCATATTTATGTGCACATGCTTATATACAGCCATTAAAAATAATGTTATGTTAGTATATTTATATGTAGATATTTATACACCTATACATATACTTAATTGCGTAAACGATACACTGAAAGAATTTTATATTTATATATCTGTGCATACTTGTATAATACATATACCTATACATCTAAATTAATTTGAAAGAATTCTATATTTCTTGTATTTACATACATATGCATACTTATATACCTTACCTATACATTTGAATTAAATTGGAAATCAATTTTATTTACGTACTTATATCCCTATACCTATCCATACACATTAAATTGAAAATAATGTAATATTGCCATATTTATAAACATATACCAATCTATATAAAAATTAAAATGGCAATAATTTTATACTTACACAATTATATACCTATTTTTATACATAACTATGTATAAGTAAAATTCAAATTAATGTGTATTTCCATACTTATATGAACCTAACTATAAATTTAAAATAAAATTAAGTATTTATTACATAATTGTATATAACAATACATATTTATAAATAAACATAATTATGTAAAGTCCTTTCACATATATAATAATATCTGCGTGTTTTCTTCCGGGTGAACGAGTATTTCGGTTTTCTCAGAGTGCTCCCATACTGCGAAGATGAATTGCTATTATGAAGGGCCGCTTTTTGACCTCTACGAGCACGGGGCTGTGACCTGCATCATCGATAACTGAATTGGATTGGATACTCCACAGCTCCATCGCTCCATCGCGCCATCGCTCCATATTTCCATCGCTCCATCCCTAAATGGGTTTTGGTGTAAATGGGCCATGGGGTAAATGGGTCATGCGGTAAATTGGTCATTAGTAAATGGGCCATGGGATTAATGGATCATGGTGTCAAGGGGTCACGGTTTCACAGCGTAATGGTTTAATGGGGTCACGGGGTTAATGGGTCATGGTGCAATGGTGTTAATGGGTCGGTCTTTTGAGGGGGTAGGTCCGACAATACGAGTCAGTTGTATACTTTAAGTGTGACTATGATGTATACGTGAGCTAAGAACTTGTCTGGAAGAAACTGTTGAAGATATAACTGCATGGTAATGTGATCAAGGAAATATCATCTAAAGACTGCCTACCTGCCTGTGAGTGAAAGTCTTAACTCTCACATGTGATTGGTTAGGTGCAATCATGTGGTAACTTGGTGACTGGTGGTTGTTTTCTGCACAATGTATTAATGGTGCAGTACGATTGGTTTAAAGTCAATATGACGCCGTAGGGCTTGCACACCTGTATATTATAAGCAGTAGGGAGGTAAACTGAGAGGTTTAGTGTGTCAGTAGCTGTGTCTAAGGTGGATTGCCTCGGCTAGCCTCTGCTGCTTCACATGGATTTTTTCTCGAGTTTTTATTTTTAGGTAATTCAAGGTCACAGAGTCAACGTCAAGGTAGTGTACAACTTATATGGTGGTGGTAGTTTGTAATGTATTATGCTTGTTGACTTCTATGTATTTTTCTCAAGTTTTCGTTTTTCAAGGTAATTCGAGGTCATGCGGTCAAGGTTGAGATGGTCTGCATCTAATATGGTGGTGGTAGTCTGTGGTGTTTTATGCTTGCTGATTTTATGTATTTTTTCCTCGAGTTTTGTTTTCAAGGTCATTCAAGGTCATATGATCAAGGTCGAGGTAGTCTGCGTCTAATATGGTGGTGGTAGTCTGTAGTGTATTTTATTTGCTGACTTTTATGCATTTTTCACGAGTTTTTGTTTTCAAGGTCATTGAAAAACATGGGGCCAAGGTCTATGAAGTCTGCATCTAACATGACAGTGGTAGTCTGTAATGTATTGGGCCTGCTGGGTATGCATTTTCTATAATTTTGGTTTTCAAGGTCACAGGTCAAAGGTCAATTGCTGTTGTGCATTCTCTGTTAGGATGGTGGATGGGTGATTTATACCAAGATGGTGGTCACCTACAAAAGTGGCGGTCACCTATCAAGATGGTGGCCTCCAGTAATGTATAAACAAATGATAAACGAAAACCAAATATGGCAGCCTCCAGTTACATATAAACAAAGATAGCTGCCTCCAGTAGCATGTACACAAATGACGAATGAAAATTTAAGATGGCTTAATGAGTATAGGTGAGTGGAGCAGGCGTGAGGGAATCAGTCGTCTGCTGGATTCGAACAGATGTGAGTAATTGGAAGGTTGGGGGAGGGAGACCTCAGGAAATGCAAGTTTTTAAGAAAATTTTTGTAAATTTTTTAAAGGATATTTTTGGGAAAAAGGGAATTTCGATGGAAAAAGGTGAAAAAAGGCCACCGCCGTTAAATACTTGTTACATAATAATTTTTAAAATAATATTTCAAAATATTTCTTAACGATATTTTATATTTTTAAAACGATTTTCAAATTAAAATTTTAAATAAAAATGTTTTAATAAATTTGAGAAAATTTTTTCTGAATATTTTCGATTATTTTGAATGTTTGCATTTTAAAGGTCAAATGTCGAGGTCAAAGGTCAGGGTCAATATCAAATGTCAAATGCCAATGGTCCTGATCCTGGTCGCCTGGCTCGGAGTCACTGATCTCAGTCACCGGAGATACTGATCCCCTTCAGAATTTGTGAAAAAAATGGCATATATCTGATGACCTTATGATCATTTTTTTTTATATTTTAATTTTTTTAAATTTTTTGTAATTTTAATAATACATTTTTCGGAATTTTTGAGGATTTTTTTTGGATATTTTAAAGTTTTTTTTGGTGTTTTTGAGGTTAAAGTTCCTCGGGGTTAAGGTATAATATCACACTGGTCAGGGATGAAAGGTAAATGCCCAATTAGGTGGTCGGGTGACGTAACAAAATGGCGGCTCCGGCTCCGACGGCCCACACCTTTGGCCAACAACCTACCAAATCATTGAATTAATTTTGACTCTACTCGACGAATTAAAAAAAGTCGACAATTATGGTGCACAATTAAACACCGAAATTCTAAATAGGCATTCACAAAACTATATATTTCACAGAATTACACCACGACATTCAACCTTCATTATCTTCATAACATCGATAAAAAAATAACTCAATAGATAGCAGTATACACAAAATTCAATCCTGACGATGGGCAAAGCACATAGCTGTTTGGTTAGATATAAGAATTGGCACTTATAATCAGTCCACAACACCCTCCCACCTTGAGTCACCGACTCAAAAAACAATTCAAAACTCAAAACATTATACAAACATAAAATCAGGAACATTGACATTTTTGACCTAAATAATTTTTGTATCTTGCGGGTAACTTAATTTTCCGACTTATGCATGCATGCCAGTTGCTCCGTGACCATCTCCTGTGTCGAAACAGTAAAGTGGGGATTTTGTAATAGCAATGTAATCACAACGATAGTATACGCTTTCTCTGGCAAAGGTTTTAGTAAAAATATGAACAATTTATTCTTTAACGTTTTCTGTGTAGTCTATTTTTTTATATCTAAATAACCTACATATTTCTTTTATTACACGAGGTAGGCACGAAGATTGAACTATGTAATTTGACTGTCGTTTTCGGTAAATAACAATATTTAAAGACGTTTTATTACATCGTCAAATACTTTATAAGGTTTCGCGTGAAGGGAATTTACAAAAATATTTATCTCATATTCTCCATATTTGGTGAAATCAGTTTATTCAGAAATACTGTGATATGGCGTGTAAAATCTCTTGAAAGGGCCACACAAAATAACATCACGCAAAGTTGACAGCACTTCATTAATATATATTACGAAACATTAGCTACAGTCATATTTTGTTATTACTGTCCGTTAATTTATGTTACAAATACTAGAGCTTTAGTTACGAAATATCATAGTATTTAATCACTCTTAAGAAAAAATAACAGGCAAGCAGTTAGTTGTTAATAGATATGCAGTTGTGGTCAAACGACAAAGAAACACGTTTTCAGTTATAAAATGCGGGGATTCTGCTTACTGCTAAAGAACGGATTTATGTCAGTGTGATGACTTCTACCATAAAGTAGTTCTTTTGGTGAAACATATTATATGAACGAGTTTCTCTATCAATATAGCATTTATAACATTATACAGTTTGTACTCGACATTACCAACTTTTAAAACATGTGAATGTTTAATAATGCACTTTATATCGACTAAAATGTAACCTTTATTTTTTTTTGCAAGGACTAAGCAATATGAATTTCCACTGACACATAAGTTCGCAAAGGCTCTGGATATTCTTCTATTCCTTAGAAATTTTGTAAACTGCCACATCGATAGAATAGAGGCCAATAATATAAGTTTCAGTAAAAGGTGAATGCGCACACACATCGTATGAGAGTGTAGCCGCCGCCATTTTTGGTGCATTATTAACTGTCGTAAAAACTGTGCCTGTGATTTGACACGCCTGATAGTTGGCAGGTATGACTAAAGACCTGTATTCTTTCCGGGAAGAAGTACAATGCAGCCGTGCGAACAACTGACGGAGTTTGGGAGAAGCTGGATACTACACAGTGGGGGTCTCATCTCTCCGACATTGGAAGTATTGCAGTATGCTGTCACCCAACTCGCTCGACCTTCTCCCCTCGCAGTACATAAACACGAGGAGATGTGACTGCGATGTAAAGCCCGTGTGCTTCGATACATGTGATTTTCACGAACTCCCGGGGAATATTCTAAAAGTCCTTCTATTCAAGACTGCATGCAAGTTAGTATATAGTTTTCTTTGGAACAACCGGTCACGAGATACTACCTGTCCTTCGAATAAATATAGGCGCACTTATTTTCACTTTACACTGCTGAAACTGTAATTTCACGACATCCTTTCCAAAGAGTTTAATTACAGAGCCTACAAATAATGACCTATGTTTATCACAGTTTTCATATAAGATTGCTATAAAGTCAATATGGGCCACATTTGCCATTTTTGTTTTCTATGAAATTTATTTTTATTTATTAATACCCTTAATGCTAATTCAAAATATAATGAAATTGAATTACAACTATCATAATTGGGAGCGCAATAATATGACACTCTCACTGGGTGGCCCTAAAATTTCGACTTTGCAGGTTACATTCCGTTGAAAATTACAGATGAACAATTACCAAAACGACCATGAAAAGTAAAGCAGTTGGCTCAATATTCTCAGGAACAATGCATGCTTATCTGCTTAAATAGAGTGTTGTGTTATATAATCCATAGGTAATTTTGATTTTTATAACAAATTGCGGATTAATTTCTTAAACGCATTTCAAAGATTACCGAGTTAACCTAACTATGGCAATCACCAGTCACATCCGGCAGTTTACAAGAACTGCGCATTATTGAAATAATTTAAGCTCCCCGCATATAGACAACCACAATGATTATCTTTCAGCAGTATTGTTTAAGTGGAGGTCAAATATTTGATTGCGTGCCCTTGTCTTTAGTACCTGTCAACACGGCTCTCTTATAAGATAATTATTTCGTGACAATTTCAAAATATCTTTACTTACTAAAGATGTGCTACGACGTCAGTATTTTCTGCGTAATACTTACAGCACTCGAAATCTGTTCAATTACGTTACCCTGGGGAAACTTAAAATTATTTTATAACAAGCGATAAAATGTACGATCGTTGACACTTCCTTTTACGAGTACGTGAAAATATTGAATAATGTTTCGAAAGATGCATCGATCAATGTCATTAGCTCAAATTAGGATGTGTCATTAAATAATTGCGTGTTTCTTCCCTGGATTCTGTCACGTTCTTTGAACCTTAATTCTTTGAATCTTATGTTTAATTTGTGTTTTGATGTCGTTGGTTTCGCTGAGATGCTGCGCGGTGAGAAAATTGTTTTTGCAAAAAGAAAACAAATCGTACCTTCAGTCATTCTCTACGGAAAAAAATAAAGGTGTTTTCCTTTAGAAGCGATATTATTGCACTCCAAAATATTTAACACTTATTTCCTTGCAAGAAATAATAAGCGTCTTTTCTACTTTAAACTCACATCATCATTAAATTACTATAGACATGATCAAACGATTCTTTCGATGCGGTTTTACTTAGCATATGCTGTTAATTTAGAAACTCATTAGCTTTCATGATATGTCCTTCCACCTTTCACGCTTCCTTCACCAATCGGCCATCCCCCTCCAACCCACCTATCTTTTAATACCATCTGGGCCTCGGTCGCTGTGCGGTTCGCCTGCTCGCCTTTTACCAAGGCGAACCAGGTTTAAAACCCCAACTGGGTCACTCCCGGATTTTCGCATGTGGGAATAGTGCCGTACGATGCGGCTTGTCGGCGGGGTTTCTCGGGGAACTCCCGTTTCCCCATTCCATTCATTTCGTCGCTGCTCCTTTCTCATCTCAATCAACATCATCGGCTCTCAAGACCTCAATATTTAGAAACGTCTAAACCTCTCAAGTAACTCGCGTATCCCCCTCTCCCCGCACATCTTCCACTTCCATAAGTTGAGATTTAAGTCGAACACTATCTGCTAGAAGCAGGGTGGGGCGGCGCATCAAAATATACGTCATTTTGACCATATTGATTTAACAGTAAAAATACGTATGTTGTTATCAACGTACACGTGATGGGTGCCATGCAGGACGGATCAGTTCTTGAAAACCTAGAAATAGTACTAGAAGTAAGAATAGTTTCATTGTTCGTGACTTAGTTGTCTATTATCCTGCGAAATAATGCAGCTTCACTAAATCACAATATTTCTTTAAAAATCACTTTCTTATTTCTAGCACAGGCAAAATTTACGATAACGATGAACTTAACATGTTCTGGTATTATAACTTTGGTAATGCATTCGTCTGTAGTTGTCCCAGCGGAAATTAATATTGAATTAATCCAATTTACAACACGTAATTTGCTTCAGCGACGATTCGATTGGAAATGTTGGAAATTGTTTACCAATGTTCCGCAGTCTGAAGAACGACAGATAAATACGAAAATCCCTGGGTCACTTTATAGCGTCATATGCGTAATATAATGCGATTGTGTGGAATGCCAGTGCATACGATGGGTGTTCACCACGTAACAGAAAATGTTTATATTTAGAGGCTTATAAAATGCATAGTGGTATGGTGAAGTCATTCTGTAGCTGCAATGATTAACCTTTCTGCGTGAGTGCCTACAAATCATTTTGCAGCAAGAAAAAGCTAACCTTCACACAGCTTTGGTATTCCAACAGCGTTTGCATATTTTTTCTGTACTTGTGAGGCCTGCCTGCTTAAGTTTACTTGTTGCAAACCGCACCTTTTTTTTTTGTAACCAGACAGGACGCTAACTTTCTTTATGCCAATTTTTCGGTATTTAGAACATAGGGCTAATTGGCGGTAAGTCTAGGAAAATCTAGAGCACTTAAACGCGACGTGTTTTATTCATTCCATGCTCAATCGTATCGGCTCATGTATCCAAACACGGGCAGGTTCGATAAGGTGCTAAATTCTCACTTATGCTTTGTCGTATGTGAGCGACGAAATGTTCTTATCCTTCAGACACAGTGTCTATATATTGTACGTTGTAAAAGAAGTATAATTTGATTATTTATAATTTACGTAGTATGTATCATGGTCCGGAATTATTTTAAATTATATTTTGTAGTCTTGTCAATAGCTGCTACAAATAACATAAAGCACAAAAACATGCCTATTGGAGCCGAAAATTGATAAAATATTATACCGAAACAAGTGCAGTTACATACAACTATATTTTTTACCGCAGAGTCAAAAATTACACATTTATCTTGGATCAAGTTAGCAATGTTTCTGTAATAGCTTGTTTTTTTTTCTCTTGCCAACCTCATATCTTATCTCTTTTTTTGATTCTTGAGTTTTCAAATTTAATTTTTATATTATGTGCAAATATTTACTGTAACTTTTAAATTCAGTGTATTTTGAAGGAATTTCTCTTCGAACCGTCTTTCACTCTCCGCCGCCGAATATATGCAAGATTTTACGGCACTCACAGAAAATTTGTGAGCCAATCTGCCCCTAGAAAACATCTCTCGGTGGACCGTTCCATTTCCATTGCATTGTGTGAATTATTTTTTTTCTCTCCTCGCTTCGTACTTGGCGGGAATTCTTTCTTACCGGTAGGCATATATAATACCTAGTAAAGTGATTATATAATTACCATCTAGAATGCAATTAATGTTTTTGCCGTACTCAGATTTGTAAACTTGAAATACTGTAGATTCATACTATTTATCCATTTTGAGGTCATATAGAATAGTCAATTCATATGAATTCTTCAACTTGCTGAGCAGAGCCTCCATTTTGGTTTATGTTATTTAAAAGGAAACAAATTTAATAAAACTGCAGAATTTTTTAAATTTATAATGGTATTAAAATAATATAATTTAAAAATATATAATAATTAGTAAAATTATTAAAATAATACAATATTTTCAATTTAATTTTTTTTATTTTCTTTATTAAAAATTTTCTTGTATAAATAAAGAATAATGGCATGGGAAAATGAAATGGAATATACTAGAATTGGTAAAAAGTGTAATGAATTATTAAATAAAGAATGTTTTACTTTAATCAACACATGAGATAAGCTTTATAACATCTCTACAAAATATTGTATCTAAAAAGGTACAAAATATTATGAATTAAATAAAGAGAACGTAATGTATGAATGTGGAAAATATGTTTTATAATACATCTCTCAAAACACATTAAAATTCTAAATTTTACAGTAAAGCACTAGATAACTTACACGAAACTCAACATGATAATTATCCAACAAAAACACGTAAAGTGTGTAGTGAGACTAAATCTATAAAACTATTTTATTTTCATAAAAGTACTGTAAACAAAAATATAGCAAACTGTAAAGCTTGTTTTAATGAATATATGAAGACAAATTTGAAGAAAATATAATCATGATACGAAGCTAAATAGTTAATAAATATTGCTTTTGATATTAATAGTAAATAAAATATTGTGTTATTTTGATTTTAAAAAATCACGGTACGAAATAGTCCATAAAAATTAAATGCAATTAAAATATATTTTCCTTGTAAATAGAACTGTAAGAATGGAGGCTTGTGTAAAAGTTGTGTTGAACAATGAGGGGGTGAGGAGTTCGAGACATATTACCAAATATTTTAAAACCAAATATATAACAAGACTAAGGAAAAATGATCTAATTAGAACTCTTCTACCATTTTTTATGCCACTGGCTATATACAAGCGGAGAAAAAGAAAGCAGATAAAAAGAACAAAGAATAATTTTACAAATTTACCTCACGCTGATGTAAATATCAATGAATTATATCCTAAAGAAAAAAAGATTATTAACAAAGAATTTACATTTTATAATAATTTATTTGTTAACAAAAAGTAGAAACAGTAATAAAAATTACTTAGTTAATAAAGCTATTAAAAGTAGGATATCAAAATAAAACATTGAAACTACTTTTTTAATTTCGGACAGCTATTCTTTTTTTGACTCCAATGAAAAATAAGATATTTGAGGTAATACACAATAATCTTAGAACATTTAGAGGTGTGAAAACCAGTACTAATTATATGCTAATTTTAATAAGCAAGAAAATATTCAATTACAATTTTTCACTTTTCAATCACTCAACTATACAGCATTGAATGCTGGAGATATATTTAAAAAAATTATAAATTCGTAATACAAGAAATACTTACACAATTATTAGAATTTAAAAAAAGAGGTTCTGCATGGGCTTTGGATAAAATAATTGGAATACAATTAGCAATAAATAAGTAAAATCCATTAAATGGAATTTATTAAGAAGAAAAATCATGCATAGATGTAAAGAATAATGATCAAAAATGCTTTCTTTGGGCGATAGAATATCCATTATTTCCAGCATACAGCAATTCAGATGGAGTAACCAAATATAAAAAGCATGGAGCTTATTATTGATGAAGTAATAGCTAAATATGAATATCCTATTAAAATTTATACATCTATAAATGTATACTCTATTGGTGATAAATCCACAGTATATCCACTAATACTCTCAAAGAATAAAAAGTAAAAATATGTGAATTTACTTTATTTCAAATATGATAAAGCATCAGCTAAAGCAGTCGTACCTGCGCAAAATTCACATTATTGCTGAATAAAAGATTTATCGAAACTACTTTCTGCACAAAAAATAATCATAAAATGAAAACATATATGTGATATGTGTCTTCAATTATTTTATCCTCAAGAAAAATTAAATAAACGTACCGAAGATTGCTCGAAAAATGAAGCTGTAAAAATCGCTTCACCCTCAAAATGAGAACAAATAAGATTTTAAAATAATAAACATACAATAGAGGTTCCATTCACAATATATTAAGACATTGAATCATTATTAAACAAAATATCAACAACTAAACCAAATCCAAGAGAAATAAAAAAAAATTAAATTAATACAAAAATATCAAATTTTAACTGAAGATAGTATTCATAATGGTTTATATAAGGAAACACTTAAAGAGAGAAATAAACTTACTAATGAACAAATAAATAACATTGATTTAAAATTGAACGATCAATCATACACAATAAAATATTAATTACACGAAGCTTCTGGTTTTTGTTATTTTATTGTATCTAATTATGGTTTTGTAAACCTCCAGTAGTATATCGAGATACAAATGCTTATAAAATATCTATACAATCAATAAATAGAGAAATAGAAGAAATTTGTGAAATTTATTCACAAAATGAACCAATTCAGCTACTAACAAAAGAAGAAAAACTGTTATACAACAAATCTAAAAAATTCACTTTATGCGAGTGTGAATATTCTAAGGACAATAAAAAAGTGTGTCACCATTATCATATAAGTGTAAAATTTACTAAGGCAACATGCAACAATTGTAATTTACAATTAAAATAACCAATTTTTTAAATGATTTATTTTCATAATTAAGTTGCATATGATCCACATTTATTTATTTAAGAGCTGGGATATGATGATAAAAATATATAATTAATTACAAATAACGAAGAAAACTTCATTAGTTTTGGGGGGGAAAAACAGAAGATTCAAAAATGAGGTTTATTGACACACTTAAATGTATGCCTAGTAGTTTAAATAAATTTTCATCTAATTTAAGTAAAGATCAGATTAAACACACAAAAACATTTTTCAAAATACCATGTAGACTTAGTTATTAAAAAACGTGCTTATCCATATGATTATATGGATAATTTTTAAAAATTTGAAGAAACAGAACTTCCAACAAAGTGTGAATTTTACAATCAAGTAAACAAAAATAGTGTATCTGATGATGAATACGAACCTACAAAAAAGTAATTAAACCAGTATATAATATTAAAAAATCTTGGTAAATATCATGACATATTAAAAGTGATGTACTATTGTTAGCAGAAATATTCGAAAATTTTAGAAATACATGTATGAATGCATACAATTTAGATCCATCGTGGTATTTTACATACCAGGTTTATCATGGGATGCGATGTTAAAAATGACTAAACAATCATTAGATTTATTATGCAATTATGATATGATTTTAATGATTGAAAAAATAATTACGGGTAATATATCACAATTTCGTAAGCGATATGTTAAAGCTAAAAACAAATATTTTGAAGGTTTTAATCTAAATAACGAATAAAATTATTTTGCATATCTCGATGCTAATAACTTATATGGTTGGGCAAAGTCACAATATTTACCATATGGTGGTTTTGAATGGATTTATTATGCATTAAATGATTTACAGTACTGGAGTAAAAAAATATTATATTTGGAGAATTATTCTGAGTATATTTATATATTAGAAGTTGATCTAGAATGTCCACAAGAATTACATAATTTACATAAAGATTTAGCGTTTTTTCTTGAAAATAAAGTAGTTCGAAAAACCAATCTGAATTATTGACAACTTAACATAAAAAAAAACATGTAATTCAATATCAAAATTTAAAACAATGTTTAGCAAATGGTTTAAAAATTACAAAAATACACAGAATATTAACGTTCGATCTGTCCGATTGGTTAAAAAATTATATAGATTTAAATAAAACAATGAGAACTAATACTAAAAAGATTTAAAAAAAATTTTTTATAAGTTCATGAATAATTCAGTGTATTGTAAAACAATGGAAAATATTGGAAACAGAGTTGATATAAAACTAGTATCAGATGCTGAAAAATGTGAAAAATATGTAGAAAAACCAAATTCCAAAAGAAGTACTTTATTTAATGAAAATCTTGCAACTATTCATATGAATAAAACAAATGTAAAAATTAATTAACCAATTTATGTGGGTATGTCAATTATAGATATTTAAAAAGAATTGATGTATGATTTTCATTGCAATGTGATGAAATCAAAATATGGTGAAAGTTGAATTATGTTTTCAAGATATTCCAAATGAGAATATTTATAACATGCCTAACATATATAAAAAAAGTTTTAGGAAATGAAAGGTGAATGTAATGGTAGAATAATGAAAAATTTTGTTCATTTACAATCAAAATTTATGATTATAAGTTTGGCGATAGATAAAATAAATAATCTAAAGGTGTGAAAAAATGTGTACTTAATAAGCAAAATACTTTTGATGACTATAAGAAATGTTTGTTAAAAGAGAAAATAAAATATAGAACAATGAATATAATGAGTGAAATACATGAAATATATACAGTCGAATTTAATAAAATAGCTTTAAGTTCTTACAATAACCAAATAATTATATTAGAAAATAAAATAGATACACGGTCACATGGGTATCAAAGAGAATATTTTATTACTATTATTTATATTATTATATTTTAAACTTTTTTAGTTTCTAAGGCAACATCAATATCAGCACCATAAGGATCAATCAGTTATTCATTTTCATCTCTAATTTCCAAAACAATATGATAAAACATCTCATTATTCATTTGATATAAAAAACTGCACATGGTTGCTCATAAATCATATAATATCTAAACCCAAACATAGTTTTTGGTGGAAAACTCGGAATTATATCAGTTTCTAAATTAATAGATTCATAATATTTTATTAACATACCATATGCTAAATTATAGTGAATATTTATTGTTTTAAATTTATTTAAATTTGGAAATTTAGTGTCTACAATAATTTTCCTTTTTCAAAAGTTAATTTTCATTCAAAACAAACAATATCAGATAATAGATAATCAAGTTTAATATCTTATTTTGAATTGATAGATATTCAATTTTTTACATTATCTGCTATTAATTCAGTATAATTTGTTGAAAATGGATCAATTGAATTTATAGTTCATTCTAACAATTCCATATCATATTGACCTCTTCGAATAGTTATAACTTTATTTTTATCAACCACAGAACTCATTTTTCAATTGTTGTTTTAGTATTATTATTTATATTTGGCGTGAAAATTTTTGTTTGAAAATTGATCAATGCCATCAATATTTCATTATGAATTATATCATAACGAAGTTTTTAATTTTAAAATAGAACTATTTCTTGTCAACTTAAATACTTTATTATATATTTATATAAAAATTAACATGAAATTGCAAAGAACTGGCTGGGGTGTTGGCGCTTAATTTCTGAAGTGGCACCAAGAAATAAAAACAAATGGTGAATTACTGCCTGATAATATATGCACAATAATTGTTGGCCCAAGCAGTGTAAAAAACCAAGTTGATAACTAATTTTATAAAAAAACGGGTTGGTAAAATTTTAATAAATTTTGTTTGTTCAAAATGTTTAAACGAACCTAAATATATTCAGTTACCAAATGATATCGATGAGGCAGCTAAGAAACTAAAAATTTAAAAAAAATTGCGAACTTTTTTAATAATACTGGCGATACACCTCCTTTATAAAAATGCGAAGACGATTCGCTAGTTATATTTGACGATGTTATTATAGGAAATAAAGATATTATTCGTGATTATTTTACTCGGCGCAGACACAAAAAAATCGACATATTTTAGTTAGCTCAAAATTATTCAAACGTACCAAAGCATTTGATACGAGATTATACAACATTTTTATGTATATTTAGACAAGATTATACTAATTTAAAATGCAATATAATAATGTTGTTGAAGGTTATATGACTAATGAAAAATTTAAAGAGATCTGTGCAAAATGCTGGGAGGAAGATTATGGATTTATTACAATAGAATTCAGTCGAAAACTGAATACAGAAATAAATTCATAGACTTTATTAAATAAAATTATTTTTGAAAACAGGTTTATGTTAAAATTAACATTAAAACAATCATTATAACAAATGCTAGAACTAATGTTAAAACAATGTGTGTCATGGTTTTGCATTTAAATGAGATAATTATAAGAAATATTTAAATTTTACTCAATGTCAGCAAAAGCAGACTCAACTGTGCAAACATCTGTTTTATTGATACATGTGTTGTGTGAATGATCAAAACGGAAACATTTTACAAGAAATTTTCACCTCTAATTTTTAAAACTTTTTCAACAAAATATTCATTCGGGTAGTCAGTTTTCATAAATTCCTATTCATAAAAACTATGCATTATTTCTTCTCCATTAATATTTCTTAATTTCTAAGTTGTTACATCATAATTTAAAACATTAATAATAGTAAATAATAATGACGACCAAATAGCAGTCTAAATATAAAAAAAAAAAAAAATCTGTTTACTCACACAAACATCTCTAATTTATATTTTGGTTTATTAAACACAAAATTGGTTTGCAATAAATTTCTTTAATTTTTTTCATTAACTTCAATTGGCTTCATTCCAACAGTTATATGTTTTAAATTATTATATTCATGAACCAAATTATCTAATATATTTACCAATTTATAATTACCAATGAAAGCATATTTTTTCCACATTATAATTTTTAGAGATCAATTAAATCTTTCAACACTAGCTTTTAATTCTTAAAATTAACAATAATGCTTGATATAAAATTTTCTATATGCTCATTAAATGTTTTATAGTAAAATTCTGAACCATTATCAGTTTGTATATTATATGGGTTTCTTTTAATTAATATTGATTCTAAACCATTTGATACATTTTTAGCTGTTTTATCCTTTATTGGTACAGCAAATGCAAATTTTGATAAAAACTCCAATAATTGTCATAATATATTTATAACCATTGCTTATATGTGATATACGTTTTAAATTACCATTATTCATTTCTACAAAATAAATTTTCCATAAATAATCGATTCCATACAAAGTTATTTTACTTCTTGGAAAAAAATTTCCGCCGGTTTATATAATTCATTTATTATTCCTTCTGTCACATTGTACAAATTTTTTTTAAGAATGTCGATTAATTTTAATTGTACAATGGGCATATACTTTTATGAACTAATCGTCCATTTTTTGTATTTTCATTTTTATATTATTATTTTTAGTGACCTTACACTTCAACCACCAAGCATTATCCATTTAATAGCAAAAAATAATAATTTTATCTTTAAAATTCACGAATTTTCCTATTATTATAACCTGGGCATCAATATAAAGATATATTTTTATTCTTTTATTTTAAAAGATTAATTATCGCCTCTTGTAGCATCAAAAGGCTTATTATAATATATTTTTGTATTTTGGATTTTAACAGTCACATAATCATCAGTAGTTATTTTATTAACAGTACAATCCATCATAACTTTGGCGATTTATCAGCTATTTCTTTATCAAAATTTATCTTATTGAAACGATCTTTTCCATCAATAGGATCAGCCATATTATTAATTCTACGATTTTGAAAATAAATAAACTGTTGTGTAAACAAAAATGTTACTTACTTGATCT
Organism: Dryococelus australis; assembly: GCA_029891345.1. Classification (NCBI taxonomy): domain Eukaryota; kingdom Metazoa; phylum Arthropoda; class Insecta; order Phasmatodea; family Phasmatidae; genus Dryococelus; species Dryococelus australis. Next base: position 122,668,882 of record CM056998.1, read on the forward strand.
CGTAAAGTGGAAACAATTGTATTATATTTTGATTCTACATACGATTTTAAATCAGAAATGCAAGTTTTGTATTTTGATTCAACATCAGTTTTTAAAGCATAGTGAGAAAAAATAGTTTTATATTTTGAATCAACATCGTTTTTAATGCATAGTCAGAAACAATAGTTTTATATTTTGAATCTAGATCATTTTTTAAATCATTGTCACAAACAATAGATTTATATTTTGAATCGACATATTTTTTTAATGTCTGTATTGCATTATTTATTCAATAGTGTTACTGAACTATAAATGTATATCTTCCTTTAGAGCATAATCAGAAACAATAGTTTTATATTTTGAATCAACATATATTTTTTTAAATGCATAATCTGCTATATATGTATATATATATATATATATATATATATATATATATATATATATATATATATATATATATATATATATATATATATATAATTCACCACATCCTTTTTATCTACAGGTTCACCTACAGTAACTATTCATCGTCCCAAAAATGAAACATACGCTTTTGTAAAATCGAAACGAGTGCTTAACTCACATTGTAAAGAATAAACACTCGAATTGCATTTTGAATCTACATATGTTTTTAAATCATCAGCAATATTCTGGGAAATTTTATTTAAATATTTGATAAAGGGTTTTCGAAATATATCTGTCATTTAATAATATAGAAATTATATCGTTAAATTTAAATTCTCTCGAAAAAAAATATGTAATACAATTATACATAAATCTGCACACATAACATAATTACAATTCTGAATTCAATCGTCATTATAATAAACGTTTCTGTTTTTGAAATAATTAATTTAACTAGTAGGAATATTGCCTCCAAATGAATCAAAATAATAAATATTATAATTTTCTTTAAAATAGCAAACCCAATGAGTTCCTGGATTAATTTTAATATCAAGATTTACCACAGCACATTCATTTTTGACCACATTTTTTGGTAGTTCATTAATAATCTAAAAACTTGTGAAGTATTTAATATTTGTTTGTTTTACGTATTTTTCAATACTGATATTATAAAATGGTGCTGCATCCACATTTTTATGGTCTTCCTTGTTTTAATCCACTTCCAGGTTTAATTCGCATAACTAAATTAAGCCTTTTTTGTTCTTCTAATTCATTTTTATTTTTACTAGTTTGTTCAACAGCACTGTAATTTGCAACAGCCGTACCTAAAACGGCGAGTACAATGTTTTAAACCATTGCCAATTGTTTATTTAGCCATTTTTTAAACCTCTGGTAAAGGTAAAGTTATTTTAAAATTTTTGCCCTCTTGCAATTTTGCATTTTTTTTTAAATTCCTCAAAAGGAATATCGAAGGTTATATTTGTTATCTTCATTTATAAGTAAAGAGAATATTAATAGTTTAATAAATTTTAATCCCCCATCCTAATTTTCTTTTTGTAAACATAGTTGAGGCAACAGTAGCAGAAGCAATTTTTTCACCAATAGGAGTATATTTATTCAACATAATTTCTTTTGCTTCTTTTTGTAAAATGTATCTCCGTCATGTCAAGTTTCTAAATTTTTATGATCTCGATAAGCAATATCATTATATTTGAATTCTTCATCTCATTTATTTACTCCTTTATCACCTCTTTCAGGTCTTTTATTTAATTTTGTAAATAGACCACAATAATTATAACCAGGCATATGTAATTAGGGCAAATTTAATTTATTTAATTCCCAGTTTATTCCACCTTTTCCATGGTGTTATGAATTCCAAAATGAATGCGGAATAACAATTAAAACTCTTATAAGATATGATATACCTTTTGAATTATTTATAACAAATTCAGAAAATTTATTGGATAACATATTCATTATGCCCACTTTTTCATTGTAAAAACTATAATTTCCAGAATTTTCTCCGCCCTGAATAACTAGTAATCTATCAATTAATTTTCTTAATCATCCATCCAAACGTATTCTTTGGGAAAATTATTATATTTTTTATTCCTTCTCCAGATTCAGGAGTTCTTAGAGAAACCATTATTTCTGGTGTATTTGGTAATGATCTTGACTGTGAATGTTTGATATATTCTTGATAAATTGGACTAATTTTCTTAATACACTTCGTAATACTATTTGAACTTTTTTTTTCTTATTAGGAATATATTTTTGTGAATATAGCATTGGCTGTTAAAATAATATTTTTGTAATTTTTAAGGTCAATAATACTGAAATTATTTTCGAGTTCTTCATAGGTACTTTTTGTTAACAAATTAATAAAACAGCATCTACACTTATGCTGTTTTTTTCTAGTACATACACTGTTAAACTTGTTACGTATGAAATAAATTAACAGTTCACAAAAAATATATATATATTAATAATTTTTCCTTTCTAGCACTATCCAACGACCAGAATAAGTCAATTTTAATATTATTAAGTAATGTGAATATTATAAGTTAAAACAAACTACTCTTTGGTTTATTCAAAACATATGTTGCCATATAATGAATGTGACATACTACTGTATGTGTTGCAGATATAATTTTGATAAGTATTTACTTATAATATTGTGATATTTAAACGTACGTGATATAATATATTTTAAAGGTTAAGTTAAGAACGTTTTTTATAAATATATGAATTCTACTGAAACTTAAATATAAATTGACTTTTATTCGATATTTATTTACATTTACATTGATTTTTATTATATATATTTCGTTTAACCTAGTATGTGACACATTGCACTGGTTTATTAATTTCGTCATACCTATAATGCTTTTTATCTGCTTTTTCCCCGGGCCTACTGATCCAAGGTAGTAAATCTTCTTGATCACATACAGAAAAGTTTTTGGTTTAGTTACGGATTCGAAAATTTTTGCATTGCAGAGTTCTGCCTAGCAGCTTCGGCCGCAGTCGCCTCGCCAACAGCGGGGGCATTAGAAGCGGAGACATACACAAATACTATCCAAGGTAACTGTTGGGGGAATCGGACATGGTCTTTTAGTATGGAACTATCATGGCATATTTAGGTAGTGATTAAAAAAAAAGATAGAAACTGAAATCAGAATGACCGAACTAAGTTTTGAACCTGGTTTCTCCCGAATGAGAGTTCCGTGTTTCCCCATTGCGTCACCTTGCTCGGACAAAGAAAGTAATATTTGGCTAATCAAATAGTTGCTCTCTGCCGCGGTAGCAAAGAGCTTGAATATATCACGGAATAATTTTTTGTAGTATAAAAAAACCACAGTTACTATTGGTCGGAATTTTAATATGTCATTGAAGTTGGTAGGCAATAAATTTAAGTTAAACATAATTTCTACCCATATCGTGAATTAAATTTCAGCTTTTGTAATTTTGTGTGTTGAAAATAAAATATAAAAAATTTCCCGCCAACACAGCTAAAAAAATGAGCGTAAAAACCCAAAAGGTAGCCAAATAAAAAAAGGACGTAACACAAAGAAATATCCAAGGGAAAATTTTTTTTTTCCAAATTTTTATCAGGTGAAATGGGTAAAAAGAAATCTACAAATTCTAAACTATATGTTTCAAAATTTTCAAAAACTATATTTAAAATAAAATCGGATTAAAGAAATGTTGAGTAACTGGTGAAAAACTTGTTATTAATTTATCAATTGACACCGCCTTCCGCCTTATATGTAAAAAAAAAAAAACTAATTTTTTAAAACATACCGATTAGTTATAATATGTTTTCAGCTCCATTGATCTGTGCTGTGTTTGCATCATCGAATTTGTATGGTATTTGTATATATTTTTATTGCATGTATTTCATATGCTTTGTTATTATGTAATGTTACAAAATGGAAAAATGTGTGTATTATTTCCTTTTTTTAAAAATATTTAAAAATTCACATGCATTATACTAAAGGGCAATGTGTAGACATAATATATTTCAGGTTACCAGCTAGCATATATAAATAACACCCTTTACTTTTGAACACAAATTGTTCTCATGATCGAAGTATTCAATAGTCCATATCAAGAGGACTATTAGGAAAGACTTCCAAGTAAACATAAATAATAAGAAAAAGAGTCAGTAGATATTGCCAATGTTTGCAAATTACATGTTGTGCAAACAGTAAACGGTCACTTTAAAGAAAAGTTAAAGTTCATAATTTGGCTAGGTAAGACCAATATAGTGCGAAATCAAAAGTAAATCTGAAACTTGCAGTAGTAAAAAATTTAATCAGTAAAAGTGATCCACAGAAAAATTTCATTGAGTGGAGAATAGTTTACCTTTAACGCCTAATAGGTAAATAAGAGAATTAGGAATAAATTTAATTTACAAAATTAAATTAGTGTGTTAAAAAAGAGAATATTGTGTAAGTGAACTTAAGCAGGAGTTTATTCTAGTCACAGACCTAGGTGGTTAAAACTTTTTCTAGGTTATACATGGAGACAACAGCAAAGCTAACCTGCCTAGTAACCAGCATTGGAGCACAGATGAGAAATCGGCTCGTGTTATGTGGATTCCAGAAGAACTTTCCACCAAATTGGCTAACTTGCCAAGAATGCAGCAGAACAACATTCTCCAATTAGCTCCTGATGATGCACTTATCAGAAGGTAACCGAACCAACACGGAAATTTTCCTAGCACATGGTAGGCAGTCAGACCTTTGGCACGTCTCCAGAGCTCCAGGCATCCGATGAAAAAAAGGATTAGCTTTTATAAAAGGGACCATCACGTCATTTAACTTATATGTACTTATGTATTGTGTTTAAACAGTGTGTTATTAATACACTTTTAGTCAATGTGTACTCAATATGAAAGAACACATACTTCAGAGAGTGTCTGAATGGCAGATTCTTTATATTTCTTTTACTGCAAATGTAATTTTAGATCTCCTTAAAATGGCTTTGAAAAAAGCAGCATGATATCTGAACTACTAATAACAAAATTCCTGCGAAACCACAATAGAAACCTGAACTGGACTTCATTTCAGACTTTACACCAATAAGATAATAGGGTACAGGTGTTTCAATTTTCAAAGAAAGTAAATTAATATTGAATTACACGCAAAAAAAAAGTTTATTTACATGCAATGAAAATTTTAAGTCTTCAGAGTGAATAGTTAGGCATACAGAAAGATGTGAGTTTAGTTTAGAAGTTTTTACGGTCGCGTGGGATACAAATTTGTTTCTACTGCATTTTCGCTTCACCCCACGGCCTGTACTGAGATCTGCCAAAATTATTAAACATTTTTGAACCACCCTATTGTGGTCGTCGATTCAGCGGGAGGAGGGAGAGCTGTTGGGGAGGGGACAGCTGTACGCTAGTTTCGCATTCCTCCATAGTCAGTCAGACATCCAGCTCTGTCCCATGAACCAGATGTTGAATTTTTCTACAGATAGGTGGGCGCCTTAAAATCCAAAACTTTTCCTGTAGAAGAGACAAAAGACCTTGTGTCACTACATGATTCAACTGCACATGAAATCTCTATACCACCCTCAAAACAACAGGATGACCTGCTGGCAAAAGAGCTGGGTGCCTGGATTCAAAGGTATCTTTGCACTCTAATATCTTTTCTTAAGACGTAATATCCCATATCATCTTCAAAAGGCATCAACGAAGAGATACATTTATCTGCAACACCATGAAAGGATTGCTTCTGAAAGAGTTTGATGAGGTGCTCTTACACATTGCCAAGCTCAACAGCTTCAAGCTCACCAGACTTATTGTTTTCAGGATGTTGGCAATTGTGTAGAAACTTTAGTACCCATCCCAAACAACGCACTTTCTTCAGATATCGGGAGAAATATCGGCAATCATGGTCAACACAAATGCTACTAAGACTCAGAACAACTCCTGGTATTTTCTCTAGGTTTACTTCATCTTCACTTATCACGAATGAAGAAACCAGCCACTCAGAAGGAGCCTTCTTGAGCCACTCAGGTCTCTCCCACCATTTTGACAGAAGAAACACTTCAGTTGAATACCCTCAACTTGCCATGTCTGCAGATTTCATTGGTCCTGCTACATGTAGCCACTATTTCTTTTCAGACAACCTCCTGATCTCTTGCTTCCTGTTATGTACTAAAACATACCAAGTGTCTTCTCGCTGTATTCATGTTATAACAGTTGTAGAATCACTCCAAAATTGAAAATCCATGTCCTCAATCCCCAGGTCACCTGCTGCCTTTTATGCTAGCTGGTAGCAATAGTTTCTGCAAGAAGTTCCAGCTTTGGAATTGTTGTTTTATTGGTGGGGGCAAACCTAGCTCTTGATTAGACGGAATTTACTTTGCTGCCAGAAGGTGATTCAGACATTAAAAACACAACTGCAGCATATGCGCATTGGCTTTCATCACAGAAGGTAAACAAACTCCACTTGGCACATTCTTTAGTGAAATACCTAAGAATAGCTATCTTCCTCAGAAGGGAGAGACTTCACCCATCTTAAACTATATTCAACCGATCTCGCTACTTGTGCATCCCAGCTTACATTGTCCTTCCACGATGGTTGAATCAATTAATTTGAAGTCAACATCACAGGAGCAGTAAAACAAATTGGATCGAAAATTTTGTGTGCAGCTGAAAATATTTTTAATTTTGTCACAGGATCTGGCCCTATATCAACAATCGCTAAATTGGTGGATAATAAGGCTGATTCTCTGCTCCACATAAGACTTAAAACGTAAATTATTTCACTATAATTGAAAGCAAAGTTTGTGTGCTTCCACCCTCGAAGTTCAAAGTTTCCTTGGAAAATACTGGTACACTCTTCAATGAATTTATGCAGCTCATCCTCCCCAACACTTGTTACACAATTGTCAACATAAAAACCTTTGTCTATTGTAGTGATGGTTTCTTTTGTATAGGAATTCTGGCCAACTTCACAGTCCTGCAAAACATTGGCTACATGATGTTAAATTTTAGCCCATAAAAGGAATTGGCTGGAAGTGACACCAAACATTACTCTTGTTTGCCTCAAAGCAATCATGAGACCTCCTTTATATTTAGGAAATGGCGTACAAAATCACTATCTTTCTCGCAAAGGCTGATCTGAAAGAATGATTTCTTAATGTCATCAATAACTCCAACAGATTTCAGTCTGAATCATAGCAGGACGGGTGGTATAGCCTATATCAAGTTTAGTCCTTCCTTCAAACAATGTATTATCTCCATGATGGGACACACCATTATGTAGCCGTCATCAGTCATGCATGATTCCACTAAAGGGAATAGCATGGCAGTGTATTTGTCGGATGAGACACCTAAAGTTTTAAGGACTCTAAGTTTAGTTTACAATTGGTCATACAAATAAGGTAGTTGGTAGCTCTTTGACATGATTTGTATGGTAAGATTTGAAAGCTCACATACGCATACCTAAACTAACATGGCTTCGAGCTGAACCTGGACTTTTAACTTTCCACAGCCTTACAATTTTTTATCCATTAATAGAAAGATTTCAACAACGTTTCTTGCCCTAGAGCCAGAAATTGTACCTTGGATCAGGTATTAGAAAACTGACACCAAAAATGCAATCATTCTAATGACTCCCCTCCATACTTCTTTAGTTCCACCTTCGATAATTTGTATTTCCATTTCGACATGCTTTCGCCCCTATTCGATGCACCTGCACATTTCCCAGTTCTACCCTCACTACACAGAATATGTTAAATTTTTAAGCACAAAGTGGCATATTTCGTCTTGTATACATCTGAGCCACTTAATTCTCCTTCCAACTCATCTCCGTTTACACCAACCGCTAACATCAAGCCAAATACGCATTCAACAAGAGTTTAACGTTCGTAAATCTTCCCATGCAGTATCTCTTGATTAACTGCATTAGTAATAAGATCGATCTCACCTTCAGATACTGTGTGTAGCAACTGACAATTATCGTGCTGAAAACTTTGGTGAATGATGATAGCATCAAGGCTTACGTCTTTTCAGCTGTCTGAAGTTGCATGTTGTGCACTAATCTGTCCTGTCATGGTCACCAAATTGTCTCCAATCGTCTATCCAACGAATTAAAAAAGTTTGGCAATTATGGTATACAATTTAAAAACACATACATTCAAAATTGATGTCCGCAAAACTATGTATTTTCCAGAATTATGACACAATATTCACCTTATACTAACTTCATAACAACAACAAAAGAAAAACTCTATAGATAAAAGTTTACACAAAATTAGACAGTCCTGACAACTGGCAATGCATACTATACCTGATTGTTTAAATACAATATTTGGCAATTTTAGTCTGTCCACAACACATGTTAATCGCTCTTAAACAACAACTGGGAACGTATTTTTGTATGATATACTACACGTATATTTTTCTAGTACTCCCACGTTAAGTAGTACAATCCTCTCGTGAAACAAGGTAAGCCTTGAAAAATGGAACGGAATTAAATTATATTCTGACACAGCTTCATAACCTTAGTTTGTAGCTGTATAACCTTAGTGCGTCGGCATAAGTATACCTTCTGAATGATTTGTATATTAAAATTTGCTTTCCAGGGGCGTTCTCGCATTTAACACGATTCAGCGAGCCAATAGAAATATATTTGGCGTACACATTAAGTGATTTTCTGCATAAAAATCCGATCTTCATAGCCCTCATTACTGTCACATTTTATAGTATATACCTACAGCAGAATTACTGAAACTCCAATGAAATTCCTATTAACTCTGATTTGTAACGACCATATACGCTATTTACTGGTATAATTTTCCCTTTTTCGGAAGAGTACCTATACCAGACAATTACCTTTATTTTATTCAATTGATTGTTTACTTATATTTTATATTTACTTTATAATATCGACATGTAATTTATATAACATAATAATAAATATTAAAATGAGCACATAAAACAGGTATAAAATAGGTGTTGCGGTAACGATTATCAAGAAATATTTCTGGTGCCAAATATTATTATTTTTGAGTGCGCACGAATGCGATGTCCTGTACTTTGGTGTAAGTCTCTAGACTAGGCTAAGCTTTGTTTGCATGAGGCAAGCGAATATACTGGATATTGAACTTTAGCAACGCTTCAGCAAAGATGGAAGTAACCGTGAATACACTCTATGCGAAAAGTTATGTGAACCCAGTTGTGTACCCTGCTACAACGTAGAAGAAATTAAATTTTCGTTCCCTAAGATTTACTTTGAAAAATAAGTCGCAAAATTTGCTCTGCTAGAAAGTTGTGCATCTATTTAACGGAAATGGAGACGTGTAGGGTAAAACACAAGAATACATTTTGTTTACCATGAACGGTAGCTTACTTATCTTCAAGGAACTTCTCATGAATTCAGTAGAGTTACATTTTTGATTCCACAAATGTGGTTACAATTACTGCTTCCTTATAAAATGTGTTTGATTTTGACACTTATTTATGTTTTTCACTTCGTCATTCAGTAACACATAATCCAAAAACCATGAGGCCTAAGCTACACCCATCTTCCGAAAAATACTTAGGCTATCAGTCACATATGTAAATATTTTTGTTCTATCGTCAATAAATAACTAGATTTTTGGGACACAGAATGTATATCTTATTTCCCCAAAAGGGAGTGGAGTCGAGTGAAGATATTTGGCTAGCTCTCAACATTGAGGTCTTGAGAACCGATGAGGGTATAGCGAGGTGGATAAGGATCAGCACCATAATGCAAGGGAGATCCCTGCGTAAACCCGGCAACAAGCGGTATCGTCCGGCATGATATTAATGTGCTAAGTTCCGGAAATGACCCCGCCAGAATTTAAACCCGCTTCGCCTTGGTGGGATGCAAGTATTCTAATTGCCGTGCCACTGCGAACCCATTTTCCCAAATTATTGCCGAAGTTGCTTCAGTTACACATAGTTTACGTTATGTGTTACTACAAACGGCCATATTATTTAAGCAATGATTTTAAATTATTCCATATACCACGAAGCAGCTACGTTCCGTTGGAAATAGTAAAATGATTAGCGAAAAATTGTTTTTTTCAACCCGCTTAACACTGGATAGACTTGATGGTGCATTTTTGAAGTATTTTAAATTTTTGCATACGAATCGTCAAACTTTAATGATAGAAGCACCGAAATGGGGAGACAGCTTTCCACTCATACGTCAGCACAATATGCTAGAAGCTAATAATCCGTCAACATTTACTGAGATCAGAAATAGTTCCTGTAGTCTATTCAGGTTTTCTTCAATTTTTTTAAAATCAAACCATCGAAATAACCCTATGCATGATATGCTTAGTGTTTTACTAAATACGATATGTATCGCAAGCATTTAAAAATAAACTGTTAATATGAAAGTAATTTATTTTTTATTAAACTGAACATTTACTTATATATTATTTATAATTAATAAAAATGTAAAAGAGAAAATGAGTATGTTGGTGATGCCTAGTAAGGAATTGTTCTAATGCAAAATATTATTACAATGAGTGAGTATTAAACCGGTGCGTAGTCCACCTTCTGGTGTAATTTTTTAGACTGGGTTAAGCTTTTTGGCACGATTCGGAGGCATATTCTGGAAGGATAACTTTACAGGGCTTCAGAAAAGTGTAAAGTAACCGTGAGAGAACTATACTGTACCAGAGTTACCTTGTTCCATTGCGTCGCATGCTCGACACGCATGGTGGCAGCCTAAACATAGAAAATAACCAACCGTCCTGCCGTCTGCTGTCCGAGAAGCATTACCTTCGAAGCACTGCTTGCAGACATGGCGCGGTACGTCGAGGTCTATCGAGACTGAGCGCAAGGCCGTTCCTCCCACCACCACTCCACCCCGTCTTGGGTAATCAACCTTCGAAAAATATAGCTGGCCGTTAACTGTATGTATATTACCTTACATTTTGGCAAACTGGCTCCCATTTAGGTGGGTAGCGAACTAACTAAAATAATTTTAAGCCATGAAGGTTTATTTCAAGTGAAATGAATAAATTTATGGCACATATATTTGGTTAATTTCTTTATATACATTAAATTACGAATTGTCATATTAGTAATAGATTCAGACTCCTAAAAATTTTACATCATTGACACATGAATAAACCTATTAAATCCACGGCAAAGTAAATTTTAGATTTGGAGGAAAGTTACAAAATGAGGAAAAATATTCTTAAGAATCAAGTTATTGCGGGATTTTAGAGGCTACCGGACAAAATATGTGGGTGGGGGGGGGGGGGGGTTCCTAGTAGAAATTAGAAGAGTCCAATTACACTACAATTGACACGCACTTTCATTAATCCCCAATGTAAAAGTTAGTTACGCAAAAAAAAATATAAAGTAGTATAGAGTTTATTAGCTATATATATATATATATATATATATATATATATATATATATATATATATATATATATATATATACTGATCATTTACTCTGTTATCAATAGCTACTAAATGTAAATGCAAAATTAATGAACGACTCGGCCTATAAAATCCTCGACGGACCCGCCTAGCGCCGAAAGAGGTTTTATGCTCACCACTGAATCCAGTACACGTCGTTCTCTCAGCGGTCGTCGAACAGCGCTAAAATCCAGTAGCACCTCGTTGTGAAGACTTGCTATCACTCTGGGGGGAACAGCGCATCCACGACACACGCTTACATACCCGCTTAGCCGACGGCCTCCATTTTTCTGCCACCCCCTTTGCTAGCCTTTGGCACGCCTTTGCTGCCCAGGCTGTGTCCGCGACAACACTTAATAAGTTAATAAAACTGGAATTTGACACCTTAGATTAGAATAACCTGTGCGCCAAGTTGGAATAATATATGTTAGTCCCAGTGACAGATTATAGGACAACAATTTCAGCGAGGGGAACAGTCAGGAAGATATGTATTTACACAATTTATTAATGATATCTTACCTTATTCATTATTACTTGGTGTGTATTTTTCGTTTTAATTTCGGTAGTTTATGAAACATTATATTTTTTATGTCATGTATTATCACGGGTCGTAATATCACAAAAAGTTTTATAGTAAAAACATACAATTAATTATATTATTATTATTTAAAAATTACTACAACTATGAAAACATTGACGAAAATAAGGTGAATTGCTATGAATGTAGCAAAAAAATAAAATTATTGTTCAACCACCATTAAAAAAATTTGTCCCTCGTATAATACAATTGTATATGTTTAGAGCGGTCTAACAAACCCTATAATTGTTACATATTTAGTTATTATCGGTTTGGTTGTTGCAGATATATTGACTAGTGTATTTATAAATCAGTAGCTCACAAAAGTGGTTGCAAGATATATTATGAGCCTTCTAAGTGGTTTGAAACAGTTAAAAAATCTTAGGTAATGTACTAAAAGTCTTATATGTTTAGTTTTCATTACTGTTGCATTACGTGCGTGACAAATCTGACAGGGTACTACTGCTAGCTTGAAAAATAACTATTGTTTGCTATAGTAAAATAATGTGTGACAGGACGGATTACCATAACCTTTTGAGACAGTGTCTCCAAATTAAAAACCCTTACCCCCACCCTCCATCCCATTACCGAATAGCCACGGTTGAGCTTGCCTGGCGCATGGGTTCAACTGGCGCTTCATCTCTACGCAACTCCGTGCAGCTGTAATACATAACGCCGTGTGGGAATGTCTGCTTCCTAACATTGTTCCTAAAACTGCAAAATGATGGTAAAAACTTATAAAAATATGAAGACTGGCATTTAAAACATGTCCCACGATGGTTTTGTGATGAAGTTTTCGTGCGTGGGCAAGAGAACGGCTCCCGGCGTGGAAGTTCATGCACGCTCAGGCCGCGAATTCTGTCATCACTGGCTCACCTAACAGCAGGAGCGCTGCTAGCGGGTGACGTATTGGAGCGTCTCTCTGTGCCACGAGGAGGCTGACGTAACATCACCTCCGGCGGAAGAATCTTGCAATGAAAATTGTTTGAAAACATCGTACAAGAATACAGTACATTCCTTGTGTGGGGATTGGCTGTTCATTTGTAGCCACCCCGCTAGGGACATTTAAGTTTTTCTTGTATGAAAGCTTGATGCTTGAGGCGCTGGCTCATTCGGGGGAGAATGGCAGCCCCTGAGACTTCAGTGAAACTATAAGTAGACAGAAAACGTTCAGACGGTAATGGTATAATCATGGCCCATCAGGCTGATAGAAGGGACATATTTTATGTTCGACGACATAATCTTGTAGGCGCCACAAGCGCGCTCAAAATCATCAACTTGTCCAATTTTCTAAGTGAAGTCGGCAATGAATGTTTAAATTGATATTTTATTTTGTTTGTTGACATTTTTGGGAAAACAATTAAAATTTACCTTAAAATCAGCAGAATTTTCATGCAGAATCCTAGTAAAAAGTTTTGTAAACTTTTGAAAAATACCCACATTGAGAATAATAGCAAAAATAATTTATTATGTATGAGTTTTAGCCATGCAGATGACATTTTATGTAATTCGTGTTCTAGTATGTGTAAAGCTTTTAAAGTTTTTGAACGGAGAGTTGGTGCCATGTTTGGCGCCATAAGAATAATTTTTGAAATTCAATAACTACTTTTCAGATGACATTTAGCCATTGTGGGATAAATTTAAAAGAGTTTTATCCAGTCAAAGGTGATGGTTAGTTGTATTTTGAGAGGAAATGAAATTTAGTCATGTGGACTATACAAAAAATTGGTTCTCAGAATCTGATTTTATGTTAAGTAAATGCAGCTAGGGGAACTATGTTTCACATAAAGTTTGCTGCCAATTTATATGGCAGAATTCAAAGAAATTTTAATGGACGTAAAATTTACCTATGAGGAGTAAAAATAATTTTTATCAGAGAATGTTTTCCACTTAATTCTAAGAGAAAAATTTATAGGTTTTTCAAATTATACATGGGACATATGGTTATATATCTTTATTTTTGGGACAAAAAATTGATTTCACAATTTACATGACATTTGTGATGTTGGTAGAGTTGGAAAAATTTATAACCCCTATGACCTGAATGCAATTACTAAATCCTTCCCTTTTTCGATAAACTTGAAAAATTTACACCTTAAGGAGTGTTAATTTCAATGCGTGGCTTAGGCCATTCAACAATATTTAATTCAATTGTAAAACCTTCCTCAGTATAGGCTGTGCCATATATAGCATTCAAATGTGTGTTAGCAAATAAAATAATTAATTCTTGTTTAGCATTCAGTATAAAATGTTTAGTCTTCTGCAAAGCCAAGTACCATACTTAATGGTATAGCTACTTCGTATATTCCTCCTGCGTTTATTTATAGTGTATAATTGGCAACATTGCTCCACCCAGCCAAAATCCCTGTATAAAGATAGTTTATAGTATGTGAGGGATAGGTCTTTACCCTGGATATAATGATAACGTCTCATGTTTGGTCCATTTCAACACCATTGAGCAGATATGAAATTCATGAATTAAATTACATATTCCATTTCTCACTAATACTGTAGTTACTGGATCAGTTGCATCGGCAGTCTTTTTAATTGTTCCTCTATACCTTAAACTGGATTTCGACAGTAGCGTGTAAATATCATCATTTTTGTATGGAAATCCTTATTTCCGATGGAAAGGTATACGGAATTGCTCAGAACCGTTCATACACATGTATTTCCGAATTGGTGATTGCATCTTTAAAACTTATTGGTTCTTCAATATTAATATTATGCCCTCCATTTTTATTAACAGTATATCCTAATTCCTTTAAAAACAATTTGTTGCCCTCTGTTAACTTCCGGGGTATCTTATTTGAAGAGAGCATTTTATGCTTGCTTTTACCTCTTTATATAGCTACTTTCTGCAAAGTGCATTCCTTAGAAACATCGTTTGACTACTATACACACTACGTATTTTGGGTGTAATGTTCATAGAATGCAAATGTTTATATATCTTTCCTTAAGTGTAATCGAACTGTAAGATCTTTGATTCTAAAAATAATAAGTTTACCATCTTGATTGACAACTGTAACAACTATTTCATCAACATGATTAACTATCTCTGGAAGATAGATCAAAGCATTCGGATTTTCAATTATTTTGTGCTCATGATCCACAGCACATGTGAATTCATGTATTGTATTCGTTAGATTTTCATTCAAATATTATAACCTACAATATTAATGTACATATGATATACATTAACTGAGCATATGTTAACATGTTTTGATGATTCATGGAATTGTTTAGTAAGATACACTCTTCATTTGTTACCTAACATATTTGCAATTGAATTGTTTTCTGTGAAATTGATATCAACATTACTGTACATCACACTAGTTAACGTATTTGTATATCCATGTAATTGTAAATGTACATCTTCAGTTAATGCCGCTCTAATAAATGTTTCTAAGTATTCCAATTCATAAGGTACTACTAATATCACAATCTTATAAGTTTTTTATCAAGGTTGAACATAAATGATTGGTTGTGCATATCAATGTTTGGTATGGTGTTGTAAGTAATTTGTTCGATTAGACTTATTTGCCACTGTCCATATATCTCCCAAGCTGGGAAATACACTGAAGGCAATTCGACAAGTTTCCACTTAATATCAACATAATTGACATATTACAAATATGTTTTACTAATGCACTTCTTATATATCATATTTATGGTGAGAAACCATCAACGTAAATGACCACAAAGGATATTATTTCAAGATTGTTCCATTTTATAAATGTACCTTAATAGTGTGTATTTCTAATAGTTACATATTTCAATTGGAGTTTTTATATCACCGAAACTGTTGTAATCCAATGGTTGATATACATTTTTGCTAATGTAACCCAATATGTTCCTTTGCTTTGTTTCGAATCTAAAATAACAGTCATACATTCACGATGGTTTGGTTTCTTCAGTAGATCGTCCCTCATATAAATACCTTGGAAATAAGGAATATCTATTTTCTTAACAAATACATTAATGTATTTGTTTGTGAGTGCAAGTTTTGGATGAATATTTAAGACTTTCTACATTTTTCCCATGTTTGGAGTATTTTCATACTT
Organism: Dryococelus australis; assembly: GCA_029891345.1. Taxonomy (NCBI): domain Eukaryota; kingdom Metazoa; phylum Arthropoda; class Insecta; order Phasmatodea; family Phasmatidae; genus Dryococelus; species Dryococelus australis. The sequence goes on from CM056998.1 coordinate 122,684,831, forward strand.
ATCTGACTTTATATGGTTTAATATACATTCCTTTGTCACTTGACGTAACTACTCTGCTGATTGCCAAAGCTCCACCCAAGAGTGATCCGAGAGCTGTTAATGCTAGAAATATGAATGCCAATATCACGCCTTTCTTGGTTTATTGTTTTGGTTTGTGTTTTACACCCATATATCCTTTCACTTTTGCTCACATTTCTTTGTTTACGACACAAGCACCAATCTTTTCAACGGTAGATGTGGATGGATTCTTCCTTATATTTGCTGTTATATCAGCTATAATCGTATCTGCTACATGTCTTTCTTTCAAGTTGTTTGTTTGAGCATAAACTATCTCATGCTCTTTACAAGCATTATCCAAAGAGTTTATTCCTTGATTGTTCCATGCCCGACTTTTGCAAGCAAAGTTCCTGGCCCACTATAATTGCATTTTGGTAAATGTAATTCAAATGGTAACTTATTTATCAATGTATTCAATATGCCTCGTCCATTTTTGCTGTGTTTAGTACAAGTCATTATTTTTAATTGAATGCGAACCTTTATGTAGGCTTGCATTAATAGTTGTTATGTTAGTATGTTACTTTATGTGAATGTGTGTACAAATGAAGATTGTAGAACAAAATGTACATCTTCTGGTAATTGTATCTACAAAAGAAAATGTAATTGAACCAAAACATGGAATTCTTTTACCTCGAAATATAAATTGTATAATAAGAGGTGCTCCTACATGTGGAAAAACTAGTGTTATTTGGTCGATGTTGGAACATCGGAATGGACTTAAGTTTAAAAAGATATATTTCTTCTCAAAACTATACATGAGAAATATCAACGATTAGCGAACCTTTTTGTGGTCTATTGAAGGAATGGGATATTCCATTTTACTAATAAAGACGATAGTGTGCTTCCAAATGAAGCATTACCCAATTCCGTATTTATATTTGGCAATGTTTGGTGCGAACTGTAGGGTGAAATAACACAGTATTTTAGTTTTGGGAGACATTAAAATTGCTATTGTTTTTTGTTATGCATGGATTTCAAATCATTATTTGCGCGATAATGCAAATTTGTTAATTGTGTTTAAAATTGATCATATAAATCTAAAACATATTTACATTGATCAAGTTTTGGGCAATATGACATTTACAAAGTTTTAAGATATGTACTTTTAATCTTGGCAAAACAAGTATGGTTTTCTGATATATATGACCGCACTTCCCCTATATATAGGGATATAGATATGTGGATTTGATGTTTGTATACTTCAAGAAGATGAAGAAGAATCAGTATTTAATAGTTTTGACATAGCAGTGTAAAACACAATTATTACAATACCTGTTTGACCAAAAATCGCGATAGGAATTGTTATTTTAATGGGCAAATATGACATAATGTGGGTATGGCTATGAATGATACTGATGCGCTAAATGAAGGATATGTGTAAGACTTAAACACTATTATCCTTAACATATTTAAATCGCAATCGACCGCTATACAAGAGGAATTAATTCAGTAAATTGATAGGAGTGAAAAAGTTTATAAGAACACGAGTATAATTGCAAGCATATTAACCAATATTCTGAATGAGTTGCAGAGAATTGGATTAAACAAATATTTAGATGGGTTCCCTATAAACTTCAATGGTGTATTAAACACAGTTTTTAGAACACAGGTTACAGAAATTCAAAATAATATAAGAAATGTATTTCATAACTTTCAAAAGCATGTTGCAATTAAATTATATACAGTTAAGTAAAATAGATAACATTGACAAGATGCAGAATACTCGACCTAGAGTTACAGCTAGAAAACAATCACATTAGTTTATATAAATACTGGGATTTTAATGTAACATAATCAAAATAATGTCTGACTTCGCTTTGGAAATTCATACCATTATATCTGCTGTAAAGGAAAAATATTTACATGATAAACATGCACAAATGGAACAGGATATTATACAAGAAGATATATGTATAAACCTGTTTGAGTAGAATGGATACACTACATAATGTATTATCTACTTCTAAAGAAATGGCGTCAGTAATTAAATCTGAAGAACCTTTAAACAAGAAGAATAAAAAAATCCTTTCTCGTTAAAAACAACATTATTTACTTTTAAAACATCGAAACAGTTGGTTCCTGGGAGATTCAGTAATTACATTTTTCACTGAGAATAGAATTAAAATAGGTGATAATGTAACTAATTTTCGTGAAGGATTGTTAGAATTATTATTTTAATACATTCCAAATGGATACTCCGACATTGATTTGGAGAACTATGGGGAACTTATTCGTTGAATGAATGCAAATGATCTATAAGGAGATAAAAACCATCCTGCATTATTTTTATTAGGAGATATTGTTGGAAGTGAAACATATAAAGATGACGTTGGCGATCGGTTTTCTCCTGTATATTTGGATAATCCTAATGAATTGGTGAACAGATTAAAAATTCTAATTTCATCAAGAGAGTCTGCAAATAATTCATATACAAACAAAATTGTTTCTTTTATTGAATAGCTGATGAAGAAGGTTATATTAGTAATGAAATTGAGTAAGATAGCTCAAGAACTCCATACTCCTGCAAGGATAAGTTTTCCCAAAAGCCGTGTTATTATTCACGTTTAGAATGATCTTTTTCATGCCAATTTGTGTGAAATTACATTTCTTTGGAAATACAATAATGGATAACAGTATATTTGAACCATAATGGATGTTTATTCAAAATATGCTTTGGGTATACCTGTGAAAAACAAGACTGGAAAAGAAGTTACCGCTGCAATGAAAACAGTTATAGAACAAAGAATACCAAAATTGCTCCGAACCGACACAGGGACAAGTGATTTAATAGGTGTTTTCAGAAACTATGAACTGAATATGGGAATATTCACTCTGTAACGTATTCTGAAATTAAAGCATCAGTAGTCGAGACAGTCAACAAATATTTTAAACACATAATATACATACACTTCACATCGATGGTGGATGTTTTGCCTGAAATACTTACATTTTATAATTCGAGATACCATCTATCCAGATGGTATCTGTAAAGGTTACGCACAATAGATTGATTAAAAGCGCATATTATAATCCTAAAGTAGTCTATGAGAGAAAGCATAAGTTCAAAGTAGGCGAATATGTATGAATCTCTCAGCTTAAAGGTGTTTTGAGAAAAAATGTTCTATTAATTGGTAGTACTAAACATTTAAAATTATTACAGATAGACAATCATGTCCTAGAGTTTATTACCTCGAAACCTATTGTGGACAGCCTATTGAAAGTTGATTTTCATGAACACGAATTACAGAATGTTAATTCTCCAAATGAATATTTAGTTGACAAAATCATTAAGAGGGGAAGCATGTCTCCTTACTAAGATGTAAAGGGTTCTCAAAATCTCATGAATTGTGGGTGAAGAATAGAAATCTTAAATAATTGTACCATGATGTTTGCAACATTATGACAATCAATATAACACTAAAAGATAATTGACGTGTTTTTTATTTCATAAACATACTGACATTGATGGGGTTTGGAAGTACAATTATTGTGTTATTCGTTTATTACTCTTATTGTGTTCTTTGATTAGTGTTTGTAATGTAAATCACATTTAGGCGGTAGTCTGTTACATTTGATGCGTAATTCAATTAGTATTTTAGTTTTTGTCAATTACTTGTTTTTGATTCCTTTTAATGTTATATTTCTTGCAATTGGGATGAAGTTTCCCGGAACTTTAGAGCTTAAAGGCATTTGGAATGTGATTCTTCGTGTTTAGGAGACAATTTTTACTTTTTTTGGGCAATTTATTTCTTAAAGTCTATGTTCACTAGGAGGCAGCATTGGCAGGCGAGATTTGAAATTTTTCATACGAAACTACATGACAAAGGAATGGTGGTTCTGGCCCTGTCCACAGGGTTGAAGAAAGAGGGGTTCAGAGCAAGAAAAGAACCTGGCTTGGGGGGGGGGGGATGGGCAGCGTGCTCCCTAATGATACTCTCAGTCAGTTGTTCTTGAGCACCCCGGCTGACTGGATGCCTTGGATGGATGGACACAGCAGTTGGCTCCCATCCTTCCCTTTGTATCGTACAATCATATAAGAATTTGGTAAATTTTTTATAAACATGTATTATCAGGAAAAATGCATGTGAATTCCATTTAAAAAGCTAATCTATGTCAGGTGTAACTGTTTACTACCCCTCACGAGAGACGGTAGGCTTTCAAAAGCGCTTGTGTGATTTATTTGAAATACGTTTCTCACACAAGGGAAAATATATCGAGTGCATTTGTGTAACATTATCAAGGTTGGAATGGGGTAAGTTGTGCGATTCCATGAATAAAGTGGTTTCCATGATTGATTTTTTAGATAATATTATTAATTTCTTTATCCGTGTTTAAAAATTTAATTTGAAACATTCAGGATATTTTTACTTTTTTCTGAAAATTTTGACAAATTCTATGTGACAGTTTAATAAGTTTGTACAAACTTCAAACATTATATATTTATATTATATTATTTTTTTAAACGTAACATTTCTTTTATAAATTACTTAATTTTTCTAGGGAATGCATGTGATATTTTGTTCATTATTTAATTCAAATCGTCAGGCTAAATCGTATTTAGCTAGTGTTTCCCTCCAGGTATTTGTACTACACATGTTGAACGAAATTATATAATTATGAAATATATTCAATCGCGAGATGCTGTATTATAATTTACTGGCCCTGACAGTAATAATTGGACTGCAGTACACAATAAACAATAGAATATCAAAAACGCTTCAAATAGAAAATCAGTAAAAATGACCCACTGGAAAACATTATTGCTTAAGTTTACTTTATAAATGACACTTTTTTTTGGAATATGGTAATTCGCCATACAATAACAAACCATTAGTTGGCAGTGAGTAATTAGTTTTGTACCGCACTGGTTTGTTTCACTTATTCAGGTTAAGGCTGTAGAATACAACTATGCACTTTAGCAGGTGCTGCTTCAGCTACGGGCGAAGGATTGAGTTGCGGTCATCACGAGCAGTACTGAGAAGTATAGTGTCTGTTTTACAGAGAAGGTGCAGCAGTTCTGTTCTTGCCAGGCTGACGTCCGTGCAGAGAATTCTCCTGCCGAGGAGAGCTCATTCCGACGGAACAAAAAGATTAATCAGCAGGCCTCCCTTCGTTCCAGACGCGAACGTCTTATCGCTTCAAGACTCAAGACTCCATGCCACAAAGAAGTAGCTAGGTCTTGATTTCTCCTGGGGCTCGCCATTTTTTCCACAGCAGGACCCAGGCAGTTGGGCAAAAACTCGCTTGTGCCACGTACGGAAAGACTATAATATTCTTAAACATAATCTACTATCATTAGTAATAGGCCTACGTAGTTTGAAATAATTTCGGTATTGTTGAATGATCGTGTAAAAATATTAATTACCTTGTGTTGCCAGCATTTTGTTGCGAATACCGGAGTAATTTAATTAAAATTCATTACACACTATTAAATTATTTAAAAGCAGAACAACTCTCTACAATGTGGAGGAACTTCCAGGGATGTTTTCTTATTGTAATAACATTCATTTTAAGTTTTAAAACCCGCAGAGTCACATTACCTATAAGCATAACTCGCATAAGTTTGAGTACTCAAATGGGTAGTTTCATTTCTCATTCAGCCCGAAGGAATAAAAGCAGATAGAAATTCGCTCCTTGTAAACAAAACCTATTGGTCTGATGTTATAAATTATAATATTTTAATCTACTTATTTATTCTCAGATTCCTCATTACTAGATGTAGGTTTCACTTTGCAAAAGATATAATCACTACACAAAAAAAAACACGTTGAAGAATAAAAACAAATGTTACTGTTTGTCACAAAAACAATGACTCGTTTTCCGTTTAGTTCATTAGTCACTGATATCCATACAATATCGTTAGCTTGGTGGGTGAGCAGTATTCACATTTTCGAGTGTAATCATGAAGTATTAATACATTCTCTGCTTCTACTGCACGGTATTCGTGTTTTTCTCTATCAAACGCTATCTTGGCCAATAAAATGCAAATTTTTGCCAGCGATGCAACAATATTTTTTATTTTAATTAAATATTTTATTTTTGAAAATTATGTAACCTGAAGTTTCTTGTTCTTTAAATAACGTTATTCTTTGGAGTTAATCCAATCGCATGTTATGTTTGTTGTAAAAACTAATATAGTTTTACATCGCCAGCAAAACACAGTTAATAGGCTTGGTTAATTTATTTTACGCAGTCCACAGATTACGGCTTGACAGAAAACATACCTTTTTTTCTCTGACAACAATTTCCTCCGAAATTGCATATCTGAAAGAAATAATTTTTTGCTGAATGTACACAATTTAAAAAATGTGAAATGAACGCTCAGAACTTTGAAAATCATCGACTGAAGTCCACGTAGGTATGGTAGAAGGATGAGAACTACATATTGCATTGTAATTATCTAACAGTATATTCCTTTATGAGTGAATGATTAAAGATCTATAAATATAACGAGTTGAATGTTTGATAGTTTAAACCTGGCACACAGTTACATTTGTGAACAATTTCATTCGCATGCGAGCTGCAATTATTAAGAAAATTACCAAATTTAAAAACTTGACACATGCGAATTCATTTTTTTTTCTTAATTTTCCGTTTAAGAGTTCCACAAATTTTTTGAGTTGTTGAGTTGAGATATTTGGGCAGCTCTTAACAACGAGATCTTGAGAGCCGATGTTACTAAAAGTAATATTTACATAACAATAAGCAATAGCAACGTTTGGTGCGGTAGGGACGTGGTTGGATGTCAGGATGTCACAAATTAAGTGTGCTAATAAAATGAAAACCTGCTGAAAGTGGCTTCCTTCGACATTAAATGTACATGTTTGAGCATTTAGCTAGATATATTTTTTGCTCACTGCGATAAATACAGACTTGGGTTTTGAGGGATTTTAATTAATTGGAACACTTCTGATGATTTGAATAGGCGTTTCCCTTTAAAAAAAGCCCACAAAAAGAAACTAGTACGGTAGTAGTAGGGAATAATTCCATGACGCGCAAGGGCATCGGACAACGGATCCGGATTCGGGGGAACCGCCATTTTGTTACGTCGCCCGACCGCCATATTGGATGTTATTGACGCTGACCTTGAGCTTTGACCCGTGATATTGACCCCCTACACCACCAATTGCTCACCTCTGCTCGAATCCAGCAGGCGACTCAATCCCTCGCGTCCTCTCCCCTCAAATATGCCCATTCCGCCATCTTGAATTTTTCATTCGTCATTTGTTTACATGCAACTGGTGAGGGCCATATTAGTTTATGTTACTGGAGGCAGCCATTTTTGTTTATATGTTACTGGAGACCACCATATTCTGGTATCAAAAGGATATTTTTGTTGGAATATGTGACTGTTCAGTATCGTGAACAATAATTTGACTCAAATAGTGAACCAGCAACTAAAAATTAATTTTACTGATGATTGGTTTAGAAAAGCAAAGCTATTTTAGAAATTTCTATCTAAATTTTCACTGTTATCATTTCTTGAAGTAGGCCTATATTTGTTTTCATGTGTTCTGTAACAGTTCCAATACGGTGGGCCAAGTAATTAGAAACTAACAACTTCTAAAATTAAATCATTGGGACAAGTGAATAAAACCAATCATGTGCTAAAACTAGACGTTCAGTAAGCAATAGCTAGCATTGGTGTGAATAAATTTGTTAGTTGTGACTAGTGCTTATCCTTTGTTAAAAAATATCAGTGAACTAAGAGTTGCGACTAATTCCAAGCCCTAGAAAGTACTAATGATTGTGCAAGTCTGGTGTTGGGCACGCCAACATCCTGGTTTCATGTTAGTTGCGTTCCAACCATGGTGGAGTCCATACTTGCCCGTGAGCGAAAAGGGTACTCTGTGCGTAAGGACACATACCTTAATAGGGGTAAAGAAAACGTAGGTTCGAGAGTGAAAACTTTGATGTTTATGAGCGGAATTCCTGATTGAAAATAATAATCTAGGCAGTGCTTTTTCTTCGAGAATGCAGATGGAGATTGCTAGTATACTGGTGTCATAGTACAACCGTGTTTAAAACTATAACCATTCCTAGACCATATAATTGGTTCCATATTCCATCAAAGGGTAAAGAAATGAACGAAGCGACGATTTTGTGGCACAAAAAATTCCGTATGCCCACCGTGATTATACGCAAATAGAAGTACAAATACCCTCTCGGTACAGAGACTGTAAGGCTACGTAAGTACTAATGTCCACGCTACTTGTAAAAGCTTGGAATAATTAACGCTTATAAATGCCAAGGGACCAGTTAGTGTGCATCATGCAATGATATGGGGCAGTAACACAATTAGAAGGGTAATGCCACGTTTTAATGGTGCACAATGTTGACTAGGTGACTCTAGTTATGGAATAAGTACATGGGCAATTATATCATTTTACCCTCCACAAAATGACGAAGAATTACGTTTTAACCTTACTGAAACAAGGGAGAGAGCGATCTTAGAACGATGTTTTGGCCAATTAGAAAGTCGGTTTCCGATTCTTGGGAATCTCGTCCCTGGTCAAAATTCCAAGAGTTGTTATATGCTGTGCAGTCTTGCAAAAAAATTTTTAATGATTCAATGACGTAATTCACTGCGATCAAAATCAAGTAGATGCTGGTGAGGATGGAATGAAGAAAAGCAATGGCAAAGAAATAGAGGCGCCCAGAAACGCCAAGAGTTGATGCACATTTTACATTGAAAGTGACTGTATATGTCTAGTGAAAGTTGATCATAATAGAGTAGGCCTAACTATAGACATTGCATAGTACAATGATATAGTGTTAACATTCCTTTGACTGTCCAATAAGTGTCTGTAGCTATATATTGTTAGTTGTATTATAATGGCGTAGGCCTTACTCTTTAATTTTTTACAATTATCTAGTAATAACTTTCCTTTGTCTGTCCAACAAGTATCTGTAGATGTCTATTGTTAGATGTATCATAACAATGTACACCTCACTATTTACATTGCATTGTACAAATACTATGAACGGTCTGTACTAACATATGAAAAAAGATGGACATCAATGTATGTGAATAAACACAATAAATACACGTAGTAAAACAAAGTACTAAGTACAAAGAAACTACAAACACATCTATAGGAACCTCATAATAGAATCAAATTCACACACTCTCGCTCACACACACAGACACACAATCTCTCTCTCTCTCTCACACACACACACACACGCGCGCTCTCTCTCTCTCTCTCTCTCTCTCTCATACACACTCAAACGCGCACACACACAAAATCGTGCATGCCTACACACACACGCATTCACCTACACACAAATGTTTACACACACCAACATGGACTCTCACACACATGCGTGATCATTCACCACACACGCTCATGCAAACACACATTCGACTACTAATTTTATTTTATTTATTTAATTATTAATATTTCTATTTATATATTTCCGTTTTTACAGGCGTGGTAAAGGAAAGGAGTTTTGGTTTTACGAATTCTGATAAAACACGACATTCTTCCAGATCTGTTTGAGTTGCTACTTCTGTCACTTTTTTCCCAATATTTTCAACATTATTGCTTTGACTCCAATTTCCTTTTATTAAGTTTCACTTAGTGCAACAAAACAATACGTTGGAGCTAGGGTGTTGACAAATACTTAGTATCATTACATTTGTAACTTTAAATCTTTCTCGTGCTATGTCGCATTGTTTTCTGCTGCTGCGTAGATCCAGTACTTTTTCCTTCTAACGCAAAATATGTCTCAACTGTCATTTTCCGTCGCTGGAACTGTTGGTGGTCCGATTCCTGTGTCAATTGACAAACCTCCAGGCACTTAACAATAAACAGAATTTTCCTCTTGGTTCATCAATTCCAGGAAGTCTTTTCCCATTGTTTTAGTATCATTTATTTATTACAAGTAGACTTAACGTGTGTCTTCATTTTGATACTCGCCTTCATATTATTTAGCAGTTTAGTTGAACGCTAGTCACTTTCTTGACGATTTCCGACTAAAACTGTTCAGTAATATTTTTCTAATGCGTTTTTCTGTTACCTAGAGGTTTGTTGGCACTTTGGTATTTTTCAGGATAACTCTATATTCTGATATCATGCTTTCAAATGCTGATCTCTCCATTAGGTTATTTTATTTATCGCGCGATGACATCTCTGTGATGGATGGCGTACTTCACAACTGAACAAACACACCTAAAATGTGCGACTTCGGTCTTAAAGCGTAGTGCGCATGTCACAACGGGTGTCAGATGCTAAGTGCAAAGCGGAGGGGATGGTGATTACACACAGCTCGAGGGTAGTAATTGCTTAACTTATAATTTGCTAACATTTAGCCTACTACAGTTTTCCTAAGCACTTTGTTGCCGGTGCGGATAAGCGCGAATCTAGCGCTTGCCTAGACGCGCCAGTTGCAGAGAAGCTACGTGTATTCAGGGCGAGGCCACAGGCAGCGAGTCAGTTTGCAAACACTGATATGTTTTGTAAATCCGCGCCGAGTATATAGCGCTGGCAGAGGCTCGAAGTGAGGTCTTACTGCAGCCCGATGACGAAGACGCAAGATGGAGAGGCGAAGGGTTTGCCGAGAACCGCCATAGCAAGACTACATGATGAGCAGCCTTCAGCAACAGCATCAAGGTGATAAAACGAGCTGTTGACTTAAATAAAGACTGTAGTTAACCCTATAATGGCGTGGGGAAACGTAGAGTCAGTTACTTGAAAGAATTCAATATAATTAACTCCCCTGTTAACGTAACTTAACATATTACTTATAGTTTAGTGATGTATTTGAATTGATGTAAACATTGTAACGTTTCAAAGCTTAACAAAATATATTAACATAACAGTAATATAAATGACAACCCATCTGTCTATGTTTCCTTTATATACCCTGTACAGTAAGCCCTTAAGGCGTATCATAACATTGGTGGAGGCTAGAGCATTTCCCCACCTTTCCTTATCATGCAAATCTCCGTCAATCCCCTTCAAGTAGCTTTGCATAAGCTAATGAGCTATATAGTTTATAGCTGTTTAAAGTTTGTAAAAATTATCGTGAATAATCATTACAGTTTGTAGCGAGGGATGAATTATATACGACCTCCCCCAACTAAGTTTGAAAATCCCTCCCGCACACGCTAAATATAATAATGCAGTTCTAACGGCCTCATAAATAAGCACAATTATATTGCGTCACGTTGTGTAAAATTCTGTAAGATACATAAACGGAGTTACAGTTTAATAAAAAAATATAGTAACTTAACGGCATGTAGTAAAGCCACTGTGTGCGACAGAAGTATTAATACAGTGAAATAAGGTAATAAATTTCATAAGGACATAGTAAATCAAATGTGTTAGGCATATGGGTAAGAATTTATGTAAAAATACGACTGTAATATTAAAATGCAGGTAGCATTTAAGCCAGCCATATGGTAGGTTCACTAGTGGTCAAAGGAACGCACACAACCTCTACTTCATGGTATTCTGCAGGTCAGCAGTGTCCTTGCACAGTAGACATTTCCAAGTGCAACGCATGCGCACCGGCCTTCGCCAAATTGCAAGGCATACTCATCTCATTAAAGCCATATCTTCCTTTCAGACATGCTTCATTTAATTCATTTTCATTGTATGCACATCGGGCACATTAAGAAAGAAGTCTCTTACCCAGAAGGCCGCACAATATGTGTTGTTTCGCGCACGAGCGGGGAACTTTTAAGGCTAGTTTCGGGATGCTGACCTGACGTAAAGAGGCCTTATAGACGCACTACTGACCTGTAGACGGAGTCCAGGCAGTATAAAGCGCTTTTGGAAGGTGTCGGATTTTAACTGTGGGTCCTACATAGAATATGACACAGTTCTGGGCGGTATACAATGAGGATACTACAATTATGCCTTCTTGGAGTAAGAAGGTGAGAGCAGAGGAAATTTTGTGTGTCTCGACCAGGTGTTATTTAATTGGGGAATGTTCATATGTCATTTGCATAAACAGTAGTACATTACAATATTTTATTTATATGTGTGTTATGGAGAAATTTGAATTATTACTCTTAGTAAAATATAAGCTGAATAGAGACAATTATTAAGAGACTAGACAAGTATTCAATAAATATAAATGAATGGTATAAGAATAATGGAGTAAATTAGTTCACTGCCATGCACACAGAAGGATTAAGCAAGTAAATCCCCACGTGCAGTATTTGCTTTAATCAATTGAAGACGAATATTAAATATCTGTTATGCCAAGTAGCTTAAAAATATCATATTTATGCAATTGTCCACAACTAAACAGAAAGAGTTTAAAATATATATATATATAAGAAGACTCGAATCTCTTGATATTAAAGTATGAATTATAGAAGATTAAAGTATATAGGTGTTAATGAGACTGAGTGTGACAGATGATTATGGGCGTAAAAATAACTGCGTAGTTTTTAAAGTACCATTGCACAGACAATTAAATACAGTAATTTAAATAAATAAAGCCGTCTGTGTGAGTTAAATGAGAGTTAAGTAAATTAACATAAATTATTTTCTTTACGTGCACATATCAGTCAGTGGCATGTGAGGCCAAATTTCATGATATTGAATTTAATAAATCAGATGATAAAGAATATAATGTTCGCATTTTAAATATTTAGGAATAAAGATAGAGCTGCGTAATAAAAAGTATGTAAATTATTAACATAGATAAACAATACTCAAGAATTTCTGCTATTGGTCGACTCTATTACACAGTAGACCACAAGTGTCCGTAAGGTCACTTGGCAAGATCCTGACCTCATGTGGCTAAAATCATTAAGTATTCCCCGAGTCCACTATTATAAAGAATAACAGCAACACACCGTGATAAATTAAGATAACATTTAAGAGTAAGTAAGGCTTCGTTATAAGTATAATTATAACAATGTCAGAAAGTACGATATATACGAGACGACAAAGATTTAAGTGTAAGGCAACAATAGTTTAATTGTGAGGAAAAATTATTTAATTGTGCAGAAAGAGAGTTTTAAATATCCGAGGGAAAGTAGTATTTGAATTTTGCTAAAGCGAGAAATATTGAAATTGTGACATTAATAAGGGTTAATTATATTGAGCTTAAATGTAAATTTAATATTGGTGTAAGGTATATTTTGTCTACATAGTAAACAAGTTAAAAGTTAATTAGTCTTAATTACACTAAAGAAAAAAGGAGTTAAGAATTAAAATAAATTAAAATAAATAAAGACACACAGAATTTAAACAGTGCACATGCAGTAAATAATATTGAGGATAAACTATAAAAATAATTTCTAATATTGAAATGTTGTAGTAATATAAAAATTTAAACGGGACACTTATACTAAATTAAACGAGCTACCTAAATTAAGTCACCACATCGTCACCTTACAAGTAGATAATAAATATATATTTCATGGGATTTTTATAAATAATACTTAGGGATTTAATTTAGAATCAAATAGAAGTGTACACATTGTAGAAAAAATTGTTATGTCCTAGTGCTAATATTTTTTAAAGTGTTTCATATCGACACACTGCTGAAAAACGTAAGGTGCGCCAACACGTCATTAGACATCTCCGGCAGCGATGAGTACAGCGCAGAATGGATAGCACTAGAAGCCAGCAGAATGCGGCCAACACCACAACCCATTGGCGAGCGAGCGATGAGTACAGCGCAGAATGGATAGCACTAGAAGCCAGCAGAATGCGGCCAACACCACAACCCATTGGCGAGCGAGCGATGAGTACAGCGCAGAATGGATAGCACTAGAAGCCAGCAGAATGCGGCCAACACCACAACCCATTGGCGAGCGAGCGATGAGTACAGCGCAGAATGGATAGCACTAGAAGCCAGCAGAATGCGGCCAACACCACAACCCATTGGCGAGCGAGCGATGAGTACAGCGCAGAATGGATAGCACTAGAAGCCAGCAGAATGCGGCCAACACCACAACCCATTGGCGAGCGAGCGATGAGTACAGCGCAGAATGGATAGCACTAGAAGCCAGCAGAATGCGGCCAACACCACAACCCATTGGCGAGCGAGCGATGAGTACAGCGCAGAATGGATAGCACTAGAAGCCAGCAGAATGCGGCCAACACCACAACCCATTGGCGAGCGAGCGATGAGTACAGCGCAGAATGGATAGCACTAGAAGCCAGCAGAATGCGGCCAACACCACAACCCATTGGCGAGCGAGCGATGAGTACAGCGCAGAATGGATAGCACTAGAAGCCAGCAGAATGCGGCCAACACCACAACCCATTGGCGAGCGAGCGATGAGTACAGCGCAGAATGGATAGCACTAGAAGCCAGCAGAATGCGGCCAACACCACAACCCATTGGCGAGCGAGCGATGAGTACAGCGCAGAATGGATAGCACTAGAAGCCAGCAGAATGCGGCCAACACCACAACCCATTGGCGAGCGAGCGATGAGTACAGCGCAGAATGGATAGCACTAGAAGCCAGCAGAATGCGGCCAACACCACAACCCATTGGCGAGCGAGCGATGAGTACAGCGCAGAATGGATAGCACTAGAAGCCAGCAGAATGCGGCCAACACCACAACCCATTGGCGAGCGAGCGATGAGTACAGCGCAGAATGGATAGCACTAGAAGCCAGCAGAATGCGGCCAACACCACAACCCATTGGCGAGCGAGCGATGCAACGCGGGCAGCTGCGCGCGTAGCATAGTGTACACATAATGTTTTGCAACAGGCGACGCGACACACACTTTATACTTCACTAACATATTTTACACGGCACCTCAGCTGAGACAAATACATACACAAACATAGTACACACAACTAATCAAAGAAAGTAAATACAAATAGTTGTGTTATATGAAAGGCAATACAAGTAGCTGCATAATGTTACACAGCCAGTATTGCAAATTATGAAAAATACATATTTTATTATGCCGAATATCAGACCATATTTAAGTAAAAGCAATTTCATTCAAACAAAAGGCTTTCCAATGCAAATAATAATTAATATGTGAAGAAATTAGGAAGAAATGAAACTACTATGCTAGATAAGTATACATACTTGTACAATTTTGAGTTAATAATGTACATACAAGGCTAGTAAGAAAAAATAAATATTATGAAAAATTATAGTGTCAAACCACATAAAGTATTTAGCAAATATTAAGAGCTATTAGCTTATAAAAAATTGTTTTAAGTAGGATAGAATTTCAATTCAAAGAAAGCTGATTGTATTATCCTAAATTTAAATTACCCTTATTTTATATATAAAAAGGGATTATTATTTCATAATTATATTTAATTACTACACTAGTACCAGTGTACTTACTATCACTAAGGTAAATATAAAGTAGAGTAAGAATTCCATTCATACCCTATCCTCAGTATCACAATGTAGCGGGGTTATTTAGAAAGTTAAAATTTTGAAAAGTATTTTTGAGAGTATTTTTAATATATATACAACATTTCGGTTCGCAAATCCTTTCGGCATTCTAAGGTGTGACGCCATTTCTAGTAAAAGTTAATAGAATATCAGAAATAGTATTTATGACTTTGTCACACAAATAAATTTTATTGTTAATTATAAAAAGTGTATAACATGTACATTACTTCACAGACAAAAACGTAAAATGTAAAAATATTTGCGAAATGTTGTAGTTATTAATTGATCTGGAAGTGTATTTGGCCCAGAATTAATATTTTCAAATGGGAGGAGCTTTCAATACATACAATTTTAAAAGTAAATCATTAAGTAATCAGTTTGTTTTATCATAAAACTCTTCAATTTGCAGTATTAAATGTAATATTTTCAAAGCCATGTATAGGTATATTAAGACATTAAGCGGGCTGCATGGCAACCGCGAGGAAGAGAATGTACACCACTACCACTAAACCAAGTGCACGTCCATGGGCGGTGTAAATTCATTCAGTGCAAGCTAAGGCCGCCAGTAATAAATAAAACCAGCACACTGCCTGTAGTATTTCTAAAGCCATTCGACACTGTAAAAAATGTTTTAAAATATACATGTACAAACTTTTGGTGATTTTACATTTTCTTTGTGTAATTTGTAAAAACATGCACAGAACATGTACATTTACAGCAATGTACAACTTTATTCATAATATAGTACGATGATATTATTTAAAAAAAAAACACAAATATATTGCTATATTAAGAATATGAGGGGTGTAAATTTACACATTTCAAAGTACGTGTAAAATCCACGAACATGAGGTATTAAAACCCAAATTTGTGCATTTTTACAACTACGCCAATGTTGTATTGAAATATGCATATCGGTGTAAAAACACATATTGTTCAATTTCATTCACAAGGGAGTGCAATCTTAATTTTTAAAAATACAAATATACTTGTTTATTGACATTTAGAAGGGTGTAAAATTACACATGCAAAAGTATGTGTAAAAATTAACTAATGCAATGCACTAAAGCCCTAGGCTTGTGTGTTTTTACAACCACGCCAATGTTGTATTGAAACACGTACATCAATGTAAAAATACATATTTTTCTATTTCACTCACTAGGCAGTACAAAATTAGTGTAAAAAACACAAATGTACTGGTATATTGACATTAAAAAGGGCGTAAAATTACATATGCGAAAGTATGTGTAAAAATACACTAATGCAAGGCACTAAAACCTAAAGCCTGTGTGTTTTAACAACCATGACACTATTGTATAAACTCGTACATCAGTGCAAAAATACATATTTTTCCGATTTCACTCAAAATGTAGCACAGTATTGCAGTAAAAAAAAAAAGCACAAATGTACTGGTATATTAACATTAACCAAGGTGTAAAATTGCAAATTCGAAAGTATATGAGCATATATTTACATATACAAATTTACGGTAACTTTACATTTTTATGTGTAATTTCCTAAAACGAGTACAGTATTTGTAATTTTACACTAATGTTCCCGCGAATTTTAACATAACTACAAGTATTTGCTTAAAACATGCGATCTAGCGGTAGGGAGTAAAACTACTTCGAGTTCCTTTTGTGTGTTGAAAAGGAAATCTTAACTACCACTGATGAAACATGCTGGCTTTTGTATGTAACTACCTATTCTATATCTGCACATTTGGAGACAACTTTTTATAACTGTTAAATTATAGAGGTATTTGTAATTTCAATTGCAATGTTTGTGTAAATTTACAGTGTATTGCAGGAAATATATAATTTAAATAGTGAAGTTACATGCACGTGGTGGACGGTATTTAACATCACAATAAAAAAAAAAGTATAGACTGGTATGGTAACATTACACCCACAGTTTACATGTACTTAGGTATGATGAAAATTAAAAAGTAACAGACTGGTGTATTAAAATTACCATAATAATAATAGTGTTAATTTACAATTTGTGGTAGAAAATTAGTAGCAAGTATGGTAAAATAACAAGTACAGAGTACATGTGATTTAGTGTGATGATTAGTAAAAGAATCTGAACAGGTATGATAAAATTACACTAACAAAATCTGTGTAAAATAACAGTATGTGACTTGATATTGGTTGCACAAAATGTAAAAGGACACATACAGAGTACTTGTGATTTAACATAATGATAAGTAAAAAGAATAAAAAGTATAGTAAAATAACACTGCCATTGTAATTGTAAATATACATGGGATACACAGTAAAAGTACACGTACACATGTACATGTAAAAATACAGGAACGAATGTGTGTGGATATTGTGCTGCCATGTACATTCGTGTAAAATTACACGATTTTTTTTGCAGTGAAGTCCATAAAGAATGCAAAGCAGTTCCATGCTAAATTTTAATTGCTTCGACATATCTTCCTACCATAAATTCGTACCATAGCAAAGAGGTTCTTCAACAGTCCATATTCCTGCTGTCGAGAAGCAGACAAAAGCCTTAAGGTCAAGATATTCCAGAACTGTGCCTCATCGCCACTTATCAGTCCCAGAGCTGGAGGACCAGATCTTATTTAAAGAGGGTGCGGGTAAACGTATCTCTAGCACTTGCGTAGGCACGTCGGTTGCAGAGAAACTACGTGTATTCTGGGCAAGGCCACAGGCAGCGAGTCAGTTTGCAAACACAGATATGTTTTGTAAATCCGCTCCGAGTATATAGCGCTGGCAGAGGCTCGAAGAGGGATCTTATCGCAGTCAGACAACGAGGATGCAAGATGAAGCAACGAAGGGTTTTGCCGAGAACCGACGTAGTAAGACTACACGATGAGCAGCCTTCAGCAACAGCATCAAGGTGATAACAAGCTGGTGACTTGAGTAAAGACTGTAGTTAACCCTATAGTGGTGTGGCGTAACGTAGAGTCAGTTACTGGATAGTATTCAATATAATTAACGTTACTGTAACTAATTATTTATTCTTAATTTATTGTTATCGATATTTATATAAACGTTATAACATTTCAAAGCGTTGTTTTATTCAACTAGTAGGTACTACGACGCAGTTGCTAGGTTTAATTCACTTAGCATATTGATAAGCACTTACGAGATTTTGGTTGAATAAAAATACCAAGTACTAACTGGGGTTAGTTTTTGCTAGAGCTTTTCCGGATTGTCAAGTTCTTAATTAAAACGCCTGTTGAATAAAACTCTGGAATATAGTTGTACAACCTAGCAATTACTAATATTATTTGAGCATCGTATGGACATGCGAGCTATGTCTCTAGTTATTAGAAGCTATGGCTATGTGCATGCCTGTTTGCGAACATAAATGGTATCATGAATGAAGAGAATTCATCTCAAGAATATGTAACGAACTCTTACGATTAAAAAGTGAGAGTGCAGACATCTTAGCGTCACAGTTCTTACAGGAAAATTACGAAACCCCGGGGTGGTGCAATAAGCTGAAGGAAAAAGATGGGAATACTCCGTTTCGTGCGTTGGTGATACAGGGTATCAGTCAGGAATACAGGGCGACGTCGGTGTTCACCGATCTACAGTATGTAAAACGAATTAAATTTTTATGTATCGCATTTTAGCAAAATCACATAAATGAATTCATTTGCCCTCTACACCAACGGATATGGAAAGTGCTAAGATTCTGTGGCATACAAACTTCCAACATTCAGCAGTAATACTTTAGATTGTACGCACGTGGAAATCCTAAAACCACAAATTTTGGCGGCTATTATGTTAATAGTTTACATAGTTAAGAAACTTGCGATGCCAACGAAAAATTCACAAGTGTAAGTACGTAGTGGCCAGACAGAGTCCACGACACGAAGATTTGGAGGACTGCTACACAAAATAACATTTCAGGTTATGGAACTTTACCTGAGCTGATTACTCCGTTTAACAACCGCTCAACCAGACAGAGAGACATTTCAATTTAGTTCACGCCCAGGAAAGTGTTACTGTAGAAATATATTTTGCGTAACTATAAAAATGATTCCCAATACTTGGGAATTATGTTACAGTATGCTCAGTTAAGCAACAAAGAAACTGTTTGCTGTGCAGTTTTTTGCAGCATTCAGAAACGTTTAAATGATTTAATACCTTATGAACATGTTGAAGATGGTCCTGAAGAAGAGGAATTTAATGGTCCTGGGTATGAAATTTTGCGACGAGACTCTAGTTGAACGGAAACTGCATGAAACGTTGCTTCTTATAAACAGAATATTACCTATCCTTCCTAAGTCAATAAGAATTATTATATGCGATATCTTTGCATATTAATAAAACGTATTTTCAGTCATAATTAACAAATAAATTTTAATTGATCATAAATTTATTAAAAAGGAATTGTGTAATTGTCATCTATATAAATCTTTTTGTTATATATCCCACCATAACCTCCCTCCTTCCTGAAAGAATAAAATGAAAACATGAATAAAGCATAATAATTAATTGTAAACAACTGAATAAAAAGAATAACATTAATTTAAGTGCATGTGTCAATGCGAAAATTTGGCAGCATGTGCGTGGACGAATATGTGGGTATGAATTTGCTATAGTACATACTTGATATTAACCTATGTTAGGTGGTTTTCTTTTTCTTCTATCTTTAAAACATAGAAAACATATCAATACAGGCTACCAAGAGCGTAACATTGCACATTATTTCTTACATTTTCGTCCAAGCACATTCGCTCCACAAACGTACATGCGGCCTCGAGTATTCACGTGCACACATTCACTTGAAGGAATTTACTCTCATTTCCTTTATTTATAAATATTTGCTATTTTTAAATTTATTTTTATGGGAAGTAGAAAAGTATATGTTGTTATATATAAATATATTTATATAAATGCCAGTTATAATTTTTGAGAATCTAAGTATTCATCTAAATTAGGAAAAGTGGTTCGCGTGGACGTTTCAAGACATTGTTTGTGTAATTTTTTATTTTGCAGCTTCTCAGGTCCGATTTGAAGATTTTCTTTTCTGTTTATATTGCTGTAGAGGAACAATTATTTGCAATCGAGCCGTAGATAACTCTTATGTATCTTCTTTATCATGGCTCGCTTCCTTTAATGGGCGCGTCATCACCTTCAGGAACAATTTCAGTATCATCATATTGCTCTACAGTAGTAGCGCTCGTACCAGCTGATTAACTTGCGACTTTTTTTTCAGCTCCAATCAATAAACTTCCGTGTACTTTACTGAATACTGAATTATCTTCTTTACTTAAGATATCCATTAATTATGTTTCCCAATTTCTTTTTAGTTTCACAGGTTCATTAAACATTTCCATCAATCACATTTATTTTTTTCAACAGCCTTCATGTTATTCAACAGCACCCTTAATTGTGCCGATGTCACATTTCTACATAATTTTTGTCTGTTGTAACGCCATTACTTGACAACATTGTTATGTGAATTAAAGTATCTGTGCGAAGATGAGATACCTCCTGTAGAGCTATCAAAACAGCAATGAACTAATCACAATGCAGACTGATCCCATTTGAATACAAAGACGAACACAGCATGTTGGTTGACCATGGTGGTTCATTTCTAGTAACTGCGTGAGAATATTTCAGTTTAGAAGGTGCTAGTTTTTGCATATAGTAAAGTTTTATACGTTAATAGATGAATTCAACTAAACATTACACCAATTTTTTTTTCAATGGATATTAACCTTAATCTAAAACTACTTAGTAGACGTAATCCTAGTAGATACTTCTTTGTATTCACATCACCTACAGTTGTAAGGCCTGGACTGGTACATAAAAATATTCGCTTATGAGTCTACATAAACAAATACTGTTGAAGTAATATACAAGTTTGTGTGCAAATGTCTGGAATAATTAAAGGCTATTCAGAAATATTTCGAACAACATGTTACTCATTTCATAGACGATCTTGAGGCATTGTACTATACGAATGCTCTCTTTCTCAGTACAAAAAAAAGGTTAAATTTTGTTATCTAATGTAGATACTCGCTGTGGACTCTTGGCAATCTCTTCTTATCTTAAGAGCTAAGAGAACGTCGTCGTTATGTCTCTGTTAATTGTAAGCCAGTGGTAGCATAAAAGGTCATTATTTTCTTCCCAAACAGTTTTCTATCCTTAAATCTCATTTATTTACCTGCTACGGTTTCGTGTTTGGGTTTGGCTAGCCGTTCCTCGATATTTGAGTTAAACGCAATTATTTTGAATAATATTTCAGGATGATCTCTCTGACATTTGCATCGTAGCGGACAGAACAGAGATTTCCATGGCGATCATCTGGCCACTTGACTTCAAGAGAAGAAGACTTGTACATATTTGTAGGCTATCACGAGAGTTAAATATCAAGGTAAGTGTATATTACGGCCAGCAATAGTGATCACCGATATGGGAAAGAGCACCTAATTTCCAGAACGTTGTGCACCAGTTCGCAGTTGCGATATTTCAGGAAGGCGGTATCGCGAGCGATGTATCTAGATATCGCAGAGAAGTGTTAGCAGCGATGTTTTTACACACTGTAACCATTAGTACGGCGGCAGTAATCGTCAGGGCGGGAGAGATGACGAACCGCCCATCAAGACGGCAACTTGCTTCGTGTCTGTGAGGCAGCCTAATTGCCCGTGAAGAGAGCTCTCCCTCCCAGGAAGGCCATTCTTCCCGCGCGGAAACTTCCAGTGGCAGATGGACTCGGAGCGGAAGGAAAGAGCACAACGGAAGAAAGAATCTCGAGGGAAAAAGGATTTCGGAAGAAAACCTGGGAGAGTGGAGACGGCGCTACCAACTTCCGTTGTCCTCCGAAAGCCTCGAAACTTTAAAAAAAATGGGCAACTTTATTCGGAAAATTGCGTAAACTTTTAAACCAAAGTGGCTATATTATTCTGCTTCTATTTTTTTTGGTTTATCATTCGTGTGGATGAACGTACGAATAGATTCATAAAATTGTAACATAGGGGAAGTTCCTTTAATATAGTACGTTTAAGATAGCTTATATATAATCTGACCAGCAATTTTGACATGTCTATGTTAAGATTGGTGTTATATTTAGAATCACCGTAGAACTGCCGTTAAAATTTGTATTTACTCATAATATGTAGTAGAATATCATTAGTACATTTATAATAAAAAGAATGTTGCGTTTATAGTTTTCATGTTAAGATTGTCAATTAGGGTAGAATATGGCAGGAGAGAAGGTGAGATAAATTTCGTTACGGAGTGTCAGACACATTTCCTTCCCAAATAGGCGTATTTTGTGAGACTTTGCAAAAGTACCAGGCTTGCAGCCAACGCGAGGGGACACACCTCTCCACGCCAAATTGATCCACCCATGATAGGGAACCCATCTTGGTAATTAAATGTAAAAATATACAATATTAATATTATTACAACACTGTTTAGAAATTATCCATATACTGGTACAAATGTAAATATGTCGAAGTTTCGTTAAAATCAAATAAAAGGGCTGGCCAGAACCGATGGAGAAGATCCGCTAATATCTGGCATAGCAGGACCCTATCGGTATGTGGTTTCCCGCGAGTTGAGAAGTCGAGGCCCGGGGAAGCCAGTGTGTCGAGGCTGTTTGCCGCCGCCCGCGAGTGAACGCGTTAGCTGCGAGCTACTGGGTAACGAGGCCCTCCCCAGTATAAAGCCGTGAAGCCCTTTCGACTTAGAACAATTTCGCGGACGGATAAATAGCGGGCTAACTCGCGAATTTCTGGGTGGACATCAAAACCAATATTACTATGTTGTTCATGGTAATTTCCCCTGAGCCACCTATACGAGAACTAAGCACAATTTGTCAGATAACAGACAGTGTGATACGATAGAAGCGCAGGTTCACTCACTGAGAACCCTGCAAACACATTGTCATATTATACCTACGAAAGGGGCGGTCACAATTACCACAATCGCTTTGGCGCAAAAAGTAGCCAGACAACATCTTCGAATCCGCGGACGTTTTTCTAAACGTCACTTTAGTGTCCGAAAATATCAACATTTTAAATAAATTGTATGTAAGTGGTAATATGAAGTTAATATTTTCTGGCTTTAAAAAATGAAGAGTATCACAGGACAGGCATTTGAAATAAACATTCCACTAGCGGAAACGCTAAATTATAGTCTAATCAAAATAAAATTATATCCTTCAAAACTGGTAATATTTCTAAATGCCCAACCACTTGCATACACTGCGATGATTGTAGTCTTCACAAAATTTTCCCAAAAATAATGCATCAATTCTTCTCATCTTCTCGTTCTAAATCCAGCAATTATATGCCAGTTATTCTCTTGTGCCCATGCACGGTTTCAGTAATAATTTTCCTGGATCTAGTAGTTTACTCTGTCATAATGTTTGTAACATTCGCAAATGGCGAATCCTCAAGTGTATAATTATTATTTTATAAATTTATAGTATTTTGGGCAATGTAAAATAGTTGTTTAGAGTCGTTCCTCAGAGAAGACTATACAATATTCACTTTAGAAAACAAATTAATGCCCGTGGGAAGAATCACAGACGGTGAAGGCGAGGCTTAGGAGGGTCCGCCACTCTGATTGGCTCCGAGAGAACACCCTTCGGGTATCCTCTTGGAGCCAACCAGAGTGGCAAGGAGATAGCTGTGGTCGCCAGGACCAGGCAGGTATGAGAAATACGGGAGCTGGGGAGTACACGTCTCCAATAGGCCTGTACATATTTTGTTAACCTCGTTACGTTAGTGCTGAACACTCGCGGAAGGCCAGAGTAACGTTTTACACACTGAAGGCTAAGTGTGGGGAGATCGCGTGAAACAATAAAATGCTCAAAAGTAAATTAGGACACCTTCGCTATAATAACTTGCGGGTACATAAAAATAATTTTTGTGATTTTTAATAATAGTTGTTTCCTCGTAGATTCCTCATCACTCGCCCTGAGTTGACTGGCGCTGAGTAATGTGTGGTGATTTGTAGGAATGATACAAGAATATGTGATGTTAGACGTGTTACACGTTCTTTACGGAACTGAAAAACTGGCCATTTTCTTTAATTGTACATATAATACCATCTTCAACTTCCTCTATGACTAACTGGTCTGGTTTTGTCCACTTTCATCTTGTCTTCGTGATAAATCTCATTCATCAGCAACATATAATTTGGTTTAGAATATTCACACACACATAAATATTTGTGCTATCATATTAAATAAGTGTTTGTATATAGTCAAACATATATTTAGTTGCTGCAACTCAATTTTCTACTGACTAAACAAATCTGGGAAATAAATAGAAATTACTGTTCATATTAAAAAATACTTCTTTGAGTTGACAAAAAAAACCTGTGCTGGGCCAACGAAACTCAGATGCCGACAAAATTTTTAGTCGAATAAAATATATACAACGTGAGTCGGAAACATGTAACCAAACTGCGCCAGGCGATTACAAATCTGAAAAGAATAAATTTGAAATAGGACACCCTCTGACCACCTCTAATAATAGGGCTGTGGAAGCCCTTACAGGCGGAGCCCGAAAAACATGTCATGTGGGTTATTATGACAGGTATTTGCGTTAAAGGAACCAAATTTGATAAACAATTTAAATAAACATCAATCTAGGATATAATAACGTTATGGTACGTAGTACTCACTCCCATCACGTAAAAATTAGCAGTTCGCACACTGTTATTCCATACATCTAGGTTAACATGAGGTAAAAATGATGTTTGATGCCATCATATTAAGTAGTACGTCATAGTTAGCCCAATAGGCACTCTTTCTGCAACGTTCTAGGACCCACCGTTTTCGTATAAAAAGCATACAAAGGTTCCAGTTGCAGAAATAGTGTGGCCTGATGGGTAGGCAACACACAATTTTTAAAGGTGTAAAACACATTCGGGCTGTATTCCCGTGTCGCACGCTGAATAATTATCGCCAAGAACAAAAGGGCAGCAAACAAATTATTACTAGTAAATGCGTTACACGGACGTTTTGCTGTGTTTAGTGGCACATTATGAAGCAGAGGGTTGAAATTAAGAGGAAACGTTTCTATGAAAGTGACTAACATTGGCCGTTCTGCTTAACATTTTTTTAATGGGGCATCTCTTATGGTATATTGTCCACTAAGGTTTAATGTACTACAGAATACTGTTGGCATGTATATTATACTTACTCAGAATACCCATATTTTAAAGGCAACCCAAACCTACCTCCAATCCATATTTACATAATTGTTTTAACATAGCATGGTAGCCAAATTTAACTTCGTAGATTAGTACCTTCCACTTAGAACCAGTTACAAATAACTGGCAAATGCTGCCACCTATCGATTAAAAGTTCAAATGTTGACTGTCTGATACTACCCGTCGTCCGATACTACTCGAACTTCTCCTACATAGTAAATTATGATACTCATAATTTTAAAACGTATGCAGTAAATAGTAATGTAGTTTTCTGGGAAAGAAACTGTTTTTTAATTTTGAGGGTTCTGGTTCGAATACGATGTAAGCGACTGAAATGTGAATCCTCCTATTGATAAGGAAAAAGGTAAGATGATATTAGAGTCAAACGGAAAGTGTTATCAAAACGGCAATGTCAACACTAACAGGCAAATTTTAAATGTGTCTTTCAGGCTTGTGCGGCTGACAGGTGTTGAGCCAGCTCAGTTATGCATTCTTCGATTATCCTGCGTGTGGCTAAATGTTAAGATTCAGAAGGGATACTCAAGTTTTTATATCTATAAATAATAATCTCCAGTCTATTTCCGTTGAGAACTTAATCGACCAAATGATTCTACCATTTATGGAAGGCAGAAACTCTTTTCAATATTTTTAGCTTTATCTTAGTCGAACTCCTATTCATGTGTTCATGCCTCATATATTAACTAAATCTTTTCTCTACGGTACCATTTCGTGGAGCCCAAATAACGATTCTGATTTATTTTCTTTATATTCGTTTGAGTAAAAGGAAAATAAGAAGTCTGAGGCTAAGGCGTCTACCGTCGGCGCTCGGAGATGGGGGCTCGGCACGTCGGAGCCTACGGCCTCCATGTTTGAATTTCCCTTTTCCTTAAAAATTTCCCTTCTTTCCCCTAACAATTTCCCTACAAATTACCCGATTTTTCAAAACTGCAAAAACGAACTCCCACGAAATTCCATTTTCAGCCCTGGAGCAGGAGAGGCGGACTCGAAATTCCGAGCCAGAAGATCCGCACTCAGGTCCCATGACCTTGACCTCGTGACTTTGAATGACTAAAAAAAAAAATTTTTAAAATCACGAGAAAATTCCATAAAAGTTAGCAAGAATATTAAGTTAGTAACTATCTCCACCATACTGGATTGCGGCGACCTTGACCTTGACCCCACAACCTGAAATGACAGTGAAAACGAAAAACTAGAGCACAAATTCATAAAAGTCAGCAAGCATATTACATAACAGATTACTGCCACCGTACTGGATGCAGGTGACTTTGACCTTGACTCCGTTACCTTGAATGAATTTGAACCAAATTTTTTTACATTCAAAAATTAAAGACTAGTTATTATTAAAGTTATTTAAATGTATTAAAAACTTAAGTTTCCGTAGGTACCACCTTACCTATGCTCATTCCACCATCTTGGTTTTTAGTCTTTCATTTGTTTATACATTGCTAGAGGCCACCATCTTGAATTTTTTCGTACATGATTGACCACTCCGGTAAAGTACATAAATCGTCATTTATTTTTCGTTTTCTTCTTAAGTGCGAGTATTTTTATTTAAAATAACTTTATATATAATGTGTCGGGGTTTATGAAATAATTAAAATGCAGCATATTTAATACATATTTTCATTCACAAAATTGTACAAACATGCAAACAGTTCTTGCTATGATTTTCGAAGGCAAGACGAGAAATTCATATTATTTTTTAAGTGGAATCAGCCCACTATTTCTCAGTTCTAGATGAATTACCAATGCCAGGGTCCAAACCGAACCCTCCATCACCATTTATTCTTCATCGCAACATATCTTTTGTATATTATCACCTACACTCTTTTTGATTATATATATATATATATATATATATATATATATATATATATATATATATATATATATATATATATATATATAAATATTATAGATTGGTACAATGTGGATCCTGAATGCCTTTCTGCAATGTTTGTACGTGTTTGGTTCTAGTTTCTAGTAGACACATTCCAGCCATATATTATATTTAATATACATTTGTTATTCCATCTCTTTTGTAAGTTGGTTTATTAAATTCTGTTTCATACTTGATAGGAATGAGAAAACATCTTTGGACTAAGCTATCAGATTCGGAGCCACGTAATCTTACAGAAGACCCCTGAATGCAGATTGCTTCAGAAAAAATCCATTAGCATTAGGTTTACCTAAAACATGGGCACATTTTCGAGCAGGAGGTTTACACTGTTTGACATACTGGCGATAAGCTTCACGACACTATTTTTCTTCAAAGTTCGTTGTGTTATTACTTTTAAATTCACGAACATCCTTACGACAGACAAGAGTCACACAAGGCCATCGTGTTTTTTTTTATATTTTTTTTTATTTACCTCTCTTATCGTCCTTACACGCATTGCTACTTTTACTTTACGTCTCATCACAGTAACGGCACGACCAACCTGATATCGACAGCGAATTGTCATACCATCCACATGCACATCCTCACTTACCGATGGTAGAGATGACATGTTTACATAATTATTGCACACAACAGTACTTGTAAGTCCATCACAGTTTTGTGGCAACGACAATACGTCTTTTTGTTTTGCTGTTGGTGGAACCATTCCTTTGCATATTTTCGAATGTTGATATAGATTGTCAGTATGGGAAAACGAACGAAGACACTTATCACTCATATATGCCATGGGAGACAGGTTCATCTTACATTGATGCATTTCATGTCGTCTATCATTTCTGCTATTCGCAAAGGCTTCATCACAGTACATGCATCGAAGTCTTGACACTGTTGGCTTGGGTCGCGATACCGATTAAGCTACTATAGGTGACGCACTTTAAGAGGTTTATGGCTGCACTGCTGTTGGTGACCCATCCATAGAAGTTGATGGCGATTGTTCCATAAGTATGTCGCTCGAAGACATCGATGGCACTGCTTGTACCACTCCCGAAAAAGTCAATGGCAATACTGTAGCTAAGCTACAATTGGCTCTGTAGTGATCGAAGTTATCACATATGCAGAATAAGATTTTGATGCGAAATTACCGAAGCTAGCCGAGATTATGTATATTTCATGGCAGCGGTTATCACTAAGCCTCTCAGTTGACCTCCCTACTGCTTATAATATACGAGACGCAAGCCCTATGATGTCATATTGACTTTGAACTAATCGGATTACACCATTAATACATTGTTCGGACACCAACCAGCCAATCACCGAGTTGACACGGGAATGCAACTGACCAATCACAAGAAGGCATTGAGACATCACATGCTGGCATTGAGATATTACATGCAGGTAGTAAGGATTTAAGTGCTTATCATTATTATATATGCGAACCACACAAACAGAGCCCGGTGCTGATCGTGACGCATGCAGTGCTGATTGTGGTGCCTGTGGTGTTGATTGTGGTGCATGTGGTGCTGACTGTGGTGCATGTGGTGCTGATTGTAGTGCACGTGAAGCTGATTGTGATGTGTGTGGTGCATGTGGTGCTGATTGTGTTGTATGTGGTGCTGATTGTGGTGTGTGTAGGGCTGATTGTGTTGCATGCGGGGCGTACGGTGCTGCGTGCAGTGTGTGCAGTGCTCAGTGCGGTGCATGTGGTGATAAGTGCGGTGCATGTGATTATAAGTGCGGTGCATGAGGTACTAAGTGCGGTGCTAAGTGTGGTGCATGTAAGTCGTAATTTATAGTAAATTCCAACTATTTTAAAATTAAAACTATATAGGCCTACCTCTAAAAACCTAAAGGTGGACATTATATTTAATAATCTCCCTTTAAAAAAGTGCATATACGGATCCTAGATATATATCATTGCTTCCTGGGTAAACTGTATTTGCACTTTGCTGTAAAAGTGCCTAGAACTACAGAAGGCTCCCACCACGCTTTGCCATTGTTCGATGCACAACTTGGATTTTGCAATGAACAATGCAGCGCCATGGAGGCCCCCTCCATGCTTTTAAATTGGTCGTCGCGCGATAAGGACTCTTATTACAGAGTGGTCTCTCATGCCGACGAGCATTTCGACCATAGGTGTCAACTCGATTGCAGACTCGGCACTGAAGACAACCAGTTAGCGTTGATGCAGATCGCGGCTCCATGATCGTTTAGCTGAAAGGCAGCCTCTCATATTCACCATTAACCTTCGAGGAATGGGAGCACTCTGAGAAAACCCAATTACTCGTTCGTTCATAAGAATGTTGAGAAGCACAGATTCAAAACGGGTCTTGCCAAAAAAATCAAAACTTGAGTGGTATACATCATTTAATGGAAGATAAAATGCACAAGATGGAATATGTATAAAGTTGCAAATAATTTCCTGTCCTGTTATAAACTGTATTTGAAATCCAGGAGCTGAAACAAAACGATCCTTATCCTTTGCGCATGCTTTGTTAAAATTAATCTCGTCTCTTTGGATAAACTGCTGCAAAATAAGCATTGTCCACCCCACCCAGTATGGTCTAATAAAGTATACTGTATCGAACGTCCCCGTCCAAAACAATAATAATGCGAGTGCCAATGATGTATGACTCCTATTCTTCGGTATAAAGAAAACAAATTATAATACATTACAATCTTTTCTTTGAAAAGAAATATTTTCATTGTGCCATTGTATATTTTTATGAGTTAGTATAAACAGAGAGGTGATCAGCTGTTTTAATAAAATTTGTTCCTGCTGATCTGTTGTATTCTTGCTACACACAAATGCTTATGTAAGTTGTTTTTTGTTGTTGTTTGAATATTTCTAGACTTGAAATAATGGGTCCTCTACAGAACTTTCTATGAAATAACAATATAATGCTAGTTAAGCCTGGCTGAGGAAGAAGAAATAGAGAGATCATAAGAAATGTAATCGTACCCTAATAAATGTCACGAGGTAAATAATGTACTCGTAGTAGATAACTGTTACAAACATTGTTCAGAATATTTAAAATAGAGTTAAGAAAAGGGACATATTATGCACTCTACACCAATTATTGTATTTCATGTTACAGGTATCCTTCAAATGCCCACCTGCAGATAAATTGCCAAACATCCATTCCAGTGTTCCCATGTGAACATGTAAGATGTGAGAAGGTTACACAGCAAGTACTATGACCTGGCAAAAACTGACAAGGACATCAAAATGAAACAAGACATGTATATTTTACGCTATGTTACAATAACATGTCCTAAAAGGTCTCGAGCCAGAACAGCGCATGGGTACAGGAAGGAAGTTACAGAAAGCTATTACATTCCTCGATATCGAAAAGCTTTAGGAGTACGCCTTGTGCAGTTACGTCAAAAAAATCCTAAACATATTAAATATCTCAAATCACGTGTTGAGAGGCTGTTCCAAAAACTGATAAACTACACGGGGTCTTCACCGAGACAGACAAGGATATGTGGGGGGGGGGGGGTTGTAGTTTGACGTTCACAGCAATATGCTGCACAAAGAAAAAGTGTAAAACAATACATTGAACAGCTTACACCCATAGAGCCAAATTATTTTCGTGATTAATCTAAACGGCAATACATGAGTAGAGACTGCAGTGTCAGACATCTGTGAGATCATACAATGCTCAAATTGATGTTTATATGAGGGTGAAATATCACTATTTTAGGTGCGTTTTTGTACAAGAATTTAATATTAACTTCGGCAGCCCCGCGACTGACCAGTTTTCACGCCGCATACAGGCAAGGGAGAACATTAATTTAGCAGATGACCGTACAACGAAAGGTCAACCCTTGGTTGATTTACGAAGTCAGAAACTGATGGCTAAGACATTCTTAGCATGGGAGCCGATACAGATGTAACTATTATTTTTATTGTGAGAAGAACATAGTTCTGCCAAAGATACCAGACCAGTATTGTTATTACACTAGACAGTTGTATGTATATAATTTCAAAATATGTAATGGAAGGTATGAATCCCATCAATGAAAATATTATGCATTCTGTATAATATAACTGAATTAGATAGGAACAAGGGATCGAATGGAATTGTGTTTTCTTTCCATCATCGTCTGAATAATACAGAGTTTCAAAAAAACATAACCCTGTCAGATGATTTTCCGATGGATGTGGGGTACAAAACAAACATTGAATATTGATTGGAATTGTATTAGGTGGCTTCTTGTGGAAGCATCTAAACACATTACACAATATACATTTACTTTATCCTTTTCCCGACCAAACTTTTATGCCGCCTTACAGAGTATTCGGACGCATCGAAAATATTGTGAGAAAAAAGGAAACATCACTGCAACCAGAATAATATTTTGAGATCTTTTCCAAAGGCGATACAGTCATTCGAACAAGTAAAGAAATTTTATATTATGATTGGAAAAATTCAGTACTGGAAGTAATTAGACCACCACGGTATGGCATTTTCGGTTTGAACACACAAAATATTCGTAATAACCCGAACTGCTAGAGGTAATATAGCAGTACAAGGAGAAACATCCTACTATTCTGATGTAGGGGTTGTGCAAATTAAACCTCAAGTGTCATCCATAGGCCTGCTACGAATACCCTCAAAAGCTACAAATGTTGACAAACTGCTTGTTAAGCACTGTGGACCACAGTGGCGAGATAACACCAATCTGAAGGTTTATAAAGATGCACTAAAACCTAATGATGGTATGAGTGATGCAAGTGAAGAAGATGATGAACCCATGAGTGATGTGGAATGTTTTGTCTAAAAGAAAAATAGAACTGTATTAAAAAAAGTTACATACTTGGTCATTATATTACAAGTGTTTTCAATAAGACAGTGTTTACAATGTTACTGTTGCACTTCAATTCTTATTTCGCACAATTTTCACATAGTGTTTGGTGTGATGTGTATATTTTATGAAAAACCAAATGTTTGTTTACTTGATTGTTACGTTTTCATATTTATTCATTATTCTAATCACAAACTACCACGCACTTGCAATCTTAATAGATTGGCTTCAAAATATATCTTGTCCAACATGTTCTGTTCCAAAATGAATGTTGTATCAATAACCATTACAAAGTGGTTCTTGTCCAAGCGTTACCATAATTTTACGGCATTTAAATAAAATTATGATTTCTAAGATAGTATATAATTCGCTCCCGTTGATCTATTTGATACATATAACCTAATACTGCCATTGAAATGACACTTCAAATCAAAATATAACATGTCATTCATCTCAGTTCACGTTTGGTTGGACAAGACCCGTTTCGAATCTGTGATATTCAATTAAAAGTTGACATTTTTAATTATTGATATATATATATGGATATTACATGCAATTATACAAAAGGTGTGACTGAATTCCTGAATAGCAGAAAAATTATGCTTTTGCATCGCCGAGAACGTTCCAAAGGCGAGATTAAGGGAATAGGGAAGGTCGCGCAGTGCACGAATTAAGAGAATATCAAATCAATAATAGAATTTAAACAACTGAAAATAATTTAATGGGATTAGTTTTTTCGGCTGTTTATTTTTATTGTGTAGGTCAGTACAACCAGCACTTGTTCTTACAATGTATGGTTTTCGAGGGAAAAAAATTGTAAACTCATTTTAAAAAAATAAGTGCTTGGAACCATAAAACTATAAATTCGCGAAGATGTTATTACTATTCGCAAAATTATATAGTATGTCTCTAATTTTAACAACAAGAACGTTCCAATTTTAAACGACTTTCAACTCCGTAAAATATTTTCTATTTGGCATTTTGAAAAGAAAACACTCATCAATAGACTATTTATAATTCATAATTGTGGTATTCAAGGTACTTTATTTAGAATTTTTAAAATCAAATGTCTTTGCATTTGATGTAATCTTATCACCACAGCTCCTTATTTTAGAAACGAATTTTCTAGTGTCTCACTCTCTCTATGTGGTACGACGCGTCAAAGTAGTGGTATCTTGAACAACTGTAATCGCGCTGAGACATGGCCACGCTCTTTCCACATAGTTCTGCTACCACCAAGTTCTAAACAGATTGACAAAAATAATGAGTTGCAAATGTAGGCTTCGCTTGAATGACCATTGAAAGGGAAAGGAAATTGACCACAGGATTCATGAAGCTATAAAAGAGAGTGACTAAATTTTCGATTATTAAAACCAGCATGTAAGAGCACAGTTAGTGCCAAATATGTACGACGTGCATGCATACACCTTCTATGTAGGCTATACATTATACGTGATAGCAATCATTGTATTGTAACTTTATACTTCAATAAATGTTCTTCTTGATATGTGTCGTGTAAATGGTTTTTCTTATAGTTTCGTCGTATAGGGCCTACCACTCTGCATAAAAGTTCCACTCTAGAGAAACACGCGACAAAAGTAGAGAATAAATAATTAATTTAAAGAAGCAGAACATGTGCATAAATGCTCGTAAAAGCTTTAGAATTTAAAACAAACTTACGGTTTTGCATAGACTGTTCCCGGTAAAGTGAGCACTTTTTAAGGCCACTAATAAATATATCTTATTTCAGCATCAGGCATTAAATTTTGAGGTTGTTGAATTTATACACCGTGTTTATTCATCACAAAGCAATGTTTATATTAAAAAGCAGCAGGAAGATAGAAATAGAATGAAAGGAATAATTTAGAAGGGCTTTAAATAATGCTCACTTTACCGCGAA
Source organism: Dryococelus australis (assembly GCA_029891345.1). Classification (NCBI taxonomy): domain Eukaryota; kingdom Metazoa; phylum Arthropoda; class Insecta; order Phasmatodea; family Phasmatidae; genus Dryococelus; species Dryococelus australis. The sequence continues at coordinate 122,719,025 of CM056998.1, forward strand.
CAGCCTAAATATGTCGGTATCCTTCTTCATCGTAATAGTATTTTTTTAGGAACGTAAGATAAACTAAAATATTTGTAGAACACTGTCCTGAAGTTTGAAAGTGACTAATCAGAATAATTTCAATCGTATGTTATTTTAACAGTAAAGATACGCAATGCCTTAAACTACAAATTCCGTGTTTACTTGAACTTTACAACAAACTGCAAATGCTTAAATCACGTTAATTCTCTTACATATTGAAACAACTACTCAGTAACGAAGAAGTTGTTTGTTTTTTGACCGATGGAGCAGTTAACGTGTATCCAAATGACTGCTAAACAATGTGCATCGACTGAAATAACAACACGTAAGCTAATGAACATAATGTGTTCATGTGACATGTATCTTTACAATACTATTATACAAGTCATCAAGGACATTCAGTCTTTCATTCAATTGTTATGTCTTTCTCTTCGTTTTCACGCAATAATTTGAGCACTTGGTTTGTATTGTGTTGAGACTTTAGATATTTGCGCAGCTCCTAACGAGATCCGATAATGGTAAAATGAACTGAGAGTGGAGCAGCGTCGGAATGAAAGGGTGGGGGAAACGGGAAATCCCCGAGAACACCCGCTTGCCAGTAGCATCGTCCGGCACGATTTCTACTTGCGAAAGTCCAGGAGTGACCCGGCCGGGGATTGAACACCCTTTCCTTTTGTGGGAGGCGAGCAGTCTAACAACTTAGCCACCGTGGCCCCACTCTCAGTTCGAAGGCACTGCAATAAATCTGGCGAAGTTGTTGCATTCATAGGAACTATTTCTTTCAAAAATTCTAGTGTCACCAAGTAAACTAAAAACGAAAAGAATGGGCACACAATTTAAAGCTGCATATTTTCGAAAAGATTAATACATATATTTTCCCGTTTGATGAACGTTGAATAGCTGGCGTGATTTGCGTTCTGCCCTCACGGCTCAGGGACAGTGGCAGACCTGAAGTCGTAGGGTCGGGAGCTCACGCCCCGGTTCCTCCGCGGCAGAATTTCAATTCGTATGTCGCGCCCATATGAGCTGTGAATTTGCCATTACGTCGTCTAACTTCTCACGCAGCATCAAGTACACACACTATCACAACGTGACACACGCTCTCTCCAGCGGCAAATGTATCGACCAATATATTAATAAAAGTAAACTTAAAAAAAATGGTAGGGAAAAGAATATCAATCGGGATGATGTGGGCTCAAATCCTAGAAATTGAGATTTTTATACTTTTTAAGAAGAGTTTAACTGTACATAAAAAACACTGACTATATAAAAATTTGTTTCTTTGTTGTAATGATGTTAAATTCAATAGCATAAATGTTTAATTTACTGCATACAGTTGCCTGTCATTTATTAAATCAATGACATTGTGTCACTGAAACAGCCATTGGTTTTCCACCGAATATAAAAGCAGCCATTTTCACTGATTCAAATAGTTGAATATCACGGCGATTCAGTGATTTTCCACTGTTTTTTATTTAGAGTGTGACCATTTTTGGGTTTACTGAAATCTAAATGTTTCTCACTGTGTTCAAGTATTTTTAATGTGTTTTTTATTAAATTTTCCATTTATAATTAAACAACTGTAACTTGTATAAAAGAAACGACAGCAAACAGCTGAGAAATCAGGAATTTGTAAGACTACCTACTTTTTGGGGGCGGTGGAAATTTGTACATTTAGAATGGTGTTAAAATTTTTGTAACAAAATACTGAAAATCCTGTAACACGGGTATTTTTGTTTCAAATAATATGTTTAACGTATGCATAAAGCATCTATTATTTACATAAAAAAACATTAATATGTAATTACAACAGTTAATGTAACTTTTATAACTACAGTGAAAGCAACGAAAAGAATCCGTGTCCAAAAACACGCTGGTAACAGTCGCGCAATTTCAAACAACACAGATACCACCAAAACAGATCAATTACGACATAGTGGTTCATAAACAGTCTCGATGGTGTTTACCTGCGTAAACGAAACCATGATTATTACAGTAGTAATAAAGAGGAATATTTTGTTACGAAATTAATCCAACTTATGCGTTATGTCAGTATGTAAGTTACTCCAACGCTGGAAAACAATTTTGTGTGCTCATTAGACCATCGGAGACACTATTTAGAATTTCCTCCTAACATAATCATTACATGAGGCTAAGGCAATGTTTAGTAGTTTTAATAAAACATTTGTAGATTATGTAGGTAACAAACATGTTCCTATATGAGCAAAAACACGTAGCTGAGTAAAAGAATTTTCATTCAAACAAAATTAATTATCTGTGAACAGTTTTGCACATATTGCTATAGGCTGTTCACGATAAAGTGAGCACTTTTAAAATCAACCTTACAAAAAAGTGAGCACTTTTAAAATTAGCCTTACAAAAAAGTCACTGCCTCTGCTTGCTTACATTTTAACGGGCGCACTGAGTGACATGCGCCCAGTAAAGATGGTAACGATGGATGATAAGCAGTTCCATATATTAACGATTAATGAAAAGTGTTAGGTAATCATTTGTGATAACTTAAATTATTTCCTTCACTTTATGTTTTTTTTCTGCATCGAATTGGAAATTCGATTTTACCAAATTAGAAAAATATTTACTTTTGTAGTAATTTCACAGTTTCACTTGACCCAATGCATGAATAGAGTGGTGAGGGCCGTGGCAATGTTAATTTTACGTAAGGTGGAAGAATATATAAAGTGCATACAAGTAGATATTAACCAGGTCTTTCAAAAGTGCTCATTTTACCGTGAATAGCTTATAGTCACAAACGGCAATTATTTTTGAGTAGAAATCGAATCGTAACTTATATTTTATTCTAGTAGTTTACAGCATGATGAAACAGTAACACATATATTTATGCTACAATCTTTTTAAAATATTTTAATCTATAATATATAAAGGCTTCGTTTAATATTGTATAGGGAATGCAAAGCCAAAATATTCTGTTATACCTATGTTAGTAACCTACATCACACTGGATACAACAAAACGTTGGTAGCCAACATTATGTTAGTTCGCATGTTTTTCTTGTCACTTGTAGTTATTATCAATATGTTCTGAATTTTTGAGATGTACCACTAAATTGATATACTTATACCACTTACTTGTGTGGATTATATATCATTCATTCTGCATCTTTGCGGTTGTGACCTTAGCATTTTCGTGTAATGAGAGCTCGCTAAATTCATTCCAGGAAAGACGAGAGCAATATTTGCTACAATACTTTTAGAATATGTGCTTGCCTTCGTATGGGATCATCAAATATAATAAAAACGTACCTAGCAATACTTATTACTATAAAATTATTTTCGGTACATTTTTCCCGTCATTAATGCTTATTTTCGGCAGGTTATTGTTATTATCTTACATAAAGGGTGGAAGTACACTAGGAGAAATGTATTTCCAATTTCCTCGGTACGGACCGTGCTGGTTTGCTATATTTATAAAACGTGGGTCATAATAAATCACAATTGTAAACATACGTGTACCGCCCCCCCCCCCCCACACACACACACACACAACTCAGTGACGATAACGCCCGGCGATGCGTAACGATCTGCTAGAAGTCTTCATACATTTCCGAGTGCCGGTAGCTCCGCTCTCTGTCACGCGCGATAGCGCAGTGCAACTTGGTAACGTTTGGTTTAAATGACGTCAAGTGATAGCAAGCCTCAATGGCTCGGTCGACATATGCCTCCTGGCGACACCTATCCAAGCCTCCTAAACGGTTTACTTCATATTACAATCTTACTTCTGTATCCCTTGCCTATGGGTTATGTTTGATCATTTTTATTCTTTCCAAAAGTAATTTACTTAATACAAACTTCAATAATGGCCACATGTATATAAAATGGGATCTTGTAAGTTCAGACTCTGTGCTACTGTTGCTCTGTGACTTTGACCTCTGGTGACCGCGATATTGACAGTGTTCGTATTTGTCGTGAGCGGCCACTTTCGTGACCTACAGACGGTTTCCACTGTCCGGCGGCAATTTTTGTTTTATAATCACACACATTTTATGCTGAAGTGGAAATTGCTAATTTGGTTTTAGTTTGAAAAATATTTTCTTTGGTTAGCAGCGTACCCATGTGGTAAACATAGTTTATGTGGAGGTTTAGTTATCCGTGCTTATTTATTTTACAAATGGAAATGTTTCGTTTTAAAAAATTATTTATATTTTTTTCTTTTAAGAAATAATTTTTATCGTAAAATAGTGTAGAGGGTATTGCGGAACCCAGCAAAAGTCGTTTGGATTTTTGTTGAGCACATAATATTTGAAAATCAATTTTCTCCGATTAAAAAAATTACTTCTTTTTTTTCAGTTCACGCAGAAATATTGTGTAGACAACATATCTGCCACTCAGTCATTACTTAAGGAGTTTTTTTTTTGCAATTATGTGTGGCTACGGAGTCGCAACCACCCTGCCTCAAGTATATTAAATAAAGGGCATAAAAATAACACGTCACGTCGGCTTACTTGCTACTGCGAGTAATGGAAAATGGATGGTAATTTTTGTTATGAAAGACTGTAGGTCTAATTATAAATGCCATCTTGTTCTGCTCTGAGAGATCTGCCATCCTTCGGAACTTGCTATTTCTGCCTCACCCACTGTATCCTCTCTTTATCATATACTGGATGATTCTGAAGTTGCTGTATATTTTAGTGAATTGGTAAATGTACACCACCACAATATTGTGTAATCTGTACTACATATGGTACATTTCATTGCAGGTAACCTGAAATTCTGACAAAATGCTGTCCACAGCAGAACTAACAAACGTAGTGTGTAATTGCCTACGTGGACTCTCATACGACGCATTGCTGGAAGAATAAAGCCGTAAATTCAAGAGACCTGGCCCCACCAGGCTAGCCATAGAGTACATTGTTAACAAGTTAAGGGGGCCGTTAGTGTTGCAGATGACGGTATACACTGAGTAAAGGTGCCTATCATATTCAGGTTGTGCCGAAACTGGAAACTGAGACCTATGCAACCACGACCTGCGGGAAGCTGATGACTGACGATTTGATGGACAACGTGTTGTTCAGTGACGAAGCCAGATTCCACTCATGAGTCCATGTGACTAGACACAACTGTCGGATCTGGGCAGAGGAACTGCCGAACCCAAGGTAACCATGTGGTTGGAGATGACGTGGCCGAAGGTCTACGGATAGTGCATGTTTGCAGAAGACACTGTTACAAGTTCCACATAACTGGATGTGTTGAAAAAATGTCCGGAATCACACTTGTTAGATGGTATTATAGGCAAAGATGTTATTCAACAGGATGGTGCACCATCCCACCTTTACCTAAGTGTCCGCGATTACCTGAATCACGCCTTTCCTGGCGAACGGAACGTCCGTGGCTCGCAAAGGATTTGGGCACCCCGCTCACAGACCTGATACCCTGGAATTACTTGCTTGGGGGTTCCTTAAGTCCAAAGTCTACCAGGTGAAGATATGCAGCATTAAATAACTGAAACGTCGTATTTACACCACAACAGCTGTGATTACACCAGCTATGTTGGAAAGAGTGTATCATGATGTGGGCTGGGGGCTGTGTCGAGACGTGGGAGGTGATCACATGGAAATGCATTGAATGGGCTTTGTTTAGTGGTGTGTGTTTCAGCCATAGTTTTTACTGCATATTATAACCTATTTCACGGCAACATGTATAGTGAATTTTTATCAATATCTATTCGACAGTTGAAGACAGTTCATTAGTAGGTGCTTTTCGGGGACAAAGGCATCTTGCAGAGGATTTGGATTTGCCCGTCATGTTTGTTTACGTCAGCAAAAATGCCTGTTTTCCCTAAAAAATCGTTTGGTTGGCTTACGAAACTGCCTGTTTTACACCCAAAATTTTTCTTTATTCTTCAAAACTATCCAAGATGTCCGAAAAATGTGTAAAAAATAATTGCTTGCAGCACAGTGCGGCTAAGTATCTGCTTAGTGTAGCTGAAGATCCACAGAAGTTACTGAAACGTTAGCTGCAATCAGCAAAAAGGATAAAAGATAAATTGAAAACGCCCACAATACTCACATTCTGGCACAGTCCAAAGATCACAATCCACCACCAGCAAATCCCACCAACAATCACACTACACACCACACCAAAAACACTCCCACCACCACACACCAACACCCTACCGCACTCAACCCCAACCCACCACGACACCATGCCTCACTCACACCCCCACCCGACCACTTAACTTTGTATACTGGCAATATCTATGATAATCATTGAATAACTAATATAAAACATTTTTGCCCTCCATTTATGAAGTTCATGAATTGAAAGAAAATGTCGGTTTGATGCCATATCTCGATGACAAATCAGCCTCTCCCCACCAAATTTTTTACGCAAGTACTGCTACATTATAGTATGTAATTAACACTTTTTAGGTGCAGCAGCATTTTTATATGGCGTTAATATAAATATTTCGGTTAGGATTTTATATATATTAAACGATTTTACAACATTTAATCAAACATTGTGCGCAAATAGGGTATTCGTTACAAACGTCAAATTCGCATACAGAGAAACTCTTTTTCCATTATTTTGGGAAATAATGCCAGGCGAGAAAATAGAACATTTTGCCATATTTTTCGAGAAATTCAATTAATTTTCACCAAATTCTTCATAATTAGTGATACAAAAGGCCATGTAAAGTTAAGAAATTTAAGTGGGCCCAGACATTGATGTTAAAAATTTGAGCCATATAAATATTTTGATAAGTGTGGCATATGTATTTAACAAACTAACCAAATTCACCCAACAATTTTTGTGCTGTAATTTAAAATTAGTAGCATAGTAAACAAAACTTTTAATTTGGAAAATTTTGTAAGATATCACCGATTAAGTAATAGGGTTTTATAAAATATATCGGGGACCGTTAAACAGATTTCCACTCAAATCTGCACATACGTTTCGCTATGGTAGGCCGTGTAAACTTACGGGTTTTAAGAACTTCACACTTATTTTAAAATTATGTCTACGTACAAATTTCAAGTTAGTGAACCCTATCATTGAAAAACATTAGACTGATAACATCCGGAGATTATGCACCAAATCCTACCCCCGTGATGCAGTTAATTACACTTTATCTTTTTGTCGAGGTTTTCTGGGTTCTAGTCCCGGGCAAGGCATGCGTGGATGTGTTGATTTGCTCGGAACTAATTCATACGGTCATGGTTAATGACATTGTTTTGAACGAGGCATCATGATGTACCTACTGTCTAAGCTTTATAAAGAACTTCATTAAAACGTTTAGCTTCTAGATGACTATATTATAGGCCCCACGAATGTTCGACCAAATTTCTAAAACGTATAAGGGGCAGATATGTATTTGTATTCTACAATGGCTCCAGTATGTAAGCCAAATTTATATAATGGCTATGGGCACTACGAATGAGTATCTCAATTTATATTTAATAGCCTCGGCCTAGTTAACGTTTATGAGCTTGAGGATAAGTACACTAAAAAGAACACATATTCAACCAAACCCTGGCAATTAGCTTAAAAACAATTACAAGCAAAAAAACTACAACTATTCTTTCTCAGTAATTAGCATGCAGTGATATACGGACAAGGACACAAGCAATAGTGATAACTTAATGAAATAAGAAAAAAACACATTTTATGTTGTCCTTTAGTACAACTACACCAATCATAAGAAATAAATCAAATTAATATGATATTCACAGTCTATTATCATTGATATTATTAAATTAAATAATGATACTACTCAAGGTCAGATAGCTTTTATAAACATGGATTAAATGAACAAACTAAAGAAGAAATTCGAGGTTGAGTTATTAGAATAATGTCATTTGCGAAATCAATAACCCAAAGAGGCGACACCATTCGACTACTCATTAAACACGCTCCTATCTAGTTTCAAGTGCAATTATTATTATTAAAATAGGAATTACAATGAAAGAAATTTGTTGACTTACTTCATGAACGAAAATGTACCTACACTAGCTGCAATTGACCCCAAATAATAGAGGTAATGGCGAGGATGAAGTCAGCCTGTAGTTTACGTGATCTCCAAAGGAACAGGTAACCGGATGAGGATATCGGAGCTACTGCAGCTGCTGGAATACCATCGGGCTACTGCCATCGGAAGACACTGGTAGGTCCCTTGCAGTGACGTGAAACAAAACTTCCTAGAAATTTGATCGTCCAAAAAATTCAACATTCCTCTCTTACGGAAAGATAGTTTAGCTGACAAATTAATACTTGTGGGTACATCATGAAAGACAATATTTTTTTTTTATATTAGCGATTCAACATATCACATTTCTGCTTCTTCAATAGCCCACGATTGTTCTACATTTTACTCAACATTCCTAACAGTCTAAAAAAACATGTGCCTCACAGACAAAAGTTTTCTACGAGCAGTGTCGTCTCTTTTTACAAGCAAACAAACATTTCTTAGCAAAATATTTACACCAAAAACTAACATATTTCTAACAGTTTTGCTGGCACCTAAAATATTGGACATATTGGTAACATATTTACGGCAATATTATTTTAAATACTCTAGTTAATCATAAATGAACCAAAACAATTAACTTAATTATCATATCTTAAATAACTAACATTAACAAACAAGTCACACACAATTAATAATAATCTGCATCGTGTATAGGAGAGTAGTCTCATAAGTCATATCATTATTTTCTTGTTTTATTGATTTGGCATGCAATTACTAATATGTCGTCTCACATTACACAATACGAGGAAAACAATCCACATTTAATATGTGGATGTGGGTACTACCTTTAACAGTATTCTTTGGTTATCCACCCTGAAACCATTTTCCCGTATACTAGTTATCGTTGCTTAAGTGCAAGTAATTTCCAATTTATCGTTGCATAAACAATTTCCACACTTCACTACCATCCTCCGAAATCACTAAGTCATATATGTTTCTGTAGTCTGCCTTGAGGAATCCGCTCACGCCCGGTTACCATACAATACCATCTCCTTCTGTATATCCTCACAGTAGCGCAATAATTTTAAGTGTAAAATGAAAAATTATATTTCATAAGTACGTTTTTTTTCGTGTTATTAGGTGCTCTAATTAAGAACGTAAGGGTGAGAAACCTGAAAAATTATATATAATAAAAATATATATAATTTGCTAACAGTAAACAATTTTAGGAGTCTCTATGGAACACCAGATCATAGAATAAATCTTTCTAAAAATATTAGCTTCCCAAGGAATGAAATTGACTTCGTATATCGTCTCATGCAGTCATAAAACACTTTAATGCAGAAAATTAAAGTATACTTAAAAATTCAGGTTTGTATTTCTCAGAACAAAGGTTTTCAGTTTCACACATTGTTAAAGATGTTCAGTTCTGTATGGGTAAACTGAAAGTTACTGGCTTAGTTTCAGTCTACGATGCCACTAAATACAGATCAACCTCGCAAACAATAACATTTTTCTGGCTGAACATGTTTTATTTGTAATTTATTCAAAAAACACTTTTGAGTTTCAGTTTATTTATAACATAACGAATGTTACTCGTAAACTAAAAAGATTATTAAGTTTGAGTTTTGTTTTGATTCTACAGTGCTTTAAATGATGGCGAAGTAAAGGCTACAATAAAAACAATGAAAATATAATTCCCGTCTAGCCCTACAAAATAAGTTCAGTTAGCAATATGTTCTATGCTATGAAACCGCTAAGCATGTTTCTTTGGACGTAATCACGTATAAATGAATAACACACCAAAAGTTTTTTTATTTTCATTTTTATATTTTACCTTTTTTTTTTAGGTGGTTGGTGAGATATGCTTTAAATTTAAACAAAAGTAAACCATCCGAATTTTACGATCCAATTTAGAATACGTTGTCACTATACTACTTTTTGTTAATAAAAATGTTCCAATTTAGAATACGTCGTCACTATACTACTTTTTGTTAGTAAAAATGTTCCAATTTAGAATACGTCGTCACTATACTACTTTTTGTTAATAAAAATGTTCCAATTTAGAATACGTCGTCACTATACTACTTTTTGTTAGTAAAAATGTTCCAATTTAGAATACGTCGTCACTATACTACTTTTTGTTAATAAAAATGTTCCAATTTAGAACACTGCAGATTATTTACAATTTTAAAAACCAATTTTCGGTACCTATTGTTAACTATTAATTTAACAAGAATACAGGCAATACTTACACATGAGAAAATCGCCAGTGCAAAAGTTGCAATATGGGGAACATTTTTTCTTAAAATAATTCACATTTGCCAACACGTGTGTTTTCCAACCGCCACGTGATTATAATAAAAGTTGGAATTTTTGTACACGAAATAATAATTAACATAAAAAAGAAACTACCTCTAAGAAATAGAAAACACGGAACTGTGATATTTTTTTTTGTTCTTGGCTCACAATTGCGGGGCTGTCACGGCGTGATAAGGAAAGTGATTTAGAAGGCAACAAAAATTTAAATTATTCTTTGTGTCATGCTTGCAGAATTTATGGAAAAATTCTTTTCTGCCGCAGATTTTTCCTGCTTTGCGTAGAATATTTTGTGAAACAAGAAATCTGGAAAGACAGTAGTTCAGCGTAGTGAAAATTTTCATTTTTGAAATATATTTGTTATTCAGACGTTTCAAAACACAGCTTTAAAGGTTAGTTTTAATTCAGAAAGTTTTAAATTAATTTTACGGAATATCACATTTTACACTGATAAGTTGTAGGTAAAGTTACAATACTTATTGATCTTATGTATAAGGTGGATTTTATAGATGACCAAAATTTTATATGGTAAAATGGCATTACATATTAGGTGATCTTTGTAGACTGGTACGTCAGAAAAATGGTAACGTCTGAATTTTACAATCCAAGTATTGACTAACTTATTTAATCATTTAAAAATAAATGCCACCGTTATAGTACCCTAAATAAATAAAGAAGTGTTTCAATTGCATTAATCAAGTAATTAAATTAACGTCTCTAATTCTACATGTAATTGAACGTTTTACAGGTTTTCTGACTGGTGTGGATACAGAGTGCAGCAAATGTCCAGATAGTCTTTGTTACGTAACACTTTAAAAACATCGACAAATAAAGTTTACATGTTTGTACAGTTTAAGTTCAAAAGTATTTTCGACCTCTCTAAATATCTCTATATTATGAACTAAGGGTTAGTCCGTGAATTTTTTTTTGTATTGTCACTGGGCTATAAATTTCCCATGTTAAAAATTTTGGTTACCATACAAAGATTGAAAAAAAATATTGCATAGATATATGTAGGTAATAATGAAATGATGTGAAATTAACTCAACATTGAAGCGACTTCGGTCCCATATGATATTTCTCTATCCACTTAGACACTGCGGCCCCAATTAACATAGTTCCACCCATTGAGCTACTAAGCCTCCATTTTATATATTTCTATCCACTAAGCAACTGCGGCCCTACTTGGAATCTCTCTATCTACTGAGCCGCTACACTCTAAATCGGAATCAGTTAATTTTTACTGATTGTCATTTGAAACTGCTCCATTCGGAATCAGCAGACTATAAAAAATTCTAATCTCTTCAGTTAAATGAAATCCACAAATAAAAACAATAGAAAATCAGTTATTTATTGTCGATTAATAAAAGACACAAGGATTAAAAAACCGCGCAATACGGTTTGAAATAAATAAATTACAATTTTTTGTCGCGAAACAAAGTTATTAGAATATATGTAAAAGGAAATTTTGGAAGTGATTGGTATCGAACCCCCACCTCAAAGCGCAACACATTCTCTTGCTTCTTTTGACTGTTGTTCTACCAACTCTGCTACTTTGCCACTGAGGAAATCGGTCTCGCATTTGCATAGTAACATATACTTTCAATGGCAAACGGCTGTAAGTTACTTAATGTGAAAGTACTTCATGTTGTCGAAATATACACACATTATTCGTACGTAGGTAAATGTCTTTGGAAGGCTCGAAAGTCATACTAGGTTAATTTTAGTTCATATTGTGTGATTTAAAAGAGAAATATAGTGGTTTTAACGGTGTTGTCGGTGTTTTATATGTAGTATCTGCCATTTTACAATGAAACGAGATTTTACAGAATGAAAATGTTATTTTGAAGAGTCATATTGACTAGTAATATCTGTATTTATTCGTTTCTTCGTTATTTTATCTGTTAACTTGCAAAGACCACAAAACTTTTGTTTGTGTAAATTCATCTTTCTTATTTAATCACCGCACTATCGAGCCAGTAAAATTATCACTGATCTGTCACTAAAAATAACAGTTTAATAAATCTGTAGTGCCTCGTTGCATTGTAAAATGTCAGATACTAGTTAACATCGATAAACTCGTACATTGAAACCACTATATTTATCTTTTAAAGCACAGAATCCGAACTAAACTGAAGATAGTAGATTGACTTTTGAACTTCGCAAAGACATGTACTTGCATTAACCAACTATAAATAACTAGTTTTATACTGCTTGAATTTGTCGAGTTATTTTAACTGAGGAATTAGTGATATTTTTTCTACACATTCCGGATGGAGCAGTTTCAAATGACAATCAGTAAAATAACTCATTCCAATTTAGAGTGTAGGGCCTCACTTGGAATCTCTCTATCCACTGAGCTACTTAGGCCCCATTTGGTATATATCTATCCACTTAGCCACTGTGCTCCCACTTGATATAGTTCTATCCACTAAGCCACTGCGGCCCCACTTAACATAGTTCTAACCACTGAGCCACTAAGGCCCCACTTGGAATCGCCCTATCCACTGAGCCACTGTGGCCCCACTTAATTAACTCAACATTGAAGCGAGACATTTAAAGTAAACAAAAATGATATGTCATTACTTTCATATCTCTATGCAATATTCTCTATGCATTAGTGCAAAACTTTCATAGAGAAAAAGCAATTACAAAATGAGTTTTTATGGTAAAGGTTAATGGATTGAAATGTTTAAAGTCTAGAAAACATCTCCATTAACTATATTTTAAGTGTACGAATTAATGAGTAATAAGTGGATGCATAGTATGACTGTTTATAAAATGAAAACCGTTTTCGCTAACTACCACATCCCCGAACTTTCTAAATTGTGAATTTGATTGGGTGAGGCAAGTGTAATTGGAATCGGAAGTAACTTACATATTTCCGGAACGAAATATACTTTCTGTGTTTTCTTTGTGAGTCTTGTTTTTAATAATTGAATATGCTAAAGGGGAAAAATCGGTGTACAGTAATAAGTAATATTGTTTTAACTTTATGCAGATACAATATTAGAGAATTGAAATGAAGATAGAAGAATTCAGAAATGTTCGTACCTCCCGCTGTCTTATAAAGTTAAAGTATTTTCAAAGTTCTACACACCGTAACAAGTAAATCACGAAAGATTGTGGTTTAAGCGGCCATATAAGTAAACTTTGGTGTGCATTTTTCATTCCATACGCATATCATCCATCTATCACATAAAACTAAATTTCTCTTGCTTGCTACTTACTTTCCTGTGCACGTCCAGAAATATGTTCAAAACCTGCCATATTGTTGCCATTTTTACGTTGAAAATATATTCAGTAAATAAAAGGTTATGATTGCGTCATCGTTAGAATATACCAGTGATTTATCAGTCAAATTTTAAAGTTATTTGAGAGGATAGTTTTCGATTGACAAGGTTAGTTTGAAAGTTTTTCGGCCGCGCGCAGCGCTGTTGAGATTCCTGCTCACGTGCAGAAGCTGAGGGAGCACGGAGGAGGCGCAGATAAGGGAGATATTCCCGTGTTTCTTTGCGGCTCCTACAAGCACGAGCGCAGGTTGGAGGAGCGGCAGCCGTACTCACACGCAGTAGGTCACTAAGGCTGTGCGGGTGACGCTAAAAACCTGCAAACAATTATCTTTGGCAACAAAATTGACCTCTAATGAAGTAATATTGCATTTCTAAAAGAAAATACCTATCAATTTTGAGTTAATAATCCTTCATATATGATACTTCGATTAAATAAAATATGCGGCAAAATGAATGAAAATTTGGTCATTGCTGGAGCCAGAGGGGGCGGCCTCACGCACCGCTGGTGACCTACTTGCGCAGATCTAGTAGCAAATCGTAAACACTACAGGATGCAAGTTGACTGGCACACATGTAAAATGCATTGATTGAGAATGAGGATAGCTCTCCTGCATGTTCTTAATAGGCAGTATTTGATGAGTCACGATAGAGTGTTGCATCAACAGGCTATTCAAATGGTCAGTAGGAAATTCTATGATCTCACAGGTTTCGCCTATAAGACGCGTCCAGTCACACCTCTTGGCACTTCTTTTCAATATGCGGTGCATCGCTGTTTACAGGAATTCCTTGGAGCAATGGATACTCTCGGCATACAACTTGAGCTACATAGATTCACACCGCAACTAGCAAGTTATTCATTGAAAAAAAAACTGGTTTTTAGAGATTAATAAAGCTAGCAAAAAACAGCAAACTTAGGAAAAAAAAGAAACAAAAAATTTTTTACAACCTTGACATACGTAGGAAGTTCAGAAATCTTCAGAAACATGTATAAAAAAGTACAGATGTTGCACGAAAAGAATAGTTATTTATTCTTATAACTTAAGAGACTGAAAAGAAAAATAACACCTGTATTTAGTGTTCCTCAGACAATAGTTCATGCACTGAACGACCTTCACTGTCACTTCATAATTAATCTTTTTCTCCTAAGTAGCAGCTGACTCACACCTTGCTAATGGGTTCTCTCTAAGGATGTTTTGTGTTTTACATACATTAAAGTAAATATTTGAATGTTGTGTACACGTACGTAACATCTGTTTACGAATTTTTTGCATAACAGAGCTACTTTATTAAGTTTCACTTTTATTCAAAAAATGTTGCAAGACCCTGGGGATTGTATTTATTTATGGCAAAATCCACCGCAAATTGGCACTGTTCTATAACGCAGATCCTGGGGTGTATCACAAACTACGGTGAAATGCAACTTTAGATCATCGTGATTGGCGAGGCAAATGTTTTTTTTTACACTGTAAAAGGTTTGGACTATCTACATATGTATTAAATGATGCTGCAATAAAATATTACTATCTTTAACAGGTCAATGTTATATTCTTTATCAATCCAATCTAAGTAAGAATTGGATTGGAATGGGCTTATTAACATCGCCCAGCGTTATGCCTTAACGCTTATTAGGGAACGGTTTACAAACTAACTTATGACATAACTTAAACTAACTCCCATCCCTTACCTAGGATTCGAACCCAGAACCTCCTGCACCACATACGGACGGCACACCAACTTACTGCACCACGCGATCTCGGCTTCAAGTAAGAAGTTACCAATTTATGTACTGACTATGGCAATGTTCAGTGAGCATGCTTTATGTCCTACATATTGCAGTCACGTGACACTGCAATGTCCCCTCTCAGTCGCCTCAGTCGCCGCTAGGGAGAAGGAAACTCTATATAGTTCTCTATATAGTTACAACCTTATTCGAACTACCAAGCATCCACGTCGTGGAATATAACGCCTTCTCAGCCGCCATCAACGGACAATGTCTTCTAAAACGTAAGTACCTATGATCAGCGTGAGGCACAGTAATTATGTTAATGATTTTTTGTAATATTTGGATACAAGGTCAATATCGAAGGCCAAGGTCGTCATAATCTAACATGACCGATGAGACGGACACTGGCCGACCTGGTGAGAGTTGGTAGTGTCGGAAGCTTAGTCGATCTGCCTGCCATTGCACCCCGGACCTCTTACATGTAAACCTATAAATAATTTATTAAAATAATTTTAAATTAGGTTTTTATATTTTCATAATTTGTTTGAAATTTTATAATATTCTGCACTTAATTTTTTAATTTTTGGGTTCAAGGTCATTCAAGCTCATGAATAATGGGTTAACATCACAGGTCACCTAAATCCAACATGACGGTTGGGTAATGTCACAACATGGCGACCGTCTGATGCCTGGCGCCTAGTCCCGAATTCTTTGCACCTGACTAATAATTCATATTGTGTTTATAATTCAAGATTATTTTTAAAAGTACACATTTCAACGCAAACCACCCATAACCATTAACATGTTCTAATAACTTCAAGCTTGGTTACGCTTCGTTGATACAATAATGCTATTGGATGAATAAATATCTGAAAACAACCCAATTTTTCTCTTATGATAAAATATATGAAATTATTTTCATAGCCAAACTATTTTATTATTTACTGCACTATTACCAATACCATGTAGTATTAAATTATTTGCTACGCTGTAAAGATTAATGCATTAAATTAAGTCAGTATTAATATTGCCATATCTTATAAATAATGTAGCTCACTGTGTGCACGCCACCTGCACGCCTGTGTGAAAATGTGAACGGATTTTTTCACACTTATTGTCAACAGACCTTCAAAAACTTTTTAACCCAGTCTATAGTGCATAACATTTTTTATGATAAGATGATTTCAAATTTTAGTATGTATAACCATATTCTAATATTTATATAATCCATATATGAATCGTTAAAAGAGGGAAAGAATAGATATCGAATAAGAAAAAAATATATTTATTCGTTTGCTACAAAAGCAGAATTAAACAACACCAGATAAATTTCACTGCCACTACATTTTGCAGAATGTAGTCAAAAATTCCATATAATGCTATTATCAAAACTTTAAAATATAAATAAATTTTTCTACTCCTAAAACGTAATTATTATAGACAGTATCAAATTGGAGCGAGGCCGAACCATAAGGGAAAACTTCAGGAGGTGATTCCAGAAAGGGAAACGAACTAAAAATGAATTTCAAAACATGTCCGGAAATTTACAGAACCACTGTAAAAAAAAAAAAAAAAACAGAAACATTGTGATTATAGTAGTGGTAGAGTATAGAATTAGTGCAGTTATCAGTGTAACAGGACATCAAAATGCATGCCCTGGTCACCCGTGCTATCAAAAGGTCCCGTTTCACACAAAACTTTGAAACTCAGCTGCAGAGTTCGTACGGATCGGATACCACCTATGATGGCACATCTCTTGGTAAACCCGTGGATCCTCTCGATCATTTCCATTCGCTTGGACGTAGGTGAAGATCATCTCGGCCTGCTCCTGGTATTAACGACAGTTTATTTTAACTTCACCCTCACAACACACAACCAGTCAATAACCAAGTTGTTCCAAGACTGCACATGAAATTGGGTGGTGTTCCGTTGGACGACCGGTAGTGCCATCTCAGTAATGTCGATTCCATCCTCCCTAATTTGCTTCTCATATTTTGTGCCCTTTTTTTATTTGCATCGCAAGTACATTGGCTCTAACTTCATTGTTTCTGGATATGTTACAGTACTTCTGTTCATTTCCGGACACGCGTTGTTGTGGATTTATTTTTTCGTTACGGTTTCAGGAATCACCGTCTGAAATGTGTCCCGATTGTTCGGCCTCATACTGTTTAGTAAATCGTACAATTAATATAATACCCATATATGCTGGGCATGTCAACCGTGGTGCAAACCATTTCTATACCAAAATGTAAACTATTATTTTACCAGTTATTGCTAACCGACATTGGGGCAGTTTAATGTGGATGTCTAGGACGTTCGGAAAACGAAGATCCATCTAATACATCCTTTACCTACGTATGAAATACAGAGTTATGTAAAATGCTTTTTAAAAACATATTAGTACAATATGTTTATATTGACCATGCTGCAGTTGCCGTCATGAGGAAAATGGGAAACTCAGAACTGGGAGCCATGTTTTCCGCGGCTCACTTCGGAACAGTTGGCGCACTTGCTGAAACGCCACGGAGTAGAAGGAAGCGGGATATGTATCGCGCGAGGAGCCGTGGAGTCACGTCAGTGGCAGGCGACCATCTGCAATTTAAACAGACACTCGAAGACGGCTTTAACACCGCGATTCATCATCAGCTGGATGGTTCGCGAGGCGGGAAGCGGGGTCGAGAGCAGGCTATCAACCATGTAACTACGAGGGGATGGTGAGGGGGTCTAGCGGTGGCCTCAGAAAGCCAGGGGAAGGAGCACTTTGTGCCTCCGCTCCTTCGCCAACCCCCACTTTTAATATTCAAATGAGTGCTGCAAACACGAGGAGAAAAGCAATATGAAAGCACATTGCACTTAAGACAGAAAAATTTCTCTCACAAATTTAGACTGCTTGCTGCCCTTGATGCCTGTCTCCCACCGCACTGCATTTCACATTTCGCAGAGAGAAATGTCCAAAAACAACAACTTTAACACGTACAGAGATTAAAATTAGCGTATGAAGATCCGTGATTTAACTAATTCAATTTCGTATGATTTCAAGATGAAATTTTGCGTCAAATTACGCTGCAATACAAAGTATTTTGTTTAGACTTATTTGTATTATATATGGATTCTTAGTTACATAGCTTGACAAAAAATCAATTCACTATTTTCAGACTGAGCTTTTGTTCAAAGTAACTAATATGTGATTAGCTATATCCGTGACCCCTTATCGAACGAAGCATCTCTTTATTTCTTCTTCTTTCTATGCCATAGTGGCTGAAATTTGTTTAAGTTCATTAACTTGTAATTTTCATTCTTCCATTTCGGCCATAATTTTGGATGTTTCTGAGTTTGTTTAAGGCAATATGCAACTAGTCTTGCCTAATTAATATTTTTACATTCAGAATTATAAGAGGAAACTTAACACAGTTTGATAAATATAGCTTCACTTTATAATGAAATGGTTTCTTGTGTATAATATGTTGGTATTAGGCCATGTAATAAATATTCATGAATGTGTTCTGTTTTCTGTAGCATGGTTAAAATATTATTAATTTATTAGTAAGTTAGTAATTAAATCGATGTTATAACAAATGCAATTCCATAAAAGATGAAATTTTAAAATGTATATATTTTATTAGGTACATTCCGCGATCACTTCGATATATAGCGAATGTTCGTGCAAAACGAAAATGTCCAAAGCAAGCCGCAATATAAATAAACTTCCACTTGTGTTTTTTTTCTCACTGTTAGCCGTCATATTTTAACATTTTTCCGAAGGGTAAAGGCTTATGATATCACGTTCCTGTAGGTGTGTCTGTATGTCTATGTGTATTCTTTACATGTGTAGGTTCTTCATCCTAAAATAACTTCTGAACGCGTCAACAGAATTTCAGCAAACTCACATATAGTGTGTAGTAAAAGCATTTACCTTTAATGGTTTTCGACAACACCGCTCACTTATTTCCGAAATGGTGGCAATATTAATATTTCGGGTGTAAAGTCATACCTCTGGCACCATAAAACTGATTTATACCAAATTTTGTATGTTTACAATGCATAATGTAGTCACAGAATTTTGAGATGTACATTGCTTTTGGTAGTTCATTTTGGATGGTAGCATTGCATGAAAAAATTTAGATTTAACATTATATCTCGAAAAATACTAAACCATTTCTCGCCAAATTTGGCACGTAAATAATGCTATAGTAGCATATGTAACTTAAATGGGTTAGATTCTAATTTTCAGAATGATGGACATACAAACAATTTTGGTTTATTTGTTATATTCTCAATACAGTTTGACTAATGTCGACCAATGTTTGTATTTATTATATGCATCATATATGCCAAGATATAAAAACTTTTCCCGCTATTGTGTACGATAACGCAACACGAAATTACCTTGGAAAACAATTGACCGATTACGACCAAATGTGGCGTACAATTAATACTGCAGTAATTGATGTAAAATGGTTAGTTTTAGGTATATCGGATTATAATTTGCAAAATGATTATGATATAGACGTTTTAGCTTATCATGTTATATCGTCAAAACCCAACAATCAATTCTAACTTAACTTTCAATACACGCAGTATAAATTACAACTATCAGATGTGTCTATCGAGGCCTCTTTACTCGGTTATTTCGTAAGATATTTCCACATGAATAAATAAAGTGTTATTGTAATTATTTGCGGAACATTTGACCGGTTTCTACCAATTTGGTATTGTAAACTGGTATTTTTTAAGTAGGTGAAACATTTTTTTTTTTTTTTTCAAAATTGCAGACATAGCGCTATTTTCTCTAAGTCATGTAATTCATTCCAGCTTAAATCTGTATGCTAGTAGTATACAATTCAAACAGCTAATGCGACCACACAACGTCTCTTTTGTCAGCCATTTTGTAAGATAACATCACATGATAACTTAAAAATGTTATATTTTATCTAGAAAACCATCAGATTTTCATCAAATGTGGCGAACAAGTAGCACTACAGCAGGCCATGAAATTTGATTTGTTTTGAGTCGGTCAGACATATATTTTCAAAATGGCGGCTATATTAACATTTTATTTAATTATGTTGTATCCACGACACAATGAAACAAACCTCCGCTTTTCTTTGTACGCTTGCGATTGTAAGAATCAAATTTGTCTATACAGAGCATCATTTCTCCGCCATTTTGACAGATTCCCCTACATGAAGAAACACAGTTTTAATTTCATATCTCGGGGAACAATCAACCGATTCCCATCAAATTTTGCAAAAGTGTTGTATTGCGGTAAGCCATATTTATTCATATGCTTAAAGTGTTAGAGACATATTTTCAGAATGGTGGCTATTATAACACTTTTAGCTAAGTGCGTTATATCTGCAAAGCTATGTAATCGATTTCAACTCAACTTTTTATACTGTATCTATGACAATCACGGAGTGTCCTATTAAATAAACTTTTGGTCCTCCAATTATTAATATCGTTATATGTGAAAATAGTGAAGGTTTTCTGTTATATCTCGAAGACCAAACTAGCTATTCCCTTCAATTTTTAGACGAGAGTAGTGGTACATTATTGTATGTAAACAAATAAGTTTTAAGTGCTGCCGGCTCTTTTAATGGTATCTAATATAAAATTAAGTAGGTATGTTATATCTTTTAAATTACTCGATTAAACTTTGTACCCTAAGAGCATTCATTACAAGCATCAACAATACGTACAGGGATCCTCTTTTAAGGGATATTAAGTAAAATATTTCAAGGTGAGAAATTTGAGCACTTTACCATGTGTCCAGTAAAACTCAACTAACTTCCACCAAATTTTGTAGACCTTTAGTGTTACAGAAGACAATGTAAACGCATATGATTTAAGAGGAGTCAGACGTTAATTTTTGGAAATGTCGGGCATATTATTATTGTGATAATTCTGTAATATCTATTATAAAATTTAACCTAATTCAAAAAATAATTTTCTGCCGAGAGTATCTGTAGCGACCATACTTCAATAATTTTGTAAAATAGCAGTAAATAAACAAATAAAATTTTTATACCATATCTCAGGGACCAATCAACCGATTTTCGCCAAATTGTTCACGCAAGTAGCACGACAGAGGGGCCATGCAAACCTACGTGGTTTAAGTGACTCAGATACTTATTTTCAATACGATGTTAAGTTCAGGTTAGTAAACCCTAACATTCATAGCATTATACTAATAATATCCGAAGTTGGTCTTCTGAATCCGACGTCCGTAATGCAAATGGTTTGGCTCTAGCATATAGTATGAGGTTTTCTGGTTTATTTGTAATTATATCACTATTGTTGCATATATTTCTGGTTTCATTTGTTATGGTATTGCTGCTAACGAAGCATCAAGATCTATCTACCATATAAACTTTAAAGATCTTTATTAAAAAACATTTTAATCTACGCAGAGGAATGTGGAATCATTACTTATAACCGTGACTTCTTGTAGACGCATGTCTATGACGCTTTGTACTTTTGTTAGCTTTATCGTCGTTCACCGCAAGATTAAGAAGGTTATCTTATTTTTAAAGGTGAAAACCTGACGCCATATTTTCCTCGTAATTTGCGTGCTGAACTATCTACCTCAAGCGAGGACAGGCATAAGCCATATTGCACTCGAGAAACTCAAGAGTTTCGCGTTAGATAACACTGTTATCGCCCAAAGGGGACAGAAGCTGGTAAACAACAAAAAGAAGAGAGGATAAGTATTACGGACCTACACTGTTGAGAGTTTCTCCTCCACTCCACCCGCTATTATCATAGAAAAAACAGTTTCACGCCAACCGGAATGGTTTCTCGGCTCGCGTTCGTGATGCCGTATTTTCCTCGCTGAACAAATTAAAGAAATTTATTGTTAGCCATTTATATCTCAACACTTTCAAACTCCTTGAAAATCGGGGCTAAATACGAATATGACTCTTTCACAGTTGGAAATATGTTTCATTTTAAGTAAATTATATTTTATTAAGTTTTATATTTTTGGAAACACCTGCCGACCTTCACATGAAATAACATATCGGAAGTATTTCATGACAAATACAATATCATAATAACATTTTTTAATTACCTGTTCAATGCATAGACTATAAATGTTCGAATACTTGCAATCCTTAAACTACAGCAAAGTAAGTTAATGATTTTCGCAAAGTGATATTGCAAATCGAGATTCTGGCTCGAATATATCTATATTTACATAAACATATGTAGTTATACCATTTTTACAATGTAGGAATTTGGGGTATGCACCGTAGAATACAACATGTGTAAAAGTATGTTTTTTTACATAGCTATGTGAGAGAATTTTTTCATTGTACAGTAATAAAAACAGAGTCAATTTGATTTCCTGTTACGATTTCTATAAAATTGCTTGGTTTGCAGGGCCATCAGGGTTATTATGATACACTAAATAATTCTGAGATATTATGATACAGAATACCAAAAAGTTCTTGTAAATAAAGAAAATATTTGACGTTCAGGAAATTCACTGTATTTTATAATCCCATAGTAAATTTGACAGTTTAAAATTGCTTCATAAACATATATTTCATTCATAGAATATACTATTATTTATGAGGCTAAAACTTTTAAATCTGATTTGTGGCGACTTTCAGTATATTTCATAAATTACATTATCAAATGCATATATCCAATATCTGAAAGTTACAAAGTAATCAAGAACGTTAGAAATGTGTTTATTTAGAAAGCCGCACAACCAAAAGTAACCTGCTCCCAAGGAAATTAGTGACCTCGATCCGCGTGACATAATATGTTGGAAGACTATTCCACTTCATAAAGGAAAGATTGACAATACTGCTGTTATTAGTGTTTTCGGCAATGCATCACTGTATTAGCATAAAAAGATTAAGTTTGAGATTGGCGAACAGATTTGGTTGTATCGGAAGTTGGTTGGTACGACTGAAAATATGCATATTCACGGCCATATTGAGGAATTTTATAATCCGTCATGCGTTGAAGCTGTTACGTTGTATTTTTAAGTTTTAATTATATTTCAGTTTTATGAAGTAGGCCATACTGTTAATGAAAGTGCCTCTTGTTTACTTGCTAGCTGTTTATTTTGTTTGGACTTGTGATTATAGCCTAAATTTGTCGATCGTTTCTATCTCCGTTTGTTATTATTTTGTAGGTGATGTTGCACTGTAGGCAATAGACCTTCTCATTGAATATATTTTATAATCCTTGCCTTATAGGCGTACTTATTCAAAAATGGCGCGCAACTATAAAAGTAAAATCACTTGAAAAGTTTACCCCGAAGTATTGCTGGGGAAAGCAGTGGGATTAGTGGAAAGTGTCGAAGCTATTAAAAATTGAAAAAAAAAAAAAATGTATTTGTATTCTTTCATAAAGAAAAGGTGGTAAATACTCCACATAGAGGACTTGGTCAAAAGACTGCACTTCCAGTCGAAGATGAAGAGAAATCAGCAGAGAATATGAGATCTATGGCAAAATACGGATTTGCTTTGAAGAAGAAAGGTATTTTAGATGTTTTGAAAGAGTATGTGGTTGTAAGCAGTTGGCCAGTGCCATTTAACCATTTAAAGATTGGCGACTAAGGCACATGTTCAAAAAGTTTTGCATACAGCAGAGAATATCCTTAAGGAATTTGTAACCTCTGGAAAATATAAGGATGATTATTACAGGGTTCCTTTCACCATATATAAATTTTATGACATAATAGAAATATAAATTGAAAGACACAAACTTGCTATTAGCCAGGCCTTCAACCTTGACGAGACTTCAATTTGAACTGGCCCATCTCTATTTAAGTTAGTAGCAGGTGTACGACAGAAAGTCCAATTGCATATGAAAGGTATTAGCAAAGAAAATATAACCACCATGGCATATTGCTCAGCAGATGGCAAGGCTTTACCAATGTTGATAATTTTTCAAGGAGCAAATCTGTGGACCACTTGGAAAGGTGATAAGGATTTGCTGGGTACAAATTACTCATACATGGAGTATGAGTGAATGACTATTCTGGCGTTTAAAGAATTCCTGGTGAGTGTTTTACGAAAACAGAAATAGAGGCCAATCATTTTGATACTGGAAGGACATATAACACACTTGGACATGAACACTGCTCATTTGCTCTTAGGAATGACATGAATATCATAAAACTACCTGCACATACTACCGATTTTCTACTGCCACTATATAAAACTTGTTTAAAGTCTTTGAAGAATTCCTGGAATCAGAAACTTGTGTCATGGCACAAAGATAACTACAGAACGTTACAAAAAATCTAATTTTTTTACCTTCTGTGCGAGGTCTGGACACAGGGCCTGAAACCAGAAAACATTATACCTGGCATTCGGTCAACTGGGATTTATCCTACAAACATGAACATATGTCCGGTATCAAGTTTCAACTTGTACAAACACCAGAGATACCTTAATTCTCTACACCAGGCTGATCTTCCAAGCCAATATATTCCAGAATCTGAACACTTAGGCCTACCTCTGGATGTTCCAGGTCCGTCACAGCAAGTGTCAAGTTTTCCGAAACCTCATCACTTCAAAATGCACGCTGCACCTGATGATTCATCACCAACTCCATCGTCAGATAGAGTTTCATCTTCACTGTCATTTGAAACCCTGCGTTTAGAGAAGTTGAAAATAAGTTCTGCTACAATCAAGCCAAGAAGGAAAATTGACCATGGTGCCAAAATTTATCACATCCAAGAAGTACACAAATCTATAAAAGTAAAAGGCAACAACGACGAAGATACGATTAGAGATGAATCTCCAGAACAACTTGATGATAACAACAGCCTTGAAAATGCTGATCATCTATAGCCCCAGCCTTATGATTACGAGGACCTTGATCAACCAGAAAATCTGAAACCTGGTGTTTTCCTTTTAGTAAAATGTAAGGCTGGAATTCGCAACAAAACCACATTCAATTATATTGCTACTGTCCTTTGCACAACTCCAGAGAATGAAACTGAAACGATGGGACTAATGTCAGATGGTGATAAGAGCTAATTAATTCCAAAAGGAGAGAATGATTTCGTCATTCCAAAAGATGATATTGTTATAAAGCTGCAATTCCCCAGCATGTATGGAACTGGTGGACGCTAAAAGTATTAACTGAAAAAAATTGTTCATGTTTTTGATACCTGAAACACTTTACAACGCTTCAGAAAACCCTATGGGTAAATGATTTTTGACTCTAAATATGACAGGAACCAAATTTTGGAAATAATATTCCCAGTGTGTCGAATTAATTTTGTGTATTTAGTAAAAGCCTCAAATTTGACAACTCCTTGTTGTGAATAAAACTCAAAAATGTTTTGGTAATAAGCTGTATGTATGTTACTAATGCAAAGTATATTTTGCTAACTGGAATTCTTTCAGAGTAGCACTAAGAAATTTGATACAATGTCTCCAGAGAAATATTTTGCAGAATATCTATAACTGTGTGCACGAAAAAAATACATTTTTTTTTACATAGAAACCCTCATAAGTTTTTCATGGGATGTTCCAGGACTAATGCATAACATGGGAATATTAAAATTGATTTAAAACATTACAAAAAATATTCTTTTTCTCTTGTACAGGTGTTGGTACATTCTGGACAATAAATGAGAAACAGCTTGCACTACTGAAACTTAGTTTTTACCAGTGATATGCAAGGCATGGGTATGTATCACAAAGGTCCACATTCATTTATAGCTCTATTCGTTAATGGGATATTATGAATGTATCACAATAGCCCTCAGCCTGTATCACAATAACCCATTTGGCCAGGGCTATTGTTTTAGGCAATTTTAGTTTTTTAAACTATTGAATAATTTATTTTTTCGTTCAAGTAGAATGATAGAGACAGTAAATTGTCATATATCAATATTATTTCCCAGGCATATATACTAGTTTGTTAAGTAAAAATATGAAAAAGTTAGTTTTTGTATCATAATAATCATAATAGTATCCTCTAAACCCATCTTATTTTCTTCTTTTAGACCACTGCATGGCCTTAAATAACTTGTAAAACTCAACACGGCTTTGTAAATGCCACTGAACAGAACTCATGTATGACGTATATAACACTGTGACACTAAACTGTGATACATTTATGTAAGTTTTTTAATGTGTATAAAACAAAATCAAACTTGCCTGAGTTGATACCAGTAGAGACAGCGACTGTATCCTAGCACGCTAGGGAATTCTTAGTGGCCTAAGTGCAATTCGATTAGAATGTAAATTGGTGTCGGAGAGAGGGATACAAAGTGGGCACCCGTTAACCTGGGAAAGTGATTGTTCCCCTCCCTCCATCCCTCTGGGAGGTGTGTTGTGGTTGGCTAACAGGTTTTCCCACCCCTTCTGAGGTGTGTCGTGATTGACATTTGCGTGTGGGGGTACCCTTTCGGAGGACAAAGCACCCAAGCCATATTCGCAGGGTCTTAAATTTTTCGAGAAGTGTTGAGGAGTTGGTCATTCCTTTGTTCGAGTCCCGTACACGGTCATTAGATGAGTGAGTGAGTGAAGAGATTTGGGCGGTTCTAAACAGTAATGTTATTGCATAATGAATCATTGAGCAGTAAGCAATTGCATAATCAGTGAATGCATAATGAGTAATTCCATAATGAATAAATACATGTACCAAGAGTAATTATGTGTAATAAGAGTAATTATGTAATGAGAGTAATTTCATGGTAATTACACACTAAGTAAATGTCTAACCCCCGACCAATGTTCAAATAAAACTGAGCTCTGATTCGCTAATATGTTTGTGTTATACATACACTATCTTGGATTGTGTAATAGAGGCAAGGGATCCGAGTGCATTCCTGCAGTGAGTCTGCCCACCTCCGGATCCTAGGGCGAACAGGATGTAACTCTCTCCCTCTCCGCACGGAGCGTGGGGCATGTTGGTTAACCAATACACTTAAGGGGTGAACAAGGTCGGGGGTAACCACTTTATTGGTTAGCATTATTATAAAAGGTGAAAATATATTTAAACATTCTCAGTAAATTTTTAACTTTCAACCAAACCGCTTCGGCTCGTGTGACACCACCTGCTTTGATAATAATCAGTGACAATTTAAGCTAGATTGAATATGTTTAGGTGTATATAACATTTACATTTCCGTGTGTGTCAACTAGTGAGCGGACGGAACTCTTAAGGATCGCTTAAGGATTGTGCACTGCAGGTCGCACCTGCTTTGGCAATAGTAGTGACAATGGAAGCTATGTTGAAAATATTTAAACGTATATAACAGTAACATTCTAGAGTGTGTCGACGAATGACCGGGCGAGCCACTTAAGGAAAGGTGCATGTCGCACTGCCTGAGGCCCGCACCCTGCCATCAGCTGGAACGAAGTATCGACCCACAAATGAAAGCAACTTTGCAAAAGTTCATGTATCTTAACCGAATGCTCCCTTTTCAGGGAAACAGAAATAAAAGGTATTTGTTGCGCAAACATACCGGTATCTCTCCAACAAAACGATGACTCAAAGACACTACTGTCAAAACAGAGATTCTAAAGGGTTCTGCCTGTACTATGTGATTTTAAGCATATGGCAGAAGTAATATATCACTTACATTAGACATTGTAAACAAACTGGCTTTCTCCCGAAATACTTTGTCATTTAGTTCGCACCCCATGAAATAAAATATGTATACAATTATTTTCCACAAAAGCTGCGGGATAATCCCGGTATTATTTCGCACCTGTGGTGTGAGAACTGACCCTTAGGAACATCTGCAATGACCGACGATATATTAGAGCACCATCCACACACAAGAGGGGAATGTTTGCTACATATAATGGGAGAAATAATCCCCTCACACAAGGTAATGAAGTGTCTGAAAATTTGCCTATCAGTCTGAAAATTTGCCTGTCATCTCAGAAGCACCAAGAGAATTTGCTGTGTCATTATTTCAAAAAGGCTACTGTTGTATGCAAACACTGTTAGTGTTTTTAAAAAAGTGTGTTTGGTTTTGTACAACGGTTTGAAAAACCATACGACGTATTAGAAACATTGGTTCTCGAAGTTTATATATCATACTCAGACGATGACACGTCCACAAAACATTTGTAATTTAAGGCACCATATCAGTTGATCCTTCCGTCACCAGATTTATAAAGCTTGCACCGCTTGCAGACATACGAAGTACAAAATATTAAATGGGATTCAAGCATCATAACTAATGAAGACAGATACCAATATGTAAACGAAACTCTTATTCCAGAATAGCCAATATATATGTTAGGTGAACCACAAAAGCAAATGGTAAAATCTATATGTAACGAAAACAAGTGTAGCTTTGCGTGAATTCATGTACGATAACCTTTCATAAGTCTGAAGCAAGCTTAATAAAATGTTGTGTAGGCAATACGTTTATCCATTATATTTTTGTATACCAAACTATGCCTGAAATAACCGTGGTATAATTATTTGGAAAATACATAAATGT
Organism: Dryococelus australis; assembly: GCA_029891345.1. Taxonomy (NCBI): domain Eukaryota; kingdom Metazoa; phylum Arthropoda; class Insecta; order Phasmatodea; family Phasmatidae; genus Dryococelus; species Dryococelus australis. The sequence continues at coordinate 122,747,766 of CM056998.1, forward strand.
TCAATCAGAATGCATTTTTGGAGAATAAATATTATATGCAATAAGGTTGCAAACGAAAATAATTGTACGTAACAAATATACTTTAGTAAGAATATAAGTGTATATCAAACACTATAAAGTCGTGTATATTTATTAAGAGCACATGTGTGTATGAAAATTATATTACATGTACATAATGTGTCATCTATTTATATAAAAATCAATTAAAAATCATGACTATTATAGAATAAAGACTCACCCAGTAGGTATCCTCGATTAAGTTTTATTAATTTCTTGAAAATATACACAACCACAGAGAACATCTAACACACGAAATAAACACTTCGCAGGTATAATCATTATTCAAAACTCTCTTCGATCTGACTACACCCAATTTTTTACTTGATGCAAATAAACACGAATCACCGTCTTGCATCCTCACAAAGCACTGTCTTCTATCCCCGGCCGGGTCACTCCGGATTTTCGCATGTGGGAATCGTGCCGGACGATGACGATGGTCGGCGGGTTTTCTCGGAGATCTCCAGTTTCCCCGCCCTTACATTCCGGCACTGCTCCAAACTCACCTCAATCACCCTCATCGGCTCTCAGGACCTCGATCTTAAGAGCTGTCTAAATCTCTTCACTCAATCACTGTCTTCTATAAATATGATTCACATGGCATAATTCCGCAGAAGTATAATGAAATGAGTATGGGAAAAACCGAACGTGTAAATATGAAAAAATTTCGGTTTTTTAAATAATTCTCTAATGAAAATTTCGAACAACATTAAAAACGGTTTACATTAAAAAAAGCTTCCAGGTAAAAAAAAAGGACTGCCCCTGAGCCCCCCACCACTCGATCGTTTCACCCCCATGGCCCATAAAATTATGAAAATCGAGGATCATGTAATTTCAGAACCCCACTCACCTTGGAACCCAGTCTTAAAAACCGATCATAGCTTATTTCCCCATACTAATATTAATTTTTACTTTGTGTATTATGCATACCATCCATATATTTTTTTCATTATCTTATAACCATTGTATAATTGGTCTAGTGCGCACCCTCAGTCAAGATAACCTCAATAACTATTCGGAATAGGTTTTTTTTTGTAAAAATTAATAGTAAATTAATGGTTGTTTGCATTTTTAGTACGTTTAAAGGTAGGAGATGTATCATAGAGATCGTATTATTTTTTTCAGTTGGATCTTTAGGTATCTTAAGTCATCGTAAACCCACATTTTCGCGAGTCAGGCTCTAAGCAAGCGAATATTGATAGGTATATGCGATTATGATTTGCGATTTTTTAGGGTGAGGCTTATGAAATCAAGTTTGCAAGTATCGTTTATAGCTCCACGAAAGTATGCATGTATAAGCCTTATGACAATTTTTAGACATAGTGATTAGTTGAATTAAAAATAATATTTGCATAAAAATGTTTTTTTTTTTATCAAGATCAGTTTATAACAGGGGAAGAAACGATTTAGGGTTAAATTATAAAAATAATATTTAATTTTTTAGAATTTGTTAATATTTATTACTACACAATTATTCATGTTCGTCTGCGTATAGTCTGCATTCTTATAAATACCACTTTCAGTTGTAATTCGTTGAATACGAAATAAACACTTCGGGCACTGCCAGTTCATTCGAAGTTGCAGTCGACCCCATTGAAAATGTCTCAATCAAAGAAGTCGATGGCGCTGTCGACATCATGCCTGAATATCGAAATAGTGGCGCTTTTGCTTCACATGATTCATCTGAAAAACTCGGTGGTGCTTCTGCTGGATCCACGACCGATGCCTGCATAATATTTATGCCAGGTACCATCACCTGGTGCAACGAACTGCCACTCACCAAGACCTCTATCAAATTATGCTCCAATGAACCCAGCTGCATATTTATCTGTTCACGATGTCATGAAAAATCTGTGATGCATCATGGGAGACGAAGGTACATTCAATGTTGCACCTGGTGATGAGTTGACGAGTGCAGCATTCGTTCTCGTCGTAGGCATTGACAATGTATATAAGTATAGGTACGTAACGATGTTGCCATTGTAATTCGCTCCGACGATGGATGTGACAGCAAAACCCGGATATAAACTTCTTCCCATCACTGTCGGAGCATCAAAGGTATAACTATTCCCAATTCGTAGGCTTCTCACGTGCCTAGGGCTCTTTGCGTGTACCGGATGTCCCAGACCTACCGTTTGAGCCCTTTTTCTCGAAAGTGGTGCATCCAAGCTTTTTCGGGTAAAATGCTTTGTAGGCAAACACTCAAGGGCCGGAGTGTTACCATAACTAAGGCCTGAAGGGATGCTTTACATCTCTCAAAATGTATTGCGAAATTCACTTCACTATTGTGCCTATCATCAGGGATACGCGTGTCAATGAGTCTAGCGCCAAACGCAGTGTCCAATAGGATTTATTGCAATTCGGGCAACGACGTATCACTGGTCGAGGGCGAGTCGAAAGGCGAATTACTTTCCGACCTACTCGTATTGCTAGTAGAACTCCTTGTATCCGAGTAATACAAAGAACTCTATCGGATTAATCCGAGTTAGAACTACATTCTGGCTCATATATATCCAACGCAGAAGAAGAACTATTTTTCTATCGGATTCGTAATGTTCCTCTTACAAACTGTCGAGACGTGAACGTTTAGACTATGGGGAAGACGATATACCGCACCTAAATGGCCCCCCCCCCCCTCCACCAAATAACTCACCTAAACCGCGATCTGAAACAAAAGATAGAACAAACCATAATATATATTTAAAACGATAAACTTTACCTGAAAGGAAACGTGATTAGTTAAAAAAAAAACATCTATGGCCAAAAGAGCGTAATCCGATTAGCCAAAAGCGTTAAAAGTAATATTACATCAAACGATTGTATGTCTGCTAGAAATCTAAACAGAACCCGCACACAAAGTTTTATTAGTAATATCCCGGTATAATGTTAACACGCATTAAGAAATTCATAGACTGTACGAAACAATAATAAATTCCCGGTACACTTTTAGAAACTATCATGTTAAACCATGAACAATTATAAGTGAACATACACGTGTTCACAAAATGCGACAAATAATTTGTGTGAAAAGTCTCGTTAAAAACAGGATAAAACATACTTGTATTTCCTAAACCATTACGATTCACTAGTTCCGCAAATATCATTAATCGTTAAAAGGCGTTACATCTTGTTAAGGAATGATTACCACACTAATCATTAGGTTACATGAACTTATATAACTATGTCCTGAATAACTCTAAACAGCATACAAAACCGCGATAAAAGGAGCTTTAAGCAAACGATATAATACGTATTAAATGATTGTTCAATAAGCTTTAGGAATATTTACATGTCACTAAAACGAGTTACAATCATTTATCAATATTAAACTCAAATTCCATGATCTTTAAACACTCGCGAAAGTTAGTAACATGCCAACACAGACATTAAGAAAAGCCACGGTTACTTAGTACTTTTCCGGTAAAAACTACTAATTTCACGGTAAATTAATGACATTTACTCGTTATAACTCACACACAAAGGATATTGAGAAAATCAATATAATACAATAACAATTTTAAAATATATTAAAAAGTTATATTAAAGATTCAAAACGTGTTAAGAATTGCATAATATCAGAATGGTAAAACACCGTTAAGAAATTCTATGTTTTAAAACACCATTACCTATCTAAAATCATTACAATACCTATTAACGTATATCCCGTTACGTTATTAGCATCCCGGCTGAGCAAATTTCGGTGTTTACCGTCCGATTGAAAACCGTGACACTCCAGAAAAGATTATTTAAAAAGCTTTTAATCAAAACGTTAGTAAAAATAATAATTTTTTACATATTTTATGCCCGTCATTGTCGCGGTAATCCAAAGGTAGGGTTTGCCGGTAGTCTAACGACGTAAGTTCCGGCAGAGTTCTAAAGAAACGCGGTGAAGTTACCAACACGAATGATTAGAGCGGTTGTCTAGAGAGCCGAGCGCACGAGAGAACCATCTGCCACGGCAACAAGGTGACGACTGACGAGGAGCAACTATATTTTTTAACTACCCTGTAATTAAGTGTTAAATGAAAGCCCGGTGGGTAGGACGGGATTTTAGTGCATCTCAGGGTTAACCCCTTGCGCCTACAAGGAAAGGAAATCATGCGAGGAGACACGTATTGCAGCAGAGAGGGATTGGGCAGCCATGGCCTGCAATAGGGGCCATGACTACCTCCCTAGGTGTACTTATAGCTAAGCTAACACTAGAAGAGACTGGGAAAAATCCAGTCGACAGAATAGAATTCAAAATTATTCATGCATTAAACAGAAATGCTGCAGGTGACAGAGTGTGTGTGGAACATGCTGGTGTTAGGAGAGACGAAAAAGCTAGCAGAGAGGTGTTTACACTCCTCTCTGGTGCGAGAAGTGGCGCTATTGGGCCACTTCCCCCGATTCTCTAGTATAATCTGAAAATTTAAGAGAAAAAATTGAGTTGCCAGTAAGTGTCACCTGGGCAAACACTAACTGGTTTTTAGATATCCGGGAAGAAATGGTACAACCTGAGGAAAGAATGGAGTTAATTAATTAAATCTAATACGAAATAACCTAATCACCTTATAATAACATAAGTGTTCGGGGACATTTGTGTTTTATCTAGTGCTGTGCTACCTCGCAGCGAACATATACCTGTAGCCATAGGTTTTAACGGAGTATATTTCCACCCATAATACTGCAAGTGCACGAAGCTTCGGTACGGGTTGTACTGTGCTACCTCGCAGCGGTCAATCTCTGTAGCCATTGGCTGAAACAGAGCATAGATACGGCCATGAGCTACGAGTGCACGGAGCTTCGCATAAGGAGGAAGGGAATGTAAAATAAAATAATATTAATAATTGTTATTATTATTTAGCCTATGTACCCGAATGATTGTAGCTGTAATTCAGAACAAACTGTTTTTTGTTTGCCAATCAAATCGAAAATTAATGTTTTAACTAATCTGTGAAAACACATTTCACATCTGCTGTTTCATACTGAACAACGCATTTCAATTACATTGACGCGAAGTTCCCAACATAGTACATTTGAAAGTGGTGTTAAGTGTAACTGAGTTGTCCCTTCAGGACTGCTCAGATTAGTCTACAGTAATAGACTATTGACGCTGCGTAGGTGTTATCATGACTGGAATAGCAGTGTGTTACACTCAGCATACAATTGAGTTTGTAATTTCACTTCATTGTTGGAATTCAGGGTGGATGCACAGTTCCAGGTCGGGTTTTCTCGGGAATCTCTCACTCCTTACACATCGGGTTAGTAAATACCTTTGTCCAGTCTCTCTTGCATAAACTGCAGTCATTTTTAAGATCATATCTGGAGCAACTAATATAGTATTGCACCTTTCATTCATTTCAATCACGTAGCATCTTAATGTGATTATACTGTTTTGTGTTTAAGTTAAGAAAAGAGGTTTTCTACGAGAAAAATAATAATACCATTCATATATTATCATATATCATATATCTATATCATATATAATATAATTTATAACATATATAATATCACACATCTCAAGGATTTCAACTTTCGTAAATGCGTTCCAGTGGTTTTAAAGCATAGTTTAATATACTATAACGAAAATGGTTTTCACAATGTGTACAATGCCAGCGAAACACAATAGTTTCGTTTTTTCCGAACATTTTTATTTCTCACGAGATGTATACTCAAATATTGGAATTATATTATCATAATACTTGAATTACAGTCAAGTATAGGATGTTTCACATACTAAGTTACACATGAAAGTGTAGAGGTTGTATAAACTATTTACAACATACAAACATTGAGACCACAATTGCTATACACATTAACACAACACTTGAAATGCAAACAAGTACAAGGTGTAACATGGGTTAACATTACACTGTATTAAATATTACACAATGCCATTAAATATGGAGATTGCATGATATACACACATCCTTTGGGTCAGTTAACGAAGTATAGGGTGTTTCACGAAGTACTTAAAAATTCTGTTACACAGTTTTTACTCTTGACAACCGTATAGGATACATTATACTTGGAAAAGGTAAATAATGTTTCATAAATATGCAACAAAATGGGAGTACGCAGTACTAACCGAGTCATTATAGGCGCTTAGTCAACTCACTAAACACAAATTTCATACATTTTCTTAATATCTTTACTCTTGTCGTGGCAGACCCGATTCAAGAAGTGAACATTTCTTACACCCTGTCATAATTCTCTCAGTATCGATTTGAGTACTAATTTCTTTACATTCAGGTGAATGTAGAATAACACTTCAACTAGGTCTGGGAATGTCTCTATTTAATGAGAATGGACATCATCTACACTCACAGGTATGAATGTAGTTCCTGTCATGTAGAAAACTGGACACTTTGCTATGTCGGAACTTTGAATTAGCTCGTGACTCTTTTCGTCTCCCAAAATGAAATGTATCACCCAGAAGTAAAATACACCATTGAAGCGCTCCATAAACTCCCTCAAGAGAAAGACCAGAACGAACAGGATACACTGGACTGTCCTGTCTTAACACTGATGTAAGGATTCCCTGGGTGGATTAAAGGCGTGTTTCCAGTACGAGATTCGCAGCTTGTCTAAGACTATTTATTCCCTAAGCAAGCATGCAGGTCCCTACCACTTTAAGGTGAACAACTGTTGTTGCTTACACTTTACCTAATTTCACCAATCGATGTACATAAAATTGAGACAAGACACAATCAGTAACTAGTAAACAACCAAACTCCTTACGATCATGTACCAGCACATGCATAACTTTATTACATTCTTCAAAATACTGAAATGGTACAGTATTGTCTATATTGTAAAGAACATGTATCAAACTCTCACACTTTCACTACAATAGGTTGTAACAATGCGTTCACCCTCAGTCTTAACATTACGTTATTTATTTGACATGTATGGCCTGCACTTATTAACAGGATAATTTAAACTGTCACATTCAGTTAACATTGATTCAAATCTACATGGTTTACTATGTTTTAACATGTAACCATGTCCCTATACAAACTTAAAATTAACTTTGAAATTACACATTTTCTTATATGTGAGATATGAACATGGTACTTCATGTCTTACAGAATACGAACCATGTTCACAGACGGAATACTTGGCATTCGGCAGGAACTTGAATCTGAGTTAGCCACTTCACACGCACAAGTGTTGCACATAGACGAAAATGCTAAACTTCCTTGTTCAAAAATAAAGTTGTGAATGTACCCATCGCAGGTTTCCTTCTACTGTATGGTGGTTCCACACTGAGGTCTGGTGAGTTGATAGGTTATTACTCCATCTCCCTGTCCCTTCCATCTCTTCGCTAAGGCTAGATATCATTAGTTCTTCTAGCACACACAGCAATGCACTGTCGGGACGGAGATACATCACATCACAATCATTGAATTCCAAGCACTCGCCAAATCTGACACCGAGGCAAGAATCGAAAGTGTAGCACCAACGTCCAACAATGTTGCAAACTTAACTTATGAAAACCGTCAAAATGTTTTAACAAAACTTTAGTATAGCCTACTTGCATGACTTAAGCGCATGGCTTATGACTTAAGCGCCATCGGATTTCTCTTCCTTTATATAGGCTGCCATTACTCACTTGCGTTCGATCAACTAGTCGCGAGTGCTCCACCACAATCTTGTGTTTACAATCTTTGCACCACGTTACATACTCACATATCACACGGAGAGACTAAATGTTGGTTGTCGATGTGAGTAACGTGTTCTTTGTTGTCATGTTGTACACTCAAAACTATAGGAATAAAACAACATTACTTTTGTTTATATATTTAAGTTTCTTAAATGAAATACTTTTAGTAATGTATTTACCTTTACTATTTACTCAGTGACCTCTTGGTTAAGTCGAATTTGCAGGCAAACATGTTGCTTAGGCATACCTTGCAGCTCCATATTCCACAGGGAGCCACTAGGTGGTGGTTATCCCATGGGATTTGGGTGATGTGTTCCTTATTATTGCAGGTCTCAGTCCACATTGTAGGATTGTCGTAAATGTATATCTTTTATTTGTACTTTATTTGTATGTACCCTGGATACATCTTCTCCTAGATTATAAAACTTTAGTTCGTTTGGAGAACTAAAGGTCGCATATTAAACAGCGGATAGTTGTCTTCATCACACATGTCCCGTTCTTCATGTATATATTCTAAACTGATTATTGTGAAATTTCAGTGTTCTTCACCATTTCAGAGAGGAATTGATAATGTTTTATTGACGCTAGCCCGGATTCACACTTTCCTGTAACCACAAATTACGCTCTTGTATATCCCTGCTGGATTGAACCTCGCCATTGTGACTCCTAAAGTAAACTGAAGTAGGAGCTTGAGGTGCTCCTGTATTTATTCCTCCGATCCCTTCTCACCATAGGCGGTAACAAACCGTTATTTTTCAAAGACCTATGAGGTTAATATAATTAAGATGGGCGTTGATATATATGTATCTTAAAGCCTCGCTTTTACACTGTGAGAAGAACATTTGTTTCGAATAATGATATATGTTATACCGCTTTACTAGTGACCTAAATTTTGGACGAGTCATTGTATATTCTAACATGTACGACATCTGCATTGATTAATGAATTGATACTTTTCTTTTCCGTTTTCCCCAGGAAAGAAATGGGATAGTCTTTGGTAATTGCATCATTTATATTGGAATCTGTCTTCATATGCAATGAGGCCAGATTCGCTTTTCAGGTCATGAACGTTTGTTTAATTTCGATACATTCTTTGATATTCTTGGCTTTAGACATACCATGGGTAAGGTGAGTTCAAGGTTATGAATTTGGTCTCGTATCGTCATTCAAATGCGATATTGCAATTTCTTTTACAATAAATAAATTGTTGTAATGGTTTTCAAACCCTTGCATGCAACAGAACATAGTTATAACCTAGTCTTTTAAACGAATACGAATGTGACCTTTGAATTGCATACTACACAGATGAATAATTACCATGCCTTTTTTAAATACATAATCATGCAAAAGAGTACAAACCTAGACTCTTGAGAACATACGCACAAGTATAAATACTTAGGCTTTTAAACACAAGAATATTAAAATGTATTTAGCTCCTAGTGGTATATTTAACACTTATTATTTAAAACTTCTCCTTGAAGAGCAGTTTCTAAACTCCATTCTGCATATTTACAATATCTCCATTGATATCTGTGAGTCAACCTCGTCGATTCCGGAGTCGGTTACAAGATCAGGAGGGGTATTGTGTTGTTGTTAACGAGTTGCATTACCTGTAGCATTCTGCATATAACACAGTCTCTCCTGAAGTACTCCAGATTGACATTACTGAAAAAGGCTAGTGCACTGTAGGGGCGATCTTGACACATTAAATAGGAGACAATGTCTTCATCGGCACTTAACTATTCCGAAAGGAATTGATATATGTACTGTATTTCATGTGGGGCAAATTAGATTATGAATTTCTTAGGAAGAAACCATAATTGCGAATGGATAACGACACTTAACAATGTTTTGGAACATCCGAATGCTAGTATTGCGTTACACACATTGACGCATTCTTCGTCGCAATGGTTACAACAGTGCCCATTATGCATTGTACCTTGATGTTATCACTGATGTTGTTGCTGTCTTGGATGGTGGTGGTGATCTCCCTTTTGCTATTGATGATATCGGTGCTGGTTTCGCTTCTGCCTTCTTCGAATGCTGATGTAGTTGATGTTCTCGGGACTGGAACGTCCTCTGCCGAAAACTATGTATCGTTGCTTTTGGTGATGCACACAAACAGTAAAGATTTTTTGAAATACTTTTAATGGCAGTTAATGCCATATCGCTACACGAAGTAACCTCGATAACTGCTGGACTTAGACTGAGCACAACTATATTTATTCCCTCCTCATGTAGTACCCCATTCCTAAATGACGGATAAACCCCATTGGATTTTTCCTATTTCGGACACTCTGTGGACGTCCGATTGAGAGTGTGAATCATGCAAAGAAGTGATAGTCTGTTTTTTGAACACATAATACTTTACTTTATTGAAATATTGGAAATCCCTGCTGAGTCGAGAGGTAGGCAAGTGGAAAGTCGAGTGTAGTTTGGTGTGTCTTACCCTGCGCTGTAAATTGGTGCTAAACACTGCTTTTACATATATATATATAATATATATTTTAGTAAAGGAAATAATTCACATCCTAGGTGACCGTCAATTATTTTTTTATTTATATACTTCATATTGGGTGAACGGTCACCTAGGATGTGAATTATTTCCTTTAGTAAAATAACATGTACTGGAGTTGGTGGAACGTTGTATAGCTTATCAAATTACACGGGTTCGTGAATTGTGTGAGATGTTTCATTTTTCAAACTAATATTTCCGAAGCGATTTGACGGTATTGACGTAATACATGGTACGGTAAGAACTTACGTACGTTTGTATCAGGGCTTACTAGAAAATATGAATGAGGGTTTTTCAATCTGGAATACGTAACTCTGTGTTTTCTTGAAATGTTTGGTGTTATTCTTATGTTACAGTATAGATGTAGTGAATCCAACATTACTTGCTATGAATTGCGGCGTTAAAATTGAGTGGCGTCGATTGGGTTTCCTATTGTAAGTCTTTACGTAACTCAGTTTTATTTTTCGCTAACATTTACAAAGTAATTGGGAAGTGAGATTGCATAACACTAATATATTAGCTAGCAAATGCTGTTGTGTGGGTGTCCTGTAACGGATGTGGTAGTGTGTACGATTACTAGTAACATGCTCTGGTGACAGAGCTCGAACTACTCAGATGGCACTCTGTAAACGCGAAGGCTGGAGCGCATTGGACAGGGTGAAAGACAGGCGAGACTATCTAGTCCGCTCGTATGTGACTTTACACACAAATGTAGACAGCGGGTTTTGAAGGAACATTATTTGTATATATGTCCGATTGAGTCCAATATTTTAGGATGTAACATTTATATTCGTTTTCAAACATGTACGTGACAACACTCTATTACACATAGCAATGGTATATTAGTAAATCTATTAGAAACTTTAATTTTTTATTTATTTTAGACATTTTAAAAACGCAAGACGTTTAGTTTGCAATACCTGATAACACGTTTTCTTTATATTTGGTATTGGAACGTTTGGGCTGCAGCGCGGACATGACGACTCAGGGCTTGGGGAGGTGATGGTGGGACGAGACGGCACGAGAGCGAGGTGTGTATGGAGGAGCGGGCCAGGCTCGCAAGAGGGACGGCAGTCTCTCCACAACGCCCTATGGCCCCAGGGATGATTTCGAGCTGCTCTGCGCCCTACATGGGTAGTAACATATGAGTTTGCATGTAAATTTAACGGTCTTTTACTACACAATTGAACATTCAAAGTTATTGAATGAATATTTTATACACATTTTACTAGATGTTGTGAAAACAGTTAAACAGGTTGGGACTTATTCTAAGACACTTAACTCAAACAGGCTCGTACTTTAACAAGTGGCATATACATGAAGGACTGGACTTTACTGGGCAATATTTTAATGCAATGCCACATATTGGGCCTTTGGGGTGTACCTGTTGATTTACACTTTCTGATTTCAGTGTGTAGTCGGAAGTGGCATGGTGTGGACGTGCACTTAGGGTAAAGGTACTCGATACTCGTCGCACGTTCTTAGCAATTGTGTAATTAATGTCTCGGTGCACACGCTTGTGGTTAATTGGTTTTCATTGTCTCAGTATTTTTGAATTAATATATTCCACAGGTCATTCATTTCGTTGTGTGGGGTAAGCAATTGTCTCGTGCTTGTAACTGATTAATGTTTCATTTGTAGATTCGTTTTTTTCGTTGTGCGTATATGGCAATCGTCTCGTGCTTGTAATTTATTACTGTTTCATTGGTAAATCGTTTTTCGTGATATATTTACTGTTTGGTATTTGGTATTTGACTCATTGCTTGAAACAGATTAATATGTCGGTGTTTGTGATTGCTTCTCGGATCATCCTTTATGTTTCGGTGCTCGTTAAATTCAAATGCTGTAATTCTCTCGGTTAAAGTTCATCATTTTTCAAACACTGGGTTATTAAATTTCCGAACTCAACCACTCGGCCTAGCATCGCAGCTCTCGACCTCAGTAGCGCGGCAGACAGTGAAGAAGCAAAATGTGCCCTGCTGCTCTCTCCCTCTCCTTCCCCTCACTGACCCACCGAGATCATTCCTGGCTTTGACTCCGACTTGGATGGAGCACTATCGTTCCCAACACCCCCTCCTTCCTCTCATCACCCATCACACCTCATTTTTTTGACAGCTAGCAGCCACGACAGACGTGCTCTTTTCCTGCTCTCTCTCTCCCTTCCTCTAACCCACCATCCCAGCTCATTCCAATCCCCACACACACAACTGGACGGACGTGCCCTGCTTCTGTTCCCCCTATCCCCTCTCCCACCCACCGAGCTCATCCATCTCCAGACTTCGAAGAAGCAATAAGAATTACTCTTATTACACTCTTGCTCCAAAATCGACATATATATATATATATATATATGCTGTTCCCACACCATTCTACCATCGGACTTCGAAGAAGAATCATCTACCCTTTGAACACCAATGTCGTTTACCACTTTCAATAAAAAAATGCAATTATACTATTTACCATTTAAATTAAACAATTACACAGTTAACCCTTCAGGACAGTTATTAATCCTTTACAATTAGTTACTTAACCCTTACAATCAAACAGTTCTGATTAAACAATTGACCCTTTCAATTAAACAACTAATCCTTTCGATTAAACAACTAACAATTTGAACACCGAATGGGACTTTTGCTATTCTTGCACTTTATATCTCGGAACCTCTCGCACCCACTTCTCCATTGGAGGGTGCGGGGTGGTGATGGGGTAAGCATTCGGATTAAACAACCTTAGGGGGAGGGAGCAGAATTCCTCTAACCTCGCCTCCCTTGTTGATGGATTGGGAGAGGTGGACCAATGACTTGGCCATCGCGGTCGCCAGACTTAATAACATCTTGATTATTTTTTTGGGAACGCATTAAAGATACTGTGTATCAACATGGTCCTACAACGAGATATGCTATGAAAGACCGAGTTTGAGTAGCATGCCGATCACTACCAGCTGCAGAGATACTTCGGGGTACACAAAGTACACGACGAAGGGCACGAATGTGCTTAGAACAGGGCGGAAACATTTCGAACGCCTATTACAGTGAACAGAAAACAAGCATATATGTTGTTTTGTAATAATTTCAATTTCTAAAGAAAACATTATTTATTATAAATGTTTGCACTGTAAAATTGCACAAATTGCGTTAATTTCAAACTGTATGTGTAAGCAAAAGTTTGTTTCCTTACTAGGCCTACAACTATGGTATTGTTACGTACATCATCTCTTCAGTGCTAGGGAGATTTTTGATATCATCGAATCGACGGCACGTACCAAAAGACTTCTCAGACAACGAATGTTCAGTTTCGCGACCTTCGTTTCCTCAAGTTTACCACAGATTCTAGACACTGTAATGTTAATCATTCAATCGTTTCGGTATTACATGAGTTTCACTGTCAAGCACACACAACTGCCAAAAAAATGGACCCGAAATTAAGTTAAGATTTCCTCAATTCCAGCCGGCAAACTCCATATCTAACTCAACCCTGAGTCGAATTTTTCGACCTCACTCACTCTAAACCTAGAGCCTTGCTTTTGTGCAGTGAGGAGCCAGCTGGCTCCCATCTCGGTGAACCAGGTTTGATTCCTGATAGGGCACAACAGATTTCCATATACGATAATCACGAAGCTGTTAGCGGTCATTGCAAGCTTTTAGTCTTCCACATTATGAAGGGCAGCACCGAAATGAAACAGAGCTTGTTAAATACAATACATTGAGATGCTCTGAAAGAATCCCACTCGCCCATTTCGCACAAGAAGTTTCGTGCGATGAGAACTGTAGCTAGATGGGTGAAGGTTTCTCGAACAGAAAAACCGAAAGTTCTCAATTTAGATGGAGAAATTTCCAACCACCGAAAATACCTTGAGATCTTACTTACTACTTGCCTCAAACTTAATAGAGGACTCTCGTTGTGCTCAATTCCCCTGAACGTTAAATTATCTTTTCCATGTTACAAATGCTTGACATTATGGAAACATCCCCACATTCCCTGCTTGCACGAGACGGATTCAGGATACTATAACATTATGCATAACAAGGGTAGATTGTTCGATGAGTAAAACATTTATGTACGCAATGAACCGCGATGGTTGTTAGGTTGTTCCATACATCAAGTAGTGGTAATGTACCATACAAATCAATGCGTGTGTGTATATATATATATACATATATACTACCGACCTTGTCCCTCGGCTAGCGTGAGCTATTCATGGGTTGCATGTGTATAAGGCACAGGGATGAGTGATGCGTGTTATGCATGTGTTTGATGTTTCGTGCGTCTTCATCTGATGTAATATGTATCAGAGTTAGGACCGATGGCTGGATTGTCCGTAGATTAAAAATGATCGCTACAGAATAAACCGCGAGATTTTCTACTCCATGTCTGCACCTGAGACCTGCGTTGTATCAGATAGGGAGACATTTCCTCCATGTCGCGAGCCACTTCATGAAACTATGAATTCCAAGGGTCGGTCGACAGATGGGCAAATAAATTATCCACATAAAAAACACGACACCTCGAGGATGGAGGCAAGGCTTCCATCATCAGTTTCGTTGCAGACGAAGCTGAGCTGTCATGAATTTTTTACGCTGCGGTCCAGTTCATCATCGGGGGGGGGGGGGGGGGGGCGATGACAACGTAACGAATTTGGTGTGGTGAGTATAGCTTCGGTGGGTGACAATGTCAGGTAACTATGCTTATGAGTAAGTTTAGGACGGCTTGTGCTGCGACCTGTTCGGCGTCGGTTCGGTCGGGTAATGTCTATGTTATGAATTTGGTGCCTGTATCTTAAGCGTTTCGGAAATAACAGCCAAAACGCAGTCTCTCTCTCTCTACTGTGACCAGTTTGATCAGTGCACTTGCATAGTTTTCTGAGTAAAACTCAATATTTCTGTATACACGGCAGGCATTAGTAGGGATATTTCTTTGATATATGAGCTTATCTCAAATGTCCTTCAATTACAAAAATACTATCTGAGCTCCAGAAAAAACTCATGTGAATGAAATGACCTAGCTCAGGCTACAAGGATTTTGTGAATAGTGAATACAATAAAAGAGTACAAACTTTATCATTCATATTATTTATCTATTTATATTGTCAAATTAAGCTTTCAAATTGGCTTTCAGTAGAAATTGCATCTATATGCGACGCGACTACAATCATGTCACGTGTTTGTCCTGACATTGTGCTCTCGTTCGTAAATACCCTTCTGAAGACTTGGGTTATTACGTCTGTTATTCATATATTATTATTACTATTAATGTTTTGTTGGTTTTTCAAAATATATTTAAAAATTTTGATTTTACTTGACGAAACGTAAGTTGTCTCCAATGTTAACATATTTGTAATTTGTTGGTGAGAAAGGAGGTCGCGCGTAACTTTGTGCGTTATTAATATATTCGTAAGATGCCAGTTTGTTAATATAGATTAAGGTTTTGATGTAACATCGTATGATTTTTCTCGAAAAGGCCTTCACAGTTTGAATATTTAATTGTCCATAAATAACGGTGCAGCGAATGTTGCCGTTTTTGTAATTGTTTGGTGACAAAGGAGGTTGCACGTCAATGGTATAATTTTATTCTGAAGACGTCTGACAATTAAATTAAATTAATATTCCATTCAAAATGTATGTTAATTATACACCAATGACGATTGAGCATGGAACTGTTGAGTCGCAGTTGCAGTGTGGTGAGGGTTAGGTGACAACTCTAGGCAGAAGGGAAGGGAAGGGGGGGTAAGATTCGTTATCTGTGGGTTAGTTGTTATGGATAGGTAGCCTAGCTGTATCGATACGAGTAGAGTAAGGCCAAGGCAGGAAGGAGGGAACAAACGCGTAGAGATTTGGGTTAGTTGTTTACAAAAAGAGCGTGGATATTAGCGTGCTACTGTTGTTGAAAGGATCGCAGCTACAGCACACGCTGCTTATTAAAAATGGAGCTAAGCTCCGGTACCAAAAAAAAAAAAAAAAAAAAAAAAAGGAATGCATTGCAAGGTGTTCTCCTACTATGAGAGCGCTCCTTGGAGCCACTGAAGCCAGTAACGGTGTTTATAAGACAATTTAGGGGCCACAATGATTATTTTTTAAAAGTTAGTTTTAAACAATGGCCTGTTATCCGCAAACTACCTGCAGTTAAGCGTTTCTTCTACGTCAGCACAAATGTTTTTAGCGCACCAAAACAAAACCTTGGATTAAACTGCGTTATTAATCATTATCAAAGCTTGAATAAATTTAAGAGCGCGAGTGCGACGCGGGGCACAAAATGCAGTATTATATATAAAGCTGGTAATTTAAAGAGATAATCTCTGACTCTAATACAAATCAACTATGTCGGGATGGTCTCTGATATCTGTCTACGGCTAACAGAACTGCAGTAGTTGTACGATGATGTCTACTACATCCTAACTGGGATTGAGTCAACAGATTACATTTGCTTAGTTGTTAATACATTTGTCAATAGGAAGTTTCAACCATTTGTTCAACATTGACATTTCTCTGGAAAAATACCGAAACGTACTCTATTTTAAGAAGGGGGGGGGGAGGGCGGATAGTTAACAAAGCGAGATCTGTATAAACATACTAAAAAAATGTCTGTATAGTGAAAAGTTTTTGAGGTAATAAGTGTTTTGGGGTTTATAAATGGGCCGTACCCCAGAGAATCATGTTCATTGTGAAACTGACAGCGAAGTTAATATAGCACCACGTTATCACCTCCGATTTTCAGGTCATGTGCACGGGCCTGTAGGCATAAGTGTGAGTATCTATGATTAGAGACCACTTCTATATTGTTTGTATAACTAAGCTCTAACCAGTATGTCCGTGGGAAATACGTATTTAAAAAACGACCGGCGGAATCGGGAAATACCACCAAACCATGGGTTTAATACGACAGAACTACTGCAGAATTTCAAGACTACATTGATTTGGTTGCACGAATCGAAATTGAGCAGATTTTTCTTTTCACAGCCGGGTTTTTTAATAAGGAACTAATTTTCCATTGTCAACAGTAGATGTTTCGCAAGCGCACAGAGAAAAATACTTTGATAGCAGAAAATTAATTGGCAACTATGATTTCGGCTGCATGCATAATGTTACACTGCATTGGGTAAATAGCTTTTCTTGCTACAGTGAATAAATTCACGAACAAGAGAAATATATTTTTCCCATCGTAATACAAATAATATTACACAACTACATGATTATTTTGCTTTTCGATGCGGTACTTTTACCATAGCAAATAAACAATACGCAATCTTAGACTGCAGGCGTAACATCATACTAACAGTAGTGAAAAGTTAGCAGCCTGAAATATCTTAAATTTTAAAACTACGCAATATTTTACGATAGGAATTTTTAAATAAGAAAGTTACACAATTGGCATAAACTCTTACTGCCAAAATAGTACAGTACTGGCAATAAACTGATTTCTTCGCTTCCTTAGTGTTATACAATGTAAAATAAGTGGCAATGATTGTATTTAAATGGGTACTTGGTTTCTTATTTAATCATCCACATATTAAATGTTGAGAATAAAAGCGTAAATATCATGTTAATATTGATTCCACAACTTAATAATGCAGATATTATAAATTCGACCATGTAATTACACGTATTTCAAGTACAGAACAAAATAAATATGTTCAATTTATATTATGTGTGTCCTTAGTACTACATAAATCCAAAAGTATGTTTGTTTGTCATTATTTCACATTAAAATGGAGCAACGGATCGACGTGATTTTTTGCACAGATATAGTGGAAGGTCGAGAGAGTGACATAGGCTACGCTTTTTATCCTAGAAGAATATCTTAAACGGTTCCAAAAAAATGATGATTAGTGATGTACATAGGTACAAGAATAAACTTTTCTTAGGATTACTGCATAAAAAAGCATTGTTATGCAATTCTCTATTCTTTTTTGTCTATGGGCAGTCTTACACTACTTCCCAAGAGCCGCAGTAGCTCAGTGGGTAGAGAACACTATAGTGAGGCCGCAGTAGCTCAGTGGGTAGAGAACCCTATAGTGGGGCCACAGTAGCACAGTGGGTAGAGCACCCGATAGTGTGGCCGCAGTAGGTCAGTGGCTAGAGAACCCGATAGTGGGGCCGCAGTAGCTCAGTGGGTAGAGAACCATATAGTGGGGGTACAGTAGCCCAGTGGGTAGAGCACCCGATAGTGGGGCCACGCGCAAAGCAGCGGGTAAAAGCTAGTAGATATTTAAATTAATATTTTGTAGGTTTTATATCTTGAGTGTTGTCATTTACAGCTGATATTATTGATTTTCAGGGCGTGTTCTCTGATTAATTTGTTCTTTAACGTGCTGATATGATGGTATGAACTGAGAACAATAAATTTTCTGACCTTTAGAATATAATTACAATTTATAGCATCGTTTTTAAAGTGTCAAGATGGAATTTATTTATGATTTGTTTGCTATGGTTACCGGAGTATTACTGTGTCCTAGATAATGCTGACTACTCTCTGAGTTCCTTAAAAGTCTTATGTAACTAACAATGATTTTTTAATTGTATAACTCGAAAGAATTACTGAATCAATTCCATGCCATAACTTTGTATGATATGTAATGGTTGGTGTATTTTCGTAATGTAAAATATTGTATATGTACGTATATCCATAGTTTGATTGTTTGACACCAATATTTTCTTTGAAAGTACGAGGTGTACTGCTTATACGGCACTTTTGTTGACTGAAAATTAAAAAAAAAAAAATCATACAGGCGTACAGAATAAACATTATATTAATACGTGAATGGAGAATATTTTTGCGAAGTGTATTTAGTACGTATTTATTCAATGCAAACTAGTTTGTAGTAAATAAAGAAGTTATGAATATTATATATGTCTCATATCACAAAGGAAACAAAAACTGCCGTTCTAACGCCAGAATTTGCAGAGAAATAGAAAAAGTAATTCTGTTTCATCAAATATTAAGTCTAATAAACAGCAACCCAATGCTGAAAATAGTGTAAATCGACAATGGTTTACATTTCTTAGCTAGAGTAAGAACCTGTGTAAATTGTATCCTCTATGAAAATTACACAGCATCACTTGGTTGGCGCATAGATATGTTATCGTTTGAGTTACTGCGTATTTGCATAGCCATCGAGAGGAGGAATTTGAAGGTGGGAAGAGGATGTTAATGCGTACCGTCCCGGGGCTAAAAGGGGCCCGACGGGGCCTGGCGTCACCATTGTACGGCTAAGAGTGAGTGGAGTAGGGGTGGATTTAGGATGGTATAGGGCCTGAAGGTCTTACTTGTATAGGGAATACTGCTTATCTGATAAGAAATTACAAAACGTATTTCATAATGACATATTTCACACTTCACACTCCATGTCTGTAAAAACAAGTCGTTCATATTGACGGTATCGTACTTACGAGTATGTAGCTCTTAAAACAATGTATGTGAATGAATTCTAGTAGCTATGAAATGGCGGTTCTGCGCCACCAGTCTGCAGGTTGGGGTAGAAGGGACGAGCTGGTGGCCATCTTGAATTCATTATTTTCTCTTTTTTCCCTCAAAGACGCTTAAAATCTCCGGGATTTCTCCTCAGAAATTTCCGGAATGTCCTTCAAAACCATCTAAATTTCCCGCAAAAAAAAAAGTGTTTTGCACAATGCGGCTGGCACTTGCACAACGTGGTGGGATCCGGAGGAAATCGAGAAAATGTCATCCAGATTGTACAATCATTAACAATCACTTCAAGCTCTCGATTTCATAGCACCCTCATTCAACTTCATGCACTACCTTGTTACAAGCATATATTCTAGGCATATGCGAAGGACAACAATACTAATAACGAACATTGTTGGTATTGTGTGTATAGATGTCTTTTTAAATATTACTGCGTACAGATTTGAACTTCCCGCCATTGCCATCAGTGGCGCGCTCGTAGTGCTTCTAGGAACTAGTCTATTTAGACAGTCAGTTGTTCGCAATTCGTTCGGGAGAAATGGTGTTTGGTATTGCCCGCCAGTTCTCATGTCAACAAACTTTCGCGTAATACAGTCCATCACGATGTTCGACGAAACATTTATTGGTCCAACCGCTCCGGATATTGTTCCAACATAGTTGATTATCTACCGCATCGCTGTTTTGTGCATTTGTTCGCGCTTTGCTACTTCGGTCGTGACTCGTGCTACATCGTTCGTGACTCTTGCTACCTCGGTCGTGATTCGTATTTTGTCAATAGTTTTCAGAAGTTGTGGTGGAATTTGGTCCCAGCACGTTATCAGAGCATTTATATGTCAGTACTTTGCCAAAACGGGAATATTTTCATTTAGTTGTATTGATGTGTGTATATTGTTCGTAGAGTGATCTACATATGTTAAGGATAGGTTAATGTACAGTGGAACAGTTAAGAAATCATAGCTACTTAGTTCCACAAACTGTGATAAAATCACAGTTATAACAGTTATCAATCTTATCTTAATATTAAAAACTGTGCTAAAATACCTGTTACTGATCACGGTTAGTAAATTAGTATTACGGACAGGATTATCAGCGTATGCATGCTTCACGCGCATGTTGCTTTTTGGCATTAATAGTGCGGAATAGTGGTAAACATGGCTGACAAACACACTGACTCTTCGAGATCTATGCGTGCACTGCTAACTGCGCTAGCCGAAGATATGGATGCTCTGCAAGCATTGAAAATTTGTGTGTATCAGTGAGACTTGTTGTTGCTTCACTTGCTGGAGAAGAAACTGGACCCTTATCTGCGCCGCCACTTGGAGCGGACAGTAAGTGATTCATCACTACCAAAGCTGACAGAATTCATAGAGTTCTTAGGAAAGCAGTGTCAATCAGCCAAAGCAGTCGGTTTGTACAATGTCAATACATCTATGTCAAAGACTTATATTGTGTCCAGATACAGCAAACATAATTCGTACAGTCCAACTACTTCCATGGCGAATATGAAACAAACAGCTACTGCTAATTGTAGCCTATGTAAGGCAGACCACATTTCTTCCCAGTGCTCCCAGTTGCTGAGTATAGGCGCAAAAGAACGATACGCTCTTACCAAAAGGTTCAAGTTGTGTTTGAACTGCCTAAGTTCATCACATCGAAATATAAACTCTAACTCCAAATTCACGTGTCGACACTCTGGTGCTAGACATCACACATTGCTACATTTTGCTGAATCGCAGGATCCATCGGCCCCTGAAATATATGAGCCCTCGAATAACTAAATATAAGAACATACAGGAGATGGCCAAAATAAAATTTCATCTAGACTTGCAGCTTATACCACTATGACAGCTACCACCACTGTTTTGCTGTCTACTGCTCTAGTAGAAATCCAGGTTGCATTTTGAGCTCCCCAACAAGTACGTGCCCTTCTAGACTCGGCTAGTCAGACTAGTTTCATAACCGAGGCCTGCCTATAGTGATTGGGACTGTCCCGACAGAAGATTCAGTTCCCAATTCATAGATTATCCAATGTGCCAGTCAGTGTTTCCAAGTCAACCACGACTTGCTTAATCAGTTTTTTAGGACAAACCTCGCCATCATTCAGTCAGGATACCTTTGTTCTATCGTGCATTTCAAGTGATCTCCCTAATGCTCAGCTACCCTAGAACATTTGTGATGCTGTAACACACCTGAAACTCGCAGATCCTACCTTTGCCTGTCCAGGTCCAGTCGACTTGCTGATAGGTGCCGAGTTGTTTCCGCACTTGATGACTAGCTGTAAAAGAAATGGAAGCAAGGAAATGCCAAATACATTGGAAACTGTGTTTGGATGGATCCTCATGGGAAGGGTTAAAACTGCTATTCCATCGCAACCAGTAACATCATATTGTATTTCATTGTTTACATTGTCTCCATCACTTGAATATGTTGTCAAAAGGTTCTGTGAATTAGAAGAAGTTCCTCAGAAAACACATCACTCTCCTTAGGAAGCATTCTGTGAAGAGATGTTCGTAACAGCTCATACAAGGGACTAAACAGAGCACTACAGTGTTACTTTGCCCTTTTTTCAACCAAGACCACAGTTAGGAGAATTTAAGAGCCAAGCAATACATATGCTCCATCGTCTCGATAGACAACTGAAACTGAAACCTTTAATAAGAGCCCAGTATATAGTTTATATGGAAGACTACCTGTCATCTGGACACATTGAAAGGATTCCAGAGCGAGAAATCTCTGTAAATTAGGCCTACTACATTCCTCGCCACTTTGTAGTAAAGCCTAATAGCACCACCACTAAGTTGCGAGTGGTGTTCGACGTATCGGCAAGAACCACAAATGGCCAATCGCTCAATGACATACTTCTTATAGGGCCAAAACTCCAGAGCAACATTGTTGATGTGTTGCTACAGTTTCGTATGTACTTTATTGTGTTCACTGCAGATATCAAACACATGTATCGGTAGATATCCATTCATACAGCAACATAGATTATCAGAGGATTGTGTGGAGGTCCTCGGATGATGAACGCATCGCGGAATACAGACTGAACACAGTTACTTATGGGGTGTCATCTGCACCATATCTTACCATACACACTCTCCATCAACTGACAGAGGATGAGAAGAGCAGATTTCCTGTTACATTGAAGATCTTATCGTCACACATGTATGTAAATAATATAGCTACTGGAGCTTGCAGTGTTGAGGCTGCACTCAATCAACAGCAGGAGCTCATAGCATTACTGAAGGTAGGGGGATTTCAGTAGAGAAAGTTTATGAGCAACCATGCGACCTTGTTGGATTGGCTCCCACTGGAGGACATTCATTCACCATCATCTCACTCAATTGATCTTCACTATGACTTGGTTATTAAAGTCCTAGGCCTGCAATGGGACCCTTCCACTGACTCATTTTCGTATGTAATCCATCCCAACTCCAATCGGCCTGAAAAACACATCATCCTGTCAGAATTGATTCGAGTGTTTGATCCGCTTGGTTGACTAGCTCCCTTAACTCTGTTTGGCAAACATTTGATTCAGATGCTGTGGCTGAAAGGTGTGGACTGGGATACTGAACTACCCCTGGAAGTGGGTGAAAAGTGGGACCGAGTCAGATCTGAACTGTCATTATTGTCGTCCATCGCTGCGGTCCATCCACTAGTGAATCTGTAAGGATGTACATATCAAGTTCATCGATTTGCTGACAGTACCCAAATTGGTTTGTTGTTGTATAACTTCGCGTGAAACCTCGGCAGGGTCCAGAAACAGTTCACATGTTGGTGGCCAAATCTAAGGCTGTGCCTGTGAAGAAGGTGTCGTTACCTCGCTTAGAACTCTGTGCGGCTCTTTTGCTAGTTTGGCTTATCCGTCTCATCAGAACTATGAATCGAGGTTGCACATTGAGGCCACTTATGCCTGGATAGATTCTAGGGTAGTTTTATTTTGGATTATATCAACACCTCACTTCTGGAAAACCTTTGTGGCCAACCGAGTCAGTGAAATACAAGATTACACATCAACTGAATGGTGGCATCATGTTTGGTCCGAGGAAAATCCTGCTTACTACACCTCACGTGGTTTGATGCCTGCACAGCTTTAGCAACATCATTTCTGGTGGCTGGACCATCGTGGCTGAAGGAAACCAGTGATCATTGGCCCTGCTATATGTCCACAGAGGAGATCTCGACATCAGCCTCCATCATTGCTGACTATAAAATGCTCTCATTCGGTAACTTTGTAGACACCAGCCCCCTGAAGTTATTGCTTGAAAGGTGTAGCAAAGTGAATAAACTTATCCGCATAACCGCATATGCTTTGTTTTATTCTGAATTGTCGAGTGCCACAAAACCAGGCCACTGACGCCTTACTACCCCATGAACTAGACAAAGGCTTGAACATTTGGCTGAGGTATGTAAAAGGCTCTTGCTTTGAAGCTGATAATTTTGCTCAAAAGAAGCAGCAGCATGTACTACCTCAGATCCGAAAATTTGTTAAATTTGTTGATCCCTGTACAGTGGTTAGGGTGGTTAGTAGGCTGCCTCGGTCAAACTTACCATTTGAGCAAAGGCACCCAGCTGTACTTACCAAATTGCACTGTTTTATAGACTTAGTAATCAATCATTATCATGAAGTTAATCAGCATTCAGGTGTTCAAACTCTCCAGAGTATCCTCAGAACACAATTTTGGATACTTGCAAACAGGTCTGCCATTCATCGCTGTCTTCGTTTCTGCCTCAAGTGCTTTAATACAAGACCTGCCTCTTCAGCACCATAAATGGGAGACCTTCCTGCCATGAGGATTTAGCAGGTGAAACCCTTTGCAAAGGCCAGGGTGGATTATACTGGATAATTTACTATTCAGCTGGCTCGAGTTCGTCACCCAGTTTTGTTAAAGCTTATCGTTGCATATATGTTTGTTGTGTAACTAAAGTAGTGCACCTTGAGTTGGCATTTGGCCTTTCTACAAATGCTTTCTTGCCTCTCATGGCAGGCCATCTGACATATATAGTGACTGTGGAACCAACTTTGTGGGTGCTAATAGCCATCCGAATGAACTGCGACAGCTGCGTGCTTCTCCCAACCACCAACAGACCATGGCAAGCTCCTTAGCCTCCCTTGGGGTAACTTGGCAATTTAATCCCCCTGAAGCACCTCACTTTGGTGGATTATGGGAAGCCAGAGTTAAGTCGGTCATGTCCCATATGGGGTGTGTTATTGGAGAGTAAATACTCACGAGGTTCATGTGGTCATGTGTTCTGTCATTGGTCAAGCCTTATGGTTTTTTGGGCGTCTAGCCCCTAATTGGGAATTAATATTTTGATCTCCTCTGAAGGGTATTGATGAATTATTTGTATAAAAGTTTGTGCTTGGGCTCAGTCAGGATCGATCATCTGCCCCGAGGAGCACCACTGCACTGAGATAAGTATTAATTAAGAGTTAATAAAATTAAAATAACTAGACCCTATGGCAGGTGTAGACCAGGCACACTTTGTGTCCTGATAATTGAAATAGGCGCCATGATGGCGGGAATATGTAACAGCATATTTTGAGAATGCTTTAAATTCGGAAAAATATAAAATAAAGTGTAAGTCAGCACCTAATTTGCCATTTGCCGAAAATATTAATGTTATCTTTTGAAAGATACATTTTAAATTTCATCACCTGAAAAATAAAACTATACGTTTTTAAAAACAAGCATTAGTCATGAAAGAAACTGATGTGGAACTTCCAAACTTTTGAAATTGGCCTATGTTTGTTAACAGCTAACATTTTTCATTAATAATAATGTGTAAAGATAAAACTAAAATGGCATTTGGCATGAAATAAACTGACACGAAATTTTCAACCTTTTGAAATTGGCCTCTATTTCTTCGCACAGCCAAAATTTCTCATTATTTGCATAATGTGTAAAGAAAAAATTAAAAAATGGTAAACTTAAATGTTGGAATCTAGTTTTTCCAATAAAGAGACCTGAATTTGGCTTCTGTGGGCTATGTGAAGTCATAAAATGAGATAAAAATACATTTAATGTGTTTCAAATTATTGCCAGAACCTGTGAGTTTGGTTGAATAATTGATAAGTGGTACTGTTATGCGTTACTCTCTTGTTGGAGATTTTTCTAGAGGTAAAATATTAAAAATTCGTATGATATTATGAATGGCAATTGTACGTAAATGCTAATAATCCAATTTTCTTGTGGAATAGGCTTGCATATTTTCTAAAGGAGAAGAACCTGTGCGTTCTGGAAAATAACGTATTTTAAAAATTGCATTTAGAATTGCATATAATCAAAATTTATTATAATTTTAGCCAAATGTAATATGTAACTTTGAGAGGCCATCATTTAATTGGTACAATGATAATAACCAACATACATATTTTGATATTTTGCACTTAAATATTGCTTTCAATCAAACTTTAGTCTAATATTAGCCAAACATAATTTGTAACTTTTAGTAGGCATTATTTAGCCTGAACTGTGATAATAACAAACAGAGATTTTGCATAAAAGTTTTATGAAGATGTTTTTGTTAAATGTGTAGTTAATGGAATCTAGCAATCATGATATTTTCTGGAACTGTGGAAAAATCTAGAGGTAATGTTTTCCAAAGTCGACGTATGAGAAAATTTGAATAGAAGAAAAGGAATTAACTAATAAAATAACCAAATCATATTTCATGGGTTCTTTGTTCAGATGTCATATTTGTCTTTTATTATGTACTTTTGTGCCCTGTTCAGTGAGGGTTTTTTTTTTCTGAAATTGTTGGAATCTTTTGTAATTCAATTTGGCTGCGTCTTTGAAGTCAAGGCGTATCACACTTTTAACTTCGAAAACTATAATTAAATTTAGTTAGGGTGCTTACGTTCATAAGTCCACAAATTTACTCAACAAACTTTCGCTTTCAAATCCATTCTACTTAACCACCATAAATATAAACTTAACTGAAGCCTACAATACTTGATTCCGTCCCTTTATATTCGCAGCTGCCCCCCCCCCCCCCCTAGGTCGCTCTTCCAGGCCAAGTGAATTACTTTAGCTCCGCAGAGCAGAGGACAACACCCCAGACACTTGTCCGGACGCGGAATTACATCACTACACGCAGAATTTACAACGGACAGAATTGACATCTTCAT
Source organism: Dryococelus australis (assembly GCA_029891345.1). Classification (NCBI taxonomy): domain Eukaryota; kingdom Metazoa; phylum Arthropoda; class Insecta; order Phasmatodea; family Phasmatidae; genus Dryococelus; species Dryococelus australis. The sequence continues at coordinate 122,774,538 of CM056998.1, forward strand.
CTCGCACTCGACCATTCGTTTATCGTTAACCAAGAACAGTCCTAGGCGTGAGGCCCCGCCTAGGAGATAACACGGCCTCCTCTCATCAGGGCGCCATTCCCCCATCGAACCATTAACTATGTTATATCGCGCCTGCGCCCACGAATGCTGTCGAGCGATATCTCTGCTGTCGAACTAGGAGATTGCCCTGTTCCCAGCACACCAGTCTTGTAAGAAGAGGTCGCCGATCGCCCGGTGAAAACTGCATGTGTTTCGCAAGAGGAACAGTATCCCATAGGCCGACAATGCACTTCCATAAATTGTCAACACAGCCCAACACAACAATGACTTCCTGATGTGATTTCCCAGCCCTCGCGGGCACACGGTTGTGCAAAAAATAAATTCGTTTCAGAAGCATAGATCGTAACCGAGTACAGAAGAAAAATTCTCCCACTCAGCAGTAACCAAAAGTTTACATGATTTAGTGGCACATTAAAAAGTACTTATTAATTATGTTATTATTATTATTACACCTGCATATATAAATATAACAGATTTTACCATGTTTGGACAGATTTTTTTCTACCAAATGGAACACATTAAAAATTCTTTGTCATTCAACTATAGATATTTTTCAATTATAAATCACCTATTTTAAAGACAAAATTTAAAAAAAGAATACTGAATGTGATGGCAACGAGCCAACTGTGGGAGGCATGCAAGAGGAGTGCAAATCCTTCGGACCACGACGTCAGGATCTCAAGTCTTGGTGACCTAAGGACGTGGTTTAAAGTGCGGCAAGAACTTCAAAATATTGTCTCTTTAAGTCATACTTAAACTTTTGCAAGGAGTACTCCAGCCCTCGGAACACCAACTATAGCGGTAATAGCAAAACTTCTGTACTTCATGTAATATAATAATACCTAGGTTTACCGCAGTTCTCTACTTCTGCATGCACAGTGAGCCGGAAGTGTTGGCAGCACTGCTTTGCAAAAAAATAAAACTGTTGTCTCTCACTGCACATTAGTATAAAACATGCATAACTCATGGTCGCAGAACTCTGAACTGCAGCGTAACGAAATACAAAGCATATTCGCTTTCCCTTTATTTATTATCTAACAATTTTAAAATTTCAAATACGTCGGCAGGGAACGTCACAAATACACTCTCATCCCTGTACTATAAACTGTAAGTAAACTATTAGTTTGTGTGTAATCGTTTCAAAATCATAAGCAACAGTTTCGAACGCCGACCTCCCGCAGCGCAGTCGGTTGGTGCGCCGCCGGTCTGGGTTTGAATCTTGGGTATGGCATGGGTGTTAGTTTAAGTTAGGTTATAAACTAGTTTGTAAGCAGTCCTCTCATAGGCATCCAGGTATAACACAAGGAGAAACTAAAAACACTTTCAATTGCAATTCAAAAACAGTTTCAAACTTAACTTTTCACCACTAAATTTTTTAATTCAAATGAAGGCATATTGATCGCACTTTCTAACCCACCCTGATTTTGTAAACTTGCTGTGATGCAGTTAAAATTTGAATTTAAAAATTCATTCCAAAATCAATTGAAATTATTTAATCAAGAAATAAATAATATATTACTATGTCAAATTGCATACTTCGTGGGTTGAAAAGAAAACAGTGAATCATTTTTACCTCGTCACCATTCGGCACAAGTTGGTTTTAATGTGCGCTAACCGAAAGATTTGGCAATGGTCAATATGGATGTATCCCGGTAGTCGATGCTGAAAATATGAGCCATCAGCCAGTCTAGTCGGCAAATACAGAGACAATGGACGGTAGCGAGGTTGATCGGAAGGGTGTAGGAGGGGGATGGTGTAATGAAAGCCTGAGAAAATGAGCGGGGAAGGGGAAGAGAAGTTGTGTTGGGAGTCTGGTGGGATATAAAAGAAATAATGAATATATTTGGTGGGAATGGATGGGAGTTTACCTTTGGAAAATATATTTAAAGATGAATGATTTTGGGGGTGAGTAATCGTTTTCTGTAATATGTTTTTGTAAAACGGGGAATTTTTACGGTCTAGGCGTCTCGAGATGATCATCGGGCGCGACCATAGCGACTGTCTGCTATGACGTAAACCAATATTGCGGACGAGTCCGAATTATATGGTTGAAACCCTAATGCCACACTCGCATTTGTATACTACTTATATTAGTAACGCATCTACTTTCCTAACAATTCCACAGTTTTGTTTTGTCAACGCATTAATTGTGTGGTTGAGTGAATGTCAGTGTTATCTTCATATATGGCGGAAGGTTACAAAAGTGACGGAAAAATATATTGTTAAACTGACCTTTCAAAGGTGTTTAATAATTATTCGCGAACGGCCTGTAGCAGCGCTGATAATTTATTACAACGTGGTAGTAGTTTTCTGTTACTCCTACTGCCAGCCACCCTTCCCTCTCTTACAAATGTACGTAAGACGATGAAGGTAAAATAGATCGGTATACGTGCTTCAGTCAAGGTCGAGGGAGATGTGATGAATGGGGAAACATGAAGGCGAGAAAAGCGACTACCGAGAGCTAAGGGTGAAGTCACAATTTAAAAACTATGACTTACGAAACAAACGGTATCCGCATAACACACCTACGGAACTACGTCTTCTGTATTTTCGATTCATAGTTAAAAAATAATTCCAGGCATTAGACACTCGCAGTAAGCGTGTCCTCTGCACGTGCGGTTTATAATTAGCGACCCAACCTCGCATAACGAAACTTTAATATACTCACTTCATTATTCAAGACTAGCATTTTTTGCTAGAAACTGTCCACGTTCTTAGTTAAATTTATAAAAACAATCATAAACTGTAAACACATTAATTTTTTTAATACTCTTAATGCGCTATTGTAACTGTAATACCAGTTTCCCAACAATAAAACTTATTACCATGCTCTGGTTGATTTGCTAAGTTCTGCATTGTGAACCACTACATAGAACAACACTGTATCGATTTTTCAGTGCCCGTCATAATTCTGAAGTTAAATCATAATGCTTCAATTGAACACCCACCCTAATGGTGCACATACTTTGCGCAGAAATTTTACGTACGGCTTACAAAATCGAAAAAAAAAAATTGCATTCATAACTCAATTATAATTTAACGGAATGCAGGGCATCATCGCGTCTTAACGCCGCTGTGTCACTGACACACATAAATATTAGAATATAATTTTGTCTTTTTGTCTGTCATTCATACTTTATTATTGGCTGTTCGTGGTTAGCGGATCGTTTTTTGAATTCTCAACCATTTGCTTATTTTGTACCATTACATGCTATGTAAAATTAAGGCGGTTAATGTAACAAAACATTATAAGTCTCAGTAGAATTTACAATTGACTAGTAACTCACGCAAATATTCAGTGTACGCAAAAAAACCAATGCTTTTATTTTAGTTCGGCGAACATAAAAACGCCTTAAAATGCGTTGTTGAAATCAAAATATTGAAACAGGAACAAAGCCTGGAAGATATGTCTTAGAAAAATATCACATTCTGTGATAATAGCAGGTAAATATTTTGGAGAATTTCGTTGTTTGCAAAAAAATAATCTAGTATGTTGTTTTCTCTTAAAAGAGAACACCTATATTCATTAACTACTAATATTTAAAGAATAACTACCATAGAACTAAGATTAGAGAACTAAGATTAGCCGGCTAGATTACTATTACGTGTATTAAATGAAGGCTAGTATAAAACATATTTTGTATAGTAAAAATATAGGTCAAGAAAAAATGTATAACTTGATAAAGTCGGGTTTCGACACCAAATTTTGTGTACGCCTTCTATGTAGGGACTGTAATTGAAATGATAAGCAGTTTGATGTAAGAAAGACTTTAGCTTACTGAAGCCTTTCTTCCAGCCAGTAGTTCAATTGGTGTATGTTTAGTCGTGATTTTCATTTAGTTTTTTGGTCAAAAAGGTGGCAAGTAAAAATAAATGACAGAAATATGTGGTTGTTCATTGTTCCCTATAAACTAATTTGTGAATGGTTTGCACTTCAGAACATGGAGCTATTGTTTTCAACTCGTTCTCTTTTGAAATAGACTATAAGTATAATAAAATGAAGCTTGTTAACATACTTTTAAGTCAAGTAGAAAAAGAATTTCTTTCGATTGTAAAAACCACGTAACATTGGCACGGACAGATGAATTGATTTACTCTTTGATCAAGCGTGTGAAATGGTTGACAGATAATATGCTAAGCTCATGTGTGTATAAACAAAGAAAATTCGTAATTTTTTAGAAAATTAATTTAAAGGTAGTACAGTTTACACTAATTTAAAACAAGCAGGACAAGTAAAACTTGTCCTGCATAATAAGCCATTCGGGTCGACTTCTGTACTACGAGCATTTTAGTTATTTGTGTTCGTTAAAATATACGTAGTTAAATGCGAAACAATTTTTATTTAATAAACTTGTTAATATATAATCGTGCGAAAACTTTATCCATTCATATGGATTGTTTTTAATAAGAAACACGTCAGCGCTGCCGCTAATATGAACTCTGAAGCTGAGATTGGCTGCTTACGATTTCCTTCCTCCACCTCTGTGTGTTTCATGCTTCCCTGATAGAACAGCAACTGGGAATGCCCCAGCAAAGGGCTTTGATACAGGTGGGGGCTGACTGACCGACTGGCTCATTGCCTCACTCCCTTGAACGTACATGCTGTTTGTTCGAAGGGTGTTCTTCCCACCTCTACCCTCCCTCTGCAGTCAAACGACGACGTCTCGTGCCAGTGCGTGCGGTTTCCCGCTCCCGGCATATCCGGAGCACATAAACATCGTAGAGGTCGTCGTATTATTAGTGACGGCGACTGCCAGGTGCGCCAACGTTTTCGAGTGTAAGGACCCGCGCACGGAAATGCAGACGAGTGCATCGCTCATAAGAACACAGTATCATACATACAAGTTAAAAGTTGCGCGTAATTCAGTGTGAGAAGCTTCAATATCACATAACGATAAACACTTGCCTAAATACGTGTTTACGTTACAAGAAGAGAGTTTGGTTTATAGGCTGTTCACGGCAAAGTAAGCACTTTTTTTCCTTTCATCCTATTTCCATCTTCCTGCTGCTATTTAATATAAGCATTGCTCTGTGACGAATAAATACAGTGAATACACTCCACAACCCTCAAAATTTAATGCCTGATTCTGCAATAAGACATATTTATTAATGGTTAAAGATTTTTGGGAGGGCTTTAAAAAGTGCTCACTTTACCGTGAACAGCCTATAGTTAGGGTTTCTTCTACATTGGCAACTAAAATGTTTGTCGCCAGGTAGCATTGATGCTGCATGTCCTGGATTTTCTTATTTTTGTATGGAAACCAACGGGATGATTGCAACTTTATATATATATATCCTAGTTCATCGTTTTGTTTTGTGTTCGAGCCTACGCAAGAACCAAATTTGTTCTTCGCACAACAGTATATTTACAGGAACATATTTCAAACGCTTCTAAATTCCCAGGATAGCAAAAAGTATATTTACGAATGCCTACTGCCAAACGCAACTGTATTTAATTTCTCTTCGAATTTCTGAATGGCACTAGACAACGTGAATAACAGATAAAAAATAAAGTTGATAACATTTGGCTTGGGCAAATATACACAATTATTCTACCTAAACAGAACATTTTACACAGAAATGCATTTCTCCATGTACTTCTTAAGAGCACTAGCGCAACTTGCTGTAGAAGGTTTCCTTATGTCGAACTTTCCCACAGCGAATCTCGTTTGGTTCCTAAAGTTGGACTTAAACCAGCCGTTTCATCCATCAGTCGCCCGTCCGTTCGGCGGACACGTGATCTTCGACCAATTCCAGGGCAACTTCTTTTTTCTATTACGTCAATCCGTCAAATATATTTCAAACATTAACATTTCGCATACGCGAACATGTTCTTTGAAATAAAACGCAAGGCGGTGGATATCTGTTTATTTATATTGATGGTAAATTCAGGATTTTAAAACGTAAACAATAATCCAGCGTAGATTTTTAACCCGCAAAAAAATTATTTCCCCAAAATGTGTCTTTCTTGAGAATGCGTTTAAAACAGAAATATGCTTTATACGAAAGAAAGATTAATATGTTAAATTATCGCACTGAAATTTTGCCGGACAGAACGATCGACGGACGACGGATTGTGAGTCACTTTCAACTGACGGACGAAAAAACATACGGATGACTGACTGACGGACGGGCAACTTTAGTTGGTTGCTGCTTTTGCCATGCTGAGTTTGGCCTATCAGGGAGACCAGGATTGCGCTACTATGCTTTCAAAAGCAAAAGTTGTTTACGAAACAAAAACAGTGTTTGCTGACGAGATTTTCCTCGTAGTGATTTTGTTTACTTCTAAGGCATCGCGGATGCGCAAAAGTTGTACTATTTTGATGTATGCTAGTTGTCGAAACTGATACTTTACTAGTTATGTGGTTAAAAACATCAAATTTTTGCATGACAGATTAAGTTTAGGATGAAAATCTTTTAACTATGGGCTGTTCACGGTAAAATGAGCACGTTCGAAAGCCCTGCTTCAGATCTACTTGTATGCCCGTTGTGTAGTCTTCCGCCTTATCTAAAATTAACATTGCCATGGGCCTCATACATTTATTCATGCTTCGGTCAAGTGAAACTGCGCAATTAGCAGAAAATAAAATATTTTTAAAATCTGCTAATGTTTTCACTTCCATGCATAAAAAAAAAAAAATAAAGCGCAAGAAATAATTTAAGCTATCACAAATGGTTACCTAACACATTTTATTCGACGTTGAAGATATGGAACTACTTTCCCTCCATTGTTACCAACTTTACTGGGCGTATGCCACGCACTACGCCTGATGAAATATATGCAGGTAGGAGCAGCGACTTTTTGTTAAGGTTGATTTCGAAATTGCTCACTATATCTTGAGCAGTCTGTACAAATATTTTTGTCCGCTGTTAAATATAATACCATAAGCCAGCATCCAAGTGGTGTATCAGATCTGCTATCATTACAACCTTGTTTACTGAATTAATCTTAAATTAAATAAATCAGAGCTAAAGAAGTCCTTTGAGAACTTGTATCCTACGTTACTCCATAATGTGTGCAGGTACACTCTTATTTGTCGCATTATTATCAGATAAGTAGACCTGCGAACACAGCTCGAGATTTTGTCAGTTGTAACGTATTAAAGTCTTACCAAGTCTTCTGTGACCTAGTTGACAGAATAGTTTTTTTCTAAAGCAATAGTTTTTACATTATATATTGCCAGCTTGCGTGCTATACATTCATATTCATCTTGTGTACTCTCGAAATATGTATTTATTCGTTTACAGTTACGTTCATTTGTTGATTTCTCATTTCAATGAATTTTGCAATATCATATTGCTGTTGTGTATTGCAAGCAGTGCAGTACAAAAGCCGCACTGAAATGTTACTGATACGTGACGCAGCCGCTGGCAAGAGGCTAGTAACTGGAAGTGACTTGTTACTTCCTCCTACATCTGTGTACTTCATGCTTCCCTGGTAGAAAAGCCAGTGCTGCCATCGAAGACTCGCTCGCGCGTGCGGGCGTTGTATTGTGTGTGTGTATGGCTGTGTAGATGCGATATACAGCAAGAACGATATATATGCCACCTTGACACGCGATTTCGCAAGTACATTTTATAACAACGAAGTAACTTTTATCTTTAGCACTTTGACTCGTAACACCCACACGGCAATTTATATTTAATTTGAAGACAGAGATGTAATTTTCGCAAGTTGAAATGACGCTAAAACAATTATTTCAAACTGCGACGGTTTTATTTTATATCGGCGAATCGTAACTACCCTAAGATTTAATTGGGAGCTACAAAATTTGACATTAGACACACTTTATTACTGAATGAACAAAGAAAAATCCTCTCGCTCAATGTGCGTATCGAATCTGAAGACAGTTTTGATGTATTCGATTTTTATCATTTACAATTTTCCTGTACTGCGGTAGGCCTGTCCATTATAGTATCATTTGCTGTAACGTTTGTGCAAGCAAATAAGATAGGCAAAGTACTTTCGTACAATTGCTGCAAGTAATAATGACATAAATGTAAATTGACGGATTGATACATAATCCTAAGATCGAGCGATAATCCTTAGATCGATAACAATATCTTTGAACGGAGTAGTAGGCATATGAAGCTACGGGCGCAGGGGATCGAAGAGTGGCTCGGTGGCTCGATCTTGAATGACCTCGACCTAAATTTTGTCCCGTTCCCCCCTCCCCCTAGAAATCGCTCATATTCTCACAAAATCTTACGTTTTAGCCAAAAATGCCTTAAAATTTCTCGTTTTCCCTTAAATTTTGCCTTTTTCCTTAAAAAATTTACGATTTTCCTTAGGAAAGGTAGAAAGAAGTCACACCAAATCCCACTTCTGCAAAAACTAGCCAAGTAAGGTGATTTGATGGGCTTCCTACTCCTTCTAGACCAAACAATGCCTTATCTGAGAGAACGATAAAATAAAATAATTTTAATATCTTTACTAACTTAAAACAAATTTTTGTAATTAAAAAATTTAAAGACGTATGTATTAAGTGTTATTTATCACCGGACACTTATTTTCAAGGTGCATACAATCCTGATGTCATTATAAAATTATTTAATTTTTTTTATTTAAATAAATTGTTATAATTAAAAAATTAAAAGCGTAAGAAAGTATTAAGTGTTATATATCACCGGAATCGTATTTTCAAGGTGCATACAACCGTGATGTCATGCCATCATACTGTCTCAATTTTTCATGCTATATTATTCCATGCTTGCTCTCTCTCTCTCTCTCTCTCTCTCTCTTGTCTCTATCATTCCCTCCCTTTCTCTATTTCCTTTCTCTTTCTCTCCTCTCTTGTATCGCTCTTTCCATCTCTCTCACTATATTTTCTCTTACTCTCCTCTCATGTCTGTTTTTCTTTCTCTCTACCTTTCTCTCTTTCTCTCTTTTCTCTCACATTTGTTCGATTAGACATATTGGCTCCAATAATTACTCACTTTTTCGACACCACTGTCTACATAGTTCCTTCATCGCCCGCTAGAGTGGGATAATCGTCTGTGTGTATATTAATTTATACTTGTAAATTTTCAATAAAAGAGAAGGCATATAAAAGTTATTGCAAAGTACATTAAAGGCAGGACTTTGTAAAACATACTCTAATTTTAAAACTTTTTTTAAGTCAATATTTTTTCTTAATATTTCACTCTATTCAATTTGTTTTTACTTTTGTACGAGAAATTACGTTGCCTAGTCTTGTAACCACGCACATATGCACGCACGCATGCATCGACAGGTCCACCAGGCAGGCATGCCAGCTGTGACAGGCCAAGAGTGCAGTAGCGTATGCAGGCACCGCAGTTGAATAGGGGTAAACTGTAAATAAACTCCGAACCAAGTACGAGCGAACTTAAGTGATCTCTTGCCCTGCTCTCCAACCTTGCCTATTAGACATCTAGGAATCGATGCATTTTTAAATAAGTATAATTTTCAATTAATTTATCATTCTGAAAATGCATATATAAAAATCTTTGAAAAATACACTAAACTGTACTTCAGATGCATTTTTGGTGTAAAATCAGTTTAAAAATATAAATTATTTAAATTTTGCACTTTGCAATGACATTTGGTGACATAAATAAAAAACCCACGTAACTTAAGGGATTTGAATCCCGAACCTTTGCTTTAGAAGTCAGGCACGTTAACCACTGGACCACCCAGATAACATTGACATTAGTGCTTAAATCTTGTATTAAAATGCTTTCGTAACTTTTTGGATCATATAGGCCTATGGTTGAAATGATTGTTTTGATATTTTTTTTTTTTATTATGTAGCTGGCCAGGCTGTAAGCAAGCGAATATTTATAGTGACAGATGAGTATAGTTTACTAACTCTTAGGAGGCAGAGAGTCGTGCGAATTTTTTAGTTTGCAATTAAAATTTGTGGCTCCAGGAATTTATGTTTTAGAACTATATAACCACAGCATATAGATCAAAATAATATTTTGCTTTCTTGTTTTTTTTTTTTTTTAGCAAAATCTGTTTGTAACAGACTGGTAGTGACAGGATTAAAATAAGAGATCAAAAACTGTATATTATTTGGTTTTAAAATTAATTTAATTCTTTTTTATTTGTACTAAAATTTTATATATAGTACATAAAATGTTCTCTCACCTTCATTTCAGGACTTCTCTCTTCGTGACTAAATCTTATCCTATGTTAATTATTTATTATCTCGACTATTTTTCATAGGCATAACTGTCCTCGAATATTATTCAATATATGTATGTTTGAATAAACCAAGCACCATCATATTATATATGGTATTATATATGGTACAACACAGGCGAGAAATTAAAAACTTTTCTATAACATATATATTTACATACTTCAGACTACAAATATGAAAAACAGAAAAATTTCTTTCTTTTTTTTACGCCATTCATGTAGTATCTTTACATAAGCATACTCACTTTTCACTTAGGGAATACAATCTGCTAATATGTAGCTCAAGGCAGTCTTTGCTAGCAAGCATCCAACCAGAGCCCTTGGCAATAAAAATTGCTCGACTGCCACTATAAAAATAAGCTTCCTAATTTTTTTTTTCCGGTGAGCCCCCAAATCCCGCTACGCCAACGTGAGCACTTTCACAATTCTGTGAGCCCTTTGGCATTTTTGTTATAGGTTGTTCGTGGTAAAGTGAGCACTTTTTAAGGCCCTCCCATCAGGCACTAACCAATAATGAATATATCTTATTGCAGCTTCAGGCATAACATTTTGAGAGTGGGGAAATGTATACACCGTGTTTATTGGTCACATTGCAATGTTTATATTAAAAAGCAGCAGGAAGATGAAATTGAATGAAAGGAAAAATTTAGAATGGCCTTTAAAAGTGCTCACTTTACCGTGAACAGCCTATAGTAGCTAAGACGGTTGGAGAATGGGATGCGTCTCAGGGCAAGCCCTTTACGCCTTAGGTCGGGTTTAGTTAATAAAATAGGTGCATGCATCGCGGCTATAGCAGGGTTGTCTGGCGCCATGGCCGCAATTGTAGCCATAGACACACCCCGAAAGAAGAAGAGTCGAGTAAGGGGCATAGAAAACCAGACAAAACAACTGTCGGATAAGGGAAGTTTTGTAACATATGTTTGTGTGGTGCAGTGTGGATGCAATGTTAATCACAGGGCCATCCCCGAGCCAGAGGCTGTACACAGTCTGCTTCGCCTTGTTCTGTGATCACATAGTGCTTTGCTAATTTGTGATAATGATTTTGTCAAAGAGTGTATCTTGTAGCTAAATATATTACAGTATTACGGGTTTCCGGGATTAATTAGTTAGTCGGGTGCATGGCTGAGGACCTGCATTGCGAGTTTCAGTGTTTTATGGCGGCCTGTGAGCTAAAATGATATATTAGGCCGCTTATAATTTTGAGTCTCGTCGGGGTCATAATCGCTGAGACTAGATATTTTCGGGTTGGCATTTGTGGTACAATCATTGTAAAAGTTTTCTGCCATTTTGATGAAGTGTTTGTCTAGTTTTTTTGTTTTTGAGTTCGTTATGCAAATTTGTAATGGGGCAGTATCTAGGTGAGTCTGCCGTAATTCTCAGGCATTTATTTTGCACAATCTGCAGTCTCTTGATCTACGTTTTAGCTGCATGGACCCATGTGGGCGCAGCACATGTTATAACAGGCCGTATGAGCATGGTATATAGCAATACTGCTGTGTTTCGTGTTATGGCACTTCGCCTATTAAGTATAGGGTATAGGGCGAAGAGTCTGGCGTATGCTTTCCACGTCAACTTTCTGTCCATACCAAAGCCTAGATATTTAACAACATCTTTATGGGGTATGGGTTCGCCAAATAAAACGATTTACGGTCGATTCGCAGCTTGGGGTAGAGCCTTGCACGTGAAAACGATCGCCTCGCTTTTTCCGACATTGATTTTTAATCCGCCATTTCGTGTAATATAATTGAAAGGCTATTAAAGCAGTTTTAATTGTCGTGTTGCTAGGCCGAGGTCATGTTGGCGACTAAATATGGCAATGTCATCGGCATAGCAACCGAATTGCGCCAGTCGGTGGTCTGGTTTCGGTAAATCGTGTATATAAAGATTAAATAAAACTGGACCAAGTACACTCCCTTGACGCACTCCAACATAAATGATTTTGTTCTCTGATTTCGCCCCTTCGCATTGGACAGAAAATATCATGCGATTCAAATAGCTGGCTGATAATTTAATATAGCAATCGGGGAATTTTAATTTATATAATTTGTTAATTAATCCAGCATGAAAAATCTGTCAAAAGACTTTTCAATATCTAAGAAAACTGCGACTACGTAGTCTTTCCAGTTAAAGGCATGGTTGATATATTCAGTGATTCGTACCAATTGGTGTGTTGTGGAGTGCTTTTGTCTAAAGCGAAACTGATCTTCGGGAAGTAAATTATTATTACTTATATGAGAATTAATTCGTCTAAGGATTATATATTCCGCAAATTTAGAAAGTGTATTTAAAAGGTTAATTGGCCTATAATTTTGTAGGAGTTTCTTATCCTTATCTGGTTTGTGATAGACAATTACATTGGCAGTTTTCCATTCGTTTGGGAAGCATTCCATCTTGAGCATAGCATAAAATTATGTAGCTCGATACTCAAGGGCTAGCTCGGGCATTTTATTTAATACTATATTCTGAATTCCGTCTGCTCCTGGAGCTTTTCTGGAATGCATGCGGCGAATTGCCAGTTTTATTTCGTGCGACTGTGTAAGTTCAGGCTCGCCTTCTGTCGGTTTCCTTTGCTTTATTTTAATTTCTTGCAAAATGTGGGTTGTAAAATTTCTATCACAGGGATCCTGATTTGGCTGGAAAGTATTTTCCAGCACATTTGCAAATGCTTCTGCCTTTTCTCCAGGGGTGAAAACAAATCCTGTGTTAGTTTGCAAAGACGGGATTTTATCGGTTTTATTTAAGAGAAGTTTAGTGAAGCCCCATAAATTATTTTCACGTGGTGTTAGCTTAGCTACTTTAGCATCCCAGACACTAGCCCGCTATAGTGTTACTTTCTCTGAAATGACCGCCTGTACTTCGTTAATTCGCGTCTTAGTTTGAAATCTTGGCGTCTAGAATAATGGCGTCTTAGTCGGTTTCTCTGCGTGATTAAATCCCGTATATAATGCGGAAAAGTATCGAGTTTATTTGTATGTGTTTTTTTCTGGAACACACTCAGCCACGCCTTGCTGTATTGTGCTCGTGAAGGCGGTTATAGCTTCGTCAACATCCTGTGTAGTTGCTAGGAAATCGTTATTTATTTGCGGCAGATGTTCTGTAATAAAATTTGAGAAACTCGGCCAATCGGCGTTGGAATAATCTTTAATTTTTTTCGGGGCATTTGCTTCTGCGGAAATATTATCAAAATCGATGTGAACTGGGAAATGATCGGAGGAGACATCATATTCGACTCTTAGGTTAATCCCAGTTGTAAACTGTTTAACTAGAACAATATCTGATATGTTAAGATGTTGATTAGGCGGATTATAAGTAGGCTCAGTTGGGGCCATAACTGGATAATTTTTATTCGCTTGGTGCCTTTGTAAGAGCATCCTATTAGAAGTTCTAATTCTAGAATCCCAGTTTGGATGTTTGGCATTTATGTCGCCAACGGCGAGGAAAGTATTGCCTATATGATTATATAATAAATCCAGGTAGGCCAGTGTTTGCGAGCGCCCTATTGTGGGGGGGGGGGGCATAAATTGCTAATAGTTTAGTGCGCTGTTGGCCTAATTTTAATTCAATGCCAACTGCTTCTACAGCAGGAAAATTTGGCAAGTTAATTTCGTGGTGTGCGACTAAGTTATGAATTAAAGTCGCCACTCCCCCTCCTTTACCACTTATAAAAGGCCTGTCCTTCCTATAAACGGCATAGCCTGGGACAGAGAAGCGAGATTTTGGTGTAAAATGTGTCTCGTTTAACGCCACAATTTTAATTTTATGTCGAGACAAATAATCTATAAGTTCGTCCCTTTTTGAGCTGGGGCTGCGTACATTCGAGAAGAGAATGGTGTTTATGTGAGTTTCGGGATTGTTTGTGGTTGTTGCATTAATTTGGTTTGCCAGAATGGTCAAAATTCTTGACCAGCTGAATGGAAGAACCGAAAGTCGCTGTTATTTATTCCTGTGTGGACAATGTTGGAACTGTCCATATCGTGATAATCGCGCACAGAGGCTGAAGACCTGTGCCAGGTCAGAATACTTGCGGAAATGATCATCATTATTAAAGGCTGTGTTGATAGCAGCAATGATTTCGCTTGGGTGTACTTGTGGGGGTGGAGGAGGTGTTGCCTGTACTGGCATAGATCCTACCTCCATTGCCTCGGAGCGCGAGTTTCGGTCAAGAACAGGCGCGCTATGATTGGCCGGGCGGGCGTCGACAAGGGGGGGGGGGGGGAAGTTTTCTTTGCTTTCGATTTGGATTTCTGTCCCCACCTCACATTAGAGTTGCGGGCAATGGGTTGATTTACTAGGGCCGGAAAAGCCATTTCGTCCTGTACCCATGTATTCCTGTTGTACACCTGTGCACAGGTACAGGTACTGGCTGTTGTTGCGCCCACGAGAGCATAAACACATTCCTGCTGCTGTGGGCAACCTTGTTGTGGCCCGACTGGGGCTTGCGCGGGAGCAGGCATTGTTGACCAAGCTGCTGCTCACTGGTTCTGTTTTATCGCCTGCCTGGGTTGCTGCTGGCAGGCTTGGCGCGTCTCTGATGCAAGACGGCTCCATTTCGCGTTCTTGTAAGTGCTGCAACCTCGATAGTTTGCAAAGTGGTTCTGCCCACAACCTAAACACTTTACCTGCGATCGGTCGTTCACGATGCCGCAATCTTTAGTCAAATGAGCTCCGCTGCAATACCGACACCACGGCTCTGCGTTGCATCCAGCTGCCAAGTGATTAAATCGCTAGCAGCGGGAGCATTGTGCGGCCCTGTTGGGTTGTGGAAGTCTTCAACTTTAATGAAAAATCCCGCAAAGCTCGTGACTGTGAAGTAGGGCACTGTGTTTGTGCCATGTTGCAATTCAATTACGAGCTTACTTATCGCCCTTCTGTTTCGGTATGTGATGAACCAGGCACGTTGCACTGGCATTCCCAGTCGCTGGAATTCTTCGTGGAGATTTTCCATTGGTGTCTCTGCTTAAATGCGACGCAATATTAGTTTTACCGGGATTTCGTTTGCCTGTCTGAGCAGTCTGCGTTCATAGCCCACGGCTTGGATTAAACTCATTTCTGTGGAAAAATCAGTGAGGGATGACGTGTGCACGCGACTGCTGTCTGTTACAACTCAGACAGCACTCCATGACAGTGTCATGCGTGCATCTAATTCTCTTTTCAGTGCGGGGTATTTGAGCGTCTGGCTCAAATACACTGAGAATGGCTTTATTTGTAGATTAGCTGCCGTCTGTGGTGCGCCTGTCACTACATTCTGGCCCACTGGTGGCGGCTGCGCGCACTGAAGGCGCTGGGGGTTTTCCCTGAAGGGATTGTGGCGTGCCTTGAGCAGCCTGAATTTCATGCGTGCGCTTGATGCGCTTCAATTCAGTTTGCAGTTCGTCATTGTTTACATTTTCCTTCGCGGTTTTCGTGGAGACTTGTGTCTCCAAGGCAGCGTCGTTGCTGGCCATTTTCGCAGGTCACAGACGGTTGAATGTGTGTTACCTACCACTGTGTTGGCTGGTGTGCACCATCCAAGCCCCTCCCTCCTATCCTCTCCCCTCTACCGGAGATAAGGCCAAGGTGGTAGGGGGCTACTGGTGCTCTGTGTTTTCCTAACACCAACAAAAACTTAATTTTTGTATTTAAAACCTAATGAAACTAGGGGAACTTAACTTCAATTTGTGCGGTAGTTCTAAGAAGAATTATTAGCAGCACGACCTTTCACTGAAATCGAGTAGTTCTGCGAAGAACTACGCGCAGCAGTAACTGAGAATCGCTGCAGCTCTTCTCTCCTCGTTGGCTGCCTCGGAACTCCCTAAGCCTTCCCAACTGGAACCTGGCTGTTTATATATACGCCCAAGCAGGCACCTTAATATTAAATGTTCTACCCACTGTAACTGATACTTACCATCTGCTCTACTGACCAACACCAGACATACATAGGCCAGCAATACGTTTTTCGTTTTAAGTCAAACATTTTTAAGTACATACATATTTTTTATTATATGAAGTATTTTGTTTGTTATCCAAGACTTATTATCAGAAAGGTTTTATTTATTGTTCAGACTAAATTATGTAATTTTTAAGTATTTTATTTACATATAGGAGATTTGTTATACAGATCTTACCAAAATAATTTTCTTACCGCTCATATTTTCTGCTTTTCTGGTCAACACCAGTCACATATATACTGACCACCTATACAATCCATTATATTACCCAAGTCATACCAGACAACCCAACACCCCATCGTCTATAACCAAAGAAAAAAATTATATTCAACTTCACCACCCAATACACCAAGCACAATATCCATCAAAACTTGAGTAACTATACAGCTGGGGCCAGCCCATAACATAACACCCATTCTACTTGCTCTACCAACCAACACCGCTTATATATATACAAACCATAACACCCACTACAACTCTAACATACCTCGACCATTTGTGCACATGTACCATAAAAAGCAAACATGCTGCCCATATCAGTGACACAATAAAATTTTCTCATACCATCCACCATGCCAGCTAACACCAGTCAAAATACAATAACCACCCATACAAAAGACTTTTTACTCAAGCATGCCTTTCCAATACATACATGCATACTATCGAGAACATTCGACATACACCAACAATCTCAAGACAGATATTCTGGAAAACATATCACCTAAAATACCATCCATGATAACACACGAGTACTGGAGAAGGAGGAGGAAGAGGATGTTAAGTTAGAATAAATAATATTCTTGATGACATTAAGTATGTTTTATAGTGCCTCTTAAAATTATCTAGCTTCATAGTTCAATCACTTCTACCACCCATACCATCTGCTCTACCAACCATCGCCAGAATTAATATACTTACCACTCACACTATCCACTACAATTCAAGCATACCTCAGCCCACACCCACTAAAATATACCAAAAATCGTAACTCCAACGTGTTTATCATTACCGTCAGACATCAGTCAAATATCATACGCGCATCAAAGAGGTGCCTGATTATACCAACCATTACCAGACTAAATATACGCATCACTCACACTGTTGACTAGTATTTAAACATACCCCAGCCCACTCCCACTAAAATATGAGAAAATATATAACTTCAACATGTTTGTTAGAGCAATATTACTCCCAGACACCAGCCAAATATATAGTAGTCACTATACCAACCTTTATAGCCTAAGTCATACCAGGTGAACCAATATACCATCTCAAATAACCAAAGAAAAACTCAATTTCACTATGCCTCCTATACCACATACTTTACCAACCATCACCATATGAAATATATAGATCAATTACTAGAATCCAAGCAGACCCCCAGCCCACACTGACCTTCCCAAAAAGAAATCACAACAGACACAAGAAAAATAACATTCCAGCGATCAAATAAACCACCAGATTATATCAACCGTCCATATAAATAGAAAAGCTGACCACTTTACCTCAGACATACGAAACAAAACATGAGTAACCCTACAGACCAGGAGTACTAGGTACTATACAACCATAACCCCAGCATACTTCAGACATGCAACACAAATCACATTGTACATGCAACAAAACAACTACTCATTTCATACCACCCCTACACCATCCATTAACCTCACCAACCAAAACATATTTGGTGACAACCCTCCAGGATAACAGACATTAATATAAACCACTCTATCAAACAAACCAGTTAATTTTGCCTACCATATATACTATTAGCTACTCTTACAAAACCTACCAGGTAACATACCTCCAGCATACTTAACAACCATACTGATAAACTAATGAACCTCAGTACTAAAACAGATTTCACATGCACCATGACATTAGCTTACCTCAGCCATGCAATGTCGAAAGCCATACAACCCAGAATAACAACATACTATACCATCTGAATATATCAACGAACCAACACAGCAGTTAGCCATACCAACCAAAATATACAGCCCAATCATATAATTCGCTCTAACACAAGCATACCTCAGTCATTATATTAACAATTGCGACCATATCAACAAATATAACTCATACTTATTGATTAATCTTAACAGTCAACTATATTGACTAAAATTTAACAATCTATGACACCCAAACACTCTTAATTCAAAGATACTATATCATACCATCAAATCATACTAACCAACCATGACAGTTAAGCATTCTGGCCCTCTCATCCTAACAAAACATCCCATTAAGTCACTTCTCTCTTACAAACTAATCACACAATTAGACCATTCTCCCCACACCATCGAAGCTAAACTTTTGTCATACTGCCAAAACAACTGAACATGGATCAAGTCATACCAGTCAACAAAATAGCATTACCAACCATACAAGAAACTAACCGTACAACCAATTCATACCGACAAGTTATATCATCAAGATGTATTAGCTACAAAAATAACCATACAGGCAGCCCACACCGGCAAACAATACCATCGTGTTACTCCATCCATGTTAGCCATTCCAAGAGACCATACCAACCAAAAACATACTAATCAGACATACTAACATAACATATTACCAAAACAAGCTACCAATAACACACATGAAGAGATGTCACAGAGTATAAACATTCTAAAAGCACCTCTACCAATGATGAATTTAAACACAATTCATATTATTATAAGGCTGACCATCATAATATTCAAACCATACATTTCGATCTTCTACACTAACCATCACACCTATCATCATACATCCTGCCCTCATGTTTAACAGCCATACAGGCACATCACACTCACAGACAAAGTTATTCCATCAAAATAAAGTCCTTCCTGCCATCAACCCAAATTACTTCAATGTCCGTATCTCACATTTCAGACATTGCTACTACCATACTGATATTCCATACAAGCAAGACACGCCACAATACCAGGCAACCAATGAATCCAGCCAATTCATCATATAGGATCGTTTAAAAGCAAGAGAGACCACAATCACATCTCTAGGAAATCTCTCGAGAGGTTAGGCCTCTCGAACGGTAGACGAGAGTACGGCCGACCAACTTACAAAGGAGATGATGGCGAAGGGTAGGGGAGGACCAGACTAGTTCAACATTGCCGCTAGGCGAGGTGCATGTCAACGACAATATATTTGCCCCCCTCCCTTACCCTTCACCTGACCAGATAACATTCACCTGATACGACAGTCTGTGAGGGTATCCATATAACCCTTGAGACTAGCAACTTAACCCTTCGCTACAGAACATATCTAATAAGCTATCGCATTACATAAAACATATTTAGATCTCGACTATCACACACAACCCCTACGCAGACGTCTCAGCAGAGGAATGACTGTCACTGATTGTTTTGTCAACGACTCATGAGAATCAACTTTTCTAGGGTAAAAAAAAACCTGTTCTTACTATACTTTCCACACACACACACACTAACACACACACACAACAGTATGAAGTAGTTACCTAAACCGTCATTGCTTGCTACCAGTCTGGTTTATTTAAACACACCGACCATTTATAACTTTCACGAACTTAGTAATACACAATGGAAAAATATTTCATATCTAAAATCCAGCCACCTGTATTTAAACAGATCTTAAAGGTTATAATGCATTACTTTTATTTTAAAAATTTTTGGCAAAACTCTTTAATAAATAAGTATGTCCATATACATGTTACATACAAGAAATAAACAACAAATATAACTTAGTCCTATACCATTGGAAGGCGAATAATATATTTATACAGATATTCGGAAGGACATACGTTCGAACATTCTACCAGCACTTACCAATACACATCCAAGATATTCCATTTACTAGAGCACATTCGCTATCAGTATTCCATTTCATCTCTCCTATAAACAAACATTTTGAACTCTCGTCGCAAATATGTTACTACCATACCAGAATATTCTATTTACTACAGATAATTCACTATAGGAAATAGTTTTATGTTAAGTAATCTCAACTCCTACAAACCAGTCACTTATAAACTTAATTTTAAGAATCCATAATATATTGCAATTGTTTGGTGGATTCACTTACTTTTAAGACTTATATATAATAATTTATTTTTTTTACTTATCCCAATGTAAATGCTTCATTTACAGAAACAGAGAGCTCACCCATATCACAGTATTATTATTAATTAAATATGTCGACCAGCTTACCCAATGTAAAATCATAATTTAATGTCATATCAAACAACTACATAGCCAAAACCTCAATATGCCCACCGAAAATTGTTTAAAATATCTCATAATGATTGAAGCCATATAATAGCCGCTCCTAAAAAACTGACCAAAAATCCATTCATACGTATTCTTCCAGACAAAATATTCTAACTTGTAATATCCCAAAATACCTAAACACTACCTACAATTCCTTCCATTGCATCATATTGCTTATACTAAAACATTTCTGTTCATGCCATCCAGGACAATAAAACAATCATATAAGCGTTCCTATGAAATAGTCCAGAGAATTTCTCTGAAAAAAATATTTCATCATGTATTATCAAAATACACAACACACACACTTTCAAATAATACCAACACCTATACAGTTAACCTTAGTCAATGATCCAATATTAATGAAATCTCATTCCAAGAAACCATATCTCCAAACCAGAAATTCAAATGTTCCAGCATAAAAAGACCCTCTAACCATAAATATTCGCAGACCATATCATGCCACACCGCCCATTTAGACAGGCCAGAACACAATATAATAACAAACATACTACCATGCCATACTGTCAGAACATACCAATTACCCAAACAAATATTTCAAATTCCGACCAGACATACTATCACAGCATTCCATCCCTTTGCAAAGACTCATTACCAGCAAAACTAACACATCATACTGACAAAATATATTAAACATCGATCCAATCATTAAGACTACCGCCCATTGAAAAAAAGTTTAACAAATAATATTTGAGTTCATATCATACTCACTGCAAAAAAAAAAAACTACATATTCTGCCTGACAAACGTTCTAACTTGTAATATCTTAAACGCCTGAACAGAACATAACAACACTCAATATCTACAATCCACCCCGGTATACCATATTTGCTATACCAAGCACTTTCCTTCATACCATCTATGACCACATAACAACCATGTAAACATTCCTATGAAATATTACAGCGAATTACTCAGATAAACCTTATAATTATCATCATATTCATGCAAACTTATACTTCATCTTCAGTTAGATATGATCTCAAACATCCCATATATAGTGTCGAAGCAATTGCTACTGAAGGTGGATAACATATCCAATCTCACATTAATTTATAGAGGCTTCTATTCCTTTATTCACAGATGACTCTTTACTGAAAATATAATTTCATCAAAAAATTTTGTCTGCCTTTCTAATTGCCATTTAAATTAACAGAGAAGTCCATCTCAATAGTTACGCCAAACTCGTATATACAAATATTTAATGTTTCCATAACATTAGTACTTACACTTGTTTTGTACATATCAAGACATTGCAAACAACAGGAAGAAAAATAAAGTATATTTGATGATGAAATGAATAACATCAATAGACTTTCATACACTTTATATTTATTTATTTCGCACACTTATCAAAATACATAGTATTACTTACATTTAAACATATTATCCATTCAACAAACGTATTATGATTTACATTAATTTCATAGTGCAAATCTTATTGTGAGCAGTCAAGTTACGCTTATTCGTATGTACAGCACTGCAGTTAACACATATGTAGATCTTGTAGCTGATGGCATATGGACAGTTCATGTTGTCTGGCACTAAACCTAGGCGCGAATGTCTTGCTGCAATACTTGTTCTCGGCTTCCAGATATTCAACAAACCGTACCTTTACACTTATTCTTATGTCTTTATAGGATATCACTACGAGCATACATAGCACCACACTTATCACAGTGGAATGACTTGTATGCTGGATTTAACCAGTAATGACTACTTTCATGTCGGCGCGCTTTACAACTTTGGCTAAAAGTATTTCCACAATAACGACATAGATACCATAATGCTTGTAGCGACTCTTCAGAAACCCTTGCTGTCTGTATTACAGATGGTATGTCTTCAACCATTGATGCCATCTTTAGCAGCGTACATGCGATTCCACTAGTGACGGTCCCTTCCGCCATGGTCGTTGGCGAAATTAAATCCGTTCCTATATGAATCATGCTTATATAATGTTTTCAAATCAGAACAATTAATTTATGTTATCAATTTCAAATATTTCACTACAGCTCTGGTGAGTATGAATATGAAAAAAGCAATATACTTGATGCCGTGTTTTACGAAGGATAACCAACTTGTTCAGTATACAACCTGCGAATTTACCCATCAAACAACTATTCGTCTTTAAACTTATACATCTTTCAATTTTGGATACACCTTTCCTGTTTCTCTTGTGAGCCACCCATTTTATTTAATGTCGTGCATACACCAGAAGGAATTTTGTAGGTAGGTAGGCATGCGAGTTCAGTAACTGTGTCGAGTGCTGCGCGTGATTTAAGCTTTCCATATGCCACATTAGATTATATGAATTATCTGACTGCTAGAACAATAAACCATAATTTTTACTATACCTCCACTATGTGAGAAAGACTTTTTGGGTTATTTTTGTAGCATTGATACACACAATGCTTTCATATGTCTAAAAATGATGTAACTAAGTCTCAAGTCAGTTGAACTCAGTCAGAGAAAGATAACTCTTACTCGAGCGACAGAGGAACTGCGAATGAGGTAATCTCGACTGTCTATATATATGAAGATAAATAGCATTGACCAGGATTCGAACCCACGCTAACCCTACAAGAAACTAGAGCTTAAATCAACATCTTAGACTGATCGACAACCAGACAAGTTAAGATAAAGTTTGTATAATGAAATCTCTTAACATTATCTTTGGAAGATATCATAGGATCTTAAACTCACTTACCTTCTTTCCAAAATTTACCATTCAAAACCAAAATAGACATAATTTTTTACGGAAATTTAAAGTATGCAGAAAAAATCATAAAACCTTCGCGATTGGAACCACTCTGAGCAAACCTAAAGACACTCTCACCCAGAAGAAAACACTCTATATGTATAGTCGTATCTTATATAATTTGGTATATTCCTATCTTATAGATAATTGTATGTATTCCTATCTTATATATTACTCTTATATATATTACTATCGTATATATATTTATATATTCCTATGTTATATATTTCTATCATATATAATATTATATATTCCTATGTACAAATAAAATTATTTTAAATTTATATAATTATGTATATAAATAACGAAATTAAAATAGTTTTATACATAAATATGTAAGATAGGTACATGCATAAATATGAAGAGAATAAATTACTATCTGTATGATATTTTCTGGGGCAAACGAGTAATTGGGTTTTCTCAGAGTGCTGCCATACTTCAAAGGTATATCCTTTAAAACCTTGTTTTTTTCGGTATATTATAATTCTTTGTTATTCTAAGCTGTCAATTTTGAACAAAATGTTGAGTTCGAATAATGTCATCCAAAAACAATGTTAACCCTTTGCATTATAAAAACTGTTTCAGAAGTTGACAGGTTGGCCGAACTGTCTAAGATGCTTGATTTTAGTTCTGGTTCTCTGTATGGGAGTATGGGATCTAGTTGCACACCTGTCATATAATTTCCAGATACATTGAGACAGTCTAAATGGTCTCATTCGCAGTTCGTTTGTCGTTCGAGTAAGAGTTCTCTTTCTCTGAGTGAGTCCGAGTGACTCATAAACCAATTGTTCGGATGTTAAAACAGTATATAAACATGCGTCTTGTATGAGTGTTTTCACTTCTTCGATGGATGTGATGGAAAGCAGGTAGTCATGAGTGGAATCATCTAATTATAGTGTATTCTGTTACAATATGGAGATGTCATCAATGTTTAACGACTTGCCATCTGTAATGCCATCAGGAAGAACTTCCAAATGGTCTCTAGAAGCATTATGCTATCAATGCTGTTATTGTGAAAATACTTTAAGTAAAAGTTCTCATACACTTTGACATGAATGTATTCATTGTTTGTCCAGTGCAGCATACAAGATGTTCCACTGTGATAAGTGCGATTCTGTTTTTCCCCACATGTTCGTCATCTCGTACAAGACCTATACATATGTTAACTGCAATGATGCATATGCAAATAAGAATAACTTGATTGCTCATAATAAAATGTATACTATAAAATAAGAATAAAGCTTAAATATTTGTGTTGAATAGAGATTATGTTTGAGTTTATATAAGTAATGATATGTATTTTTGACAAATGTGGGAAATAAATATAAAGTATGCTGAAGACAATTTTTTTATTAATTTTATCATTAAATATACATTTTATCTTACCATTAGACGGAAAAAATACCAGCATTGTTTTTATTATAATTAATTTAGTAATATTTGATGGAGAGTATGGAAGTATGTTTGAAAAAAGTACAGACTTCCGAACTTCTACGAGTTACTAGAAGCAAGAGCTTTGTATAATATGATGGTGATGTTAATGATATGATATGATTTGATGGTATGAGGTTGGTGATGATGATACTGATGATATGATGTTGATTTTATGATGATATGACAATTTCATAATATTATGTTATGATGCTGGTGTTGATGCTGATGATATGATGATATGATAGATATGATATAATGATGATGCTAATATAATAATGATGAAATGATGATATGATGATGGTGATGATGATATCACAATATGATAATATGATTACATAGTTCACAAGGATTTAGTTTTAATATTTTTCCCATACGATGATTTAGTAGGAATATTCTGAGAGTATGAGTGATGGGTATCGTCTGGTTGACTAGACTGGTTATATTGTGTGTTGGTAATGCTAGTCATAATAAATGGTTCGGTGGTTAACATATCTGGTCTGTATGACATGTTAGTTTTGCTGTACATTTTTGATTGCAAAGAAATTGCGACTGGATGGTTATAATATTTTTTCTATTACAACATATGTAATGCTGGTTTGGTGATATGGTCTATTGGAATGAGATTTCATTAAGTTTGGATAGTTGACTATGGTATACTGTATAGTTGTTGGTTTTATTTGAATGAGTGTTTTGTTATTACATGATGAAATTATTTATCAGAGTAATTCGCTGGAGTGTTTCATAGAAATACTTATATCATTATTTTGTTGTTCTGTATTTTATGAAGAAAAAGGTTATTCGTATAGTCGATATGATCTAATGGAATGTAGGTAATGTTCAGGGATTTTTCGGAAATTACAGGTTAGAATATTTTCTTTGATAAAATGGATTCATGATAATGCCTGATAGTATGATATGCTAGGCATGTGTTTGTGTGTGTGTGTGTGAAGGTTTGTTTGTTCGTAAATATATATGTTTAACAGTAGTTGCTTTTAATTATAAAAATATTTGCTAAAAGAGGTCACACTGTGTGTTGGGAAGGTTAAATGTTTTGCGAGGAGGGTAAATATGTTCAGTTTACGATGATTTATCAGAGTAATTTGATGGAGTATTTCATAGGAATGCTTATACAATTTTTTTGTTATTCTGGATGGTGTGAGGGAAAGTGAATGGCATTGTCGATATGATGTAATGGAATTTAGGTATTGTTCAGGTAATTTTTGGTAATAGAAGTTATAATATTTTGGTAGTAAGAATGGATTCGTGGTAAAGTTTGCTAGTATGGTTTGCTAGGTTGTGTTTGTGTGTGCATGCGTGTGTATGTCTGAAAGTTTGTTTGTTCATAAATATATCTGTTTAAAATTACTTGCATTTAATTATAATGAAATTATTCTAGGAAGGGATAAAATGTTTGCTATGAGAGGTCAGACTGTGTGTTGAGAATGATACAAGTTTTCGAGGAGGGAAAATATGTTCAGTTAGCATTTTGATAACTCGTTAAAAGAGTTTGGTATGTGCATAACACTGAATTTGTTTGGAGCAAATTGGGAAACCAATGGGGGAAAAAGAAAGAACTCTGAATGAATTTGGTTAAAAATCTAACCCTTCTCCTTCCGAATATGGGTATTTGCATTCGCGACATATATGTTGCTTATATCTTGTTTGTATGATATATATGGCAAAACTTTTTAAAGAGCTTTTTATTAATAATTTTAAGGTAGCATTATAAACCTTATGAACTATTTAATTACGCAGGCATGGTTTTTAAATAACATATTTTCTTCCCTCATTTATTACTGTATTCATGAAAGTTTTAAATGTTTGGTATGTTCAGGTACTAGAAAGTGATGAAGGTTTGGGTATTTACTTCATTCTGCGTGTGTGTGTGTGCTTTGGAGTCATTTCTAGGCATTTTTGGTCATTTGGGTCATTTAAGATTAATTGGAGACAATCTTGGGTGGAGCGAGTTTGCAAATTGGGATAATTCGGGTTGTTTGTGTGTGTTTAATAGTGTGTGTTTGTGTGTGTAGTTTGTATTGGAATGTAAAACTTTGTATCAGAATGGAAAAGGTATGTGTCGATATTTTGCATTTGGTATGGTATGTGCACATGAGTTGTGTGATTGTGTGTGTTTTGGAGTCGGAAAGCTCACAACAAACAATTAATTCGCTACAAAGGTGTTGATATTTTGATATGGGATATCTCGGTGTGTGAAAGTTATGTTCTCATGAACGATATTGTCGCAGTGAATATATTTGGAAATTGTAACACAAAATGAAACAATGTGAAATTTGCTTTTTGATATTTGAGTAAGCTATAAGACACATTTTGGATGCAGCATAGAGTACGTAAAGTGAGAAAAATCGTCCCTAGTTTGAGTACCAATCCGAGTTTTGAATAATTTTTTACGATTTATGTATGCTAATTTCTGTTTGTGTACATACATATATGTAAATGATATAAATATTTAAACCATATTAATCGATTAGAATTTTCGTGGGTGATTGGGTTCGAGAACTGAAATTAAAAAAATATTGATTTTCTATTAAACTTAGAAAACCTTTTTGTAATTTTTCGCATTATTCATGTGAGACTGATATAATGTTTTAAGTTAACACCAAAGGCTAAATACTTAGTGGGGTTTTGAGTTTGAGGTCCAAATATGTATGTATATATATATATATAGTAATTTTTGAAAATAAATATTTTTATATTGTTTAGTTTTAATTACATATATGTTATTCAGTTTGTGATTGTGTAGCAATGCTAGATAAAGCAGTCTCCTGCATCTTTTCGGCGAGTCTGTTCTTATCCTTCCAGAGACAATGATAGACTGACGGAGTTATGGTTATGTGTGATTAGGTAGTTCTTTGCTGTCGATGAGCTGTGATAGCTTTTTTAGAGAGATGATGAATGTTACACAGGAGTTTTATACCGAATACTTTGGGTTTGGAAAGGTAAATATATTGTTTAAGTGTATGTTGTGTAATGTATTACAATGTGGTATGTATACACGTTGTGCATAATTTCAAACATATGTTAATCGGAAGTTAGTTTTGCTTATGGCAAGATTTGTAATTAGAGTGAATTTAATTATGTTATTTATTCAATATGTAAATACTAGTACTTAAAAGTGAGCTTGACTTGATATGAAGTAATGACTACATTCTCAAACCTATAGTTGTATTCCATTCTTGTTTGTTGTCTTTCATTTGGTCGGTGGTTATATGGTTTCGGTTCATTACATACAAACTACGTGCAGTTAGATATTCACTACGCCAATAGTCTGGTTAATTTACTTGATATGTGATTTAAAAATATCTACTTATCCTGTGTGGTTCTTGATTCGCTTTGCATACGCAACTTATGTGTAAACATTCTCGCTAAATATTCATTTTGATTTTGTGAATATGCATATTTTACCCTTGATAATTGATAAGCGAGTACTCAACTCTCCCGGTCTAAGTCTAACCTGTCATATTCGATACGATTTTTTTAAGTTTCTCAAAACATAGTTCAGATGTTTTATCCATCAAAATGTTAACCTGTGGAGATAACAATTAAGCATGGTGTTATTCGGAAGCTTGCGAGAGATTGTCCATCATTCACAAAATAAATATTTGAATAATTATAAAGATTAAAATGTCTTGGTCATGTTAGGGTATATTAGGAGTTGCAACGACTTGCATTATGTAATGTTGCTGTTGTGTATCTGACTTCACGAGCTGATTGTCTTGGCGAGAGGACATGTATTGAGTTGGTGAATGCATAATGCGTAATTATGTATGCGTGTATGACGTTTGTTGCATAATGAGTACGTAGAATGGGTGTTATTACACTGTAATAAATTATCGTGTCTTTAACTTAATGCTAGATAAAAAGCACATCGATTTTAAACAATTATTAATTTTACAAGAAGATATTTGTAATAACCTTTTAATTAATTAAATGACGTGTTCCACGTTACGTCTTTCTAGATCGTTCGTCCCGTCGACTATCACATCGCCTGTCAGAGTTTACTGAATTCACCATTTGGCAGCACGAATGCAGCAGTGTGTAAGACGAGTAATAAATTAATATTAATTCTGTAGCTTTCAAAGGCCAAACGTTTCATAACGCAGTTACACGAACATCGCGTGTAGTAAATGTAAGTAGGCCAGTGTTTACATTGTAGAACGTAAACCGCATGGCTTAACACGACTCGCATATCCAAAGTGCCCAAGTGTAATAAAATAATTTGTTTATTTTCAGTGTTCAATTTTTGTAAGTTTTGAAGGCCAAGAATATGTACATTTGTGTCAGCAATACGTTGAACTACTACATGTCATCATCACCTTCATTAGTTGTAAGTAGTTTGTATTTTTTGAGGCGCTTTTTCAAAATCCGCCTTATATTGCACGCGAACGCCATCCAAAGTTGCCGGCATGAGTACAATGACACTAGTGGCATTTAAGTGATCGAGTGGGGTGGACGTCACGCATGGCCTCTCCGGGCCTTCATCAACTTCTATCAATTGTTATACTTTTCGTATTGAACATTAACCCATTCAGACACTGTGTACACGATTGTTTACATTATGCATGTGTGAGTAATATTTTGTCTGTACTGCACACTGCGAAGCTCAACGACCAATGATATTACCTGTGGGTAAATGATTCGCAAACCGTCTTACTGGTCTATGACATGATTGGTTCGTATTACTGTATCCGAACATATGACCTAACAGCTCATTGGCTGTTACAACGAAACAAATGTTGTGTCGACTTAAGTACAGCACCCATCATAATTTTTTTAAGTTGCAACAGTTGAAATCGTAAATGAAAGTGGGTCTGAAATGGTTAGTGTAATTTCTTCACCCGGAGAGTGTGCCACCTCACGACTAAGGAACTTGCACACTCCTGAGGAGTATTTTTCACGTAAATCATGTATATGCCTCGTGCCTTTTTTTACCGAGCAAATGTTCCCCGAGATTAAGTGGGTGTTAAGAAGTATGTGCCTCTTTGGGGGGGGGGGGGGGGGGCGGATGGAATAAAACGTATGTGTGAACAGTCAACAACCTCTTTATTTATTCAGCTGCTTCATAGCTGCATTACCTTTCCATGATATTTCCGTGTTGCGTTACAACCTATATGCATTGGGATGACCTTAAACAATATCTATACCGGAGTGAGTAAGCTTTGAGAGGAGCTACACACGTCTCACTAGACAGTTCCACAGGAGTATAGCAGAACATACGATGCTAGTTCATCAGATGAGGCCACATGTAATGGGTCGGCGACCACACGCTCTAGAGAAGATATTCACTGTCTGGCAGGCCTCTGTCACAGACTGCGTTAACTATCCACATAACACCCATTTCCCTCTGATATCCGACCAACTAACCCCGGGTCAGTAATTACAACTAAAGGCTGTTCACGATAAAGTGAGCACTTTTGAAATCAACCTTAGAAAAATGTCACTACTACTGCCTGCATATATTTTAACGGGCTCACTGAGTAACATGCGCCCGGATAAGTTGGTAATGATGAGTGGGAAGTAGTTACATATGTTAACGTCGAACAAAAATTGTTAGATAAACATTTGAGATCATTTAAATTAATTTTTATACTTTCTGTTTTTTACGCCTCAGTGTGTACAAATTAGCAGATTTATATAATGTTTACTTTTCTAATAATTTCACAACTTCATGTGACCAAGGCATGAATAAAGTGATGAGGCCTATGGCTATGTTAATTTTACATAAGGCGGAAGAATACACAACGAGCATTCAAGTAGATCTTAAGCAGGGCTTTCAAAAGTGCTCATTTTACCGTCAACCGCCTATACCTTAATTAACTCGTGTCCTATGCATACTTTTCATTAATTATCATTACATTAATATCCAGTCTGCAGCTGAGAAAAATAAATTACAGGTGCTATATGTGTTGACAGTTTGCTTATGTGTTTACAAGTGAGTGACAAATGTAATTTTAGCTATCGTATTTTATATGTGAATGGGGCTCAGAGAATGTTGTTTCTGTGCTACCATGCCAATTATGTATTTATTGTATGATATAACGATTGATTTATAAACAGATAGACATTTCTTATACTCTGTTAACTTTGTAACTCCTTTTGCAGTTTATTAACACAGACTTAAACTTACTGTGTTCGATGGCATCCTGGTTTTATTCCGCACATTTGTACCTAGAAATTTGTAAAATAATTTTTTGTTTTACTAATGATCCATATTAAATTAATTTTTTATAACTACTACGGTTTTAAATTAAAATTAGATTGGAATACATCCGTAAAAGAGAGACGTGATTTTGTAAATATTATGCTCAACCCACTACCCTGACACCCATATCACATCTCTGTTAACGGCCCAAGCGTTATATGCAAGTTTTGACACTCATGCCTAATGAAGGAACGAAGGAAGGAAACTCCCCGTTGCATAAAGATACGCGAGTGCCGTGGGTAAGAGTACACTGCCAGCATAAAATCTCGGTTTGTATGTTACAAGAACGCGAAATGTTCTTAATTATCACCGCTTTGGCCAATTATACTGAAAACTTCAGTTTACCTTTTGCACTCTAGGTTTCCACATCTCTCAGTATCTCTTCAGTTTACATCTCAAATTCTCTCCTACTCCATGCAGGCACTACTATAAATGCGTCATCAGTATATGGAAATATTTCCTTACCTTGTGGTAAGTTAATCCGAAGTAGTGTGTCGAACAGAATGTTCCACAGGGGTGGTCGGAAAACTTACCTCAGTGGATGTTCTTTCATCATTCTCTTCATAACAATGATTTTAAAAATCTTATACGCACTTTCTTTAGTCCTCTAACGAGAGTAGACCTATTGTAAGACAACTGACGTTGCTGGGGCAATCCTCCTCTAATTGCCAGTGCACCTCTGGTCACCATGCATTACACAAATCATCACTGAATTTGAAGAAGATGATTCCTAACACATAAGTTTATCCCGTTGATTTTATCTTGATTAATTCATCCATTTCTGCCCTTTTGGTTCCCTCTTTTCCGAAATTTGTTTTGCTCATGATGCAATGACTCTACGACCTCAAGAAAGGCTAGATCCTACATGTTGAGCCGTGCACCTAAAATCTTCTTCAATACTGGGGGAGGTTTAAGTGGCCTGTATAGTTTAACTTGCATCGAAATCTTACCTCATATGCTTTGTAAAATATCCAAGATTCCCCTATTCCAATTTGTGGGGGAACTCGTCTTAAGCATATATCCATTAAGGAGAATATATCATGTTAGAATGTTGGTTAGACACTCTTCTTTTTCTGAGGTATTACGACATCCAATCCTAGGGCTTTCGTGTTACTTAACAATCTTATAATTTTTTACATTTATTCTACTGTAACTTCATGAGCTAACGGGGTGTCTGAAAATTCTTTCATTTCATGCTCTTCATTTTCTCCTTCTAAAACTACCTCTGGCATGTAAAATTTTACCAATGATTGGGCATTTTCCTATTCATCAATGATGTTTCATCCATGTTTGGATAAGCTCTTCACAACTTGGATGCATTTTATGTTATTGGTTAGTATCTTATACATCAGTCCCAAGGAGTTTTGTTTCCTTATTCAGTGACGAAGTTTGTTTAAGAGTTCTTCTTATTCTCTCCCACTATTCTTAAATATATTTAGTTCTTTCTTCGATATTCCTCAGCCATTTGTTGCGTCTGCTCAAGTGTTCTTCTTTTCTTCATATTTTTTCGAAATTTTTTATTCTACTTCTCATTCTCAAATTCGTCATCTCAACACTTGTTTAGTGGTACCTCTGGCTTGGATGTTTGCAGAGGAGCTTCACGTGTATTCTGTATTGTACAGTTCTTGCATGAAAACCACATCAATCTCTTTAGCAATTATCACTGATGAAGCGACAGCACTTATTTGGAAATTAATTTTCCCTACTCGGAATTTTTTTACAACACTCATTCTTCTGTGTCATCAATGCTTTACAGCTGAATTGCGAATACCCTTTTACAGTGAGGGCACTATTTCGAGCCCACTCTGTCTGTATGTTCTTAAAAATCCTTCATTAAATTTTAACACAAGATTGTCGTTATTGCCATTACAGTTTTATTTTTTGATTATCCTACTCTAATCCACCGGTGGAAACTCTTTCAGTTCGTATTTTTATCGCCGTATTACTGGCACTTAAAGCACAGAAATGGGACCAGAAAGTTCCGAGTTTTACATTATACATATACAATGTATGCAGTATCCTTGCAGTTCCTGTATTGTAACGACCCTCAATGACTACGATGGCCGTCTCCGTGCTTCTTCCTGTTTTCATTCTTACTGATGCAAACTTCAGGAAATCCTCCTTACTGACACATTTGTCCTCTATGTTCTGGTTCCAATTTTGGGAGCAGTTCCTCACTATCATCTTGGCTTTGAGATATTGTTCGATTGTTCATCTAGTCTTAGTCTCAGCTCTTTCAACTCTGTACTTGTCTTTAAATTGTTAATATGAGCATCACTTCGGGCTCCTTTTAAAATGCTTCTTCGTTCTTTCACTCTTCGTAAGTTTTTTATTTCCCAGGCTTCTCTCGAAGTGGTTACCTTGTCTTGGATTGTTTTCCTTGTCACTTCACATGTTTGTCTGTTTCAGGATAAAGTTAACTGACTTTCTTTGGAGGTTTAATATATTAGACATTTTCTTAATCTACTATGCAACATGAGGGTACGACAGTTTCGATTCTCTTCTTCCTATTGTTTTCTTGTTACCCCTTAGAGGCAATATTCCTGTCCTCTTGCATACCCTATCATCTGTGCATTCTCTTGCAATGTTTTAATACAAATAGGTGTTAGCTGATATATTTAGATAGAAAGTATTTATCGTTCTTCTTATTGAGCTTTTTGTTTTTAGAACAGTTATCCAGATGCTTGATAAGAACATCTGCTTCTGCTCTACTCTCAACAAAAGTAACTCCTAAGTCGCTACCTGAACCTCCTTCAAGGCCCAAGCCTTCCAGATCTGCATGATAGTAGTATAGAAATGGGGACTTTGGGACAAGGGCATCGGGCATCGGAGCCGGAGCCAGGGGAGTCGTCATCCATTTTGTTACGCCACCTGATAGCCATCTTGAATGTCGTTGACCTTTCCCCCCTGACCTGTGTAACCTTTGACCTTGACTCCGAGGCCCTTTAATCTCAAAAAACACTAAAAAAAAATATTTTAAATTACAAAAAAATCTAAAAAAATTCCGGAAAAAAAATTGTTTAAAAAATTATTAGAAATTATTTTTTTAATATTTAATAAAATATTAAAAGGATCCTCAGAAATGACACATTTATTTCAGAAATGCTGACAGCAATCAGTGACCCCGGTGCCAGGGATCAGTGACCCAGGGTCAGAAAGGTGACAGGGATTAGATATCCAGGGGTCAGGAGAGCAGGATCTATGACCTATGACCTGAACCTTTATCCTTTGACCTTGATTTCCGCCTTTTTTATTTTTTTTGTTCGTCGTTTGTTTACATGTTACTGGAGGCAGCCATATTTGTATATATGTAACTTGATTCTGCCATATTTGATATTCGTTTGCCATTTGTTTATACAAATCTGGAGGCCACCACCATCTTGGGAGGCGACCACAATATTGGTAGGTGACCACCCTCTTGGTATACATCACCCATCCGCAATCCTGGAAGACAATGCCTAATAGCAAGTGACCTTTGATATGTGATCTTGAAAAAAAATTCGAGAGAAAATACCTAAAACTCAACAAGCATAATATATTACAGGTTACGACAGCCATATCAGATACAGGCTACCTAGACCTTGACCCTATGATCTTGAAAGACTTTGAAAATTAAAACTCGAGAAAATATATAAAAGTCAACAAGCATAATACATTACAGACTACTACCACTGTATTAGATGCAGACTACCTCTACATCGACCCTATGACCTTGAACGACCTTGAAATAAAAAGTTCGAGAAATAATACATAAAAGTCAACAAGCATATTACATTACAGACCACCACCACCATATTAGATTCTGACTACCTCGATCTTGACCCCATCATCGTGAATGACATCGAAAAAAAAACTTAGAGAAATACATAGAATTCAACAAGCATAATACATTACAGACTACCACCACCATATTATGTATATGCACACTCGTATAATATACGAGTGTGCAAGCCTTATGGAGTCATATTGACTTTGTACAATGAACCAATCGTACTGCACCATTAATACATTGTGCACACACCGACCTGCCAATCACCAAGTTACCACATGATTGCAGCTAACCAATCACATGCAAGCATTGAGACATCACACACAGACAGGTAGGCAGACATTTGATGCAAGTTCCTTGATCACATTAGCCTGCATTAATACCTTCAACAGTTTCTTCCAGACAAGTTCTTCGCTCAACTATTAATCATAGTCACACTTAAAATAGTCAACTGACTCCTGTTGTCAGCCCAGCCCCTCACAAGACTGACCCCATTGACCCCATCGACTCCATAGACCCCATCGACCCCATCGACCCTATTGACCCCATCGACCACATCGACCCTATTGACTCCATTGACTCATAATGACCCATGACCCCTAATGACCCCTGATTGCATGGCAGTGGCGGTGGCGGCGACGGTGTTTGCGGTGCCGGTGCCAGCTGTGGTGACGACGGTGGTGGTAGTGATTGCTAAAGGTTAATCGAAGGATTGGGATTCCGATTGGTATTGGTGTGTGTGTGTGTGCGCGTGCGTGTGTGCATCTTTATGATTTGTGAGGTTAATGGAAAGATTACGATTACGACTGATGGAAAGACTGACTCCAGCAAACTGAACGCACGATAAGGAATCTTTGTACAAACTGTTCTATCTAGCCAGCGTGCATTTCTTGAACATAGGTGAAAACTCGATCACAGAATATTAATTAGCAACAACCAGTTAGCCAAGATGCAGGTCGTGGAGCCGTTGTCGTCGAGGTCAAAAGACAGCACTTCTTATTTACAATTCATCTTCGTTATATTTGAGTAGTCTGATAAAACCAAAATAGTCGTTCGTCCCGGACAAAAAAAAGCAAGTACTATCACACCAGATATTTTAATTAATTTTATATTTTCATATTTATATGTAAATACTAAACTACAGATATTTAAATTAATTATATATTCCCATATTTAATGTAAATACATACATGTAGATATATGTATCAATATTTTTACATGTTTATATGTACAAAACTACGTATATAAATTAAGTTGAAAATAAATTTATATTTATATACTTATGCCTACAATTATTATATTGAAAATAATTATATATATAGTTATATACCTACACATATCGATTAAATTGAAAGTAATTTCATATATTTATAACTATATGTATACACATATATATATATATATATATATATATATATATATATATATATATATATATATATATATATACATTAAAAAATATTTTGTATCTCTAAACTTACATGTGTATACTTTTAAAAATATATTTAAATTAATTTTATATTTCTACATCAATATGTACATACTTATATATAGA
Organism: Dryococelus australis; assembly: GCA_029891345.1. NCBI lineage: Eukaryota > Metazoa > Arthropoda > Insecta > Phasmatodea > Phasmatidae > Dryococelus > Dryococelus australis. Next base: position 122,810,697 of record CM056998.1, read on the forward strand.
CATTAAAAATAATTATGTATTCGTACGATTATATGAACATACTTATATAGAGATTTCTAAATATATTTTATATTTACATATTTGTATATAAATAAGTTTGTATATCATGGATTGATGATTAATTATATATAAACATACTTATATAGCTATACTTATACATAAAATTTAAATTAATTATAACTTTATATTTAGACTGTTATATACATACACCTATACATATAAATAAAATTGTAAATAATTTTATATTTACACACTTATATATAGTTACTTACATATATGTGCATAGTTATATATAAATTAAATTGAAATAAATTTATTTTTCTACAATTATATATATATATATATATAAATTAAACGAAATATAATTTTATATTTACATTGTTATATACCTATATCTATACATAAAAATTAAATTTAAAGTTATTTTATATTTACGTACCTATATGTACATAACTATATAAAAATGTAATTGAAAATATTTTTATATTTACATATCTATATGTACATAATTATATATATAATGTAAATGAATGTATATTTCCATAATAACATGTACATAAATGTATATATATATAAATTAAACTGAAAATAATTTTATATTTACATACTTATATTCCTATACCCTTATTTATAAATTAAATTGAAAAAAATGCATATTTACATACATATATGCCTATACATATACATAGATACTTACATATACCTACATATATATATATCAATAAAATTAATTGAAATTTATTCTTTATTACATATTAATATAAATATATTATATTTATATAATATATATATGTTATGTCATACTCCCTTGCTTGTTTTCCTCTGGGGCGAATAATTACTTGTGTTTTCTCAGAGTGCTCCAATACCACGAAAATGAATTGCGAATATGAAGTACCGTCTTTTGACCTCGACGATCATGGAGCCTCTACCTGCATCATCGCTAACTGGTTGTTGCTATTTAATATTATGTATTAATAAAAAATTGATAAAAATGAGGGAAGGACTCATGCCATCTGCCAAAGAAGTTCCAGTAATTAGAGAGTCCAAATGTATTAGGCAATAATGGATAACGTAAAACATGTTGAAAAAGTTGGAATAATGGAGGAAGTGGAAGAATACGGGAAATTAAGAAGGAAGAAAGGGGTATAGGCAACTGAATAATGAATTAAGAAGATACTCGGAGCAAGTCATAGGAAATGGATGGAAGAGAAATGTGAGGAAAAAGAGAAAATGGATGAAGAGGGAAAGTATGAAATGATGTACAGAATGGCTAGGGAAATAGCATTTGAATGCAAAAGAAGGAAGTATAACATGGAAATAGAAAAAGTGGATGGCACATTAGCCAAAGAACCACATGAGGTGTTGATCAGAGGGCAAGAATATATAGAATGTTTGTATAAGGCAGATCAAAGACCAAGTAAAAGTATGATTGAAGAGGGGGCACTGGTGTCAGAAGATAGAAAGGGGTATGGCATCTTGGAAGCAAAAGTAGAAAAGGCACTGAATGAGATAAAGAATCGAAAGGTGTGTGGAATCGATAATTTGCCAGCAGAAGTGTTGAAGAGTTTAGGAAACAGGGGAAGGAGAGAGATAGTCCACCTATGTAATGAGATATATGATAAAGAGGAATGGCCGGATGACTTTCTCGCAACGGTAATGACACAAAAAAAACAATATATTCGAAGAGTATAAGACTATTAGTCTAATTTCTCATGCAACTAAAATATTATTAAGAGTGTTGAATATAAGGCTATATGGGAAGTTAGATAGATGTATTGGAGATGAACTCTTTGGATTTAGAAGTGGAAAAGAACAAGATATGCTATAGGCCTGTTAAGAATCATAGGGGAAAGAAATACTGAGAAAGGTAGAGCAATTTAAGCTGTCTTTATTGACTTGGAAAAAGCTTTCGACAGAGTAAAATTGAATATGCTGATGGACATCTTGAAGAGTAAAGGAGTAGACTGGAAGGAGAAAAGACTATTACAGAATCTATATTTACAACAGAAAGTAAGAATAAAAATTGGAACTGAAATTCCGGAATAAAGCAGCATTGGGAGGGGCGTTAGACAAGGCTGTCACCTTTCTCCCTTATTGTTTAATTTGTACCTGGAGGAGATTATTGGGAAATGCTTAGATGGAAGAATATTACTACGTATTGACAGAAAGAAAATAGAATGTATAAGATTTTCCGATGATATGGTTTTATTAGCAGAAAGTGAAAGAACTATAACTAAAATGATAAAAGATCTGAATTAAATTTGTGAGGAGTATGAAATGAGAATCAATACATCAAAAACAAAGAGTATGGTATTCAGTAAAGGAAAGAAACCAGCAAATATCAAGATATGCCAACTAAGAGAATTCAAATATCTAGGAAGTACGATAACTGAGGATATGAAATGTCATCAGGAGATGAAGGCTCGTATTGTGGTAGCGAAGTAAGCATTCAATTGGAAGAGGAGATTGCTATGCGGAAAATTAGATAAAGCAATGAGGAAAAGACTTGGCAAGTGTTTAATATGGCGTGTGGCACTCTATGGGGTAGAGACGTGGACACTGAGACATAAGGACGAAAAAAGGCTAGAAGCATTTGAGATGTGGATGTGGAGGAGAATGAAGAGGGTAAGCTGGGTGGAAAGAGTGAGTAGTGAAGAAGTGTTGGAAGGAGTTGATGAGAGGACAAAACTGCTGAAAGTCATAAGAGAAAGGAAGAAGAACAGGATGGGACACTCGTTGAGACGGGAGTACTTGCTAACAGATGCTATGGAAGGAATAGTTTGTGGAAAAATATTGAAAGGAAAGGGAAGATACAAGTTAATAGATGATATCAAGGGAAGCGGAAAGTATATGGACCTGAAGAGGTTGACAGAAGACAGGAGAGCATGGAGAGATAAACAGTGAAAACCTGCCATTGGGAAGAACACAAATGACAATGATGATGATCGAGTTTTCACCTATGTTCAAGAAATGCACAATGGCATGAGAGAATGGTATGTACAAAGAGTCCTTTTCGTGCGTTCAGTCTACTGGAATCAGTATTCCCATCAGTCGTAATGATAATCTTTCCATCTACCTCACAAACCACAAAGATGCACACACGCACACCAATCACAATGTTAATCCTAATCCTTCGATCAATCTTAAGCAATCATCACCACCACCGCCGCCACCACTGCCACTACTGCCACTGCCACCACTGACACAGTGACCACCACCACCACCGCCACTGAAATAAGGGGTCATTAGGGGTCCTGGGTCATTATGGGTAAATGGGGTCAATGGAGTTGATGGGGTCGATGGGGTCGATGGGATCAATGGGGTCAATGGTGTCGACATGGTCAGTTTCGTGAGGGTTCGGTCCGACAACAGGAGTCAGTTGTCCACTTTATGTGTGACCATGATTTATAGGTGAGCGAAGATCTTGTCTGGAAGAAACTGTTGAAGATATTACTGCATGTTAATGTGATCAAGGAACTAGCATCTAAATCATGCCTACCTGCCTGTGTGTAATGTCTCAATGCTTGCATGTGATTTGTTAGCTGCAATCATGTGGTAACTTGGCGATTGGCAGGTCGGTGTGTGCACAATGTATTAATGGTACATACGATTGATTCATGGTTCAAAGTCAATATGACGCCATAATGCTTGCACAATTGTATATTATAAGCATAAGGGAGCCGAGAGGTATAATTTGTCAGCAGCTGAGTGGAAGGTGAATCGTTCGACTAGCTTCTGCCTCTTCACATATATTTTTTCTCGAGTTTTTGTTTTAGGTCATTCAATGTCATGGTGTTAAGGTCAAGGCAGTCTGCATCTAGTATGGTGGTGATAGTCTGTGATGTATTATGCTTGTTGAATTTTATGTATTTTCCTAAGTTGTATGTTTCCAAGGTCATTCAAGGTCGTGGGGTCAAGGTCTAGAGAGCCTGTATCTAATATAGCGGTGGTAACCTCTAATGTATTATGCTTGTTGACTTGTATGTATTATTTCTCGAGTTTTTTTTTTCACTGTCATTCAAGGTCATGGGGCCAATGTCGAGGTAGTCTGCATCTAACATGGCGGTAGTAGTTTGTAGTGTATTATGCTTGTTGACTTTTATGAATTTTTTCTCGATTTTTTATTTTCATAGTTACAGGTCAAAGATCAATTCATACTAGGCATTGTCTTCCAAGATGGTGGACGGGTGATGAATACGAAGAAGGTGGTTGGTCACCTACCAAGATGGTGGTCGCCTACCAAGATCGCGGCCTCAGTAGTGTGTAAACAAATTAGAAACGAAAAACAAATATGGCGGCATCCAGTAATATATAAACAAAGATGGCTACCTCCAGTAGCATGTAAGCAAATGAAAAACAATAAAATCAAGATGGTGGAATGAGTATAGGTGAGGGGAGTGGCAGCGAGGGAGTCAATCGTCTGCTGGATTCGAAAAGAGGTAAGCAATTGGTGGTGTGGGGGGAGACCTCAGGAAATGTAAGTTTTTAATTAAATAAAAAGAATTTTAAGGATTTTTTTTATGGAAAAAAGGGAATTCCACGGTATAAAAGGGAAAAATGGCCGCCTGGGTTAAAGACTTTTGAATTTAAAAATTTTATAATAAAATTTTATAAAAATTAATTTTAAACGATTTATTTTATTTTTAAGACTATTTTAAAGAAAAATTTTAATGGGAATTTTTAATATTATATATTTTTATAAAATTTCAATGGATTTTTTTCATTTTTGGTGAAATTATATTATTTATTTCAAGTCAAATGTCATAGGTTCTGCTTTCTGACCCTGGGTTACTGATCCCTGGCACCTGGGTCGCTGATACATGTCAGCATTTTTGAAAAAAAAAAAAAAAAGTAAAAAAAGTCATTTCTGAGGATCCTTTTAATAATTTTGAAACAAATTTTTTAATAATTTTTAATAATACGTTTTTTAGAATTTTCTTGAGTTTTGGAATTTTTTTTAGGTTTTTCAGTGTTTTTGAGGTCAAAGGTCCTCGGGGTCAAGGTCAAAGGTCACACAGGTCAGGGGTAAAAGTTTTATGATATCCAAGATGGCTGTCGGGTGACGTAACAAGATGGTGGCTCCCCCAACTTCGGCTCTGATGCCCGATGGCCTTGTTCCAATATCCCAATTTCTATACTACTACCCATGATCATTATTCATATCATGATTCTCATTCATAATCTTAAATATTTCTTCTGACGAGTGCCAAATATTTAGAGGGGAACCTTTATTATTCAGTTCAGTATGTTATACCTGGGTTTCCTCAGTTCTTCCCACCTTTTTGTGGATCCATCAGTTGATTTGATGCATATATTGCATCAGTTTTCTCAATAACTTAGGCTAGCTTAGCTTTCTCTTTGTCTTGTCTGGCGCCATGTCACTTCTTGGCAGGCTCGGGAGTGAACAGAAACAAACAGTTCTGTTCGCTCATTATCCCATTCAGTAATAACATTTGTATCATGTTGCAAGTAACAAATTTCAAGAGTATATCTAAATTAAGTTTGGTGCCGTTTATTGGCACATTTTATTCATGCACAATGTTTGAAGGCGACATATGCTGATACAGAGGACCCGCGCCTGACTCTACCTGCTTCTTTGGCAATCAGTTCATACACACAAGGATACTTATGTAGTCTTAAGCATTCTATGGCAACTGTGGTCATGTACACCGCTTTCCGCCGTTTCGAGGTGCATTTAAGATAGTATCTGTTGTCATCGGCTAGTTCGATGTCTCGAAGCGATCCGCCCACCACCGCCCAGACATATGTATAATGCTGACTGCACAAACACTTGAAACATAAATATACACATGTGACGAGCGTGTGTTTACCATGTGCGATTAACACATCCATCATGTTCGGCCTCCTAGGGCGAACTTATCCAAGGGTAAATGCAGCACTGCATATCGTCGCCAATCCGGAAACACACGCGTGGTAGTCTTCTAATTGTAGACAGTGGCGACTTCACAAAGGAAGGACACTCCGGCGTCCAGGAACGTTACTAACTTTTTCGTTTACTACTGGAAGGGGTTGGGTAAACAAATGTGGCGGCACGCCAGCTTACTTGATGGCCCATTTTAATCACGCAGCCGCGAGACCAGACCCGATGGCCTAGCACCGCAGACAAGGCAGCTGATGCGAAATTTTGAAGGCGATTGAATCAACGAAAATTAGTTTTATTCATCTGAATTATTTTATGTGCATTCACGTAAATTTTTTAAAACGATGACAGGCAGGCGGAAATGTTCAGGTTTTCTGAGGGGCAATTCGCTTATCCTGAGATTGCTGTGTGTCAGTGTAAATGTCAAAATGTAATTTTTTTTATGTCATGAAAATAAATGCTATAAGGAAAATTTGCGGCATTATTTTATACTATATTATGACATTACAGACTTTCAATCCCACTTAGGACAAAAGAATATACAAAAATATGGAAACAAATAACAAATTTGTCAGTTATTTAATAATAAAAATTCCAGGATTTTCAGCCTATTAAAAGATGATACTAAAATATGCAGCCTATTAAAATCATTTATTTATGACTGACACATATGACCGTATGATTAAGGTTTCAAAATAACTACAATAGTTCGCAGTGTAACCAAGGATGGCTGTAGCCTCGCTCTCCCCCTTTAAAAGAATTTTTAAAAGTATACTGACACATCGTGTTGTGTGTGCAGCCGGGTCTTTTAACCCCCTTCTTTTTAACCTATCTTGTAAACGAAATATCTTTGCTGCACCAGTAGTTCCGATACACACAGTAGGGTCCAGATTTTGCAACCCCCTACGAATATTGGTGCTTGATACGAACCTGACGTCGTTTGGTAGAAGCCTGAATACTGATCGATTGATCCATATCTTACGGAAGGATAACCAATAAGCATTGATAAGAGAGCAATCAAAACTTCCTTAAAATCTCCGTTAACGGTGAACCATGCCAGCTACAGTGTCAGTACGGAAGCTAAATGTCTTCCTAGACGTGCCTGCAAGACCGGCAGTCTTACTTCACATTTCTCCCCCGTCCACGGTTCTAGACACTGGGTTTTATAACACCTCAGCAAGCTGCGAGGGCGAACTGGGTGTCATCTCAGCTGTGCGGGGAGGTGGGGAGGGTGGCAGATCGTGCCGCCTTCGGTAGCCGGCCAATCACGAAACAGTGCCGTCGCAAGACCAGCGACTTGCGAAGCGGCTGAGAGAGCTGCGCCCTTCTGCAGGGAACTTACTTTTTTATTTTTGTGTATAAGTGAGGAAGGCGAGAAAGACAAGTAAAAAAAGCAAGATCGTCGGAAGAGAATGGAACTAAAAGGACGGACTGCGGGTTGGAAAGGGGTGAGAAACACTGCAGAGTCACCGGGTGGTGAGGAATAAAACACCCTTAGAGCAACGGGGATAGCCAACGAAAGGTATATGGGATGCGTCTCTGTATTGCGTTTCCAACCTCCTCCATTCCGAAATACTTGTCGAGAAACTGTTTCTACTTTGTTGTTACTCCTCGAGAGCCGATATATTCTCTCATTTCTTCACCGAACCATTTACCCCTACTTCTTACATCTTGCCTTTTAATTTGTACCTACCGCCGCTCGCCTCCGAAACAAAGAGTGGATTTTAAATTGTTCGAGTACAGTTCTTGTTTCAAAGAACGTTTCTCCTCAGCGTTCCAAATAGTATTTTCGCTTCATGGAGCACAGCTCACTAAGCTCAGAAACAATCGTCTATTCTTCCGCTGTCATATATCTGTAAATTCTAACTTCACGGTGACAATCTACGGCGCAAAACGTGTAGCTGAAACGCTAACACTAGTTTCCTCATTCTTATATGCAATATTCCGAGTTAAATTTACGGTTCATTTGTAAGTCATCCCCGATTGAAATAAAGGTTAAACGGTGCGGCGATGATAATGGTAATGGCGTTAACAAAAGAAATGTTTGCTTGTCTGTGGCTTTAGCATATCATCAAGAACAGGGTCATTGGAAACGAAACAAAACTTTTGGAAAATCCGGAACGAGGAACGAAGTCTATAGAAAGAAACTACCTCCGCATTGGTTTGTAATTTGCCCGGAAAATCATACACAACTGGATTCATAACTACTGGATCATGATTCAGAGTCGGGTGTTGCAGATTTCAGTGGGCCACCCCCGTCAAACTTGATCAGTCATAAACACTTCAGAATAATGGAATTAAAAAAAAATTATGTAGCAAAAGTGCACAGAGGAAAATAATATAATTATTTGTGCGTTTAGAAAAATATATTTAATTGCAGCCTAAATTAAAAAGTTGTGCTTCGAAAACTTCCGGTCCCTGATACTTACGTCTTTTTAAGATGAATATTGCCAGGTTAAAATTTGATACATCTTGGACTATTGACATTAGGTGAAGCTAAGCGCAGAAAATGGACTTAGGAACACAATTTGTAATTGCACACAGTCACAAAAATGTTTTTTTTTTTATACTGTCTACCATAGTCCATTCAGTGTTACTGCATCCTTTTCTGAAGTTCTTTTTAAATTCAAATTCAAAGATAGGCCTATTATTTGAAAGAATAGGGTAATGAGAGTTCATGACTAAATGGAGATTTTTGGACATTTGCTATTACGATGCAGATGTTTATCACGGAAAAAACTGGACTTAAGACGAAAAAAACATGAATAAGACAAGTACTTGGATTATGTAAAAACGTAAACCTTCCATTCTACGTTAGAATTTAATTGATACTGAGGCCCCTTTCTCTTAGTCCACAACAAAGAGAACCATGCCGCTTTCGAAAGCAAACTTGTTGGATGTAGAAAGAGCTTCCATTTCAGCAGGAGAGCTGTAATGTCCAACTCTCGTAGGACGCGAGGAGATACAATCACGTTAGAGAGGAACGGAGAATAATGGCCACTATAACCCTGCGTTGTAGTCGCCGAGGGATTACTGCGTAGAAAACGTTTACTATCAGAGCAGAACGGGCTTTCTTATTCCCGACACTGGGCGTTGTTGGCTTGCGCTTGTGGTAGCTGGACCACAAACGCCAACCTTAGCATCGCGCTGCGAAAAAGTATGAATACGTCTACTCGAATACATTTGAAATAGGGGATTACTTGTGAAATTTCCTGTTTTTGTTTCCAAAGCGAATTAGAGCTTGAACAACTCTGGAAAAAATAAAATAAAATCCGGGAACACTAGAAGTTTCATTTGGCTAAATGGTCGGAAGATAAAAATTAGTAAAATGCACACGCAACATGGAGATCAAGCAAATAAATTACTCCTTTGAATACGATTCCTTACGATTGACGACTAATTGTTCCGAAGCCATTGTTACATTTCGGTTACAGGAAACTTGAGTAAACAAATTTTGTGGTGCTTCAGTTGACTGATTTGAGGTAGCTTGGTCTAAATTAGCTCTAGTTCTGCAGAAAGAGAAGCGGCCAGTCATGTCTTGCCATTAATATTTTGTTTCACGTAAAAAACTTTGTTTTAAATTTAAAAGTATTAATTCATTCGACATTTCTAGTTAAAACTCTTTCACAGGCAGGTTTATGCAAATTTTACATGTTGCAAAGTCTGATAATGTATGGCTATTCCCTGTACATGTCAGAAAATCATCACCAAAATAAACAAACTGTAATGTGACTTATACAATTTGTTGTTTATTTATTCTTTGCACAAACTATAAGATTGGTTACTGATTACTAATATGATTACCAATCGCTGCAACAAATTTGTTATTGATTTCGAAGGTGAAGTTGGAGTGGTAAAATTGAAACTGATAATCCGAAATTTTTTGGCCTCGCAGCATATACTCCATAGCAGTACGAGATTAACTGTATTGCCTGATAGTACCCGCGAGTGCGCTGTAAGGCCGCGTTTGATTGAGTACATCAACTTTATAGCGAAGAATAGTCAAATGCTTATTTGCGTAGCTACCAAATAAACATTTGTTATGAATAACATGCGAAACCAGAAAATAAACTTTATTGTAGTAGATAGGGCGTGACTTGAATTTCGTATCTCGAGTTCTGAAGGGGTAAATTTTAGTTCCAATCTTGCACCGTAATATGAAAAGCGTTTTTTATCGAATGTGTTTTTGACAACTTTTAATAAGTAGCTTAGGAAAAAAATTACAAAATTAAAAACAATGTTAATGTATCGCAGTTGAAGTGTATTCAGGGCAATATTATAAATGTGAAAATATATAGTTTTAATTATCTGAAAGAGGATATATTTGGTTGTGCTTATCTCCAATTAGGGTATATTATGTGTTTCATTTGATTTGATTTATTTTCACCCAACTAATGAAGCAAATGAAAATATTGTTACATAATTTACACCTACCTCTATTGCTTAGATGGACAAACCAAATCTCTGACAGTAACCTCAATTTGCGTTACCAAATCCATTATCTGTGCCAACTTTTGTGATTGCGAACCACAGGGAAACGTTTAGACTTCAAGCAGCAATATAATAATATAAAATATTTACAGTGCCGTAATTTTTAAAATAAGTTTATGATACACTTGAAACCCGCAAGTTTAAATGGCCTACCGTAGCGCTACATGTGTGAACTATTTCATAGTTATCGGATAATATATCCCAGAAATATGTCAAAAAATGTTAGTATTTTATTTGGTGTTGTCTTACAATATTACCAAAACTCATTCTCTGTATACGATGCTTCTAATATATGTATAATGTTAGTATATGAAGTTTAGTTGAATTTTGTTAAATTGTTTAACAGATTGGACACACTTTTCAAAACATTATATTGCCGCCATTTTTAAAACCAATGTCTGTCACCATTTTATTTATTTAAATTTACACGGCCTTCTGTAACACTAACGGTGTATAAAAATTTGTGGATATTAGTTAAATGTTTCCGAAGTATGGCAAAATGTTCAGTTATTTCACCCGACACTAGTTTGTAAAATTGCCACCAAAAGACGATCTCTGTATGTATAATTGATGCTTTTAATGGATACTGCAAGTGTACAAAATTAGAATAAATTTTGTTTAAGTATTTAATACATATACCGTTTTAACATAAATTATTGACATTTATATCTTTAAGGAAAGGCTTACCGTGTCTAATTAAAGCTATTTTACATACCCTATTGCAGCATTTCTTGCGTGCAAGATTTGTTTATAATCGGTTGAGTGGTCCTTGAAATACGGCAATAAACGCAAATATTTTCATGTGACAATCTTCAAAAATGGTGGACAAAAAGGTTATGTATAATCGCGTTTTATGATTATCGTAGATATAGTATTCAAAGTTAAGTCGAATTGTGGTACATAGTTTCGTAGACATAGCACACCAAGTGTTTTAAAACCGACATTCTGAAAGTGTCTGTCACGCATAAAACACATAAATTAATATTGCCTACCATAGTAAAATTTCTTCGCCAAATTTGGTGGTAATCGTTTGATTGTTTCCCGAGGGTTAACATAAAAATTTATTTTTCATAACTTACTCTCGTACAAAATGGGGAGAAAATTACGCTCTGTAAGGAAAAATTTTATGTTTGCTATATATTTTCTGCCAGAATGCAAAGTGGAATTGAAACTTATATCGTAGATTCGTAGATATGTCATTCTGAACAAACAAATTTAGATTGCTCCTACATTGAAAATAATCATCTGACAGCCTTAAAAACAATGTACATGTCCATCTGTAATGATACTTGTTTGCCGAATTTTTTCGAAATTTTTTGTTTTTCTCTAGGAATATGAAACAAAAATTGTTATTTGTCATAAAATACTATTGTTAAAAACAGCGTACAAAAGAAACTTTGTGTGGCTACATTTGACGGTTATTTTATATACTGCTAACATACTAATTTCAATGCAATTCATTACACGTTTTTGACGATAGCGCATACTTAGCTAAAATTGCTATATTGCCGCCATTTTGAAATAAGTGTCTGAACTACTTAAAACACTCCAGATTCAATCACGTGCCGTGGTACTATTTGTTGGCCAAATTTGGTAGGAATCGGTCAGTTATTCTCGGAGATGTCATAAAAATACTAATTTATTTTGTGTGGTGCTAGTTTAGAAAATGACGGGAAAAATTGGTAATGTGTTGATTCAAAAAATAATTTCAGCGTACAAAATATTGGTAAAAACTGGTCGACTGATATGGTTGATACAACAACCTAAAATATTTTATTGCCCTTATTTTGGAAATAAGTCCCTAATTAATTTAAATAATCGCATACGTATACATGCCGTACCATAGTACTAGATAATTGTTAAAATTTGCTGAATTGGTTAAGTAGTTTTCAAGGCATATGGCAAAGGCTTTATGCTTTAATGTGGTACTATCTTCCAAAACGGCAATCCAACAACAATATCCATCTCTAAATTCAGTGATGACATGACGCACGACCAACATAAAAAATTTTGTTGAAATCAATTTAATGGTCCCCGAAATAAGATATTACACTAAAATTTTAATGACCACCATTTTGAAAGATAGCATTGGCGTGTTCGAAAACTGTAAATGTCAGATGTCGTTAGTAAGTAATAAATTGTACCGAGTTTGGTGAAATTCGGTTCATTTGTTCAAACGTTTTTCGATTTGGGGGGGGGGGGGGGGAGGATGTCACGTACATACAGACACACACACCCGCATACGTACACACAGGGAGGAAAGTGATATCATAAGCTCATATTTTCTTCGGATTGTACCTAAAAGATGTAATTCTAATGAAAGTACATTGAACATTAAATATTTACTCTGTACAGCCTACACAGCTATTGTGTTAATAGCCTTGTAACATACGAAAGAGATCTTGATACCGAAAACTTTATTTCATTTCTTACATTAGAAACTTTTTACCTAATATCATTCCAAAAAATTGATTCCAAATGCACATTCATACCTTACGGGTTACTTATCATAAATAAATATACTGAAATTTCATATTAACTACTGGTCGCTGGGAAATCATCTGAAAAATAGAAAAATTATCAGAAAAAAACTATTATTAGAGCTACCATCAATATTTATTTTTATCAAAACAATAAAAAATGTAAAAAAAACAGTGTTTATGGTAAATGTGCAAATGAAAAGTAACCAGTTAAAAAGTACTTTCTGGTGCACAAGCGCATTTTTAATTTACATATTCTGTCACAATTATACACTATATGAGACCATGTATATCCATGGTTTGATCTAACATCTACGGCAGAGCGTCAGTTGCTGAGGAATAAAATCATATCGTTAGTTTTCTAACGAAGTGTGGTTTAGTAAGTTGTGCGGGAGTATCCTCTGCCATCTTCGTGCAATCGAATACATGTCAAGTAAGTGGCGAGCTGCTCGCCAGCTACACTGCAGACGCTCCATGCCTCGCTGTGTCCCTAGGCTTCACAATGAAAAACTACGATAGTAATAAACTTTCAGTGCTTTACATGACACTGCAAGTAGTTTTGAGACCAAATTTTACACCACTTTTGTTGCTAGAACACGGGATATGTGTTTAAGGAAATAAGATCCAATAGTTTTGTACTATATGTAAACTGTGAAATAATTTTAATAATTAGTAGATTTCAATGGTGCATAGGGCTCATAGGAAGGGTAACAATTTTTTTGCGATAAAACTGCGTGTCCACTCATAAACATGGTTAAAAACATTTGAATGCTGCTTACTTGACATGTAGTAAAAATGTATAGAAATATTTACCTCAACCAATCGTTTCTCCAATAAAAAGGCCTTTCTGTTTCATAACCGATTCCACGTATTTTAGTGCGAGTGATGGTTTAGTTCCTTTTTTAACCTTATAATGAATATGCGAAGATATATATATATTTTTTTTTGCAATTTCCAACACAACATAAATTATTTGGAGATTAAGGTGAAAAATGTGTACGTCTTGGCCAACTATTTATAAATACAGGCTTCAAATTCGGTAAAGTATAAATTACATTTATAGTAGACGTGGACGTACGATGTAACTAAAAAAAACTAATAAAGAATTTACATAAGAACCTTCGGACATGTCTGGTTTAGAAGGAATAAAACATAAATCTGGATATGTCTGGATTCTCCTGGATCTTACTGCGACCGTGTTGGATTAAGATATAGTGACGTTATACATTGCTGTATTTAACGTATATAAGTATTTGTTTTCAAAATTTTGTAGTACCACTAACGTCTTTCCATCAGAAACATTATTTTCATGAAACTGTAAGAAAAATCATATACCAGAATGTAACGTACATACACTGTAAAAAATTTGCCCAAAATTACGCATAAAAATTTTCTGTAATCTTACACTTTATATGTGTAATTTGTAAAAACAACTACAGTACTACGTGTAATTTTACAAAAATTTCCGTAATAACCGAGAGAGTACTTTATTCTTTTCGGGAAAATACATTTATGCATAGCTTAATAAACACAATGTTGAGGTTAATATACGCATTTTGAAGTACATGTTAAAATACACCCACTCACTGTATTAAAACCGCAAGTTATGTATTTTTACTGCTAGGTAGAAGTTGTATAAACACATAATGCCAGATTTTTTTTTTTTGCGAGCCTTCAAATCCCGCTACGCCAGCTTGAGCACCATCATAGTTCTGTGTGCCCTACAGCATGCATGTTAGTAGCTAAGTTGGATGGAGAATGGGATGCGTGTGCATCTCAGGGCAAGCCCTACGTCTTAGGTCTGGTTTAAAAATTATAATGGGCGCATTCATCGCTGCTAAACTGGATTATAGTGCAGCTGCTCATCTTCAATTGTATTATTTTACAATGAACACGTGTGTGTAAATTGCAGTATATTCTGGATTATCTCTGAGCGTATAGTAACAGATGCATATTTTCGATCATTTTACATTTTACGTGTAATTTACAAAAACGAGTACAGTATTTGTAATGTTACACTAATGTACCTGTAATTTCAAATAGAGTGAAAGTATTTGTTTAAAACATTCGATCTAGCGGTAGGGAGTAGAACTACTTTGATCTCCTTTTGGTGTGTTCAAAAGGAAATCTTTACTCCCTCAAACGGAATTTGCTCGATTTTGTACCTAAATACCTATTCTATATCTGAAGTAAATTATTACCCACATTTCGGAGATACCATTAATAACTCTGTTACACTACCGAGTCACCAAACAAAGAGAAATTACATGAAAATTATAAAAATACACATACAAAGTATATGAATTAGCATTAAGCAATTAGAAGAGAGCACATGCTGAAGGTAAAATTGCTTAGCAAAACAGTGAAAAGAGTACAGAAATGGTGTAATTACATTTACAATGAATCTGCGATTTTACTTTTTTGTTAATGAGAAAATATACATACACAGCGGTGAAATTACAATTGCCACGTCGGTGTAAATCTACTTGCCTTGGAGAGAAAAGACACGAATGTTGCAGTTTATCTTCTGCTACATAGTAATATTAATTTTACACCGTCCTATGTAAAGTTAGTTCTACAATGTATACGTTATTTTACAAATTTGTCCTATAAATATACTTGGAAGTATATTAAAAAACATTGACATTTTAGGCGAAAAATTGCACCGATGTCGGTAGAGGCACCACTGCCACATATATTTTGTGTAAAATTACACAAATTTTTTTCGCTGTAGTTTTGTTAATATTAGACTGAAAAAATCAGAAGTGTAAATTTTAACAAACTTAAAACATTAATTAGTAAGAATCAATATCTGTAATTATCAATTTTGTAATTTAAAAATATTAGTTACTGTGTTTTCATGGCATCTATAAACTAGAGAGCAGAATATGATTTTGGTACCTGTAATCATAAATTCTCCTGACAAGCCTTCAGGAATATAATCTCTGGGGGACGTTAATAAGCCCACTAAAATCCTATCACTTAAAAATAAAGTTATTTTGTAACAGTGATATACTGTATGGAAACAATAAATGTATTACTGAAATTAAATAGTGAGCAACCACTTTAAACAAATCCTTACTTCTTCAGCGATTGATTCTTGATCTTCCTAGATTATAATATTCCTCTGCTTGTATTTATTTCATTAACCGTTAGAGTATACACCATGATTTAAATTAAAATTAAAATGTTTACAGATAAGTCACGTAGTATGAGAGAAATACTATTCATAGCGTAATAAAATATGTGTTTGATGGCCAAACACAAATTATAATCACATACTTGAACGAAAAAGTATGAGTTGTACGAACTACATGGTTTCACTTAATTTATTATACACAAGAAAAAAGCACAATATTATATTTATAATCGATCACATCCCTATGTAGCGATTGTTGGTACATTTATTGTGTGCTAGAAAACAAACCTCGACATTACCCAACATTATTATCCAAATTTCCGAAGGAAAAAAACGCTAATGAGATCACTTTCCTGTCTCTGTCTGTGTGTGTGTGTGTGTGTGCGTGTGCGTGTCTATGTGTGTGGCCCCCTTTTAAAGTATTGAACGCATTAACCGATTTTCATCAAAATCGGTAAACATACAATACGTAGTAACGATATCCGACTTTAATAATTTTCAACCACGCCATTATTTTAAAATTAAGGATGCTTGTTGTATCTTAGGTACTAGTTTGCCAAATGAAACCATATTTTCTATGTTTACAATACAACATACGAGCAAGGAAATCAGTGGTGGTAATCGTTGTTCGTCCACTATTTAGTAAGGTAGCACTAAATTAGTAAATAACGATTTAACGATATATCACGGAAACTATTCAACAAATTTTAGCCAAATTCAGCACGTAAACAATACGATGGCCGTCCACGTAAACATGCGCAAGATAAATAAGTTAGACACTTATTTTCTAAATGATGGCTATACTAATATTTTCTGTTTATTTGGTGTAACAACCAAACCATTTAGTCAGTTCAACTAAATTTGTATGCTGAAATAGTAGAATACCGTCATCATAAATGCCTTTAAATAGCCACGTATGTTGACTAATTTGTAAAATAGTGCCACATGGGTTAGGCCATAAAAATTTATTTGTTTTAAGTGGGCCCAGACACATAATTTCCAAAATTGCAAATATATCAAGATTATAGCTTAATATGTTAAATTTGCAAATCCATGAGATCAAATTCAATTTAAGGTAGTGCGCTGGCAGTATCTATTATTAACATCAAATTTGTAAACAAGGATTTTTGTCCTCCATTTTGTAAGAGAACGTCACAAGAATATTAATAAAATTGTAAATTTTATATCTCTGGAAACAATTGACCAATTCTTACTAAATTTGTCAAACAAGTATTTCTCCAACAGCTAATGTAAATTGGTATAATTAAGTGGACCAATCACTTATAATCACACTGGCGGTGTTGTAGCCATTTTAGCTTAATGTGATAAATCCTTGAAACAGTGTAATAAATTCCGTCTTAAGTTGGCATGCCAGATGTATAAGTTACTACAGTCAAATGTGTCTACACAATAACACTTTCGTCCACCATTATAGATGACAGCATCAGGTAAAATCCAAATTTTTATGTCACAACAACCAATTTCGGCAAAAAAGTAGCACTAGGGCAGACCATGTTAATTGATATGGTTTTGATAGTTCAGACAATGATTTTTGAAATGGCACACCTATAAACGTTGTAGTTTAGTATGCTATATCTAGGAAAATAACTCCAACTTTTCTTTTATGTTAGCAGTATCTATAAGAATCATCTCTATGGAGACTCATTTCTACACCTTTTTGTAAGATATACCTAAAAAAAATTATGTTTTAATTTCATATTTCTTGAATGAATCAACCGATTCTTAACAAATTGGGCGAAGGCGTTATAGTACTATAATATGCAATATTAATCGATATGTTTTAAGTATTCCAGACATTTTTTTCTAGAATGGCGGCTACATAAATATTTTATCTAAGTATTCAATATTTATAAAACTAGAAACCAAATAAAGTTTAACTTCATATACTTGTATTAGCTATGTAAGCACCAGATGAGTTAATATATGAAATATTTTTCTCCGCTATACTGAAAGAAATCATTACAACAAAATGGAGGTTGTATGCCATATTTCGAAGACCAATCAACAGATTGCAAACAAATTTTACACACAAGTAGTGCTACGTTAAGATATGTAAACTTATGTATTTTCGGGGCAGATGGTCTATCTTTAAAATATTACTGATATAAATAATTTTGATTTGTAATATATATAAATCAATCAAAGAAACTTAAACAGATTTTGTTCTTTAACAGTACTAATTAGGAACAACAATTACGCGTAGAGATCCTCTTTGGTCAGCCTATTTGTTAAGGAAATAGCGCCATTTTATAAAATGGAATATTTGGCTATATTTCCAAACACAATACTTCTAGCATAATATACTCTAAAAAATTATTTATAAATTTACCATATCAGTGTTTACGTACAATGACAAAGCGTGAATGGTAAAATATTTCCCATACATCAATGGTAACGTTCCTAAAGTTGCTCAGGATCAATCCATAAGAAAGTTCCTAACTTTCTATAGTAGCGATAATAAATATTCTCATATTTTCAGCCTGATACGTAGTGGTATTTCCGTACACTGTATAGATTAAAAATTTCCATTTGAGTTTAGAAAGTTTACCAGAAATTTTTTTACAATGTATCCACCAAATTTAGCACAACGGTAGTGTTAAAGAATGCTACAGGATTGAAGTGGGGCCAGATATTGGTTTTCAATATGGCGGTCATATGAATAATATATAGCCCAATTTTAACCAAACTATGTATGCTGACAGTAACTGTCTGAATCATCGTCGATAGAGCCGTTTTAGGCAGTTTTTTAACATAGCACCACATGTGAAAACTAATTTGTTATGCTATACCTCGGAAATCAATAAACCAATTTGCATGAAATTCTTCGCACAATTAGCGATGAGGAAGCCATGTAAACTTACGTATTTAACTAACTTGGTAATTATTAAAAAAATTATGCCCCTGAAAATATTTCCGGTTAGTAAATCCTATCACTGAAAACACCAGACATATTATACCCGAAAGTGATACACCTAATTTTACCTCCTTAATGCAGATAATTGCAAGTTTTTTTCAGTTGCGAGGCTTTCTGGGTACGAATCCTGGGTAGAACACGATGTATTTGCAGTTGTACCACTATTGTAGCACGTGTGTCTGGTTCCAACTATGACGACATATAGCTTTAAACGAGACTTCAAGTCGTACTTAGCATCTAAGCTTTGGTGAACTTAACTAAGAATTTTTTGCGCACATGTAGAGGAAGGTAGGCTCCTTAATGAAATGAGCAACATTTCTAACTTTGTAATCGATATATATATATATATATATATATATATATATATATTATATATATATATATACAAACATAAAAATTATAGTGAAGTAATGTTTTCTTCACACGAAACAGTACTTTAAAAATATCTCCCTACACTACCCGACATATCTCATTATACACGTATTTTGAATTAGATTTACACTCAATCACTCCATATACATAAAATCAGAAAGGACAAAACAAATAACATCAAAGGTTTGGTTTTAATTTTAATGTTCATTTTTAATATTTCGCGTTTGTCAAAAAGCCAGCTAGAAATAACTTAACTCATAACGCGTACAATTTATGTTCCGACTAAATACTTCAGTTAAACGTTTAGAGCCAACTGGCCATAATATGCCCTGAGGGGTCTCCAAAATTTTTATGTAGCAAAATAGATGCCCAGGAACCATTAACATCAGAGTTGGCATAAAGTGGCAATATATACAACTTTCTGTTAGTCAATGTGTTTTAAGCGATTTTGCAAGGTTGAAAAATGTCGTGTCCAGTAGCATACCCCGCAATTAATTTTTCTCTTCCACAGAACCGTTTGCTGTTAGTTTATTGCTTTATAAAATGTCTTAGATTCGAGGTTGCGACTCCGCTGGAGTAGCAACAACGGAGCCAATCAGACCTCGAGACGTCAGCGCTCTGACGCTACATTCTTCATAATTTCTAGCAGGAAGCTTTGTTTCGGGGTGGTGTACACGTGGTAGACGTAAATGATTTCGTTACAGTGTTTCGGTATTCGATCGTTCCCTTGAAACGTAATGGTCGAATTGAATAAATACTGCTAATTAAATTAGAAGTGTCTGCCTGTGATTTTCGAATTTTCCACTTTAAATTTTTTTCTTCATATAGTATAATTGACTACTAAGCCATATTTAATATCAATTTTTTTTGTGTCTGTCTTTCTGTCTGACCGGATTTAACTCAAAAATCACTGAACGTATTGACATTAAATTTACACAGTATATATATATATATATATATATATATATTATATATATATATATATATATAACCCCAGGACCAACCTAGTCATTGTTTCATCGAGATATCTGAAAAGGTTCCGAAAATATGATGATCAGAGATGTACATAGGTACTGGATTAAGCTTTCTTATGATTACTGCATAAAAAAAGCATTGTCAGAAAAGTTCCGTCATTTCTCCTTTCTTTTTTGTCCATGGGCTGTCCTCCTTTCATTCGCAAGAGCGATTCCAAATCCCAAATGCAATGCGTACGAAGTAGGACAGGAAAACTAGTACTTAATAAAACGCTTTCGGTTACAATAAATTTTGAGATTTGTAATAGATTAATAATCCCTCAATGCTACAACTAATTTATAAGCTTGCCAACATAAACAATACTCTTTATGTACAGATTGTAATACAATGTGTTCCCAGTGTTACCAAACAACTTTTAAGCCAACGTCAAATATGTTACTGGTGGCTTTGTCTACGAATGCAAGCATGTACCCATCGCTTAGCTATAGTATATTTATTTTATACTAGAAAATACAAATCCAGAGACGTCTGTCCAACTTTTTAAAAGTATTTCTGTGCAAAACACCTGAGCTTTGATGGCATATACTGGCACGCATGTGGAGTTCAATACTTACATAAATCGGGGAGGAGGAAAAATATTGTTTTCAATGGTTGAGGGTAGGCAGGTGTTTGTGATTGATATAATTTGGGGTTTGTGTTCACGGGAGGTGATCCCCTGGACGCCACCCAGTCTGTTAGGTAAATTTTACAGTGATGGTATCTCATTGCAGCACAAGATTCTGTAGTCACAGGTTGTGGCCGCTCTCTCGTCTAAAACACACGTCTCGCGAGCGGTGCTCGAGTATTGACGGTACACACCAGACGCCACTGCGGTAACGGGAAATCAATTACACTTCACACTCGTGCTTACGTCATGGGATATCGGAAAGGCTAGAGTTGAGCTCCCTACGGAAAAGACGGAAGGTGACTGTCTACATAAGACAGTCGTATGTGGTGAAACACTCCTCTAGGTATATTTATCACATGCAAAGCGCTACTATTTGTTGAGATTGGGTAGTGAAGCGGGTGTGGCGTATTAGGTCCGACATCTGCCTAAGCGCTGAACACGAAAACGTTCCGCAAACCACGGACATAACATTTCTTGTAGTTTAGAACCAGTGATGTTGGAGTTAGCATGGGCGGGGTAAGAATGAATAAACATTATAAACATAAAGTTCCTTGGCAGTTGTATGACTCTAATGGAATGAATAGTGTACTTCCATAGTTGTATAAGTACGTTCTAGCAATTAATTTGACCAAAACTTAGTTTAACATTAACGGTAGACTGTAGTGAAACTATTGCAATGGCTGAGTGTTTGGTTGGTTAAACAAATTATATTTAAAGTTCCAGGGCCACAATGCGCGTTCTACAGCTTATGGCAGCTTGCGATAGAATGCCGATTTTCGGAGCGAGAGCAGTTGGGTTGTGCTGTAATTCACCCCATAGGCGGAAGTTCATCATCAGTTATACGAATCTAATGAAATGAACTTGGTGCTTCTACAGTTATTGTACAAATATGCGTTCCAGCAATTAATGTGACAAAACTTACGTTAACTGATTTTCCACTATTTCAAAATAACTTTCGAATGAAGATCTTTGGATGCATAAATGAGATCTATATTATATCTTCACAACAGAAAACATATATTGATACATTTAAAAGCATAACAAAATATACTAACAATACAACGAAGTCTCTTACAAAATTTCATGGTTTTGAAACATTATATAATATAACTATATTTTACTTGCTGCTTCGCGCGTGGTCTCCTTATTGGGTGCTCTAGCCACTGGGCTACTGCGGCCCCACTATTGGGTTTAAAAACTAACTGAGCTACTGCGACACCGCTATTGGATTCTCTATCCCCTGGAATTCTGCGGCCCCACTATTTGGTTCTCTACCTACTGAGCTACTGCACCTCACTATATGGTTCTCTACCCACTGAACTACTGCGGCCCCATTAATTAGTTCTCTACCCACTGAGGTACTGTAGATCCTCTATAGGATTCTTTACATAGTGAGCTTCTTAGGCACAACTATTTGGGTCTCTACCCAGTGAGCTACTGCGGCCCCACTATTTGGTTTTCTACCCACTGAGCTACTGTGGCCCCATTAATTGGTTCTTCACTCTCTGAGCTACTGCGGCCCCACTGTATGGTTCTCTACCCTCTGAACTAATGTGGCCCCTACTAAAGGGTTCTTTACCCACTGAGCTACTGCGGCTCCTTCTGTAGGGTTCTCTACTCACTGAGCAACTGCGGCAACACTATTGCGTTCTCTACCCACTGAGCTACTGCTGCACCACTATTGGGTTATTCATCCACTGAGCTACTGCAGCTCGCTATTGGGTTCTCTACCCACTGAGCTACTGCGGCGTCACTATTGGGTTCTCTACCCACTGAGCTACTGCGGCTCTTGGGAAGGAATGTAAGACAGCCCATGGACAAAAAAGAAAGTAGAAATGACTGAATTACTTTTTAACAATTCTGTTTTATGCAGTAATCTTAAGAAAAATCTAACCCAGTTCCTATATATATTCTTAATCATATTTTTTTTGGAACCGTTCGAGATATTGTCCCGGGATAAAAAGTAGCCTATATCATTCTCTGGACCTCCAACTATCTCTGTACACAAAAATTACGTCGATCCGTGGCTCCATTTTGACAGGAAATAAGGACAAACAAACAAACAAACACACTTTCGTATTTATATAGAAGTATAAGGATATTACCTACCATGTAACTCACAAGCTTGTTATTTGAAACCATGTAAATTAGCGACTTAAATAACTTATCATTATGTGTTAAAATTTCTAATTTATATTGATTAAAGTGGTTTGGGGTAACTTCGCACCAACAGGGGCTTGGCGGCGGTGGTATAGTGGCCAGAGAAGTCGCCTCTCATCAAGGGGAACTAGGTCGGCAGGTTGCGGGTTTTCTTGGATATCTCCCGTTTCCCGCTACCTTGCGTTCTGCCGCTACTCCAAACTCACCTTACTTCACACTCATCGGCTCTCAAAAGTCGATATAAGGGCAGCAAAAATATCTCCACTCTTCACTCCACCAGCGGGGGAAGTGTATAATATGATATTAAATGAAGACCAGAATATGCTGTGCACGTTACTGTGTTATTTATGAGTTAAATAGGTAACAAGACATTTCAATATCAAGGTGGGGACTACACAGCTTTCATTGTAAACAAATATACGTGTGGTATAAAGTTAGCCTGAACTGACGCAAAGTTACCCCAAATTACTGTACTGTAAACTATTTTATTATTGTTAGCACTTGAATACTTGCGTTTCACTAACCTTAAGGCATTATATTTGTGCAATTATAGCACCAGAGGAAAACACTTGAAAAGTTACATTAATTTCCTTTGTGTATTCAGGTATTACACTTTATTTGACTTATTACACTGCTCATTATACGAGCTTTAATAACTCAAACGCTTTAGACACTTAGAATACTTTTACGTGACGTTTGTTGGTGTAGTGGTCGTCGGTGGTGTGGTGAATGTCCAGGTGCGCCGCACGTTCTGCTTGGCCTACAAACACATTCGTAACGCACATGGCGTCATCTATTACTATGCACAACATGGGGTTAGTTTCTGAATGGAGAATAGAGTGGAGAGACTTAGGCGGCTCTTAACATCGCGGTCTTGAGAATCGATGAGGGCGAAGTGAGGTAGGTACTGAGCAGTCCAGGAAAGCAAGAGCGGGGGAAACGGGTGATCCCTGAGATAATCCGACGACTAGCGGCATCGTCCAGCATAAATCCCACAAGTGAAAATCCGGGAGCGAACCATCCGGGAATAGAACCATCCGGTTCGCCTAGTTGTGAGGCGAGTAATCTTACACCTGAGAGAACCTGTACACATCAATAGGGAATTTAATTATTTATTATAAAAACGATAGTAACCTATTTTACAAGATGAAAGTAATAGAGTAGTTATATCCTACAAAATAAAATAAGTTTTATGTATTTTTCTAACAATAGATTTTATTAGAAAATTATAGTGGTTACACATTGTAAACCGAAAGTAACATTTGCCGGTATTACTCATAATGTTCAACAAGCAACTGTAGATATCGCTAAACATATGAAAATGTTATTATTTTGATAAAATCAAATCACTCAAGGTAATAATAAAATTATTGTTTTTCATTTTCAGACAACTGCATTAAAATCTACGTGTATTTGTTGTCTCCTGTCCCCCCCCCCCCCCCCCACTCACTCTTCTTGACATGTACTATGTTCAACGTTCGTTTTCCTGCACGCAAGGACAAATACCTAATTGGAATAACGAAAAATATTTATATTGATCACTATGAATTTACTTACGATCTACATATCTGCAAACCTGTCTGCTGCCCGTTGTTTGTGGCGTAGCCTGGCACGGCTGGGAAACACTTTTTCATGGCACTTGATAATAAAGAATGCACCCCCTGCATTGACGCAATAGGTAACAAACATGGCACCGGTACAACTGAGGGATGTAGTTCAGACACCTGCATACCGGGCGCCTAGAGCGCTGGGGTGCTCCGCCTAACCTGCTGGCGGCTGTGACGTCATCTGCGCATTATACTCGCGCGCTCTTTGAACAGAATTTTGTGCCCCTCCAGTGTGATGCAGTGTCTCCCTAATTTGAAAATTTATGAAGAAAACAGCAGTGATTGAAGGCTCTAATGAAGATCCCTCTACCAGTTATTGAACTGTGTTAACGCCCCGTTACCAAGTGAAAACTATGTTGTCTTCTTTTTTGGGCAGATGTGCTCCCGTTGATTATTTTAATTTATATTGAAATATAATTTATTTTTTGGGGGTGTATTTGTGTCACCCCTCTAAGATTCAATTCAGAGATTTCTGTATAAATACTGTGTCCAACTGCTCGTTCGAGGTCAGACGATCGGCCTCGAGGGAGCATCCAACACCATTAGTTCTGTGACAGTAAAATTAATATTTCTTCATAATGTTCGGCTCTTCAAGCCAGTAGGTCATGGCGTCACCTTGATGGAAGGCTAGGTGCCCAAAAGCGTGAAAGTTGTCTTAGTGCAAAAAAAAGCTTGCAAATGTAACACTGATTGAAATCTGAAAAGACGACTTGAAGTTCAGTATGTTTCCTAGGCAGTAGTCTTGGTGCAGAAACCTGAGGGTTTTAAGTCCTAATTTCTCCTCGAAAGTCAAGGCCCGCCATTTGTTGGCAGTTGCTTTGTTCATTGGACGAGGGGAAAAAATTAAATTTTGGTAAAGTATTTGAATGTCGGGCAATTCCACTCAGCCTGGAATTTTTGAACTTTTTGAAATATGTTTTACAGTTTCCATATTAAGAAATGTAAAAGGAATGGCAACATTAATTATGAAATTAACAATAAAATATAATTGCGAGATTAAATGGATTTTCAAAACGGGTTGTTGCCGGGGTACTTGTTTAGCCAACAGAAATAATTTAAATGCCAAGTAGTGGTTGGCATGGTCTTGGTTGGACAGTTAGCCAGAGAAAAAGTTGTATATACACTTTATTTTTGAAAATTCACTGGTAACAAAAATACATTAATGTGGTATGGCTATTGGATGGCTTGGTCGCCAGAACTCAGATATTGTTAAGTCAAAAAATCGAACTTATACTATGGTTTTAGTGAAATTTAGTGATGCGTGGATTTTTAACCAGAGATTTTAAAAACTCCTTGCTTATGTTAGTATTATATTATGTACCTGCATTTCTGGTATTTGGGAAGTATTATGAATTTGTTGCAACGTGGCGGAAAAATCTTTTGCAAGTATTTATCTAAATATTTTTGTAAAGATTTGTACACATAAATCCAATTACTTGTGATAATGTTTAAAGGAAATTATAATGTTTAAAGGATATGGAAAAATTGGAGAGACAAAAAGAAAATAATTTGAATTCAATAAAATAAAGCACTCTTCGTGCCATTGGTTTTGATGCTCAGATCTTTTTGAGATTCGGGTAATTCCAGCCTTGCTTCGTCCTTGGGTCAAGGGTGCCACAAGGGCTGAGAGGCTGCATCGCACTTTGCTTTTTCTTAAGTGACGGGTTTCGGAATTTATTGTGAGGGATGAAACATGAAGTATGTGGTATTAAATACATATTTAACAAATAATTTTCTGTGGTGATTAGGGAAGAGATTTTTAGGATTATTATTGTGTGTTTTGCTAATTTGCATGATATCCGTAGCAACGGCTGTCCAAATCCTCACTCCCACTGATGTTGTCGAATGCGGGAGTCGAGGTGGAGGAGAGCGAGGCAATGAACGACCTTCGCATAAAAGTGTGGTCCCTGGTACAGAACGATGCGGGCAGGGAGGTCGGCATAGGAAACACGGCGGTGCTTGGTGAGCCAGTTCCAGTTTTTAAATTACTAAAAAATGTGCCTCCAGAATTGGCAATAAAAGTTCGGGAATTGACTAGAACAACTCTAGAAGCATTTGTAATTTTTTTTTAATAAACTTAATACGGTAATGGCATTACAGCTTTGTGATCGACAGGTTTTGTATGCAGTAGCCTTGTTCAGGGTTCCTGAAAATTTGCAGCAATTGTTTGGGCAGGCTAGGGAAGAAAATTGGGAAATTTCGGAGTTAATAAAGGCTTGTTTAAATGAGTGTTCAAGTGAAATAGCCATTACAAATTTTCGCTTAAGATTGTTGGAACGCAGGCAGATGCCAGATCAGTCAATGCGGGAGTTTTTTTTATCTAAATCCTAGGGATAGTGATTGTGTTAGGGTATCCATGTGAGGAAGAATATTTTACACATATTATTTTCCATAATTTTCATCTGCGCTATAGCTGTTATTTTTGTATTGCCACTAAATCTGCATCTTTGTCAGAACGGTTAAAGTTGATGACAGAAGTTGAGAGAATTGTTAGGGATTGTGCTAGGGATGCTGTAATGCCCGAGGTCAAGTCTAGTGAAAAGTAAGACTTTGCAAAAACCTGCTAAAGTCTGTTTTGTTTGTGGTAAGAACAATCATGTCTGTAAAGACTGTTTTCACCATCACTCAGTTTTTTCATTAACTCAATCTAAAGAAGATTCAGGTAGCGCTAATGTGACCACTCGTTCGTGGTATTCACAGACACCATCTTTTCAGGGGAACCGAGGGCAGGCCCGTGAGGGGTAAATAGATGGTTCAAAGGATATGGTTTGATTCAAATGCCAATAGAAAGGTCACCTTAAAATTAACTGTCCTTTGAGTAATAGTAACATTGTGGGTAAACATTTGGTGCAAGTAATGTCTTTGGAGCGCCGTTATAGATTATTGTAAATTCCTGTGGTGATTGCTGACCAACTAGTAGTTGCAGCTTTGCTTGATTGTGGAGCATCGTGTTCTCTTATTATTCAATATTTTTGAGATTTTCTGCTAAAGAGTCTGCCTAAGGGACTTAATTAAGGTATGCCAAGGCGAAGAACCAGGATTGCGTACTGTTAATTTTGGGGGGGAGGGGTGATAAATTCCAAGTGTTTGGCCATTTTTTCAAATTATGATTGTAAATTTTTCATGGAAATTTTCCTTTCGGATATTGCCTGGTCTTAGTCACGAACTTATGCTTGGCGTTGATTTCTTTGTGAAAACCCCAGATTTGCTGAATGTAGCTCTGAAAGAATTAATGTTTTCTTTCTGCCCTTCCCAACCCATTGAAGTAACATCAAAGAAATTTAGTACTTTAATATTTCTGTAAAATCTGTTTATTTTAAGGATAAAAGCCAGGAAAATCAAATAAAACAGATACAGAGGGATTTTTCTGATTTAATTACAATTTAATTAGGACACTATAGTAGGCAGCCCATTATTTTGAAGCTTACGGATAAGGACCCTGTAACCTGTGTGCCATATCTGGTGGAACCTCCGAAAATGTAAATTTTTAAAAATATTATCTCAGACCTGGAAAGGGAATATGTAGTGGAATGTCTGAAAGTAATTTTTTCAAATCCCGACTTTTTCCTCCCAAGGAAAACACCAGGGGAATTAGAGTCATTTGTGACTATAGGAAGGCCAATAAAAAATTGTAAGTAGAGCCTTACCCTTTGCCAATCATTGAGAGTGTATTTCAACATGTAGGTAAGACGAGATATTTGTCTGTGATCGATCTTTATTCTGCCTTCCTACAGTGTGGATTGCACCCTGAGACACATGGGGTATTGGCATTTGTTACTCCATGGGGACAGTATCAATGGAAACGACTTCCAAAAGGGGTAAATTGTGGACCTCAAGCAATGTCTCGTGTGATATTTCATGTATTAGAGAAGTATCAGTATGAGTTTTTGTTTACCTAAATAAATCATTTATGTATTTATAGCGTAACATTTCATGACCACATTTGAGGCTTTTTCTTACTGCTTTGAGGGAATCTGGATTAACTCTAAATCCAGATAAAGCCACACGGACCAAAACTTATGTCTGATATCTTGGTTTTGTAATCTCGGAAGGGACCCTCTTAATGGACCCTGAAAAGAACCACCATGTAGTTAATTTTCCTGTCCTAAAACTTTATGAGGCGTATGTAGGTTCCTCGGCTTAGTGGGTTTTTACTCAAAGTTTATTCCCCACTTCGCTGAAATAGCTGAACCATTGAATGCATTAAAGAGAAAAGGGGTTTATTTTAATTGGAGTGAAGCTCAAAGGCACGCTTTCTGCCTACTTAAGGAGATCTCCTGTGATTTCTAGTGTTACCATTGATTATTGTGGTTCCTTTGTAATTGTTAGTGCTGCTCATGTTGATTTTGGTAGTCAAACTTAATTTGGCAATGATAGTGTAATTGATATTGTGCCACCTAGTTGTATGTGTGAATCCAGAGTTGGGTGTAATGTGTCTGCGCAAACTACCTTAGTAAGAGATAATTGTGAATCCGGTGTTGTGATATCTAGAGTAAGGAAGCGTTTTCTGAAGGGAAACACTTGAAGGTTCTGCAAGGTTTCCCTCAAGCTTATGTGAGTTTGCAGCATCACCAGAAAGTGATCGGGAGTGTTAACGGATCAAGGCTGAAATTGATGCTGGCAAAGGTGGCATTATGAGGTTAGGAAAGGACTTATAGGACAGGTCGATCTAAAAACCTCACAATTTTTTTTCATGATTATATAAGTGTCACGTGGTAGCCCATGGCATTTTTTACTTTGAAATGTTTTTTCCATTTGTAAAACCATCCGACAGATATATTAAAAACTAACAAAAACTGTCTTGTTTGCGAGTATTTGAAGAAACGAAGAAACGGTGTTTAAATAATCAGTGTTATAAGATTAATTGTTATATTGTCATGGAATTTATACATTCACTTATAATAATTTGTGTCATGGTAAATTTTAAATTACTGGGGAGTATCAGCAACTTACCCCTGTTGTATAGGTTAGCATAATGGACTGTCACCTCAAGGCTCTTACGTTCGAATCCCGTGATTGGTAAGCAAAAGATTTCCATAACATATAATGTGTTAAGAAGTAAATAAAATGAATATATCTAAGGAGGAAATAAAAATTACTAAAATTTTTAAAATCGAAAAGTTAAGGTTGTTTCGTAGTAATACTGCATATTTCTGGACATCATGCCGTTGCAGGCCCGGCATCTTAATGACATCCAGCTGTCGCAGGCCAGCATCTTGCTGCCATCCATCCGCCGCAGGTCCGGCGTCTTGTGGCCATCCAGCCACCGCAAGCTGGGCGTGTTGCCGCCATCTATCGGGCTGTTTCCGGTATAAGACAGCGGGCCGACATCTGGCCTGAGTTTGTCGTCTATCTTTTACCGGCCCGATTTCGGCCCGTACTTTTCGTGTTTGTTGGGGAATAACTTAAAAAAAAAAAAAAAATCTCATATCCGGTAAATCTTCTATAGTATAGAAAACACAAATGACTATATTAAAATTATCCTTTAAGCCAATAAAAATCTTTCAGTGAATAACGCTAGTTTAAATAGGTTGGCCAGAACAAAATATGCACACCTTATGTCAATGGTATTATTTATAATAAGTGACCAACTCAACATCAATGATATCCATTTGAATAATGTATGTGTTCTGCGCGATGTAGTCAGTTATTTTAAGCAATTTAATGATATTACTATAGATACATCATAAAAATTACTTTGCACATTGTTGTTATATCATTCATATACATTCCCGAGGCAAGGAAGATTTAATTACCTTGCCCCTGTACATGATACCATATCTTTCTCAAGATAATCTTTGTATTCTTCATGGACTTCGTTCCGTGCAGGCTGTTATTTTTCGAAATTCTCTTATTTTTGTAGTTAATGTGCCTTCGGCTAACAAGGATAGTTTCTTTGAGCGTTATAGCATTTTCCTGTGCCTTTCTTGTATCTTAAGTTAAACAGATACCTTTTGCTCAACCTTTATGATGTGTTAATTATCAGTCCTGATAGAAAGCTATTTGCTTCGGTACCTACCAAATTGATTAACAATTGCCAAACTCATGGTATTACGCTTTGCCCTTCAGTTTTCATTTCTTTGATACCCAAGTCATGGCCTGTGAAATTAATTCGTTTTTGGGTAGACCATATATTGACGTTTGCGACAAATAGTTTATTAGTATTGAGCTCCTCTTTATTCAAAAAACTAATTCACTTTGGCTTTTGCTACCAATACCTCTATCCCAACCACTTTTCTTTGCAGGTCTACCTTAGATTCCTTACCTCCTTTTACTCTTTACTTGAATGGTTCTGGAACCATTACCAATGCTAGTCATTGCGACATTGTTAGTGCTTTCTTTGAAAGTTTTGGATCAGTGAGCTCCTCTATACATTTAAATCTGTCCTTACCAACGGTTCATGATCCCAAGCTTACAAACAATCTCTCTTCCCTACATTCTGGTAACCTTCCAAATTTCTCTCCAAATGAGACTTTCATAAATGAGTTAGATAGCATTTTAACTTCGCAGTCTAAGGGCGTTGATTTTTGAGACACCTCAAGCTCGACCGTTACAAGTGTCAAAACTCTCCTGTTTTTGATACATTTAGAACCACCAATTATTTTCCACTAAAAGCGAACCTATATATAGACCTCCATTTGAAATTTTATGTTAGTATATTACATTACATGATACTGTATAAATGAAGATTATAATACAAAATGTACATTTTCTGGTAATTGTAAATATGAAAGAAAACATAATTGACCAGAAACGTGGTATTCTTTCACCAGCAAATATTCATTGTATAATAAGCGGTCCTTTTTCATGTGAAAAAAATGTGTATCAATATGTCCATGTCGGAACATCCGAATGGACTTAGGTTTGAAAACATATATGTGTTTTCTAAAACAATATAAGAAAAGAAATATCAACGATTAGCAACTATTTTATAGTTATTTGAAGGAATGCGATACTTCCCCTTTACAAATAAAGAAGATATCGTGCCTCCGAATGAAGCATTGCCCAATTCCGTATTTATATTTGACGATGTTTGGTGTGAACAGCAGGATTAAATACAGCAAAGTTACGCACATATTCCAAAACATAATTTGCACAATCATGCAAATATTATAATTGTGTTTAAAATGGACAATATGAATCAAAGAAATTTCGGTTTCCATAGCCTTATGCGCATTAAATAGGTAGAATAGTTGGAACAGACCAAGAGTTGCACCACCCCACCAATTACTCGTTATAGTTTCACCACTTAATCGACTTCACTCAACCCCCTCCACTCCTTGTCCCACCACTAACTCTCTCAGCAGTGCCACAGACGCGAACCCTTAGTCCCTTGTATGCGTACAAGAGACAGTCATATGCCAAATGTGTTACGTAACATATTGTGACTGCTTCGAGACACCATCCCGCTAATATGTGTATTGCTTATTGCGAGAAATATAAGGCACTCTAAACTGCGAATGAGAAATTTAAGGCACTCTAAACTTCGAATGCTAAAAATTTGCCGTCCACCACCAATAGAAAAACGTTCACCAAGGACTGGCGAATGCGTGAACAGTAATAAAAAAAAGAAGAAATGGTAGCAAGTCCTAGCAAAATTCTAAACATAAACATTACAATGCGTATACGGAGACATGAGACCATTGCGATAGTCGGAATACCAGGAAGAAAATAATCCCATCTCATTAAAACATAAAGCCCAGATTCTTCAAAGTTTCAAAAGCCTTATTAATGCTACAAACAAGAACATTTCTGTTTAAACAGGCTGATGCACAGTAAATTTATACAACAGCTAGAAGAGAGACAGATGCACTACACCGCCAAATGCTCACCACAGTTCAACCATTCAATTTTATTCGCGCAACCCCCTCCACCACCTACACCCCATCTATCCTCGCTTCGTCACCAGTGCCTTTACTTCAGTGAACTGATAACTCGAGTTTTCATCATCTACTGCCAGAGTCCAACCATATCGCCCACTTCTGAACCACTCCCTCTTCTGTGAATCCCCCGCACTGTCACGCCTGCTGCTGCCGTTGTCACCACCTCGTCGGGTTGTTACCTTTAATGAATACAGTTTATTTTACTTCCAGAATTTTCTCATTGCACAATATTATATCTGATTAATTTAATTTGACCATAACTTAAACAATATATCAAATTAGGCATGAGTCCCAGTAACTATCGTTATTCACTTGTAACAACCATTATCCTAAATATTCTAATCAGTTTAATTTTTACATATATTCCGTTTAGTGTGGTTTTTTCCCCCACTAGAGATTTATGGTCTAAATTGATGTGAGCGCTTAATCGCTTTTAAGTGAAACTATTAAACAACTTAATGAAATCTAGCTTGAAATTTAGAGGCTCTTCAAGGGAACATGAGGACTTTAAAAATAACACAAAAAAATTACTCTAGCCTACGTTTACGGAATACATTCCATCGTCCATTGTTGAATGCAGATTCGCAGTTAAATCGGAACCGTATTTAATAAATTACTTCTAAGAGTTGACGTATTTTAAGTAATGATGAAATTTTGGCGGTTAATTTTTAGGGTTTTCATAGACGTTAGAGGACAGATAGGCATATTAGTGACCCATTTATGTTCTCAACGATAGTATTTCAAGTTTTCTTTTGACTGGCCCATGAGTTAAGGCACCAGGTCAATTGGAATGTAAATTTTACAGATGGATAACGGATACGTAAAGAAAGAAAATTCGATCTTAAGAAGGGGTTCAAAAGTGCAGAATGAATAGCGTAAAAGCTGTCATCTTATACAAGCGATGACAGGGTTGCTAGCAATATGAAATTAATGAGGAAGCATGCGGAGAATAAGTAGGTGGAAACGAAGGCCTCATGGCCCACCGACTCCTCACGGCTTCGCCTCCATGGCAGTGACGGGCCGTGTCGCCGCTAAAAGCTGATCCATTTCGGATCAGCTGCGGCCCCAGGGGAAGCCGTGTAATCCGCCTGCCCCGTCTGGAGGATTATCCTGCCCCTATACCATATTCTATAGCCGCGTCATCCTGCAGAGATCGGTGGCGAGGGGGCTGCTCGGTCATCAGTGCCTCAGCCCACGACGTCATCGCCACCTATTGCTCTTGACGCAGGTAACCAGCTAACCTCCTTTACAACACCTACTAGTTAACATGATCGTCGAAGGGAGAGACGTCCGTTTCATCTTGAAATTTTTTTTTACGAATCTTTGTAATCGAATCGGACATTTGTTTGAAGAACGTTCGGTTTTAACTATATTCTACTTTGCCATGTGAGATGACAATTACTAATTAATAGACGAAATTTTGATTACAGTTACAGACGTGAAACTTGTAATGGGATAAGAAAATAATATCTTGAAATAACTGTGATTTGACAAGCCTTTATTTTGAATATTGCATCTGGAAATTAAGTATAACCAAGATGGCAGTTTTACCCCCAATTTTAAGTGATACTCTCATTGCGAAGATTACTTGTCTGTACAGCATCGAGTCGAACACCCATAATCATGCTGTAGTCGCAATGAGTAGTAGGGGCGTGGGGATCCTACATCACTTTTGATTAATTGGATTATCTATATGATATCAAATATATTGATTGGATTAAGATTTAATCCAATCTTAATCCGATCAAAAATGTTCGTTAATCTGCTAATCTTAATCAGATAAAATGTGATGAAAGAAATTTTATCAAAGTTTATCTATCAAACTTTTAAGATAAAATTCCTTTGACGATATTTTTTTGTTTATAGTTTGGTGCAAAGGTGTGCTAAGGCATTTTATTTTATTTCTTTTTTTTTGGGAGGGGAGTTGGGGAGCGGCTCTGGTAGGTGTTTACCCTCGGAGTTTTGGCATACTGAGGTGGGCTTGTGTTGGGGAAGGGCTTTATAGGTATTGTGAAAAATGAGTTTTTGGGGAGCAGCATGGTAGATCTTGAACCTCGGAGCTCTGGTGTTGTACTGAGGTGGGCTTGTGCTGGGGAACAGGTATGTAGGTATTGTGTAATATTAATTTTTGGGGAGCAGCATGGTAGATGTTGACCCTCGTTGCTCTGGCATTGTACTGAGGCGGGCGTGTGTTGGAGAAGGCTTATACAGGTATTGAGTTCCTTCCTGTCTGTCAGGCGAACGAAGGCTAGGATATGTCTGCTTGAACCATCGTCTCATAGGCGAAAGTGTGTATTGCATAATAGTAAATACATAATTAATTAAACGAAAAGAGACGTAACAACGATCACCAGTTTGCTAGTGATATAATTTACAGGAAGGACACATCGAATCCCAAATACAAATTTCAAATAGACCCCAGCTATCCTGTTTTTAATAAGTTTAACACTATTTTCACTTCCCTGGGAAAATTTAATTTCACTACTGTAAGAAGAATAATATTAAAATTATTGACTTTTAACACAACTTTCATAGAATTTAATTAAAAAAAGTCCTCGAACTTCCCTAAATAAATCAATATTAATTTACACAAATATCTTAACACAAAAATTTTCCGATAGTAAAAAGAAACATTATAATATTTAAAAAACCTTATATGATATTGCATGTAACGATAGGTGAAGCCCAGAGCAGATATTACTCAATGAAAACGTTCAACATTCAGAGCTGAAGCCCGCTGGCCAAAGTTCGCTTGTCTGGTCCACAGATCGCCTACCCCTCAGTCGTGACACAGGGACTGGCAGACGTCACCCCCGCAATAAAGAGTTATTCCCTAAGAGTAGAACCAGGTATCCAAGTGTACACAGCGAGTTTTGTCGACAATTTAAGATCGTGGTGGACAGTTGGAAGGACTTGTGCCCTGTCCAGCTATATGAGCCCCCTCCGTCTCCATCTTTCCCTAGCACAGAGTGTCTCTTTATCCAGCTCGAGGGCTGCCTCTCTAGCTACCTCCCCTTGGGCCGTGAATTTTGGACTCTCCTGAAGCTCTACCCTGTTTGGATGTGTGACAGTAATAGTTATTCCCGCAGCCCCTTTCCCCTGAATCACCAAGCCTTCAGCAGGTCATCATCTTCCAAGCCTTTGTGGTAAGGGATGTTTGAAAAATTCTCGCATTTCGTGTCTCAAGTGTCTGAATGTTTTATTCAAGCTAAATGAAATTTTACAACTCCAGCTGTTAGAATTATTCCCTCGACATTAAGAGCTACGTAAAAAAAATTATAGCTGTAGATATGTGAATGTCTTTATGGAATAGCAATTTATTGATTCCGAGTAACTTTTGTTAACATGATAAATGATTTTTAACACGTATTATATCGAAACCTACCAACTCCTGCATCGCATTGCATACGAAAAACCAAAATATTTTATAAAAAAATTTTTTAGAAATATTTAGAAAAGTTATATAATTTCTTCCAGTGTTATTTGTAGCAAATCTAATGCTACAAAGGAATGTATAACACCGGAACCCAACCCCGCATGTAAGATGTTCAAGCCCATTCCTAATGTTTAAGAGAAACTATATGAAAGTCTTGTTAGAGACACACAATGAACACCAACCTAGGTTTTCTCCTATCTTACTCGTTTTCCTCTCCTTTCTCTTCAACCTTGAATCTGATCGGTAATGCAGGACCAATAATCCCTTTCCTTTGTCATACAGATTTTTGGAAAAACTTTGTAGACTCCCCTGCAAATACTCTCTAAAAAATTAAGTTAACTAATAAAAGAGTTCGGAATATTCTAATAGTTTTTAATATAAACCATTTTCTAAGAAATATGTAATTCAAAGGAAATTAACATTCTGGAGTACCATTGAAATATTAATATAATGAAATGGTAATCCAATCAAGTGGATTGATTGCACAAAAATTGCATATCCAAACCCCATCGATATTGGAAGGTTTATTAAATAAAATAACACATCAAATATGCCATTAGAAATATTTTATTTAGTAAAATAATGTTATAAACATATTATTACAATCTTTTAAGATCCTGATTCTTGACTCACGAATAGTGAACTTTTGAGAAACCCCTCCAAATAACCAAGGACCTGTTCATTTACTTTTTAATGAATTTGTCTGTCAAATATTCATTTGGAGAACTAACATTCTGCAATTCATGTTCATAAAATCCGCATTTTATAGATTGTCTATTGTAGGTTAAGAAATACACTCTAGGATAAGGATGTCTAATTGAAATAATTTTAAATAATTCATTAGACCTATTAACTGTGTAATGTTTCTCAAAGACAGATTTCAGCTTTGAGATTGTATATATTCAGCAACTTTGAACTTTTTCTTCCTCTGATCGGATATTTCCACATTATTATATACGGTTTTCATCAAAGTAATGTCTGTAACCTTTTCAGGAGC
Source organism: Dryococelus australis (assembly GCA_029891345.1). Taxonomy (NCBI): domain Eukaryota; kingdom Metazoa; phylum Arthropoda; class Insecta; order Phasmatodea; family Phasmatidae; genus Dryococelus; species Dryococelus australis. Next base: position 122,847,720 of record CM056998.1, read on the forward strand.
CAGCTTGATAATTCTATGATATCTGGAGTAAAAAATTTAATTATTTCAGGCAAAATGTCCACTCATTTGTAAGTCCATTTCGACTTAAAATGTGTGTATATTAACTGCTTAATCGATTTCTTGAATCATTCTGCAACACTGGCTTTAAGGTCTGAAGTGTAGTGTAGTGTAGGTGTGAAGTGCTTTAAGGTGTAGTGATTGATACCGTAATCGGTCATTAGTTTCTGGGACAGTGCAGAAATAAATTCGGATCCTCTGTCGATTTTAAGCTAATGTGGTACTCTTTCTTGCAAAATGCTCTTCATTACATCGCTGACCTGATTGCCAGTTTTGTTTTTCAAAGGTATACCCCAACCACATTTGGAATAAACGTCTATCATGGTTAAAATATATTTATATCCATTATTTTATTTCGAAAAAAAAATCATTTCACACAAATTAGCTGGAGCATGAAGTTCATAAGCAATCTTACTAAACTTCATTGTTAATATAACTGTCTTTCATCAGCACTTCAATAATAGAAACAATTTATTTTGTATGTGAATTATTCCCGTGAAAAGAGGTTTCAAAATATCGACCAAATCATTAGGATTGTTCCAATATACAGGAGAAAGCTGATCGTCAATTTAATCTTTATATATTCCACTTCCGGCAATATTGTTTATTAAATATAGTTACGGATGGTTTTCATCTCCTAAACGATTATTTGTGTTCGTATGATGAAGAAGTAATTTATATTTCTCCAAATCAGTGACTGAATGTCCATTTGGAACATTTAAAAATAATAATTCGTACAAATCTTCATCCACATGAGTTATGTAATCACATATTTCAATTATTTTGTCAGAAAAAAATGTAATTACAGAACCTCCCAGAAACTGTAAGTTTCCATGTCGATATATACCAAATGTTGTATCGCGCAAAGGTGAAGTTTTTTAACATATAAATAACGACGTGTTAAAAGAGTTACTGGTTGTTTGTTATTTTTGTTGAAATGCTCATCTTTCAATTTAATTTCCAAAGGTTTTTTATTAGGCGTATTCGACACAAAATATATTTTATCCTTTCTACTCATAACAGGTTTAAGTATTTCTTTGTTTAAAACACCCCGTTTCATCCAGGCTCGCTTAGCTTGTAATTATTTCTCCTTTACAACAGATATAAAGTTATGTAATCCCAAAGAAGTGTCGGACATGTTTTTATTATATTCTTCCAACTATTTATACATAAATTAAGTTGTTCCTTTTCTAACTTTGTAGTAGGTCGACTAACTGCTACACTAGATCGAATGGTTTGTGCTTTTTAAATATTATCGACGTAACTTAAAACAGCATCCAATTTAGCTATAGTTTTAACTCTCGAATCATATGAAAAATAATTTTTTAGTGTTTCCAAATAATTATATTGTTTTCTCATATCCATTTACAAAACCAAACAACAATTTTTATTAATCAATTCATCATATATATTTCGTTACCTCTTCCATTCGTGTTTCAAATTATTTTGTAATAGTAGGGCTTACCACTTCATTAATTACAGCTCTTAAATTACCTTGTTTTTCTGCAAGTTGTGTTGTAAAAATTATGTTTTTTATATCATTAAAGTCCTTACTAAAACCATTAAAATGTTCTCCTATTCTAACTTCATTACACTGTATAGCGTTACTAATAATGGTTCAAATGTTTCCAATTACACTCGTGTTTTATAAACATTATCATTCCCATCAACTAACTTTATTAATTTTTCTTGAATATTGGTCGATTGCGATTTAAAACCATTTAGCGTAATGTTGTTTAAGTCTTCCACGTAACATTTATCTGTGCTGCATAGATATCCCTCACAGCCATACCCACATTAGGTAATATATGTCTGTTCAAATCATAATTCCCATCGAAATTTTTTGTTAAAGAACTATTGTAATGATTGCATTTTATACCACTATGCCCAAATTTTTTCATACTTATTATTCTTGCTCGGGAAGTAAAAAAATGTCAAATCCAGACCTATAGCTGCCTTTATATAGAGGAAGTGTTGGTATAATCACCATAAAATCGTATTTTATTCCAACAGTAACAACACATAACTTTAAACTTTGTAAATATCATATTGCTTAAAACATAAACATTGTAAATATGTTGCAGATTCATATTATCCATTTTAAACACAATTATAATATTTGCATGATTGTGCAAATTATGTTTTGGAATATGTGCGTAACTTTGCTGTATTTAATCCTGCTGTTCACACCAAACATCGTCAAATATAAATACGGAATTGGGCAATGCTTCATTCGGAGGCACGATATCTTCTTTATTTGTAAAGGGGAAGTATCGCATTCCTTCAAATAACTATAAAATAGTTGCTAATCGTTGATATTTCTTTTCTTATATTGTTTTAGAAAACACATATATGTTTTCAAACCTAAGTCCATTCGGATGTTCCGACATGGACATATTGATACACATTTTTTTCACATGAAAAAGGACCGCTTATTATACAATGAATATTTGCTGGTAAAAGAATACCACGTTTCTGGTCAATTATGTTTTCTTTCATATTTACAATTACCAGAAAATGTACATTTTGTATTATAATCTTCATTTATACATTATCATGTAATGTAATATACTAACATAAAATTTCAAATGGAGGTCTATATATAGGTTCGCTTTTAGTGGAAAATAATGGGTGGTTCTAAATGTATCAAAAATGATACAGAGTATTGAATACATTGATTAATAAATGGATATTTAAATGGCATTTACTGAAATGCAATTATTGTGGATCTGGTACTAAACTTGCAAAATAGTTGGCATGGAATGATCAAGGAGTATACTCTTTGGCTAGTGCTTGTAATAAACATAGCATAGTTTTCGATTGAACAAACTATTTGAAAGAAATGCATGTAGCGGATACGAATCTATCCGATAAAGCAGCAAATATAAGGAAGAAACTATCTATATCTACAGGTTTAAAAGCTTGGAGCTTGGGTTGTTGACAGTCATGCATGCAAAGGTTAAAAGAGGCATGGGTTTAAAATGTAAAACCAAACGAAAAACAGCATTAAGTACTCTAGGTTCGATCCTTGCAGGAGTTTCGGCAATTAGTAGAGAAGTAAAATAAAGGGGTAAAGGACTGTATTTGATACCCTATAAAGTAGGGCAAGAAAAAAACCCAAAAGTGGAATAAAACACTGTAAGTCCTAAATAGTCTTCGTAAATGTGCACTTACAAACAAAGACATTGATGTATTTGTAAAGAAACTGGATATTCCCTATTTCTGAGGTGCGTATATGAGAGATGATTTACGAAATAAACCGAATCTCCATGACGGTGTGGATATTAATTTGGTTTCGAAACAAAACGAAGTAATACATTGGGTGACAATAATTAAAAACGTAAATCAATCATTGTATTATGATAGTTTCAGTGATGTATGTCCTCTAAATTAAATACATAATTATTTTTAAAACAAGCAATTAAGGTACAGTTACAAAATGAAACTGTTACCAAATAGAATCACTTGTGGACATTTATGTCTACTTTTTTTTTACTATAAATGGGATACATAAGTTGTGCAATAGTAAACATATTAGTATAATGTCAATAATGTTGATATTTAGAGGTAATTCGTCGCAATTATGTGCGGTATATTTCCCAGCATTGGAGTTATATGGAGAAAGGCAAATAAGTCTAATTGAATTCGTTATTTACAACAGCATACCAAACATTGATAAGCCCATCCAATCATTTACAGTTAATATTGACGGAAAATCCTACAAGATTGTTTTACCGATAGGATCTTATGAGTCGGATGACTTAGAAATATTCATTACAGCGGCATTAGCTAAAGATGTACATTTTCAATTGCATGGAAAGCCTAAAAACATTAACTAGTGCGATGTACAGTAACATCGATATCGAGTTCTCGGAATACAATTCAATTGCAAATATGTTCGGTTACTAACGGACAGTGTATCCCGCTAATGAATTGCACGAATCATCAAAACAGGTTAATATATTGTCGGTAAATGTATGTCATGTAAATGTTCATATTGTAGGTGGTTTATATTTGAATGGGAAACAGACAAATGCACTACATGTATTCACGTGTGTGGTGGCTTCAGGATATAAATTAATAGAAAATCTGAATACATTGATATATCTTCCAGTAATAGTGAATCATGTTGATGAAATAGTTGTTGCAATTTTTGATCAATGCGGTAAACATTAATTTTAGAAATGAAGAAATTATTGATCGTTTACTTTCGAAAAAAGCTATTTAAACTGTTTCATTCTGTGCACATTGCAATCATAATGGGTATTGTGTATAATAGTAAATACAGATGTAAAATAGGCGGTTCTTTTAAGAACTATTTCACTAAGGAACATATTTTGAAGAAAGGAACTATAAAAAGAGGTAAATGAAAGCATAAATTGCTCACTTCAAATAAGTTACCAGCAAAGTTAACACAAGGCAATGAATTGTTTTTAAAGGAATTAGGATATACGATTAAGAGAAATGGAAGACATACTTAATGTTAATAAAGCAATAAGCTATGATGATGCAATCACCAATAAGGAATTACATGTATATGAACGATTCCGAGTAGGACCGTACACATTTGCCTCGGAAAAAAGGATTTCAAAACAAAAACTCCATATTTACACATTACTGTCGCAATAAAGTTTAAGGTTTAGAGGAACAATTAAAATGACAGCCGATGCAAGTAATTCTGAAACTTTGTAAATAGTAAGAAATTGAATACTTCATATAATCAATAGAATTGCATATCTGCTCAATGGAGTGAAAATCGTTCAGACAAGAGATGTTTGAATTACTTACACCATAAAGAACTCGCTATCGCAAACTGTTAAGGATTTTTAAACAGGACTTATATCTGGATGGCGCGATGCTAGTGATTATTCACTACAAATAAACCAAGGCGAAAAATACAAAGTTGTTATACCATTAAGTAAGGTATTTGGCTTCACTGAAGACTACAAACATGCCTTATTAAATGTGAAACAAGTATTAATTATTCTACTTGGTAATGCACATTTGAATCCAATAAACGATAAGGCTAATAATGACGAAGGTGTAACATTTGAAATAAACAGTGTCGAATGGCGAATGCCACATATTGAAGTTAAAACTTGTGAATGTGAAAACTTTTTAAATTATATCCAAAAAGGGAAGAATTTAGACATTGCATTCAGATCATGGAGTTTGGAGTCTTTTCCAACACTACCAACATCACAAAAAGTAGTGTGGAGTGTGGAATCAAGTGTTTCATGCAAAAAGCTGAGTTACATTGTCATTTGTTTTCAAGCAAACTGACTAAAAAAATTTAAAAGCAGATTGATCATTATTTAATAATTGTGAAATAAAAATATTAAACTATTTATAAACAGTCAATCTCATCCCTATATTGATTTTAATACGAACTTTGGTAATGGGGAATACCTTATTTGCTACAATATGTATACAAAGTTTCAGGAAAGGTATTATAACATAATTTGTTTACCGACACTAGATCCCCAAAGTTTTAAAACTAGAGGTATGTTATTTGTATTTGATTTGTATTGTATTGTATTGTATACAAACAAAATGATTCCATCAGCAATTATGTATTTGATTGACGAATTGAAATAAATGCAAATCACACCCATTCCAGAAAATATGCAAGCTTTCGCTTTGATGATTCACGATAGATTGTCTAGCTATGATGTAAGAGATAAACTGGTAAAGATAATTACTTGAGTCATGAGACAACAAACTACAATTGCAACGAGATGTTTTGCAATATACAGGGATTTCCATCGCCAGATAAATTTATCATTAAAGAATGACCTAATATTGATATGGAAGAACATACAACTGTATTGAGATTCAAAGAACTATTCGACTGGAAATATCTAAATCCCAAATACAAGAAAACTAATATATGGTTCACTAAGCACCATCACAGTTTTAAATGGGAGAGTTGATGTATGGAGTGCGAGAGTATTCAAAATATTTGCAATCAATACTTAAATTACTGTGAAATATATGTAGGTAGAGAGAAGCAAAAATTTTTTTTAGAAAGTGTGTGGAATGGGAAAGTAAAAGATATTCAAATAGGATATAATTGTCCATCGTTCAAACAATTATGTAAAACATATGGATACAAATCGATATTCTTCTCTGCAGAGGAAAATTATAAATTAGTGATAACTTGAGCAATGTCGTCTGACTGCGGTGAAGCAGATTATGATGATTCTCCTCCTGAATCCCCAATAGATATTATATGAGTACTATGGCACTATTAGGGATGAGAGAGAACTGCAGACAAACATGTAACATTTAGAATTAAAAATGTTTTTGAAATGTAAACCAATATTTCGTAAAGATGGATCAAGATGACAATGAATGACATGCTCGTGCATACAGAAATCAAAGTGTAAATTGAATATCAGCTAGTTATTTGCACTTTGGAGTAAACTATTTCGACTTTGTTTCGGAAAGAAGTAGTTTTTATATTATAAACATCCTGAGGTTAAAAAAATATATCTACTTAAATGTCTTATACACCCTATACTCACAAGTGCTATGAATTGGAAGTTATGCTCGGATAAATTTAAAGTGGTGTGTATATATTTGAAACAATTGTTTATTATCAGCTATTTTTTTTTGGAGCAGGGTTTAAAACTATGAAAAGAAAATTTGTTTTTCTAAGAAAGGAATTAAAAAAAAAAAAAAACAGGAATGCTTTAACGTTAATGAATCACGAAGAATATTTCCCATGAATCATTTTTAGCTGAATAATTTTATACTCGATTCGAATTGGTAAACTTATGGCATTTTCAAATGTCTGAAGAGGTACGAAACCATTATGTTTAGAAGTCTACAACCTTAACAGTGGTACCACCCCTTGACCACGCTCATAAGCTCTAAAGGTTTAACTTCAATGATTTTTCAGTGTTAAAAACCTCACAACTGAGATCTCAGAGTTTGTAAGCTTGGTTCCAACAACCCTCTCCAGAAACGCTTTAGCCTTATAATACCCTTTAGATGTTTCGCGTATCTCTTTTCACAAAGCAGGCAGCCAAGGCTACCCGGAGCACACTGCTAGTGCTCAGGTCAGGTCAACGACTTAACCGTCAATCACACTAAAGTGAAAATGTCTTTCTATCTGGTTGCAAATTCTCTAGTAATATATTATGTTTTCTACTCAATAAATCTAATAATCGCTTTCCAGCATCCATTACGCAGGAAAATATACAGAAAATAAAACAACGAAATTTTACACTATTTCGAAACATACTCAGGATTTTTATCAAAATATACTATTATTTATGAAACAAGCTCTATTCCACATACACACCAACCTTTACAAAAAAAAATTTAAAAATATCCTATACAGTAGAATTCTAACCATAGTGAAAACATACTCGTATACATTAACGGAATATATTTGTATATGTTTAGTGCAAAATATGAATAACTAAGTACCTAAATTACTTCACAGCATATTAATTGAATACAAGAATCTTATAATTTAATAGAATTTATGTTAATTAAAAGGTTTACATAAATATTGGGTGATACTTAATATTATGAATAATGATAGATCATTATATTAAACAGTTATTAATTGAAAGCTTCCAAAAATAATAAATAACAACATTTCCTTTAAAAATTACAACTATTCTTAGAAATCCATAAAACCAGAATATCACTAACCATTAATAATTTCATTATTTGGATTATAGTAAGTTCCTTTTTTTTTGTAAATCTGTACCATATGATTTATATATTTTAGCATTATATAATTGTTATTCATTATTTCCAGGATTTTGTTAGTAGAGAAGTTTGTTTAGAGGTATGGGGTGAAGAGTTAAAGATGTTTGAAAGTTGTGGGTGTGGGAAGGAAAGGGGTGTTTTCCTTTCTGACTTTCTGGTTTGAGGGGAGAAATCTTTCTTCTTGACCATTTACATAGGAATTTGAAGATTTTTTATAAATAGGGGTTTAGCCTCTATGCCCTGTTCCACTGTTTCCAGTTGTTTGTCTCTGTGGTTCGCATTGCGATGTCACGCTCCTACGAAGATTTTTTTCTTGGATTTTGTAGCCAAGACTTTGAAAGATAATTTTAATTTGAATTACCCTTATGATATAACGAAAAGTTCAGATCTTTTGTATCAAATTTGATAGTTTCTTTGGACGGCAAAGAAGGTATTCCCACACTGCAAACAATGCTCATGGCAGTGCTCTCCTCAGGGCAAACACAGTCACCTGCGATGTCGTATTCACTTCAAACTACAGTGCTGCCTCTGGCATCAACTTCACTTCAAACTGCAGCACCATCATCGGCAGCAACTTCACTTCAAACCGCAGTACCGCCTCCGGTGTCGACTTCACTTCGAAGTACAGCACCGCCTACAGCATCAACTTCACTTCAAACTGCAGCACCATCATAGCAGCAACTTCACTTCAAACCGCAGTACCGCCTCCGGTGTCGACTTCACTTCGAAGTACAGCACCGCCTCCAGCATCAACTTCACTTCAAACTGCAGCACCATCATCGGCAGCAACTTCACTTCAAACCGCAGTACCGCCTCCGGTGTCGACTTCATTTCGAAGTACAGCACCGCCTCCAGCATCAACTTTACTTCAAACTGCAGCACCATCATCGGCAGCAACTTCACTTCAAACCGCAGTACCGCCTCCGGTGTCGACTTCACTTCGAAGTACAGCACCGCCTCCAGCATCAACTTCACTTCAAACTGCAGCACCATCGTCGGCAGCAACTTCACTTCAAACCGCAGTACCGCCTCCAGCGTCGACTTCACTTCACACTGCAGCGCTGCCTCCGGCGTCGACTTCACTTTAAACGTCTCCAGTGACGACATCACTTCCAAGAACATCAGCTTCGATCATTGAAGGTATAAATTTAACAACATCAAAATCAGCTGAGCAATGCCTGCAAAAGCTAAAAATATGTCCTTGTTGCACTGCATTAGATTTAATGGTTCTCCCATTAATGATGTGTGGATAGATTTTTATAACAGTGATTTATTCCAAGACCTAGAAGAATTTTTACATTACAATTTTCTGTTTTCACCTGCTCCAAGCCTGCCACCTCCTGATCTATTATTACCCGAATTAACACAATGTCATTTAATATCCCCACCTCATCCTTCATTTACAGAACCACCTAACAAAATAAGATATAGTCCTGTATTATCACCTATAACACCGCCTTTACCTGCTTCATCACCACCACCTGTTGTTCCCGTAAAGTGATGTAATTTGAGTTTATCTCTTAATGCTAAACAAAAATTGTAGTGAATATATAAACTTACAGTGTTTAATGATTTTCAGTTGTAATATGATGAACAAGTTTAAATGATTTTTAGACATAACATGATGTGATGTTTTTTCAAGTTTTGAAGTTTCGTAATGATTTTCAGGCATAATATGGTGACGAATTTGTAATGATTTCAGACGTAACGTGATGTGAGATTTTAAATGATGTCTCATGATTTTAAAGTTTCGAATGATTTTCAGTTGTAACTTGATGTGACGTTTTCAAAGATGTCTAATTATTTTTAAGTTTTTAACGTAACATCGATAAAATTTTGTAAACTTTGAATGATTTTTATGATTTCAGATGAAACATGGTGTAAAGTTGGTAGACTTTGTAATGAATTTAATGATTTCATGCGTAAGTTGTTTCATGATTTAAAATATCTTTAATGATTTTCAGCCATAATACAATGCGATTTTCATGATTTCTGCTGTAACATGGTGAAACGTGTAGACTTTGTAATAATTTTAATGATTTCTTATGTAAATGGTGAGAAGTTTTTACAGTTTAATGATTTTTATGAATTCAGTCTTAAATAGTTGAAAGTTTATAAACGTTGTAATGATTATAATGATTTCTGATGTAAAGGAGGAAAAGTTTTTACAGTTTTAAAGATTTTTATGATTTCATTCATAAAAGGTTGGAAAGTTTGTACACTTTGTAGAGATTTTAATGATTTCTGACATAAATTGTAATAATTGTTTACAGTTTGTAATGATTTTAATGACTTCTGACGTAAGTGGTGCAAAGTTTTTACTGTTTTTAAGATTTTTATGATTTCAGTCCTAAAAAGGTGGAATGTTTGTAAACTTTGTATTGATTTTAATGATTTCAGGCGTAAAGCTGTCTCATGATTTGAAAGTTTTTAAAAATTGTCAACTATCTGTAACTGCATGTTTAAAAAATGTTTTTTTTTTTTATAAATTCCAGTGGATGTAAAAATTTCAATGACTTGTTATTTATTAGTTTTCATTCCTCATGTCACTATTTTGCGAATCATTGCTTGGGTCTGAAAATGAAGTAGTACACATAAATTCTTATTTTTCAGGATAAATTTCGTTTTTGAATGTTTTTCTAAACAAAAAAAAGACATTTAATATTCCTGCAGAGAAATTTGAAAAAATGTTGGTCAATATTATTTGGACTGAGTTAGTAGCAGTGATGGTAAGCTGTTCAGGTTTAGTTCTTCAAAAGATTTTGTCAGGTAGGCAGGTGCTTGCTACCTCTCACGGGAAATACAAGTTTCTCGCATAAAGACAGCTCAAAGTCCGCTTACTTCTTCGTGAGGGAGAAAGGAACAAGTTTATTCCTTAAAGTATGAATTTAAAACTAACAATTCCATCAAAGAAATTTTATGGAACAATTTTGAAGAAATCTAAGGATTGGGGAAATACAATAAAAAAATGTTTGTGGAAAATTATACCACTGAATGAATGAAACTAGGGGAGTTGTAGAGTATCGAGAAAGCCTCGTTGGCCGAACTCAAGTTGTAACACAATGCTCAGACAGGAAAGGGGTCAGTGGTCTGACAAAAATACCTTTTGAGAGCCATTTATACAAGCTCTTCTCTGCACAGCATGGCTAAAAGAATGCTTCCAGATGATCTTCTACCTCTACAGCAGCAAGTGGCGAATTGCATCGATATTTACTTGCAACAAACTATTTTAACAAGACCTCTATACTTAAAAATATTTTACATACAAAACAAAGTCATAATGCTGGGGAATCAACATGCTGATGTCTGCTGCTAAAACACACATACTTTATACAAACATAAATATCTTTGTATGTGTTATTAAAAAATTCAACTATGTCTCAATTCACTCATTATTTTATTGATTTAATTACATAGCAGGAATGTGAAATTTCAATATGAGAGAGAGCATGTTTAAAATAAAATTGAAACAAATTATTATTTAACATAGAATATTATAATTCAAAGAGAATGTATTATATTTTCCTATACGATGGTGTAGCCATTAACCTCCCATGGAATCTTTGAGAGACGTCTACATGCCATACAAATTTTACTCTGCTATGCACAAATATTTAACAGATTAAATGTTTTCAATGTGTCTTTTATGTTCCCCTGAATGTAAATATATCTGGTTTTTATGTAAGTTTGTTGTAATGTAATTTTTCAAAAGATATAAATTTTTTAAAATTATGAATCGCCTAACTGGAAGTATACGTTTTTGCAAATCGTGTTCTTTGAATACTTAAATTATATAAAAAGTCTTTAACTCTCTTAAAATTGAGTGAGTGAAAATATATCTTATGTGAAATTATTCGTAATTTCACTGCTTTGTATGGATATTGTTAAATTACAAACTATATTGGGGAGTATACTTGACACATAAAGTTTCTTGTAAGTTTGTGAATTAAGAATCAGGTAAGGATTAATTGCTAGAGAAGAGGAAAATTATTTTATCAGAAGGACTTGAAAAAATAAGTAATTTTTTTCTTCGATGCCATTACTACAATCAAGCCAGTATTTGGGTTGGAGAGAGCGACAAACCATCTTCTGGAAGGGTCAACGCACCAAGTAGAGTCTAAGCTTGGTGAGTAGAGAGGTGCGAGGTATGCAACTAGGCAAGGAAAGTTCAAATTCGGGGGTAGAGAGGAGTATTGCAAACAGGTTAACGCTTCGGGAGAGTTCAACATTCGCGGCCTGAGGGGAAGCAGCTAGACAAGCAGCCAAGCAGGCGTCCCTCGAGCTGGACAAAGACATTCTCGGAGCTAGTGGTTAGGGAGGGTGGTCGGGGGAAGGAGCTCATAGTACTGGGCAGGGCACAGGCCCTTCCAAAACGTCCAGTGCCATCTTAGTTTGTCGACAATCCTCGCTCTATACACTTAGATACCTGGTTCTGCTCTTAGGGAATAGCTCTTCACCGGCCAGTGCGACGTCTGCCGGTCTCCTTTGTCACGACCAGGGGGTAGGCGATATGTGGACCCGACCAGCGAACTTCGGCCAGCGGGTTTCAGCTCTCATTAAACATTTTCATCGAATAACATCTGGTCTCGGCTTCACCTATCGTTTATTGCGATATTATATGCCCATTTTAATATAATATTTTTATCTTTTTACTATTAGGAAAATTTTGGTGTTTTAAAATTTTAACGTAAATTAATATTGATTTCTTCGAGGAAGTATGTGGGCATTTATTTGAAAATTTCACCGACAGGTGTGTTAAAAGTGAATTATTTTTATATTCATCTTTTTACAACAGTAAAATTGAATTTTTCCAGGGAAGTGAAAGTAGTGTATACATAATTATTTGAAATGGGGGAAGTTTTTGTTCAGTATTTGTTTGTCCATGCTATTATTGTGAAAAGTTGACTATGGGTTTTCCTGCTTAAATAGGGTGTTATTAATAGCAGCTTGGTAGGGATATATTTTGCCTTCGGTTAAAATTTAATTATTTCATATCACTTTGTTTGTGTAAATGTGCTTCCATCATTAAGTTATCAGAACTGTGGCAAGGGGTAAGAATGTTTTCATTTTTACATAGAAATAGGTTCTGCAATTACTTTGAAAATTTATTTTGCATGGAAATATTTGTTTCATATATTACTTGCATCGTAAATATAATTATTATCCATTTGTGATAGTCACCTCTCTTTCCGAGTAGCTATAACCTCAGTCGCCCGCCAGGTGACGGCTGCGCTCCACGTCTCTAGTCATGCTCCCGACACACCGCTTATAAGGCATTGCCTCACTAACCTTACAGCTAACCGGACATGTTTTGGGAGAGCTGCTTGTACGATTTCATTTATTCCTACGTTTTTTCAATTAGTTTTTAATGTGTCGTTTAGTTATATTCTTATAATACATGTATATATATATATACATTTATATATTCATCGCCATCAACCGTAACTTGATTTCTTACAGGATAGCTGGGGTCCATTTTAATTTTTTATTTGCCATTCGATGTGCCCTCCCTGTAAATTATATTACTAGCATACAGGAAATCGTATTCACATATCTTTTCATTTTATTCATTATATGTTTACTACTATGTCATAACCTCTGTCACCTGCCAGGCGATGGTCGAAGCAGACGTGTCTTAACCCTCGGTTGCCTGACAGACCGCAAGGAACTTAATTCCTATATAACCGTTCCTCAACACAAGCCCAACTAATTACAATGCCAGAGCTCCGAGGGTGAATATCTACAATGCCACTCCCCTAAAATTAATATTACCCAACACAAGCCCACCTCAGTACACCAGAGCTCCGATGATCAACATCTACCATGCCCTTCCCCAAAAATTAATATTACACAATACCTATATACCCCTTCCCCAACACAAGCCCACGTCAATACAATGCCAGAGCTCTGAGGGTCAGCATCTACCAGTGCTTCCACCAAAAATAAATAAATAAAATGAAGTGACTTAGCACACCTTTGCACCAAACTGTGCACGAAAGTTAAAAATGTTTTATCAAACCAGTTTTATGGAGACACTTTGATCAAATTTCACTGATAACATTTTATCGCATTAAGACTAACGTATTAACGAACATATTTGATCGGATTAAGATCGGATTAAGATTTAATCCGATCGATTAATTTCATATCAATTTGGTATCAAATCGATAATCCAATTAATCAAATGTGAAGTGGGATCACCACGTCCCAACTACTGCAATAGTACGACGAGTACAACAATACAGCGCGACATGTCACAGCATGGCGAAATATCGTATTTTATTTTATTCAGTGTTAATAAAAACCTCCGACGTTATCTGTACAAGTATTGCTCTTGAAGGGACCACGGTGGCTGAGCGGTTAGCCTGCTCGCCTTCCACCATGGCGAATAGGGTTTAATCCCGGCCGGTTCACCGGATTTCCGCAAGTAGGAATCATGCTGGACGGTACCGTTGGTCGGCGGGTTTTCTCAGGGATCTCCCGTTTCCCCCACCCTTTCATTCCGGTGCCACTCCGTACTCACTTAAATCAACATCATCAGCTCTCAAGACCTCTCTGATAAGAGCCGCCGAAATCTCTTTACCTCAGTTCATTACACTTGGCTGTTGGAAGATAATCCTAAAACGCAAATCACCCAAATAATGAAAAATGTACTTAAAAGTAATCGAAACGTGATTTGTCGCCAAGTTAGTTCCTTTATTGCTTACTATGATAGAAAAACACGCTTTTTTTTTGTTTTGTTGTATTTGCATTTTTTGCACACCACGATGAGCCCAACAAGTATAAATATAATATTTTGTCATTGTGCGTGGCCTGCGATTATGTCGGGATGACCTTAATGCCTATTGGCTGTTAAAAGTTTTTCTTCATAGCAGGTCTCTTTTGTACTATTGTGACTCCAGCACCACTAAGCTTTTTCTATGCCCGAACTCTGTTGCTACATATCAGAATGTTCCGCCGCGTTAGCCTCTGTGAATATCCGTGCGACGTTAAACAATTACTTCGAATGTATTGAGATTCCCTCGCAACAATATTTTATTCTTTTTTAATAGTTTTACTAATGGAGTTAGGAAAGTATTTCCTAATTCATTTGACGAGAGACTAAACAGCTGTAGAAATGAACATTCAAAGCAACATTTGCGGTTACTGCTCGGTTAACTCGCCTCGGCCTTGAGACTCTGAAATAGATATAAACCGGTAAAGAAAAAGTGCTCAATTCCTTCGGAACCCGGGTGGATGTATTATGACTAGGTCCACCTAATTTTCGCGAAGAGATTTACGCAAAGGCTAGACTCCAATGTCGGGAGATAGTGTCTTACCTGTCTGAGCCAATTAGGATTAGGTATTTCCGATACTGATGACAGTGATTCGCGGTATAAACCTGCAATTCGTGGCAGTTAAAATCACCCAATCCCGAAAGTGGATCTGAGCTTCCAAATTTTGTAGTACAAAAAGTCCTGAAATTTTTTCTCGAAAAACAGGAGGCCCTAATTATGGCTTCTCACGAAGCCAAAATCCGTTGAGCAAATAATGTCGCAAAGAATATCCAGTGGGAATTGAAGTGTAGCATACCGATAATTGTTCTTTTCAAATATTTTGCCGATATCTCTACCTGCTCATTTCTGCCGTCAGCTGTGATGTATAGGAGTGGGTGAAAGTTTCATTTCAACAGCGCTCCTTATAACCAAGTTACACCGCTCCCATTAAGGGTCCTATGAACTGAAATATTTTCTGTGAAATCATTGTTTGAGCGTAAACGCGTGTCTCCGTAAATAAATGTTCTGTAAACACGACGTCTTGTCAGAAAGGATAAAAATCAATTGTCTACATAGAAGTGCATTTACATTTATCATATTAAGTGTATTAATGGGAAAAAAATTTCAAAGTGTTAAAATATCGCATTGTTAAGCTTGCCTATGAAGTTTCTTTAAAAGGTAAGATAAAAGTACGATTATGCGCAGGTAGTATGATTTGTGGACTTTCATCGCGTGTAATAAAGTCCCACAGTTACAGATCTAGTTTACACCGTAAAGCGTTAGGACGGAAACACTCCACGCCATGCGCGTAGGAGCGATGAGGCGCTAGGCGTGCGTGTTAGTGTCACCCGTATCGCTCCCTCGCTTCTTGACCTTAGATGCACAGTTACGTAGTTATCTTAAGTAATGATAATCTATAGTAGTAGATAGCACAAGTTCTTTCGAAGGTAGAGCATCGGTCTTCGGAGTTGTATCTACTCGGTCACCATGTTGTGACGTCGTACTGTGGCCATCTTGGATGACGGTGACATTGATAATGCGATGTCCTTTAAATAACGTAAGTCGTAAATTCTAGAAAGATTGCAAAATTTAATGTTGGTATAGCAAAAATTGCAAATCTAAAAATTCCAAGATTCAAAAAATATTTGAATACATTTTAGATAATTTTGTAAAAATATGAAACATTTACAGGCAGTACGTCAAGGATTCGTGAATTGTAAGCATTGTGGAGCATGTCCGCTCCCAGTATAATGAGCAGACGACTGACCCTGTCATTGTTTTCCAATAGTTATTTAATTGGCTACCCTCCACTCCACACTGCAGTGACATGGAAACAGAAAGCGATTCGGAGAGAAGTATTACTGTCGCTTGTGTCGATAGTAGTCGTAATTACCCTGAAATTTGTGTAACCTTTCCCAGAGCAACGCTACTTGCTACCATACCCGAATTAACCTGACTTTTACGTTATAGCCTTAAATCATAATTCAACATCTGCGAATGCAAAGTGATTTTGACTCAATTCTACATTCATTTACTTTCTTATAAACAATTTACCTGTATTGTTTTGATATTTTACTGATTATGTATCCTTTATCATCGGAATAATAATCTTTCTGTTAAGAATTCTATGTTAATTTTTATATTTTACCTGTAGATACTAATATAGAAATATATTTTACAACTCAAATACATAATAATACATTGTAAATTTCTAAAACAATGAATACACAGCATATACATATGTGGGTGTGATACTAATTCAGGTCGAGTTCTGCTGGCGTTAGCATGAATGACATTGAGTATATACACAGGCCTTCAGGTTGTAACTCGCAGTGGTTGGGCAAGATAGCAGGAGGTGAATCATTTGAAACAAATAGTATAGGATTTTCCACTATAAAATTCTACCCAAACCACTTATACACATGAGCGTTTCTGTCTGATGACGAACGGAAAGAAAACTTACCTCCAAAGGAAATATTTGTAAGAAATAGGCTGGCTGTATTATTTGTATTTTGAGAAGAAATTTGTACAAATAGTAGTATTTTTGTTTATAATTGTTAATATCGTGCGTCAAAAAAAGTGAAATAAACTGTTAATGCTATATAAATTCTCAGAGAGTTATATACTGCTATTACTGTAATATTTGAAATAAACCAAATTTGTTTCTTGTGTTATTTTTTCATGTGTAAATTGTGTATTTTGAACACAAATATATCTTCAATTTGAGATTCTTTAGTATTTCTGTATACAGTAAAATATAAATAATTTTGTGGAAGCCCTTGCATATGAAAAATAATATAGACTACCCCCAATAAAAGTAGTACTTCTATTCTGTTATAATTCCAGTATTATATTTGATGGCGTGATTTACATTTGTGGGTAGACACGGAAGGCACTACTGGGTGGGGGCATTTCATACCATACGAACCAGCAACATTAAAAACGTTCGATCTCCATATCAGACATGTTCGAACTTCAAGTAGGTACTTGCACGCGAGTCAAGTAAATCACAGGTGTTTAACATCACTTCTGCCAGCCCTTCGCAACTGGCTCCACCGAATCGCTACGCTTACAACAGGAGTACTACGGCCGTGTCGGTTCAAGGACGTGCCAGCATCACCGCTTCTTCGCCAACCACATGGTTCGTCGGCAAGATTGCAGCTCAAAAGCTGTTTATCTGGGTTCCATACACGGATGTGTTGTTTATACAAGTAGGGGCCAGTTCGCACTCACTGGGATTTAATCCGATGAGAGTAAATTCGGTTACGTGGCAGTTAACATGGAATTTAACATGCCACAGAAGTTCGGAATATCATGGTATATCCCCCCTGACCAAGTGGCTGGGGTTTTTAAAGGAGCGCAAAACATTACAACCGCTGGAGCATGAAGCGATGTGTGATCGGCAGCCCTCGCAGTTTATACAGCACCTTCAGTGTCTGGCAGGGTCTGTTGTACCTGAAGACCTCCCTGGGTTTCTGTTGCTAGAGTTTCTGCCACTATCGATACAAGCGATCCTGATGAACGAACTGTATTATTCTGTGGATTGCTTGGCCAAACTCGCCGATGTCATCACACACACCAATCCGAGACCACATATTGCCGAAGTTATTTCATTTGAGGCCATGTTCAAGACGTTGATGATGATGACGAAGAAGATAGGGGAAATGAAAGCGACTATATAACAAGGAACTGCACAGCTGTAAGTACCAGCAAGAACCAATGACCCCATCGTCACAACCGCTCCCAATCTGCAGTACATTACTTACATTCTCGCCACTACGACATGTCTTGGGGTCTAATGGTACCACTGCCACTTTAGAGAAGAGGTATTGAAGTGTACATTTCCTTGCCAATATTGGATGTAAACTAGCCAGGGGACTAGTGGATGGCTGCTAGCCACCCCTAATGTACTAAGTTAACGTTTTTTGTCGATACGAGTGCTGGTATTTGTGTTTTGCTACAGTCCCGGTTGCCAGGACAGGGGCCAAAGTCAGACTATATACTTTTTGTTGCAAATGGTCCAATAATCACCAGTTATGGCTTTGTTATACTTGCCTTTCATTTTGCGCTCAAACGCAGTTAGGTCTGGAATTTTTTTTTTTTTTTGTTGCACACATAACCAATGTGCCGTTTCAAAATACGTCTCGACTATCAAAATACGTCACGACTATTTTACTGTTGTGTCACCGATAGTGTGCATTTTTTTTTTAAATTTGAAACCTCATTTCAGTACTTAATTCAGTAAAAACGATTGCGAGTAATATTTTATTGTCTTATTACATTTGGAATTTAATTAATGTCATTATTAATGCTGGTATTGTATTTTTGAGCATCTACAATTTATTTGTTAATGTATATTTGTCCGGTGCTATGATATATATCTGCATGACAGATATTTCAGTTATAAAAGTATATGTATAACATTATTTATATATTTCAGTTTATTTAGTCATTTTCCTTCTATAATTTTACCATTTACATATTTTTTGAAATTGGATTTCAATAAATTTTTGTTCTGTACTTTGAATGCTATTCCCGTGTCGCCTGCAGACACGTGTTTCATGAGAGATACTTTCTCTACCAACCAAATATGCAATGCTGCGTAGCAAATTCTTTCAGTCGCCGTCTGAGACTACCACTCCCACTAACTTCCGTGCAGCTGTAGATCTTGCAAATTTTCTCGGCTTATCCCTACCGTTTGGCTCGTGATTTCACATACAGAATGCTCCTTTGTCCACGTGTTATGTTCTTCCGCCTCTGTGCACTTCAGCACATTTAGCCCCTTCTGGACAGCCTGCGACATCTAAAGTCGTAAATCTAAGTTTTTTTCGTTCGGCTTTTGTTTCTACCTTCTGTGTGCTCCGCGAGTTTCTCGTCACTTTCTCTCCAGCCACAGAGTCAGGGTGGCTTGTTGCCCGGCTCTGGTGAATTGTTTTCTTCGGAACGCGAGATTCTTTTTTTTTATGTTATACTTTCATTTCTGTGGTAGCAATGTAGTCTTCAATAGTTTCTTTTTTTGTGTGTGTCGTGTGTGCTTGTTGGTATTGTTTGGCTTTTAACAGCAACATGCATATTCCTTCCTTGGTCAGTAAGACTACTGTTGCTTCGTTTGTTCTCCATCACACACCACGAATTTATTAATTTATTAACTTATACGAATCGCGTTTTTTTTTTTTTTTTTCTCGGGTCCTCCACCTTCACCTTCACGTTTAGGTTTTCGGATTCACATTCCCGGATTACCTGGCCCAGCCTTGAATGCCTCTTGGTTTTGAGGTTCTTGGTTGAATTCCTGATGTATGGGTACATGCAACCATTGAGAATTGTCCTCTGGTTGAATTATGTGCACCTATCTCCGATTCTCTAGTTACCAGGGAAATGTGTGCTAAACCACATGCCCATCTCTGCTCACTCAACTGCGACGTGCTAGCCATCAGGACAGCTAAGTTACAACGGCACATCACCTACCAAATGTTTCTTATATTATTAATAATTACCACACGCTTGTAATTATAATAATTACATTTTTTACTGTTTCAATATATTTTGGTGTTAATTTCAATTTTTGAACAACCAATTTCACTTTATTCGTCTTGTGATTTGTTTTGAGTAATGCCTTTCTCAATTCAATATGATTTATTAGCATTAATTATCAGGGATGTATCCCAGGGTCAAATTAAGTTTTTTTCCTAATTGATAACATTTTGAAGTTAACATAAAATAACTGTGTATATTACTCGTTCTTTATCGAGTTTATTCGATTTATAAAAAAATATATTCGCAATATCGAGAAATTGGATTCAATATTGTAAACTGAGTTTTATGTGCAGTTAAACATGTTGTATTGATATTTTTTGCTTTACTTTCCAAGTTTATATATATTTCGTCCATCGTTTGTTAAAGATCTTCTTATTCAGTAATCATAAACTTGTTGATAGTTTGATTGGAAAATAATAAATTCTAAGAAAATATTTATTTAGTAATGCTCAACCGCATTAATAGACAAAAACAGTCTTCCCCTGGGACTTTATATATGTTTATTTTTACAAGTAAGCCTTTTATATTTATAATTTTGTATTATATTCTCTGTTTTGTGTCATGTACGGTCATCCAGAATCATAATGTATTAATGCTTCCGATTTGGATTTTATGAGCATATTTTGTTAATAATTATCGCTCCATTTATGTTTCTTTGTGCCAGGTCCTTTGGAAATTATATTTATTTATTTTGCCACTTTGTTTCTTGCGATTTTGTGGGATTTTGTTTGTTGTTTGTGCCAAGGAATCGGAACATTTCTGTGTTGTTGAAAGTCGATCTATTTCATTAGTGTCTTAACTTATGGTCGTACATGGGCACACCTAAGTAGATATAAAATACCGACCTTAGCGCAGCGCACTAAAATAATCTGAAAATCAAGCAATTTATATAAAAAATCAAGTAATTTGATCAATTTCATGCAACTTTTGTATGGTTCTAGAAACCTCAACTTTCTACTCTCAAAAACATGCAAATATATGGTAAAATCATGAAAATTTAAGCTAAAAAAACTTATAATTTTCATTTTTCCAAAGAACCGCCATGCAGGATTTATGCTAGTTCTAAAACAGCTAATGTTAAGCTGAAATCATGCAAATTAAGCCAAAATCAAATGAAATGTTACGAAAGATTCAAATTAATAGAATTTATATATCTTTTTCAACAAAACTGTAACACTAATAAGACTCTTTAAAGTCTAAAAAAAAGTCTAGAAATAAAGAACCATAACCATTACTGATTACATAATCCCATTAATCACAACAATCCAAAGCATAAACATCTTCCTTAAAATTATAAAATTTATATGATCTTATATCAGTTTTATATATTTTTAAAACAATTTTGGAATGAAAAATGTCCTATTCTTTATCAATGGAAGTTGATGATTGATAAATTCTTATCCAATATCCCAAAGTTCTAAATGTTCTATAATTTGATAAATTTATTATGTTTAGAATTTTATATGTGTTTTATAAAAAAGTAATACTATGAGAAAATTTCAGTTAGAATTATGATTTTTATTCGATCACATAATTCTTCTATATCTGAGAAAAAAAAATCGTAAATTTTTTTAATGTAACCACTCGACTATAAGTCTTAAATATTGTATTAGAATATTGAAACATTTTGATGTTTCATCAACGTATTAATAAAAAAAATTATATAACTTCAGTAATTCTTTCTTTGAAACAATCATAAGTTAGATTCCTTTTACTAATTAAAATAACGTACACACTGTTTTTTCTTCAAGAGCTTTATTAAAATCAACACACATTTTAATGTTTGTTTTATCTTTAACTACAGTAATTTTTCTATATAAACAATCATTAACATAAAACGATTTTCGACCCCAAAATGAATAATAATTGGCACCTCCATCAAAGTCCTTAGTTGGATTATAATATAGCTAATTATATCTATTTATTGTGAAAAGCTGGAAAAGGGAAAGTGGAAATAGAGGAAATAAGTAGGGAGGGGGATTAGGATAAAGTGTGATGGAAAGGGGGAAAAGGAGGAAAAATTTGGAGGAAAGGGAGTAGGTTAAAAGGAGGAGAAGGGTAAAAGGTGTTTGGAGGAATTAATCATTCACTACTTATTTAATATTGTTACTAAATCAACTGATTGATCTCAATCAAGTGTTTCATTCATAGTTAATATTTGCCAACTCGTACAAAAACTAAAATAAAATGACTGGAACAGTATCTGAATTCTCGACGACATGTAGTGGAGGGAGATGTAGGGAAACTCAAGTATTTTTTACATAAAACTACTAACCCCCAAACTCTCTTATAGGGGTAAACATCTCAAGTTGAGGCACTCTCCCTCAACTTCACAATTACCTGTACACCACAGCTTCTCTTCAGATGCACCTTATCGTCTACTGAACACTGCATTAAAATTAAATATCACCATCCTACATCTCCTCCCTAACCATGTCTGAAAACTTCTGCATTGTCATTTGTCCCAGTTACTGGTCTCTATCAAATTCTGCTGGGGGCGTTCTACCACAAGGCACTTCCTACTAGGGCGACATTGAAGCCCAAAACTTGATCATTTCATCAATTGTAGGTAGAGCGAAACACACTTTCACTGCATCCAATTTAGGAAAAAGGTAAAATTTAAAAACAAAATAAATAATTTCATTAAATAAAATAGTTATTAAAATTGGTAGCTTCTTTAAAATTAACCAGATTCTTAAAAAGGGAGGTTAGAATTAACTGCGATGTTTTCAAAAAATGTTAAAATTTAATTTGAACAACCAATAAATATAATTTATACAAAAATAAATTTTTACATAAGGCAAATAAACAAAAGTACTTTGGCAGTGCACTTTGGTAACAAAATGGAAGGAATTTAGAAAAAAAATAGATTCTTTTAAAATCTAACTAATAATCATCTGTAACATAACTATTAAAATCACACACATAATTTCTTACGAATTCTTCATTGTTTTAAAATTATATTTAATTAGAAAACATATATGTTACTAGAATTTCGACTTGGGTATAATACACAAATTATTGATTGCAATATATTCCTCAACAACAACTAAAAATAATTTCACATTCGAGATACAGAAGTAATGAAAAATAATGATAAAATATTTGTTAAAGATAAAGGATATACACTAACAAATGAACTTACTATTTTGTTTACAAAAGAAAAAGAAAAAGATCTCATGGGTGGATACACTGATAATGACTAGAAAATTACAGAGATTGGTTTTTATCAACAAACGCAATATTTCAAGAGCATGATCCAGATAATCAAGAAAAATCGTATAGAGGTTGAAATATATAAATAGGCCAATTTATAAAAAATATATAAAAAAAT
The DNA here is from genome assembly GCA_029891345.1 of Dryococelus australis. Classification (NCBI taxonomy): domain Eukaryota; kingdom Metazoa; phylum Arthropoda; class Insecta; order Phasmatodea; family Phasmatidae; genus Dryococelus; species Dryococelus australis. Next base: position 122,871,129 of record CM056998.1, read on the forward strand.
TCACATTCAAATTCAGCACCAAACACACCAGAAAGAATGATTTCTCTAAATTCTCCTGAATCTGGAGAAGGTATAAAAATAACATATTGGATGAATGACGTTAGAAAATTACTTGATAGATTACTAGTTATACATGTTGAAGGAAATGCTGCATTTATTACAATGAAAAAGTAAACATAATGAATATGATAAACAATAAAATTTCTGATTTTGTTATTAATAATTCGAAAGGATTGCCTCATTTTATAAGAGTTCTAAATGTAATTCAGCATTAATTTTGGAGTTTTGAACATCACGTCAAAGGTGTAATAAATCGGGCATTAAGTAATTTAAATTTACCCGAAATTGTGGTCAAATTACAAAACTAAACGAGAGCCTATAACAAAGTGACAATGGCATTACTGAACTAAATGAAGCGTGTAAATGTCACGATATTGCTTATAGAGACTACAAATATTTTGAATCAAGACACGAAAATAATACAGTTTCACAAAAACAAGCAAAAGAAATTATTTTAGATAAAAATACTCAAATTGGTGAAAAAATTGCTTCTGAAGCTATTGCTTCAAAAATGTTGACAAAATTGAAATTTGGATGGGGAATTAAAACATTTAATTGATTATATATATTTTTTTTACTTATGTGAAACAAAGTAAAATATATTACTTTTGATATACCCATTGATCAATTAAGAGATTTGGATATAGATAATTTTTTAACAAAAGATTTACTGGAGAAAAAATTAAAAAAATTTAAAGGAGGTAAAGGTTTCTTACAAAAAAAAAACTGAAAATGGGTTACATCATGGACGATTTTTACCAATTTTAAGTGTGCTTGGTGCTTTAGCAGGAGGAGCTACTGCAATGTATAAATCTGTTGAAGAAACAAAATAAATAGAAAAGAACTAGAAGAACAACAAAGACACAAATTGGCAGTCAAAAATAAATCAGGAAGTGGTTAAGTTGCAAAAAAGAAGGGAAGACCACAAAGAATTTGAATATATACCCACAATCTTACATCGGCATTGAAATATTTGTAAAAATACTAAATATTAAAATTTTCAGAAATATTTATACAATTGAAAAATTACCAAAAATTATGAACCAAAATGAATGTGCTATGGTTAATCTCGACATTTAATCAAATATCGGAACTCATTGGGTTTGTTATTTTAAAAATAATAATGATGCTTACTATTTTGATTCATGTGGAGGCAATATTTCTACTATTTAAATTAATTATTTCAAAAACAGAAATATTTATTACAACGATGATCGAATTCAGAATTTTAATTCAGTTATATGCGGACAATTATGTTTAATTGTATTACATCTTTTTTAATGTTCTAATTTCTTTGTTATTAAATGATAGATAAATTTGGTAAACTATTAATCAAATGTTTAAAAAAATCTTTTTTGCAGTAATGCTCATGCTTTAACAACATAATATGTAGATTCACAATGCCATTCGGATATTTCTGATTTATAAAGTTAACTGAGCACTTGTTTTAATTATACAAAATCTTATGTTTCTTTTTTACGACATAGAGTTGTTAATATTGATGATCCTAGAGATGCTAAAGATGTAGTCAATAAAACATTTTTTAATAAATAAATAGCTGATTATGCTTCAAAACACAGTAATATTGTTTCTGCTTGTGCATTAAAATAAAGAAGTAGATTCTAGATATAAAACTATTGTTTTTGATTTTGTATTAAAATTATATGTAGATACAAAATACAATAATATTCCCTCTGATTATACATTTAAGAAAGAAAAAAAAGATGTAGATTCCAAATATAAAACTATTGTTTCTGATTGTGCATTAAAAAAATGTATATTCGAATTATAAATCTGTTGTTTCTTAGATTCAAAATACCATAATTTGTTTCTGATTAAACATAAAAAAATATATAGTATAAAAATTTAAAACAATTATTTCTTATTATGCATAAAATCATATGTATATTCAAATTACAATAATATGACTTCTGACTAGGCATTAAAAAAAGATGAAGATTAGAACTATAATACTATTGCTTCTGGTTATGAATTAAAGAATATAGGTAAAATAAAAATATAATATTATTGTTACAGTTTACAAAATCACCTTGTAAAGTTTTTGTTTACACAAAAGAGTATGTTTCTCTTCATAATCATAGAATTAATAATATGGCAGATCCCGTACATGGAAAAGATGCAGTCAATAAAAGATTTTTTGATAAATAAAAAGCTAATAAATTACAAAATTTTAACCAATCAGTTTTGAATTATTGTGATACACTTGTTGAATCAAAAGTTGAAAAAAGCAAAGAAATTATGATAAAGAAATAGATGATAAATTGCAAAATGCAAAGCAAACAGTTTTAAAAATGTAAATAAGGAAAATCATATATAATTAATTTACCTGCAAAGTGAAATAAAAAAAAAAACTAATGTTTTAACTATCAAATTTTCTTTATTAAAGACTGCAATAGGAATATTTGTGAAATAAAAAGATTTTATATATATATATATCCAATTGAATGGAGAATATTTGGTGTTTGAAGTGTAACAAAGTTACTAAAAATAGTAATATAAAAATTGAAAATATTAAATATCAATGATTAGTTCAGAAAAATAAATGTTCTATATGTAATTCAAAATAATCAACATTTAAAAAAACTTCCCAATGCAAGAGAAGCAATAATTAACGAATTATATAAACCAGCAAGAAGAAATTTTCCAAGAAGAAAAGTAATATCTTATGGAATTGATTATTTATGGCAAATTGATCTTGTTGAGATGGATTCTGGTAGTTTAACAGGCATATCAGATATAAATAATGGATAAAAATATATTATGATAATTGTCGATGTTTTTTTTAAATATGCATTTTCAACACCAATTAAAGATAAAACTGCTAAAAATACAGCTAATGTTTTAGAAACTTTAATAATAAAAAAGAAAACCAAATAATATACAAAGTGATAACTGCTCTGAAATTTATAACTACGTATTTTCAGAACTTATGCAAAAATTTAATATTAATCATTATTATACATCTAGCAGATTAAAAGTTTGTGTTTTTGAAAGATTTTATAGAATAATAAAAAATAAAACGTTTGTTTAAATGGCAATACAATAATACAAAACAGATCTATGATCATGGAAGCAATTGGAGTTAATAATAAAAATGAATAAAATTAAATTCAAATACAAAACATGTTTACTAAACCGAAATACAAAGTTGGTGATGCTGTTCATGTTTGCAAGATTAAACAAATTTTTTTAAAGGGCTTTGCTGGTAATTGTACAACAGAATTATTTACTATTATTAAAGTTTTAAATTCTGATGTTCTAACTTATAAATTAAAAGACAATAAAGGAGAAGAAATAAAAGGTAGTTTTTATAAATACAATGTAATGAAAACTAACTCTCCTGATGAACATTTAATCGAAAAAGTCTTAAAAACAGTAGGAGATGAAATTTATATTAAATGGTTAGGTTTTGATACATAGCTTTTGGATTAATTAAACTGATGTTGTGTGATTTTAAAAATATTTTTTATAATTATATTATTCAAACTAAAAAAAAAAACAACGTTCGTTGTTTTAATGTTTGTTTTAATGCTTGTTTTATCACATGCTTTAACATTAATTCTAAGCTTGTTTTTATGTTCATTTTAACATTCGTTTTAATGTTCACTTTAACACTTGTTTTAATGTATACATGTTTTCAAAAAAAAATTTACATTTTATAAAATTTTTCGATTTTATTTCTATACTTTCCTTCATTCATTTATTTTACTCAAATCAAATGTTATTAAACCATAATATTCAACCCAACATTTTGCACAAATTTCTTTCCTTTTTTATATGATATGTCCCCTCCAACAAAATCACTATAAATATTATTTAAATTACTATTATCTTGTTTAAATGTACACAAAAAATTTCTAATGATCTCTTACCAATTGTTTGGGTATTTTTTAAAAGTTAGTGCTAAATGACATATATCTAAATTTTATATCTTCCTCTTGTGAAATATTCATGGATTATATCTTGACCACCTAAAATAAAGTCATCAATATAACTAGACAATCATTTTCACATTCATCTAAATGAATCATTTCAACAGTCTTATTATAAAAATATGACATGTTTTCTTTAAATATTTTGTATATCACATAAAAATCCCTTTGTAACTAAATATATTTGCTTTGAAATTAAAATTTTTGAGCAAACATACAATTTATTATAATTTAACCAACCATTCTTATAAATAAAATTTATTCTCAAATTAATTTTTACACTATTACTCGGACTTCAAATAATGGCCCTTATATCATCAGGCAAACCGTCGCCATTCTTTTTATTTTTGGAAATTTTTTTGGCACTTAATACACTGACACCCAAGTCAATTTTTTTTAAATTTAATAATAAGATTTTTTATTAAATGGGTAATAAATTATTTTATTTGACAAATAATTATGCTGTACTAAAGAAGAAACTTCATAATGGCATCATTCATAAAGATATATTGATTGCTTTGATTAATTTTCATGCGAAATTTTGATGTCCAAGTACAAACAACAATAGTATTATGACAATTGAAAAATTTAATGCTGTCGTTGATAAAAATTAGGTTACAACTATTGCTAGATGACAATACGATGTTGAATAATTGAACGATACTCTAATTTCAATTGATTCCTTTCAGTTATAATACTGAACAAACGACAGACAAAGTGAACAATAGAATACCTATTAAATATTAGTTTGATATTAAACTTGACGTTCGATGATCTAATATGCTTGGTTTTGAAAGAAATATGACTATTGAAAAAGACAAATTTGTGGTCGTACTAAGTTACATAATTTTAATCCATTTAAAACAATAAATGTTCTTTGTAACTTTGCATATGGTTAGTTTATAAAATATGACGAATCTAATCATTAATAATCTGATATCGTTGTTGGTTTTCCACCAATAACTATGTTTGGTTTTAGGGATTATATCATTTATGAGCTTGCTTATCCAATTTTTTATAAAATAAATAATGAACATTTTAATCACATTGTTTTAGAAATTAGAGATTTAAATCCAAAACTAATTGATTTTGATGGTGTCGATATCGATATTATTTTAGAAAATAGAGATGTTTAAAATGTAATATAGAAAGATTATAATATAAAAAACTAATTAGAAATTGTACATTTTGATACCCATACGGTAATGTATCTATTCCATTTCCTTGTATAATCCTTTTGTCATCACGATGGCTTAATGATATTTTTTTAAATTCAACTGTATATATTTTGTGGTTTTCATATCTCATTAACTGCATTGTTCTATATAGTATTTTTCATCAAACAAACATTTATTATATTCGTTATATACAATTTTATTGCCAATAGAACACTTCTTTACGCATTTAGATTTTTTGTTTTCTTATCCCCAACTCTGTATGCATACATTTTTGTTCGTAAACCAACAAATTCTTTCGTTATTTTACTATTGCATTCGTATTTCATCTTACCTAAAACTCTCTTTTTTTTGTGGTATGTAATAAATATTGTCATTTGGATAATCACTTGTATGAAATTTATATATTATTGTCTTCATATTTTCGTAAAAGGTCATCTGTTTGATGTTATAATTTAATGTTTCTGTATCTTGATTGCACATTACGAGACTTGAGACTGCTATTAGAAATGTTTTATTTTATCGAAGAACACTGTATATTTCTTGGCGCTATAAAAAATTTTCCTCATCAGCTACCTGATAGTTTGGTAGAATTGTCATTTCGCAACAGGCATATAGGTGAACGTAATTTTAGGCTACTGAATATTTTGCTACCATATAAGTTGGAAGCTAATTCTTTGAGACAACATAAGTTTTTATCATTAAAATTATCACTTCACCGATGGACGGTTTTAATTGGTAGATTTGATATATATACACTCCCCAAATTTTCTGTTAATGGTTTTGAAAGTTTTTGCCTTTTTGAATAAATTAATTTTGTCATAAATTGGCTAAAAAGAAATAGTGTATATGGGTAGTAGGAATTCATTATATTTGAATAATTAGTATAGTATAAAGTATGTTTACTGTTATGGTTAAATAAAAGGATTATTCAAATGCTTAGATATATACGTGAATAATTTACGAAATTACATGTGCAGGCAGTGTGTCTGACTCATTCACATTATATAAATTTGAGTACAGTATTATAAAAAATGTCACCTACTTAAGTAATTTATACACAGTATTTATTTCTTTGCGAGAGTGATAAAATAAAGGCACAGTAGATTATTTTATGTATTTTTCTTTAAGGTAACGGTGAAAATTTTAAAACACACTCCATAATGTTCCATAGATCGTTAATACAGCGCACTTCGGTAAGGAAATTGTAGGTACGAAGGCTGCCAACCCTGCAGGTGCCCACAAGAAGCATCCTTCATCTCGGTGCAGGGATGCGCAAGGCGCACATTAAGGCGAGCGAAGCCATGATTTTATTCCACCCCCTGACTCACTCCCCGCCCTGCCGCGCACGGACAGGTACTTCATCAATCAAGCCGTCAGCTGCAATCCCGCACTCCTCAGCGCGGGGCCTAACCAACGGGGCGCGTGATGGGCCCAGCATTCATTGCGGGAGCACGCACGCCCTCCCCACTCTCCACCCCCGCGATCCAGGTCCGCCGCCTTGTACTTCCCCAGCCTTCGACTTCCAGAACCCGCTGCTTCCTACTACTATACTCCCGAGTGGAGCCACCTTTCAAGAACAGCCCGCCCACGCAGGCTTACGTACACATCTTGGAAAGCGAACGCACCTGTGTCCCGCTACACGGAGGTCCTGTACAAGTTATAGGAATGTAGCATATTACTGTCCTGCCGTATCAGGTAGGTAGTTGGGCTTAACGTCTCGTCGACAGTGACGTTATTAGAGACGGTACAAGCTGCACAGTGAAAGGGGATTGGGGAAGGAATGGGAAGTAATCGTCCATCTCAGCATTCGCCTGGAGTGATTTCGGGAAACCATAGAAAACCGAAATCAGGATGGCCTGATCGAGATTCGAACCCGGGTCCTCCCGAATGCGAGTCCAGTGAGTTACCACTGAGGCCCCTCACTCGGTCACTGCTTTATTAAGAATACAGTGATCAGCGCACAATTGTAAAATGGTTGCATATTATGCCACGAAAAAAGTGATGTTATAATAATACCCAACAATATTTCTGCGACTAAAAAACCACATCCATTTTATTCTGCGCTTGCGCTCTGGCTGGAATATTCGAAGTGGCTACCTTATGTCTGGCCACTACGCCATATTTGTCCGTGTTCGTTTCTTTGCATCATACTATGGACTTATTCATGAGGGATGCCCTTAATTACATCCTTTATATCACTCCTCTCTTCTCAAGAGTTATATGTAACACATCAATTATTTCAGAATATTAACTTTCCATGAGGTAATGTGAGCAGGCCTTGTCGTGTATGGCACATGGTGTACTTATTTTATATACATGTTCCAGATAGTGCACTGACCTGGCGTCGAGCAAGGTGGCGCAATGGTAACACACTGAGTTCGCTTATGAGATGTACAGGGATCGGTTCCCACTCCTGGAGAAGTTGGTTTTAGTATTTAATTGCTTGTAACCACAAACGTAACTTTGTAGTTGACACGAAATATTTGAATCACGATAAACTTTTGTTGGTGCTACAAAATATTTTGTGATGTCTATATTAACAAAAGAATTTTGTGGCCACCAATAAAATTTTGTTGGTCGTCACAAAACTGGTTTTTCATTCAGTGCATAGGAGTCTACTGCGCTCCTCGGCTGTATTGATGCCCCAGTCATGCACTTCATTGAGAAAATCTTTTACTTAATTTACTCAGCATGCCTCCATAAATATTAGCTGCCTGCCCCGTGACGTTAAATTTTCGGCATACTGTTCTGCAATTTTGAACAAAAAACACCTTTTTTTAAATACAATAGTTAATAGTATACTTAATACATTTAAAAGAACATAAAAATGAACACGAATCAAAAAGTTATTTGTAAAATAAGTAAAGAACGTAATTTATTAATTTTTGGGCTTACCCTGCTTAAAGTATAATTTTTTAATGAAGCACCGTTCTCCTATTTTTATAATTTGTAATATGAAGCACTAAAAATAAGGTAATATTCAGTTACAGTATTCATTGAGTATGCGGATCATCCTGGTAGTTATAATAAGGCTCATGTGAGCCAGCTGAAGTTGAGTACGTCACAATAAGGGTTTGTCTGCACTTATCACTGGAACAGTGTCTTTTGTTAATGTTTAGGTTTAAGAGGGTATTGCGTACTGTAATGCTATCTCTCATCCCTTTTTATTCTGTGAGTTTTAGTAACTTGGTAATTTTGTGTAAATTTTGGACGGATTGGTCTTCCTGTTGAAGACCCCAGGTTGTCCGTCGCCTCGTTTCATGTTCATCTTCATCAGGGCACTCACCTCCATTTAGATTTAAGGGATGTTCATGCTCACAATCATCCTAGTGAGACTCATGCTCATTTAGTTAGTAAGATGTATTTTAAAATTAGATTTCGAGATCTGGATTTTGTAATTGTGCATAGGTATAAATATTGGTACTTGAATGTCCTAGGTTATGCATAAATTTCAATTATTTATTCCTTTATAGGGGCAGGTTTGTCTTGGAAATATATTTTTCAAATCCCGAAAGAATGAGGAGTGAGATAAGGATAAAGTTTCTGCATACTGGCGTCGTTTATTTAGATTGTCCATGTGGAGTTGGTGATCTTGGCTGCCAGTCCAAACTGCGGATGTCTTCCTAGAGAAGATCTGGTACTTCACCAAGCCTGGCCAGTTTGGTGAAGGTACGGGCCTCTCTTCTGGTCGACCTTCTGGACTATTCTTTGGTGGCGGAGGATTGAGACACAGGTCTCAATTTACTGCAAAATTCGCCCAACATCACGTACTTGTTTGACCAAGAAACCTACATGAAATCTACAAAAGTTTACCGTTTGTGACGTTCGTGAACTTTAAAAATTTATACAATAGTACGAAGATATATTCCTGTATCTACAACAGCACACATTACTGGATTTATAATATGACTAACCTATTATCCATGTCCATCGTTGATTCCGTGTAGAAAACGTTTCTTGTTGACTGCAGGAAAAACACAATATGGCTATTCACGGATAGCATAGATACCACACGTCCTTCTTGGTTCATGGACTGGCCAACTCTGAAAACGAGTAACTGTTGTGTTTCACGCAGGTGTCGCCGTGTGGCGCTGTCATCGCGGAATGGTAGTTTGCAAGCACAGAGCATGCGCCAGGTGACGCTATTTTCGATAAGTGACAGTTTTATTTCAAAAATTAAAATCTAGTGGAGCCTTCTACGGATTCGGGTTCGACAAGACATTAGCGGTACCCCGCTAGGGGTTATTGTGAGTAATTTGTATAAATAGTTGGGAACCGGCCTCGGCAGACCAGACGTGGACAGCCTGGGGTCCCGACTAGAAGCTAAGTATTTGCACCAGTAATGTTGTAACTAACATAGAGTCATGGCTTATCCGGCCGGAAAAATATCATATACTTGACAATCGTAGGCGCTTTAGATCATGGCGCAGATGTATTGCAAATTTATGCATTGCCTATACATCGGCATTTTTAATAGTTGTTGATATTTAGTATTTGCCGGAAATATTAACGCAAAGGATAAAAGGTTGTACCCAAGTGGTTTTGGATTGGGTCCATATTGGACATTGTGATAAATTAATGTCAATTTACTTAACGGAAAATGATCTTTAAGTTTTTTTACGCCAGTAGAAAAATTTGTCATCTATTATTGTCTATGGGTTAGCTGGCTTTAAATTAAAAAGATCTGAAAGATGCATCGCGCCCTGGCGTGCATATGATTTTTGACTTTAGAAATTTTCAAAATAATATCTGTTCAATCTTGAGGCTTTTAAAATTAGCCACGTGCCATGTGTATTGTTATTAAAAATCAAGTTCATGAGTTTATCAAGTTGAGTTAAAATAAAACCCTTTAAAAGATTTGAAAGTTGCATCGCACCCTGGCGTGTATATAATTTGTGGCCTTAGAATTTTTCAAAATAATCTCTGTTAAAATATGAGGCTTTTAAACTTAGCCACATGTCATGTGTACTTGTAAAAAAAATAATGATAATAACTTGTGTCCCTGTGGACTTTATAAAATATTTTATTAAGATTTTTAAAGTTGCCAGGTTCGCTAGCGTGCACATAGAAATGCATTGAATTTTCAGTAATTAATAGATAGTTCACTTTAAATGGGAAAATAAGTGCATTCAGCCACAGTTCGTGGAACATATGTATGTCTGTCTTTTCCCGTTGTAATTTTGGGATAATACGTAATTTGTAATTATTCGGAGATAGCAAAGTTGCATGTCTTTATGAAAGGTAGTGTTGGTCAGATGCCTTTTAGCTTAAAGTTGCCCACGTGTTGTGATAGTGAATTGTAGTAAAAAAAAACAAAATATATTTTACATGCTTTGTATTTTTTTGTTAACATATTTTTGATCGAAGTAAATGAATCCAAGTCAAATGTTTTTTTTTTTTCTTTCTTTCAGTAATTATAGATTATTCTAGACAGATTGCAGGTTGACACTCCTTTGAAGTTTGCATTGAGAAAGTTTTCCAAATATAAAGTTTTGCTCTTGCTTGAATTTTGGGCAGTGTTATGCCCCTTTGCCACATCCTTATAGACAGGGCGTTGCAAGTTTATCTATTTGTTGTGCACCATGCAAGCTTTTAAGACATAAAAAAATTTCGTTTTATGAATCACATATTATTTAACTAGAGCTGACCTGACAATTTCTATTTTTATTTCGAATAGGCCTAATACGCAATTATTGACATGTTGGCGACGATTCTTTGCAAACATCAATTTAATTGTTAATTATTTATTAGATCCAAGGATAATCCCAACAACCACGAAAAATATGGGCCGGAATCGGGCCGGTAAAAGATAGCCGACAAACTCCGGCTAGATGATGCCGGCCCGCTGTCTTAAGTCGGAAGTGGCCCGCTGGAAATATGGACTGGCGACTGACTGTTTGCCGGCAGTATCAAAAATACACTGTACCGCTAACGGCAAGATACAAAATTGATTCCGGCCCAACATAGACAAAAAGGACCGGCCAGAATCGGGCTGGTAAAAGCTAGCCAACAAATTGCGGAATCTGCAGCTGCTGGATGGCGGCAAGATGCTGGGCCTGCGGCATCTGGATGGTGGCAAGACAGCGGGCCAACGGGGGCTGTATGGTGGCAAGATGCCGGGCCTGCGGCGACTGGATGGCGGCAAGACGCCGGGCCTGTGGCAGCTGGATGGCGGCAAGATGCAAGGCCTGCGGCGACTGTATGGTGGCAAGATGTCGGGTCTGCGGCGACTGTATGGTGGCAAGTTGTCGGGCCTGCAGCGGCTGGATGGAGGCAAGATGCCAGTAACAAACTGCTATATTTGAAACCTGCGGACATGTTGGTCAACATATCTCGTGATCCACCAGCATAGGTAACATAAAATTTTCTCTTGGCCATGAAAATGGGATCACAGGAGGAGGGGGAATAGAGTATGTGTACATTACTTTTTCATGTCTTTCACTCAAACTAACTAGTAATTTATATGGAATATTATTTTTACTACAAATGATATATGTATTCAGTGGTGGACGTTTCCCTAAGGAAGCTCTCTGAAGAGCTATATATGTTATAAGAGCATTTTCAAGGGTGCAGAATCACATAATATCTGGGTGCAAAAACCTCACGAGTTGATGACACTATGTATTATTAATATCAATTAAATTATCCCTCCACCTAAAACCCCCAAATATTTTTTAAACACACAATATTAAATAAATAAAATAAAATAACACTACAGTACATTCGTAATTCAAACGATTTACTTCGCACTCTACAGATCCTATTTTATTTATGTCTTTGAGTACCATCATTCTGTTTCTCCTGAGAACATTCTATACTATGTGTCGACGTATTTTTTTTTAATCTCAGAAACTAGTTCCTAGGGCACAAGTTTAAGGGTGGGGGTTGCGACATTAGCGCCATCGGATTATGTTCGTTAGAGCCGTATACTTCTGTGGTTTGTGGTGTACTTTTTGCTCTGCTCAAATTCCCACTTCCCCCCTCCCCTCCTCATTTTTCCTTCCACACCTTCCCCTTTTCTCCTCGGTGCGTATTGATTTGATTGGCCGTAGTAGTTTATTTAAGGCCTTGCACAGCCACGCTCTACCTTCGTATATACGCACTACCTGTACGACTGTTCTAATACTATGTGTGCTCTCTGCACTGTATGGAATTAACGCACTTCACCTCGTCCAGCCGAGATGAATACTTTGATGACCAAGTTAATCTGACGGCTTCGCTCGTCACTAAAGATACCGATGGAGCATATTAAACGGTAATTCGAGAAAATGGTAATAGTTCGCAGTAGGCTATTTCAAAAGATTTGGTTTCGTTATAACTATGGTGTCACGTCTGCTGTGTCTCCTGTTTTAATGTGTTGTGATCGTCTTGTCAGCCACCCATATTTAATTTAATGGTTCTTGTTTCAGTGGTTTACACAACTTCATCATTTATGGTGTAATTACTTTTATTGTTTGCAGTGATGTTTGCAAATTGTAATTTCATCGGTCGGAGCTGAGATAGGTCAAACGCGACTGCCTCACACCGTACTTGATTGAATTATCAGTTTTTAAATTAAGCTATATGGAAATTGAGGTTTTGATGTGCAAATGGTTGCTACCCTCATTTGGTAGAAATTCTAATTAACTGGGCGCTAATAAATAACTGAGAGTTAAAATTAATTTAAAAAAATCTAGTTTGGTAATTCCAGTTTTCTGATTATTGTAATTTGCTTCAATATTTTTTGGTTTTGGAGCCAATTAATGTTTAGATAATTGTATGTTTTTGGGTGCTCCGAAGTTACATATGTGTTTTAAATGAATTGTATTATTGCTCAGTAATTAGTTTTTTGTTTTGACTAAACATTATTTACGTCTGGAAATCCACATATTAATTAAATGATTATCAGGTATTCAGAAAATCTACAGCAATCAATAATAAATAGTGTTTAAAACTGGTTCAGTGTTTCAATTATTTACAATTCATCACATTATACTTTAAAATTTTCCTGCCAATGCAGTTTTTAACAACTAAAATGTCACCAATTATTTATTCAATTAGAAATTAGTATTTAATTTTTTATTTCAATTGTATTGTCCTAGTTTTTTCTCCCCTTCAAGTTATATGTAAGACAAGCTCCTCCACCTATTCCACGTAAAGCACATAATAAAACAAGAAATATATTGAAGATATCGCTGTAAATGTGTTCTCATTTTATCCTTACAGCTTTATTTGCACATTTATTTAAATTTATGTCAATATAAACATTTTTAAACAAGTTGAAATGTTGTGAGGAAAATACGTAAAGTGATGACTACTAAATTAATTAGCATACATTATGCAAATACAAATGCCCATACCTTGGAGTGCGAATGAAGTAATTGAGGAAAGGATAGGAGAATATGGTATTATAGGACACTCTTGTACTGGCGGCGTACATATAAATAGACCCACGGTTGGTAAGCCAATGAAATTAATCGTCGAAAGGTAACTGGTTAGGGCTAGGACCATATGTAAAATCATAGCAAAACACTGACATTCAAATGAGGAGATTGTGTAGCACACATATGATTCATTTCAGGTAAGACCATTCACTTACGATCAAGACTCTGGACAGGACTGGAAGCTAGTATACCTTAAAGAAAAAATTCCCTTGCTTCAGAAAACAACATACATAAAGAACACGGACAACACATTGACACTCAAGGAAAATAGAATGAACAAACTACCCTCAAATCTACCAATTAAAGCCGTCCATCGGTGAAGTGATAATTTTAATGATAAAAAATTATGTTGTCTCAAAGAATTAGCTTCCAACTTATATGGTAGCAAAATATACAGCAGCCTAAAACTACGTTCACCTATATGCCTGTTGCGAAATGACAATTCTACCAAACTATCAGGTAGCTGATGAAAATTTTTTATAGCGCCAAGAAAAATATAGTGTTCTTCGATAAAATAAAACATTTCTGATAGCAGTCTCAAGTCTCGCACAAAAATGATAAAGTTACATGATAGCTTGATTTAAAATAATTGCCTGGCTATATTAAAAATTAATTCAGTCGGTAGATAAACGTTCTATAATCCCAGGTTATACATAGTAAACTATGGGAATGTGCTGAATAGACTGTTCAAATGTTAACTGGCACGTTAACTTCACTGCTGGATCCTCAGAAACTTTTGAGCAATATCTCCGTCTTTGATGCAGTAAGCCAACACTTAAAATGACGGATACTGGACAGAGGTTCAGCAGCCCTGTCTGACTTACATTGTGACTCTTGAGGAACAAGATGGAGACGAGGTCCAATTATTGCAATATCATTTTCAGTGATCATTACAATTTCAAATTACTATTGGAGTTATAGGTATTAATAATCAGGCACATTCATAAAAACTACTCCAAGTGTGACGTCATAAGTCACTACCAACTTAGATGAAAGTAACATTATCATCACAAATTAAATTCACAATAAAATAAGTAAATAAAATGGCTGCTGCATAAATCATAACGAACAAAACAGAAAATTAAAAATATCAAATAAATTACATAAATATCTCACCGTATACCAATATTACGTGAAAATCAATAGCAAAATAAACAAACGTGTTGGTTATGCATATAGTATTATAGGTTAATGGTATGCAAATTATATGTGGAATAGTGATACGTCACAACGTTTTTTTTTTAATTTGTCATATATTGTCCTCTAATTATTCTGGTTTTAAACATTAATCATAAACAATTCTCTGATTAGACAATTGGGGATGTAGAAACTAATATTCAAGTGTAGTAAAAGCAAATTGTTCTCTTTGATGTAGGTTTTTTTCCATCACTATTATTTAGACCTTTTGTGTGTAACTTTACTACATTCATTAGTTGATTTTTAACTCTCTAATTTCTTTAACCAAAAAATATATAAATTTATGAACGTCTGGTAAATAATCTATTTTATCTCCTCCTTCCAATCACGCATCTTACTTGGTTTATGCACATAAATTTTATATTCTGTGATGCACATAATTAAAAAACAACTTAAAAATTTTTAATAATATGTATTATGCATTTTAACTCATTTGAAAGAATACATGCTTATTATTTTATTTCAATTCCATACTATATTTTTAACATTAATATATATATATATATATATATATATATATATATATATATATATATATATATATCCGCTATTTACTTCACCATTTACGTTTATATACATTACTGCAGAAAACTAATTTAGAACTACTTAAATAATAATTTGTACATATTGGAAACAGTTATTCTTTTAATCAAGTTCTGTAAATTAATCATTAAATTAATATTTCGTGTGCATTTAAATTGTATAATATCAAAAGTGTTTTTATATTCTGAACATTCTCTTCCATATTATTTTATTTCCAGCTAACAATTTAATTTTAGTTTATATTGAGAGTTTCCAGATAATTCTACACGTAGAGATTATTTCATTTATCTCTGTTAATTTGTTTTGGTTGGTATTTTACAAACCTCCGTGTCTCCTATGCTGGAATATAAACTGTGTCAGAATACATGTAATTCAGACATGAAAGTAAGAAATTTAAATGTGAGCATGATATATTTTCGCTTAAATAAGATTTGACTGCAATGTTCCGGTTTAAAATCCTGCATTAATTGTGAGAGTTCGGATGGTTATTAAATTCAGTTTTATGTTGCTTTCATACTAAAATATTTTCGCAAATTTTTCTATGAATAGGTAATCATGGAAGTACCAAATATATTACCTATTGAACAACAGTCATAAAAATTTAGATGTTCTAATGATTATTTATGCAAACAGTATGGCTATGAAATTGCCTTATAAATATAAATGAATTTTTAATTATTATCTGCAATTTAGTATATGTTATCATTCGTTTTGATGTAAACTTATGCTATAGAATATAACAATGTTAGTATATGATCTACTAAAGAGAAACGATTAATACAAATTCTACATTTATATATTTTTAAGTACATATTTCAATATGATACAAATGTAATCAGTTAGGCCAGATTTCAAAATATTAATGTTATAAGAATGCTATTAAAATATTCTTTATGTTGTTCCTCCATATTCCAATTTCAATTTTTAAGATAACATTTAATTTCAAAATACATAGCTATTACCACAGGTGACCGAGAGGCCATTTTTGAAGTAATTTAAACATGCCATCCCGACGAGTTCATAAAACACTTCCGTTGGAACCAATCTCTGGTAATTATAATATTTGGTCACTTGCATGAATAAAAATTTAAAAATAGGTATATCATATTTACGTTAGTAAAACATGTTGAAACTTTTTTTTCAAGTGATATGATATTTCTATATAGTTACAAACAAAATCACGTATCGAAGCTATATATTTTCTTTAACACATATAATTTTTATTTTATTTTGAACAGCCTTAAAGCAGAAAATAGTTTCCCAACTAGCCAATTAGAGGATGAAAATAATATTTAGACATAAGGCGTCTTCCTGGTGGACGTCTAAATTATTCAATTGTACCGGAATAAATTACTCTCCGTGTCCCAGCCAAGAAGATTTCACATTTCCATCTTATTACCCCGGTTCTCCCCTCGGGCATTAGGCGTCTCTTGAGACCTCGAAGGAGCACGTGCTGTTCCTAGCTGCTGATGTAAAATTCTGTTTGCGAGTGGGCACGCTTGGCCGGGTAATTGGGCAAGCCGGCTCCACAGTGTGCCAATGCAGTCAGGAGCACAAACATGCCCCCCTCAACCCCTCGCTGCGTAGTAGATGCAGCTCCCTCCCGCTCACTTCTTTTCCTCAAGGAAACAAAGGAGTGCCGCTTTGAAGTCACTTGATGCCAGCTGTTTACAGACAGCGCTGAGTCAAAGGAGAAGGGGCATGTCGTAAAGCGACTTTCTGAAACGCCGACTGGATTGGACCGCGTTGGCAATCTCTCTCCTGAATTCACTCACTACTGTTATACTACTGGTATACACGAACACACACTTCGCCACGTTCACGTGGGAACCTTCCGTGACCACTCCAGAGATTCTTAATTTCTCTAACTCGTTCAAGTTTTTTAAAAAAGTAATTACCAAAAATACCGCTATATCCAACTATATATGGAATTTACACTGTGATACAGACAATACAAGGGAAATACGAACTCTTAATTACGTCAAAATTATAATTCTGTAATAAATTTTGGCAAAATCAATACTTTTATATAAAAATTAATTCGCAGTTCAGTCGCTCTATCTGCACAAATGTGCAAGATCAATACCTACGGATACTTTCGGAATTTTATTTCCTAACATTATAACCAAGCTTGAAAAATCAGGAATGAATATCTTCCCATCCAAGCAGTTAGCCCCCTGCATGTTTACAATAAATTTCATATTTCACGAAGGAAAAGTTTGCATTGATTAGTTAAATAAAGACCGAAACGACATCAAAACTTTTACGTAGTAAAATATGTGTTACTTATCATTGCCATTTCACGTCTATCCTCCACAACGTTACTACAGAAAAATCTTTTAAAAATAATTACTACCCGTGACTACCTGCGACTACCTGTGACTACTTTCGACTATTTGAGAATATTTTAATATTAAGAGACATAATTTCTTATTACGTTGTTTCAGTTTATCTTTAATAATGCTTAGAAAGCAACCAAGTACCTTAATTTTCTCCGACTTGGTTTACAAAATTTGAAATTTCTAATCGAATTTTGATATTAAACATTAACTATGTCCAGCTGGAAGAAAGTAGCTTCCTAACCATGAAATAATTATAAGAATCGGCCCTGTAGTTTCTTAGATTAGACATTACATATAAACAAACAAGCTCACATTACCTCTTTATTACATTGGTATAGATAAATGTATGACCCTCTTAAAAGATACTGTATCAAATAACATCGCCTATCATTACACATCTTGTTAGTCAAACATTTTAGTTATCTGTAGATCGTTTCTCGAGATAAGACAGAACTTTTTTTATTCATGTACTATATAACAGGATGACGGATAAAGAGGTTCTGTGTAG
The DNA here is from genome assembly GCA_029891345.1 of Dryococelus australis. Classification (NCBI taxonomy): domain Eukaryota; kingdom Metazoa; phylum Arthropoda; class Insecta; order Phasmatodea; family Phasmatidae; genus Dryococelus; species Dryococelus australis. The sequence goes on from CM056998.1 coordinate 122,889,333, forward strand.
ACACATTTGATTGGCCAAGTAGATACTACCAGCACACAAAGTTAAGTTGAAATTGGTTTAATTGTTTCGTAGATATGGCCACTACGATGGGATAGAGCTCTTTGAAATAAAAATCAAGTAGGTCCGCATGCGAATGTTTAATTTATACTGAAATACGGTAATCACGTCGCTGAATTGTCCTTGTGTGTACTACATGTATACACCAAACGTCCTTGGTGTAACTCTCGGCCCGACTGTTGGAAAGCCGAAAGGGCGTGCGAAGTTTCCCGAGTCCCTCGTTTTGCCTGCAGATATTTGGGTCAATTGCTTCCCCTGGGGCAAGCTGCATTACCTGCCGCCATGGTGACGGCGAACATGTTCACATGTGCTCTCACTGGGGTAGAGCTGTTGCTGTCGGTATCACACGTGGACATTTTCACCACCCTTGAACAGTGGTGATATGCTGTATAGTGGGGAAACAAGAAATGAAGGTGTTGTAAATGCTTGGGCTACAGTTGCAGCCCCGATGTTCTCCACTGGAACAACCTCTGTCCAATGGGTGAAATGTTCAATTATGGTCGGGCAGTAAAGGAAGTTCGTGGACATGGGCACGGGAGCAACAATATCAATATGGGCATGATTTAATTGGGATAATGATGATAGAAAGGAATGTGTCGGTGCAGAAATGTGTCGGGAAATTTCGGAATGTTGACATCGATGGCAGGTACTTGCCCATCATCTATAGTCGTAGACAGATGGCCACACAACTCGTTGGGTTACCTACCTAATAGTTAATTTCATGCTTGGTGGAGCTAGCTGGTAGTTCACATTGGACGAAGCACACCTGAATGTTGCTGTGACAAAGGGCCTTGTTGTATGGTTGAGACATTGACAGTTCACAATCAGCGAAAACTCTTGCAAGTGCATCTTCTTTAGGTGTAGCCCCAAATCCTCATGAAGGAACTGCTGTAATTCACAGACTTCAGCTTGCAAAAAAGATAGGGCCTCACGATACATGCTTTAAGTGGCATTATCCACCCCGCACAGTGTGATGGCAAAGAGTTTGTCCGACACAGTGATATGACTAGTATATATGGTGAACTAACTAATGAAGTTGATTAAGGCATGACAGATGGGATGAATGTTTATCTGTATCTTTTGCGAAAGCAAAAATGAGAGGTTTGTTGTCTGTGAAGGGTGCAAGATCTCTCCATTCGACCATGTAGTAGATCTGTTGTATACCAAAACACATGCCCAGAAGATCAATACTTTTGCTGCACCGGATTAAGATTTTTAGAGAAAAGCAAGGGTTGCTATGCCCTATGCACCTGCTGCTGCAGATCTGCACCGATGGTAAAATAGAAAGCATTGGTCGTCATAGCCAAGGTAGCATCTTGATTCGGGGGTGCTAAGAAAGCAGCACGAGCCAGGCTTGTTTTGTACTTTATGAAAACTTTTCACTTTCAGGTGTCCACTACAGGACACAATGTCAATTACATTACCCCTGAAGAGCTCCTGCAGAGCAGGCATGTGACATAACAGCCTTAGGAATTCAGCCTCATTAAAATTTCATCATCACTTCAAAATGGCTCAGTTGTTTAATGGTCATTGGCTTGCTGTAGTGTAGAATGGTGTCCACTTTCTCTGGGACAGGACCTGTCTATATGAGTGGAGTGTCTCCACAAGCTAGAGTGTTAAGGACTAATATAGACATGATGTCATGTTACTTGCAAGTATATAAAAATGCATCATATTTGAGCACAACTCAAGAAAGGGCCCTTTGAGATTTGGGTTTTTTCTTATACTTGCAGTTTTGATAATAAACACAATACAATCTTAACATATCGGAGATCATCACTGATATATAGAGAAATTGTCTATTGATGATTGGGGCAGGTGTAAATGCCTGGTCTGAACACTAGTATTCTCCTGTAAGAGATGAGTTCGGAGAATAAATTAGTCGGACCACTACGGCTCATGATATGGATGCAGAAAATATTGATAGCAAACTGCCAGTGTATGTCTCGGAAGCTCATGAGAGCGATACATACATTGATGCTACACTGTATTGTTAGAAGGTCAGATGTTACATCAATAACTGGAATGTCATGGAGAAAAGTGCAAGTGATAAGTTGATTATATATATGACATTAACTGATGGAAGTGTTGCTGCTAGGTAAGAACTTGAAGTTGAATTAAACTCCATTCACAAGAATGCAGACTGGGCAACATTTTACCAAGATTTGTTAGAGAAGCTGCAGATAAATAAAGAAGTATTGAGTAGAGTTGAATGAAATGAAAGGACAAATTCACTCTCTGAAGTAATTAAGGGAACTTGTAAAGACACCATTTGAAATGTGATACATGGTCTTCCTAACCGCTCCTGGTGGGACTTGTAAAGGAAATAATTATGGAAGCAAAGAAGGAGAAAGTATCGAATAAACTGAGTAGAAAGCGAAGCCTTTGCACGTGAATACAAGATGTAAAATATGCCTTACTTCAACAAGGTGCAGCGAAATAAGACCGTGTCTTGGATGGAGTTTATTACCAAGGTTAAAAACAATGAACTATTCGAAAAGTATACAAACTTGCTGCAAGGAAAGTGAATAAAGTTATATCTTCTCCCAGAACAGATGAGAATGGGCAAACTGGCATGGACTTTCGTGATTCTATGGAAATTTTGCTTAACACTCTCCTGCTAGATATTTCCCACAAGAATGAAGGGAAGGAGCACGATGCTAGGAGACAGCTCATGGAAGAATTTCCCAATTAATAAGATGCTCCAGAATGCACTATTGAAGAACTTAATATGTTGTTTTCAATATAAAAACCGGCATGGCACATAGAATAGATAGATTTAGGGCCAAGATCATCAAGATAACTTATTCTAGGACTAAGAAATTTCAGTTAAAAATATTTAATAACTGTCTCCGAAGTGTTGCGTTTCCCTTCTCCTTGTAAGACAGAACTTGTGAGGATCCTATATAAATGTAAAGGGAAAGAGATAAATGATGCTATGTTGTACCGACCAGTTACATTACTGGTCATTGGTAAAATGCATGAAAAGCTCTTAAATACAATACTGTTTGGCGTTCTTGTAGCAGAAGGGAAGCTACATAAAAAAATAAATCTTTCTCAACGACAAAGTCACAGATTTTGTATTGTATGATGACAAGAAATTGGTGCATGACAGTAATGAGAAATTCATACTGGGAATATTTCGTGATATATTTACTGCCTTTGACAATACTTTGTGGCCAGAAGTGATGTATTAGTTAAAGGCCGAGGAATTTCCTGCCAACATATAAAGTGATTCTGAATTTATTTTCAGGACAGGTTTAGATTTTGTAACTCTAAGTCTGTATAGATAAAGAGTAAATTAACGAAGAGGTGTCCTAAGTGGTCAAACTAGGGCCGACATTATGGAACATTCTTTTCATGGGATTTTTGAAGTGGGAATTTCTTCTGGGATGCACATTATTTAACTATGCTGATTTCGAATAGCAAAAGTTAAAGTTATGGTCAAGACATGGGCAGATAATATAAAACATCAGTTTTCCATTTCCAAGACCTTACAATTCTGTAGAAGTGTGAGCCTGGCAAAACCCCTACTGTGGTTTTCGGCATGAAGCCTGTAAATTATACGAGCGAAATAAAGTACCTGCGAGTAATTCTGGATGACAAAGAATTGCTTCCTGAAGCATATAGAATGTGTTTCTTGGAAAGCAATTGTGTGTTTCAACTGTTAAAGGGCATTGGATATACAAGCTTAGGCCTAAGCTTCTACACATTGAGAAAAATTTATACAGCAGTGATTAAAGCTGTACTAGCATATGATGCAGTCATTTGGTATAATAGAGCTAAATTGGTATGGTTAAGAGGAAGCTGGTTAGCGCTCAGAAGGCAATACTGCTCACAGTGACAAGAGTATATAGTAGAACAGTATCCAATGGGCTATTTATAGTACTTGCCATAGTATTGCCAATTGATCTCTTAGTTAAATTTAGAGGGATCACTGCAGAGTGAACGCACGATGGGAGGCAAAATAAAGAAGTTAATCTTGGCATCTGAAAGCATGTTATGGTGGAATGAGAAGAAATATGTCAAGATTAGAAAAAGGAAGAGTTGCCTTAGAGTTGTTGCCACATATTGAAGATATAATTATGTCTCAGTGGATCACGATGAAGCACTGCAGTGTGCAGCTATTTTCAGGACATGTCAACTGCAAAAGCAAAACGAATATTCTTAGTTTTCGATTGGTGCACTCACTGCTGTCAGACTTCTGTGTAGTGGACTACACTAGGAAACACGTCACTAGGGAATGTTTCATGACCGAAGACATTCGAGAATTGTTGCAAAAAATTGTCTAAGAACAGGGCCTTGGGAAATTTTATGAAAGATAAAGTACTTCATAAATCATGACAAGAATTTACCACTAATTTTGGTAAAAAGGTACAAGTATATGAAAAGTGGTGTGAAGAGCCTTCTGATGACCGATAAGTGAGTATTTGATTAAATGCTTTAATTTTAAGGCCTGAATACATTTTATTTGCCAGTACGACAGTTCTTACTGACAAAATAAACATAATGCAGAGTGAAAGACACTAAGAAAAGTTAAGGCCCGAAGAGAGAAGGGAAGAAAATGCCATGCACACGCTTACTCATCAGAGTACAGCTGCAGTGTGCGAAGTGGTAGGCTGTGCCAACTTTCGAGCCGTAAAACTTGTAGTCCCTGATTTCGTCCTGCCACTTAGCGTGTGTGATACGTCCTGCATGTGAGGGATTGTACATCTGTCGGGGACAGTGTAGGCATCTAGAATACTGTAGTAAGAGCAATGTCTCCGCCCTTCTTGAGAACCATGCGCAAGGCAAGGACCATGCTCTCCGAAGTTCTAGGAGTGGTAAGTTTGAGCATGTTCTAGAATTTCCTCTTTGCTATTTATAACTTGTCAGGTGCCAACCAACATTGCCTGGTGTTCATAGGCTGCCCAGCTGTAGGTTTGAAAGGGTAAATTGTAGTGTGCTGAATATAATATGGTCTTCCAGTTCCAGTTAGGCGAGTGACAATGGCATACTTTTTGAGGAGGTCCGAGTAGTTTGTATATGGGAGAAGTGCTTTAATTTTGCTGTGTATACATTCTGCTTTCCTGCACCCTGATACAAGGGAAGCGGTGCAGTAAACTAGACACGATTTACGAATATCAACTATGATCCTGTAATATCCGAGGAAATCGGCACCAACAAGAGCCTGGGTGAGTAGATACAAAACACCGACCCTAGTGCAGCGCACTAAAATAATCGAAAAACCAAGTAATTTAAATCAAAAACCAAGAAATTTTTATTAATTTCAAGCAACTTTTGCATGATTCTAGAAACCTCATTTTTCGATTCTCAGAAACATGCCAATTAAAGCTAAAACCATGAAAATTTAAGTTAAAAAAAGCAAAATTTAAATTTTTCCAAAAAACCGCCATGCAGTATTTTTGCTTACTCTGAAACAGCAAATTTTAAGATACAATATAAAAGAATGTATACATTTTAAGAGAATTGTAAATCATTCATAGTTATTCAATTTTTATTTATTTTAAATCTTTATATGTTGTAAAAATTGTTTTCCATTTATTAATTTTAAAACAATTTTTATCAAACATATTTATATAACGAACTGGTAAAATAATTTTATATTTATCACCTCGACTACAACTAGTTTTGTTCCTAAATTTAGACTTGTATAGTTGAAATTCGGTAGCAACATACTTTTAATTTTTTTAGGGCTTGTAGTTTAGCAATTCAAATTAATTGTTTAACTTGTTGAGCAGCAATTCCATTTTTGTGTATATTTAAAAGGTAAAACCATTTACTAATAATATTTTTTAAAATTTTAGTTTTTATTATTATTTTATTTCTATTATTTTTAGTATTAATTTTAATTATATTATTAATTAATCTTTAGTGTTTCAATTTTATTATAGTTTTTAATTTGATTTTTCTTCATTTTAATTTAATTTTTAAATGTAATTTTATTGTTTAATTTTGTCATTATTTTGTATTTTATTATTATTAATTCTTATATTAATTTTTAATTTTGTTTATTATATTTTTATTTTATTAACAACTGAGAAATATGTGCAACTCAAAATGCCTAAAATTAATTTTTGTTTAAAAGGGAGAAATTATTGTGTGAATGTGGAAAATATGGTTGTGTTGCATCTCTCAAAGAGCATAAAAAACTAAATCACACAACCCAACTAGGAACATACATTGGCCTAATGGTGGTTATTCGGTTGGAAATGTTGACAATATGTTGAATTAGAAAACGTAATTAAAACAACGTTGGCCCAATGTAAAATGAAAAGCAAATATTTTTGCGCAAAAATTTCAATGAGATACCTTAGAAAAACATACCTCAACATCGCACTATTTCAAAAATGTCAGAACATGTCGCAAGAGCAATGTTTGAAAAGTTTTAAATGATTGGCTAAATATTGGCAACAATATGGTAGAAAAACTGTTGTTCTTGTGCATGTATTTTTATATTGGGCCAATAACGTAAAACCAAAATGTTATGTCAATTTTAGGAAATGGCTATTCTTAATTAAAACAATGCCCCTTTCCTCCTTTTTATGAAATATATGTGTTTTTCCCAATACTGGTAATTTTAACTTGAAATATGTTTTATGTTGGGACAATGTTCGCAACCAAACAGTTGGTGATGGGTACTGTTTATATATTTTTGTTGGGCCAACATTGTGTAACTAACCTATTTCCAACAATGCTCTGTTGTATTTTTGGGGTGAAAAATAAATGGTATATTTTAATATTTGATTGACATTTATGTATTTTAATACATAAATGATTTTGTTTCGAATTGAATTTGATAGTCCACATTGGCTGAATTTTGCCATCAAGTTGGTAGACATGCTGTTGGTAATGTGTATGTATTTTTATGTTCGGCGAACATTGTAAAACCAACAATTTATAGCAAAACTAGGAAATACGTATTTCTAATTAAAACAATACCCGTTTCCTGCATTTAATGAAATACAAATTTGTTTCATGAAACTGATAATTTTTCTTTGAAGTATGTGTAGTTGATGTTATGTTCGGACAGTGTTTGAGACCAAACAGTTGGTGATTGGTACTTTTTTCAGTTGGGCCAACATTATGTAACTAACATATATCTAACTATGCTGAATTGTACTTTGGATTGAAAAAAAATACATTAACCGTAAATGTTTGCTTAACATTTAGGTTTTTTAATACATCAATGTTTTTGTTTCAAATTGAATTTAATGGTAATCTTGCGAGGTTGGCTGAATATTGGCCACATGTTGATAGATATGCAATTGGTAAATTGTATTAATTTTAATGTTCGGCGTACGTGCAACCAACACTAATGTCGAAATTAAGGAATAGTTATTCTTAATGAAAACAAAACCTATTTCCTGTATTTTGTAAGATGCAAATGTCGTTCGCGATAATGAACATTATTTTATTATATATGTTTAGTTCGTTTCATGTTGGAACAATGCTGGGAACCAAATGGTTGGTTTTTTGCCTTTTTTCGTTACTTCTACCAATATTACTAACATAATTTCAACAATACTCCATAAAATGTTTGGAATGAGAAAAAAACATAATTTTCCATGTTGGCTCAAACATTTGGTTTTTTTAATTCAAAAACTAACTGTTCTTAAAATATATTTTGATCGTCATGGTTGGCTGATTGTTGGTAACTAGTTGTTAGAGATACAGTTTGTAATTTGTATGTATTTTTATGTTGGGCCAACACCGTATAGTTAACATTTTAAATCATCATTAGGTAGTATGTATTCTTAATAAAAAAAAATGCCACTTTATTCCTGCATTTAATAAAGTACAACTGTTTTTCACATAATTGACCATTTTTCTTTGAAATATGTTTTGTTGGCCGTTTGTTGGGATAATGTTGGAAATGAAACAGTTTGTAATTAGTAACTACCATTTCTGCTTCAAATCACATATTATGTGTGCTACTGCTGCTACGATTAGTAAGGAAACATTTGGGAGATTTATGCTGTAAACAATTTCGGAGTACATATTTGTGTTGGTATGTAATTTTTCTCTTTTTTGTTTCAGAAAGTAGAAGATTCAATATGTCTTACAAGGACTGTTCAGCAATAATAATGTTCGTTTAACCTATGCGTTCATAGGATAGTTTGATTTTTTCGAAATGAACACATACCTAATTCATTTCATTTGCTTAATCTTTAAAGATTTAGCTCAGAGTCTCTTCAGAAATAATATAGCTATCTTTTGTTGTGTATTTATGACTAGTTGGGAAATATATTCGTGAATCTGGCCGGTCTTAAATTTAGATTCACTGTAGAAAAATCCAACTTAAATTTATAATAAATGTAACCCAGTATATTCTAACTGGAATATCATAATATATACCTATTTCTGCGTTGCTGGAATCATGTTACAGTAGTATAATGGATAAAATGTCGGGCTTCTAAATCAAAGGTCTTGGGTTCGTATCTGATATCTGTCAATGGAATTTTCAGGTGTTAAAGTGAAGTTGTGTATGATAGTTAATGATAGGGCCAATGTAAATTTTTTTTATAATGGTTAAAATTTGTTTTTAAAACTGGTAACCAACATAGGCAGACTGTTGATTATTGGTTGGCATTATGTATATAATAACACGTATTTGCAAAACATTTCTTACTGTGCATAAATGACTGTGTGAATGCTTCTGTGATTGAGAAAAGAACATTATTTTTCAAATCATCAACATACTACAAATAACCAATGTAATACCATCGTTAGTCAGTAGTTGTGTTTCTGTCATATTAGATTGGTGATCTGTATTATACACACGATAAACGAATGTAAAGCCAATAAAAACAGTATTTTGGTTTTCTGATAGAAATGGCATAAGTTTGAAAGAAACAGAATTAGGAAAGTGTTCAGAAAAACATAAATGTTCACTCGCAAAAAAATGTAGGTTGAGAGTCATATTTCAGTTGGCAGCAAACGCCAAAAACTCACGCTGGGCCAACGTTGCCCCAAAAGACATTTTGACGTTAGCCAACTTACATTTTCCAACATTGGCCCAATGCCAGCACCAGACGTTGGGCCAACATAGGCGCAACAAAAACTTGCTACAGGAGAATGTGTTAGTAGATATTCTAAATGAAATTCAACATGATTATTTCCCAACAAAAAACATGTAGAGTATGAAATAAGACTAAATATATAAAATATTTTCAGTTCACACAAGAAATAGGACAAACTTAGATCAATATGTAATAATTGTATTAATGAATATAATATGAATGATCGTCTGAACAAGAAATTTACTGAACTTAAAGGTGCCCATTCAGAAGGGAAACCTTTAAACACACAATAAAATGTAAGTCACACAGTTAAAAACACAACCACATGTAAGTTACAAAGTTAAAAAACTATTTCAATTATTATCAATAATTAAATCATTTTATAGATTGAATTTTCCAATACCTTTACTATCTTATGACTCTTCATTCTGCATATAATATTTTAAAACTTCTTACAACTTTTTTATTTAGAAATAAAAGGAAAAATGTCAGCGCACAATCTAACAGTTATGTTGAGAGAAAAGAGAGTTCGATAGCTAAGAGTTTTAGCTAAACAATTAACAATTAAACATTGGTACAATCTAAAGAAAGCAGATTTGATTGCACTCATTATGTCATATAATATAAATGAAGAAAGAAACAGAAACATTGCAAATTTACCATATTTATGTGCTAACATCAAAGAAACTATATTCAAAAGATAAAAATGAATTAATAGAAATATTTCCATTTTCAAATGATATATATTATGAAGAAATTGCTGAAAAGAAATATTTTCTTTTTCTAATGATATATTTTATAAAGAAGAAGATAACAATGATATTAAAGAAATAAATACATTTTTAAATTATAATTTTTGGCTTATAATTACGTTAGTAATTTTATTTTTTGATCTTACAAGAACATCACGAATGAATGGTTCTTCAAATGTTTACCTTTTTCTAAAACTTATGTTAAACTTGTGTTTAGAAGTTTATCTTTTGCTTATACTAATGATAAACCAATATGTTAAAAATGTTTAACTTTTTTTTAAAGATAATGATAAACATATCTTTAAAAGTTTATCTTTTTCAGATGGCGATATCAATGTAATATATGAAGAAGATAAAAATTAATTGAAAGAAATATTTCCTTTTCCTACAAATGCATATGTAAATAATAAAATAAATAAAAGAACCAATAACACTTACTTACTATCTAAAGCGTTTAAAAGCAGGATATTAATATATAACATTGAAAATACCTTTAATTTACTACAGCCATATTATTTTGGCCACTTCAGTAAAAAAATAATGTGTTTGCGGTAAAGCACAATAATCTTAGAATATTTAGAGGTTTGAAAACTGATGTTAAATTATATACCAATTGCCGCAAGCAAGATAATAACCAATAGAATGATATACATTCCAGTGATATAATCACACCATATTAAAATAAGGAGAAATTAAAAATATTAAGAATATTATAAATCAATAATTACTTACACAATTAACTGAATTTCAAAGAAGAGGATCAGGATCGTCTTCAGATAGAATAATTGGAATAAAATTAGCCATAAACAAGTCCAATCCATTATATGGAGCATCGTATATCGAACTACTATATTACATTAAGAATAAAAAACCATGTAATAATGTGAAAAATTAAGATCAAAAATGTTTTCTTTGGGCAACAAAGTCTGCATTGTTTCCAGCAGAAAATGATCCACAAAGAGTAACTAAATATAAAAATGTTGGGCTCAAAATTTATAAAGTAATAAATTAATATGAATATCCAATTAAAATTGGCGATTTACCCAAAGTAGAAAATAAAATTGATACAGCTATAAATGTATACTCAATTGAAGGTAAATCCGCAGTACATCCACTAAAACTCACAAAGAATAAAAAGTATAACCATATAAATTTAATTTATTTCAAATAATATAAATCTTACATTATTGTTGGATAAGAGATTTATCAAAGTTGCTTTCTGTGCAAAAAATGATCAATGTAAAAATTATATTTGTGATATATGCCTTCAATTATTTTCATCTCAAGAAAAATTAAATGAATATACAGAAGACTGCTCTAAAAATAAAATCAGTAATAATCAGTTTACCTTCAAAAGGTGAAAATATTGTAATTAAAAATCACAAACTTACAATGAAAGTTCATGTTACAATATATGCCGATTTTGAACTAATCCTAAAGAAAATATCAACAACTAAACCAATTCCAAAAGAAATATATAGATTTAAATCAATTAAAAATTACACAATTTTAACACATGACTATATTGACAATGGTTTTTTATAAGGAAATGCTTAAAGAATTACATAAACTTACATGTGAACAAATAAATTACTTTAATTTAAAGTTGAATGAAGAATCATACACAATAAAATATCAGTTACATGAAGCTTCTGGTTTTTGCAATTATATTGTGTCTTGTTATGGCGGTTATAAGCCACCAGTTGTATATAGAGGTCCAAATGCACATAAAATGATTATACAGTCAATAAAAAAGGAAGTAGAAGAAATTGGAGAGGTATATTCACAAATAGAACCAACGCATCCAGTAAAAAAATAAGAAATAATTTTATATAATACATCAAATAATTGTTCAATACGTCAATGTGAATATTCTAGAGATAATAAAAAAGTTCATCATGAACACATAACAGGAAAATGTATTAATCCAACACGTTATACTTGTAATCAACAATTAAAATTGCCCAATTTTGTTCCGATTTATTTTCATAACTTAGCTGGATAGGATGTTCATTTATTTGTTAAAGAGCTAGGATATAATGATAAAAATAAGATTTAATTGCAAATATTTAAGAAAACTGTTGGGAAATGTAGAGAAAATTTAAAAATGAGATTTATAGACACATTTAAATTTGTGGCAACTGATATAGATAAACTATCACCTATTTTAAACAAGGCACAAATGAAACATACACGAAAACACTTTTGAAAAGATAAAGTTGATTTAGTTAATAGAAAGGGTATTTATCCATACGATTATATGGAAAGTTGGAAAAAATGTTATGAAACTTAACTACCGCAAGAAAATGAAATTTAAAATAAATTATACTTATCTAATATAACCAACAATGATTATGAACATGCAAAATGTGTATGGAATTAACTAAATATAAAAATCTTGGTGAATATCAAGATATATATTTAAAAAGCAACATATTATTATTATTATTATTATTATCAGATATATTTGAAAATTTTTGAATTACGTTTATAAATGCAAATGATTTAGATCCTGCATGGCATTTAACAGCACCAGGGTTATCTTGGGATGCAATGTAAAAATAACTATACAAACTTTAGATTTATTACACAATTATGAAATGATTTTAATGATAGAAAAGGAATTAGAGGCCGAATATCACATTGTTATAAATTATATACTAAAGCCAATAATAAATATTTAGAAAATTTTAATCCAAATCAAGAGTCTAACTATTTAGCATATATTGATGAAAATAATTTATATGGTTGGGCAATGTCTCAATATATACCATATGGTGGTTTAGAAAAGGATGATTATCGATAATTTAAATTAAATTTTTTGCAAAATTATAAAATTCAATCTCAATGATGATTCACAACACGGATACATATTAGAAGTTTATTTAGAGTATCCACAAGATCTACATAATTTACATAAATATCTTCCATTTTGTTCAGAAAATATGGTAGTTACAGGAAAAAATCAAACTAAATTATTAAAAACCTTACACAACAAACAAAAGTATTCAGTACACTATTATAATTTGAAACAACGTCTAAATAATGGATTAAATCTTACTAAAATACATAGAATATTGAAGTTTAATCAGCCTAATTGGTTAAAAAAAATTTTAAGATTTATATTCATTAATGAGAAATGATGCAAAAAATTTCTCTGAAAAAGGTTCTTAAAAGCTGATGAATAATTCCGTGTTTGCTAAAATAGTGAAAATACTAGGAATCGAGTAGATATAAGACTGATCTCAAATGAGAATTCCTGTGACTAATAAGAAGCAAAAACAAATTTCAAGAAAAATGCTATATTTAATTAGAATCTTGCAGCTATACTTATGAATAAAATAAACATAATTTAATAAACCTATTTATGTGGGTGTACCAATTTTATACATATCAAAACAATTGATGTACGTTTTTATTATGAAGTTATGAAACCAAAATAAGGTGATAAAATCGTAATGTGCAATCAAGATACAGAAACATTAAATTATAACATAAAACAGATGACCTTTTACGAAAATATGAAGATAATAATAGATAAATTTCACACAAGTGATTATCCAAATGACAATATTTATTACATACCACAAAAAAAAGAGAGTTTTAGGTAAGATGAAATACGAATGCAATAGTAAAATAACGAAAGAATTTGTTGGTTTACGAGCAAAAATGTATGCATACAGAGTTGGGGATAAGAAAACAAAAAATCTAAAGGCGTAAAGAAGTGTTCTGTTGGCAATAAAATTGTATATAACGACTATAATAAATGTTTGTTTGATGAAAAATACTATATAGAACAATGCAGTTAATGAGACATGAAAAGCACAAAATATATACAGTTGAAATTAAAAAAATATCATTAAGCCATCGTGATGACAAAAGGATTATACAAGGAAATGGAATAGATACATTACCGTATGGGTATCACAATGTACAATTTCTAATTAGTTTTTATATTATAATCTTTCTATATTACATTTTAAACATCTCTATTTTCTAAAATAATATCGATATCGACACCATCAAAATCAATTAGTTTTGAATTTAAATCTGTAATTTCTAAAACAATGTGATTAAAACGTTCATTATTTATTTTATAAAAAATTGGATAAGCAAGCTCATAAATGTATAATCCCTGAAACCAAACATAGTTATTGGTGGAAAACCAACAACGATATCAGATTATTAATGATTAGATTCGTCATATTTTATAAACTAACCATATGCTAAGTTACAAAGAACATTTATTGTTTTAAATGGATTAAAATTATGTAACTTAGTACGACCACAAATTTGTCTTTTTCAATAGTCATATTTCTTTCAAAACCAAGCATATTAGATCATCGAACGTCAAGTTTAATATCAAACAAATATTTAATAGGTATTCTATTGTTCACTTTGTCTGTCGTTTGTTCAGTATTATAACTGAAAGGAATCAATTGAAATTAGAGTATCGTTCAATTATTCAACATCGTATTGTCATCTAGCAATAGTTGTAACCTAATTTTTATCAACGACAGCATTAAATTTTTCAATTGTCATAATACTATTGTTGTTTGTACTTGGACATCAAAATTTCGCATGAAAATTAATCAAAGCAATCAATATATCTTTATGAATGATGCCATTATGAAGTTTCTTCTTTAGTACAGCATAATTATTTGTCAAATAAAATAATTTATTACCCATTTAATAAAAAATCTTATTATTAAATTTAAAAAAAATTGACTTGGGTGTCAGTGTATTAAGTGCCAAAAAAATTTCCAAAAATAAAAAGAATGGCGACGGTTTGCCTGATGATATAAGGGCCATTATTTGAAGTCCGAGTAATAGTGTAAAAATTAATTTGAGAATAAATTTTATTTATAAGAATGGTTGGTTAAATTATAATAAATTGTATGTTTGCTCAAAAATTTTAATTTCAAAGCAAATATATTTAGTTACAAAGGGATTTTTATGTGATATACAAAACGTTTAAAGAAAACATGTCATATTTTTATAATAAGACTGTTGAAATGATTCATTTAGATGAATGTGAAAATGATTGTCTAGTTATATTGATGACTTTATTTTAGGTGGTCAAGATATAATCCATGAATATTTCACAAGAGGAAGATATAAAATTTAGATGTATGTCATTTAGCACTAACTTTTTAAAAAATACCCAAACAATTGGTAAGAGATCATATGAAATTTTTTGTGTACATTTAAACAAGATAATAGTAATTTAAATAATATTTATAGTGATTTTGTTGGTGGGAACATATCATATAAAAAAGTAAAGAAATTTGTGCAAAATGTTGGGTTGAATATTATGGTTTTATAACATTTGATTTGAGTAAAAAAAATGAATGAAGGAAAATATAGAAATAAAATCGAAAAATTTTATAAAATGTTAAATTTTTTTTGAAAACATGTATACATTAAAACAAATGTTAAAGTGAACATTAAAACGAATGTTAAAATCAGCATAAAAACAAGCTTAGAATTAATGTTAAAGCATGTGATAAAACAAGCATTAAAACAAACATTAAAACAACGAACGTTGTTTTTTTTTAGTTTGAATAATATAATTATAAAAAATATTTTTTAAATCACACAACATCAGTTTAATTAATCCAAAAGCTATGTATCAAAACCTAACCATTTAATATAAATTTCATCTCCTACTGTTTTTAAGACTTTTTCGATTAAATGTTCATCAGGAGAGTTAGTTTTCATAACATTGTATTTATAAAAACTACCTTTTATTTCTTCTCCTTTATTGTATTTTAATTTATAAGTTAGAACATCAGAATTTAAAACTTTAATAATAGTAAATAATTCTGTTGTACAATTACCAGCAAAACCCTTTAAAAAAATTTGTTTAATCTTGCCAACACGAACAGCATCACCAACTTTGTATTTCGGTTTAGTAAACATGTTTTGTGTTTGAATTTAAATTTCTTCATTTTTATTATTTACTCCAATTGCTTCCATGCTCATAGATCTGTTTTGTATTGTTGTATTGCCATTTAAACAAACATTTTATTTTTTATTATTCTATAAAATCTTTCAAAAACACCAACTTTTAATCTGCTAGATGTATAATAATGATTAATATTAAATTTTTGCATAAGTTCTGAAAATACGTAGTTATAAATTTCAGAGCAGTTATCACTTTGTATATTATTTGGTTTTCTTTTTTATTATTAAAGTTTCTAAAACATTAGCTGCATTTTTAGCAGTTTTATCTTTAATTGGTGTTGAAAATGCATATTTAAAAAAAAACATCGACAATTATCATAATATATTTTTTATCCATTATTTATATCTGATATGCCTGTTGAACTACCAGAATCCATCTCAACAAGATCAATTTGCCATAAATAATCAATTCCATAAGATATTACTTTTCTTCTTGGAAAATTTCTTCTTGCTGGTTTATATAATTCATTAATTATTGCTTCTCTTGCATTGGGAAGTTTTTTTAAATGTTGATTATTTTGAATTACATATAGAACATTTATTTTTCTGAACTAATCATAGATATTTAATATTTTCAATTTTTATATTACTATTTTTAGTAACTTTGTTACACTTCAAACACCAAATATTCTCCATTCAATTGGATATATATATATATAAAATCATTTTATTTCACAAATATTCCTATTGCAGTCTTTAATCAAGAAATTTTGATAGTTAAAACATTCGTTTTTTTTTATTTCACTTTGCAGGTAAATGAATTATAAATGATTTTCCTTATTTACGTTTTTAAAACTGTTTGCTTTGCATTTTGCAATTTATCATCTATTTCTTTATCATAATTTCTTTGCTTTTTTCAACTTTTGATTCAACAAGTGTATCACAATAATTCAAAACTGATTGGTTAAAATTTTGTAATTTATTAGCTATTTATTTATCAAAAAATCTTTTATTGACTCCATCTTTTCCATGTACGGGATCTGCCATATTATTAATTCTAAGATTATGAAGAGAAACATACTCTTTTGTGTAAACAAAAACTTTACAAGGTGATTTTGTAAACTGTAACAATAATATTATATTTTTAGTTTACCTATATTCTTTAATTCATAACCAGAAGCAATAGTATTATAGTTCTAATCTTCATCTTTTTTTAATGCCTAGTCAGAAGTCATATTATTGTAATTTGAATATACATATGATTTTATGCATAATAAGAAATAAGTGTTTTATATTTTTATACTATATATTTTTTTATGTGTAATCAGAAACAAATTACGGTATTTTGAATCTAAGAAACAACAGATTTATAATTCGAATATACATTTTTTTAATGCACAATCAGAAACAATAGTTTTATATTTCGTATCTACATCTTTTTTTTCTTTCTTAAATGTATAATCAGAGGGAATATTATTGTATTTTGTATCTACATATAATTTTAATACCAAATCAAAAACAATAGTTTTATATCTAGAATCTACTTCTTTATATTAATGCACAAGCAGAAACAATATTACTGTGTTTTGAAGCATAATCAGCTATTTATTTATTAAAAAATGTTTTATTGACTACATCTTTAGCATCTCTAGGATCATCTATATTAACAACTCTATGTCGTAAAAAAGAAACATAAGATTTTGTATAATTAAAACAAGTGCTCAGTTTACTTTATAAATCAGAAATATCCGAATGGCATTGCGAATCTACATATTATGTTGTTAAAACATGAGCATTATTGCAAAAAAGATTTTTTTAAACATTTGATTAATAGTTTTCCAAATTTATCTATCATTTAATAACAAAGAAATTAGAACATTAAAAAGGATGTGTTACAATTAAACATAAATGTCCGCATATAACTGAATTAAAATTCTGAATTCGATCATCGTTGTAATAAATATTTCTGTTTTTGAAATAATTAATTTAAATAGTAGAAATATTGCCTCCACATGAATCAAAATAGTAAGCATCATTATTATTTTTAAAATAACAAACCCAATGAGTTCCGATATTTGATTAAATGTCGAGATTAACCATAGCACATTCATTTTGGTTCATAATTTTTGGTAATTTTTCAATTGTATAAAGATTTCTGAACATTTTAATATTTAGTATTTTTACAAATATTTCAATGCCGATGTAAGATAGTGGGTATATATTCAAATTCTTTGTGGTCTTCCCTTCTTTTTTGCAACTTAACCACTTCCTGATTTATTTTTGACTGCCAATTTGTGTCTTTGTTGTTCTTCTAGTTCTTTTCTATTTATTTTGTTTCTTCAACAGGTTTATACATTGCAGTAGCTCCTCCTGCTAAAGAACCAAGCCCACTTAAAATTGGAATTAAAATTTTTAAAAATTCTCCATGATGTAATCCATTTTCAGTTTTTTCTTTTATTATTATTTTTTTTTTAGTATAGTTAATGTTAAAGTTAGTAAGAAACCTTTACCTCCTTAAAATTTTTTTAATTTTTTCTCCAGTAAATCTTTTGTTAAAAAATTATCTATATCCAAATCTCTTAATTGATCAATGGGTATATCAAAAGTAATATATTTTACTTTGTTTCACATAAGTAAAAAATATATATATAATCAATTAAATGTTTTAATTCCCCATCCAAATTTCAATTTTGTAAACATTTTTGAAGCAACAGCTTCAGAAGCAATTTTTTTCACCAATTTGAGTATTTTTATCTAAAATAATTTCTTTTGCTTGTTTTTGTAAAACTGTATTATTTTCGTGTCTTGATTCAAAATATTTGTAGTCTCTATAAGCAATATCGTGACATTTACACGCTTCATTTAGTTCAGTAATGCCATTGTCACTTTGTTATAGGCTCTCGTTTAGTTTTGTAATTTGACCACAATTTCGTGTAAATTTAAATTACTTAATGCCCGATTTATTACACCTTTGACGTGATGTTCAAAACTCCAAAATTAATGTTGAATTACTTTTAGAACACTTATAAAATGAGGCATTCCTTTCGAATTATTAATAACAATATCAGATATTTTATTGTTTATCATATTCATTATGTTTACTTTTTCATTGTAATAAATGCAGCATTTCCTTCAACATGTATAATTAGTAATCCATCAAATAATTTTCTAACGTCATTCATCCAATATGTTATTTTTATACCTTCTCCAGATTCAGGAGAATTTAGAGAAATCATTTTTTCTGGTGTGTTTGGTGCTGAATTTGAATGTGAATTTTTTTATATATTTTTTATAAATTGGCCTATTTATATATTCCAACCTCTATACGATTTTTCTAGATTATCTGGATCATGCTCTTGAAATATTGCATTTGTTGAAAAAAACCAATCTCTGTAATTTTCATACTCATTATCAGTGTATCTACCGATAAGATCTTTTTCTTTTTCTTTTGTAAACAAAATAGTAAGTTCATTTGTTAGTGTATATCCTTTATCTTTAACAAATATTTTATCATTAATTTTCATTACTTCTGTATCTCGAATGTGAAATTTCTGATCTTCTACACGTAAACCATATTGTATATTAAAATTAAACTTTTCAGAAATTTCTTTTCCTAGATTTATAGTAGCATGTTTTAATGGAAAAATTCCTAATTTCTCTTCAAAATTAGGAGATTTTGGGAATAATTCTCATTCAAATGATGTTTCATTGGGGGTAGTTGGAGAATCCAAATTTTTTGCTGCAACGGGAACCAGAGCTTTTATTGAATTTTTATTTTCTCCCCTTACTTTTTTCTATTTTATTAGTGATATTGTGTAATTCATCAATTGAAGGCATCACTTTTCTTTTTTTTTGTATATTCTTTATCGTGGTGCTTTTCAAATTTTTTTTATCTTTCAATGAGTAATTTAATTCGAGAAACTCCCTTTGATTCATTAATTTATATATTTTTTTTACATAAATATTATCGAGAGTTTTTACTTTATGTGTCTTCCTCTGGTCATATAATTCGAGAAACTCCCTTTGATTAATTAATTTATATATGATTTTTCTACATAAATATTATCGAGAGTTTTTATTTAATGTGTCTTCCTCTGGTCATATATTTGTGTCCAGATGCCGTGAAATCGAGGATAAAGAAATGTGTATGTCGGCAGAATGTTAGAACAGAGCTGTTGACTGTGACAGTAAGCAATGAAGAATCTTCCTTGAAACATCTGTAACCCAGTATGATAAATGTAAAGACTAAGTTAGAGAAATAATATAAATAAGTTAAGTTAAGACTTTTTAAATGATTAATGGTACAGAATTTACAACGTGTTGAAGGCCATTCATGATTACAGTAGCATGATTTCTGATTTATTGTAAGTTTACTTGAACAGACGAAAGTTACAGTAATTCTTAAACGTTTTAAATTTTTGTTATTTAAATAAATTTTTGAGTTGGCCTAAAGAAATAACGAATTATTTATGGCTTTTTCTAGTTGTTGTTGAGGAATATATCCCAATCAATAATTTATGTATTACACCCAAGTCGAAATTATATTAACATATATGTTTCCTAATTAAATATAATTTTATAACAATGAAGAATTCGTAAGAAATTATTACAAAATGCATTATGTCCCAAATTATGTTATAAGAGTGGATTTTTATAAAAGTGAAATTTATTTATTACTACAGTATCGAATAATACTTCCGAAATATTCCCTCCATGAATACTAGGTTTCTGATGGCAGTAGTTCATTTTGAGCTTCACGAGATATCAGCACTGACGAATGGCTGAATCCGTCAGTATGTAGTTACGTTAAAGCGAGAATATTACTAGAGAATTATAAAAATACTTCTTAAATATCTTCCAGACACCGTTTATTTTTATGGAAAGACAACAGAATGTTCTCGGGTTTAAGACATTTAAAACGTTTTGTTTTCACTAAGACATGTTTCTTTCCGCTATCGTTCATTAAGACACGTTATTAGCCTGTCTTTAAATTTAAAAAAAAAAATCTCATAACATTCTAAAGACCATAATGGAGACGTATTAAGTGGTAGAATAACATTTCGCCTAGTAAAGAGAGTTAAGCGGTAAATGTGTTTATACAAATACATTCAAATGTTAGAGAATAGCACCCCTAATCTCATCTTGCCATAAGTGACACAGGAAACTTCCCTTGCGGACATCTGCACCTCGCTTTTTTATCAGTGAAAATAAAGTTTATGGTGGTGGATGCGCGAAACAAAATATGTAATATCTCCTATATAAAATTAAGCTATTCGACTTGAAATTCATTTTTCGCTCCCTCTCGTCCGTTATGGAAAGTCCAGGTCCCTGACATATTTAAGGCCGTAAAAACTTAAATAACATATCACGGTCCAGGCTCGCAGAATGGCGAGGGGACGAGTTAGGGGTTTTGCGAGTTGGTCGGTGTGGGCAAGGGGGGTGGGAGGGAAGGGTGAACAGGGACTACACAAAGACAATAAAAAGTCCAGGGCGTCAGCGTGCAGATAGGCAGCGAGGAAGGGGGTTATATTTACGAGTGGCGTAAAGCGCGGCGTTTGCGCATTAAACAGGCTCGGGGCGGCGCTTGGCACGACCCGCTTAACATCCGAGAAATATAACCTATGCAATTTGACTCTGAGAGCTTAAAATGGAACTTTATTTAGAAACAGAGTCCACTTACTCCTTTCCTGGGTATTCCTCGTCAACACTACAGTATCCAGAGAGCAGTACTGGGTACTCACTTGTCGGATATTTGTGCATCATTAAATATGTAAAGCGGATCCAAGCGCAGCCCAACAATTGAACTAAAAACTAAATTTCTCAGTTTCGAGCAACTTTTTCAAAATATTCTAGGGACATCATTAATCTCTTCAATTTTAATCTCAAAATAAAGCAAATTAAGGCCAAAATCAAGCAAATTAAGGCCAAAATCAAGCAAATTAATTGAAATCTGCAATACAAATCATGCTAACTAAATAAACCCTCTGAGCAGAGTCTTTTAACTGTCAAATAAGCTAAATTTAATCTCGATTTGGAAGCCAAATCAATCAGCATATAAATATATATATATATATATATATATATATATATATATATATAATGAAAATTCTAAAGATAATTCTAGATCATACATAAATTTTCCATTTTTAATTTCATTTAAATCTTTATATGATAGAAAAACTGGTTTCTCATTTAATAGTTTCCAAGATGTACTATTTTCTTATAGTGATCTGGTAATTAAATTTTGTACTTACCATCTAGAATACAATTAATTAGTTTACCAAAATTAGATTCATAAATATGAAAATCTGTAGCAGTGAACCATTCGTTTTTTCGAGATCTTGTAGTTTAGTGAATTCAAACGAACTGTTTAACTTGTTGAGAATCGATTCCATATTGATTTATCAAGCAAAAAAGTTATTACGAGGATGACAAAAAGAATAATGTGAAAATTTCTTCAAGATAAAATGAAATAGCTTAAATTTGGCTTAAAAATACCCTGCTCAAGAAGCCTGAAGCATGTTGAAATTTGTTTAATTTTGGCCTGAAATGTTCTCTATTTTGAGCTACAATTTGATAGATTTTATAGGAAAAGAGAAATTTACTTGGTTTTGACTTTAATTTGAATGATTTTTACCTAGTTAAGTGAGCTGTGCTAATACCCGCTTTATATATCTACTGAATTTATTTAAAAAATTGAAATAAACACATTTGCCATTTTCAAAAAAATGCTCAAATAATTTTGACACTAGGAGAAAATTCACATTCATGTTAAACAAAAAGAATTTTTATTCGATGAAACAAGTCAACTATACATCTAAAATTTTGTAAAAGTCTTAAACGTCTTAATTTTTTTTAAGTTTTAGAATGTATAACAATTTAACTATACGTTTTAAATGTGGTTTTAAAATATCAGAACATTTTTTTGATTCCACCATTCAATGATTTAAAAATTTTATATACCTTATGAAGTCCTTTCTTTCAAATAATCATAAGTTGGATTTCTTTTGCTAATTAAAATAACATTGCATATTTTGTTTGCTCTAACAGCTTTATTAAAATCAACATTAATTTTTATATTTGTTTTTTCTTTAACTACAGTTCTTTTTATATACAAATAATCAATAATATAGAATGTCTTGCACACCCAAAGTGAGTAATAATTTCTATCACCGTGAAAGTTTACAGTTGGTTTATAATAAAGTTCATAATTTCTATATATTGTATCTAAGTTTTGTTTTGAATTTCTAAAATCATTATAAGCAAGAAATATTTTCAGACAAATGTCATTATCAATATTTAGATTCCAATTTTCTTGCGGAAAAATTTAAATGCGTCCATTTTTAAGATAAATATTTCTCACATTACAATGGTCAAACATAGAAGCAAGTACGTACTGGACAGCACGATTTTTTTTATTAATTTGAAATCCTACAACTACAAAATCAGGCATATCAAATCGTATATTATTAAACCTATTTTTGTATCAAATTTAAAAACAGTGGTCAAGGAGGAACTTTTTTTATAAAAATTTTCAATAATCAAAACTAATAGGAATTTTAGGATTTTAGTATATTCTTTATTTGATTGTAACGGCTGTGTTAGATTCGTGTTCAACAATAAATCACATAATATCTCATTTTTTAATAGAAATTCTACCTGGATCAGCGTAATCTCTATCTATTGAAACATTTTCTTTCTTATATTGATAAACAAATAACGAATTATTATCAGATTAATTTCGAAAAAAAAGTAATTTTATAACCAACTTTCCAATAAATATCATTGTTATCACGATTAAAACCAAACAAATATCTCAGTGGATACGTTAATTCATTTCTTTTATCACTATGAGCATATATTAATCGATATTTATTATCACACCACTAAAGTCGAAATAATTTTGTTCACTTGGTGATATCAACAAATTATCCATCATTGATGATGTCATTCCAGGATTATAAACAGCTTCAATAATATGACCATATTTTAAGTTTTCTACTCTAGCAAATTGTAAAGGAAAAAAATTTCAAACAAAAATCAATATTATATAATTTTTCATATTTTGCTTCATTTCCTTCATTATCTCTTTAGTAAACGAAATTACTCATAAACGTAAGCATCATATAGAAAAGTCATCTCATAGAGGAATATGAAATTCATATATTATTGTAAACATTTAAATAGCCACAGTCTAATCGGCGGGAGGGGGGGGGGGGAGATTGTCTATTAAAGCTCTCAATATATTTATAACTAATTTACGAGAAAAGAATTATATATTCATTGAAGATTTATCAAAGGAAGTTTCTTGAGTTAAATTACTCATTGAAAAATACAGAAATTATAGAATGAATCATGAGGCATAAAATGAAAAAGTTAATAAGAAAGGACTTCCGTTAATCGACAAAATACGAAATATTGGTAAAAAAAAAAAGTTGAACAAGTAAGTGAAAACAATTAAAATTTAATAAATACGTTTGTTACAGCACCAGCAAAAAATTTACATTATCCAACAACACCAGAAGAAACATCATTTAAATGAAAATTATTCCTATAATCTCCTAATTTTGAAGCTGGAATGGGAATTGTAGCATTGAAAAAATAGACTCACGCAACATCTGATTCTACTATAAATCTTGGAAAAGAAATTTCAAAAGAATAAACTTTGTTAAAGCACAATATGGTTTATGAGGAGAGGGGCACCATTATTACATTGGAGATACAAAAGTAGGGATAAATAACGATGAACTATTTGTCAAGGATAAAGAATATGAATTAACAAAAGTGCTTTCTAATTTGTTGACAAAAAATAAACAACTAGATCTTCAAGACGAATATACAGATAACGACTATGAAAATTACAGAGATATTATTTTTTCAACCAATGTCGCATTCCAAGAATATATTCCTAATAAGCAAGTTAACTCGAATAGAAGTTGGAAGAACATAAATATATTGAAACCAATTCATGATAATGATATAAGGGAATCAAGATCAGAGCCAAACACACCCAAAAGAATTAGTTCTCCCAGAACTCCTAGATCTGGAGAAGGTATAAAAAAAATACAAAATTCTTCCAAAAGAATATGTTTGGATGGGCGATGTTAGAGAATTGGTGGATATAGTGTTAATTATTCACGGCGAAGAAAATGCTGTTAATAACAATTCTTACAATGAAAAAGTGAGCATAATGTATATGTTCGGCAATAAATTTTCAGAATTTATTGCTAATAATCCAAAAAGAATTACATATCTTATGAGAGTTTTAAATATAATTCCACATTCCTTTTGGAGTTCTGAACAACATGGTAAAGGTATTATAAATTGGGTACTAATCAACTTCAATTTACCCGAAATACATTTGCCTGGTTATAATTATTTCGTACCATTTACAAAATAAAATAATTGCTCATAGAGACCACAAAGATTTAGAATATAGACATGAAGCTGATAAAATTATGCAAAAATAGAAAAAGACATTATGCTAGATAAAAATACTCCAATTGGTGGAAAAAAAATTGCTTCTGCAGCTGTTGCTTCAACTATGATTGCAAAAAGAAAATTAGGTTGGGGTATTAAAATGTTTAAATAATTCAATAACAGTTTAGTTATTCAATATTGTTTTACTTATATATGAAGAAAAAATATATAACTTTCAATATACCCATTTATCAGTTAAGAGATTTGGGTATAGATAATTTTTTAACAAAAGATCTACTTTAGTGAAAAAAAAATTTAAAGAAGTAAAAGGTTTCTTACTAACCATGTCAATACCAATACTCAAAATAATATAAATGTAAAAACAGGAAATGGTTTTCATCATGGAGGATTTTTACCAATATTATTTGCAGCTTTAGGTGCACTTGCAGCTTTAGCTGGAGGAGATACTGCAGTTTACAACACTGTTGAACAAACTAAAATTATAAAAAGAGGATGAATAACAAAAATTTGAATATATCCCCCTTATCTATTATCGATATTGTAAAAAAAAAAGTAAAAATATTTAATACAAAAAATTTCATAAACGTTTATATTATTGATGAATTACCAAAAAGAATGCTCAAAAAATTAATGTGCTGTGGTTAATTTCGACATTTCAACAAATCCTGATACTCATTGGATTTGTTATTTTAAAGAAAGAAATGATCTTTACTATTTTGATTCATTAGGAGGAAATGTTCCTAATAATTTAACAAATTACTTATAAAAAATAATGGTTATTACAATGGTAATTGAATTCAGAATTTTCGATTCAGTTATATATGGACATTTCTGTTTAACTGTATTACACTTTTTTGAGAGGTTTTAAGTTTCACAATATAATTCCTTTATTACTAAATGACAGATATATTTGGGAAACCATTAATCAAATTTTTAAATAAAACTTTGACACTAATGTTTTTGCTTTAAAAACAGGTGTAGATTAAAAATATAAAACTATTGCTTCTGACTTTAAAAAAGATGCAAATTTAAAATATAAAATTATTGTATCTGGTTTTTTTAAAGTATACATTCAAGATACAATGCTACTGTTACTGATTTAAAGAAAGCTGTAGATTCAAAATATAAAACAATTGCTTCTGATTTAAAAGAAGATTTAGATTCAAATTACAATAGGTTTGTTTCTGCTTATGCTTTAAAAACAGATGTAGATTCAAGATACAAATATAGTTTATCTATTACTTCATCTATAGATTTGTTTATGCTAAAAAATCACATGCAAATTAATGATTCAATACTATTGTTTCTGACTCAGCATTAAAAAAAGATGTAGAATTTAGATACAATATTATTGATTCCAATTTAATAAAAGATGTAGTTTCAAAATACAATAGTATTTCTTCTACTTTACAAGACAAATAAGTAAAGATTTTACCTCTTTCAAAAATTATGTTTGTCTTCAAAGTCGTAGAATTGCTAGTTTATCTGATACTATAAACGAAAATGATGCAGTCAGTTAAACATTTTTTTGATAAAAATATAATTCATTATGCATTTAAAAATATGTAGATTCAAAATACAATACTGGTCTTTCTGATTATGCATTAAAAACATATGTAGATTCACAATATAATATTATTGTTTCTCCTATACATGATTAACTTAGTAAAGTTATTGTTTATACAACACATTATATTTCACTTCAAAATCGTAGAATTTATAAGATGGCTGATACTATAGATGGAAAAGATGTGGTCAATAAAAGATTTATTTGATTATAAATTACGAAATTTAAACCAATCAGTTTTTAAGTATTGTGATATACTTGTTAACACAAAAGTTGAAAAAAGCAAAGAAGTTATTGATAAAGAGGTAAAAGTTAAAATACAAAATTTAAACCAATCAGTTGAAAAACGAAAGGAAGAAAGATCTCATATATTTTATTTGCCTGCAAAGTGGAATAAAATAACTGATATTTTTCACTTAGACTATCTATTTTTCTTTTCTTATTTGATGGATTGTACTGTTTGTAAAATAACTACTGATCATTTGACTCATAATACTCTACGTGTTATTAACGATGCTAAAAAAATAGATTACAGTAAGCCTTTTGATGTTAAAAGTGATGATAAATTAGTTTATATTATTTTTAAAAATATCTGAATATGGTGATGGATTTATGACTACAATAGGAGTACTCGTGAAATATAAACTATATATATATATATCAAACTTGGTGTTTGAAATGCAAAAAAGTTACTATAAATAATAATATAAAAAGTGAAAATACAAAATGATATTATTAATTCAGAAAAGCATATGTTAAATATTTAATTCTAATAAATCAATATAAAAAAAACCCAAGCAAGAATTTCTTCTGTAACCCAATCTTGAAAATCATCGGCTAATTTCATCTTAGACTTCGTTATAAGCGAATATAGACCAGATGGATTTAATAGTGTATTGGTTAGCATATTTGAAGGCGGGAATAATTCGTCCCTCACCATATTTTCATAAATATTTTTGTGTTTTTCTAAAACATAATCTCATTTTTGTGTAAGTGAATTCTATAATATCATAAAGATCTTTGGCTTAAAACCAAGTATTATTTTCCTCACCAATAATAATAAAAACACACTTTTTACCATAGTAAATATGTTTATTATTATTTAGGTCTAGAATTTCTTAAATATTTTATTTGCGAAAATCAGAGCAAGTGAAATAAGCGAGTAGAAATTTTGCTCATTATGTGTTAAGGTGCTATACATTAACACCCTGTTTATATATTTTTTGTAATCATATAGCTCTTAAGGAATGAAATTTAAAAATATCTTAAAATTATCTTTGTTTAAAGTATGTTGTCTAATATTCCAAGGTTGTAAAAGTTTACAACCCAGATTATTTGCATCAATTATATGTTATTTTTATCAACTCTAGTCAATTTGTTTGTAAATTCACTATAAGAGATCTGGGATGAATTTTTCATCCCACCTATTTCTGAAACAGATGTTTTGTGAAATAAACTGTTTTGCTTAAATGGATAAAGTTTCTAAATCATTAACAATATCTCTCTTTTTATTTATAATTTCGTTATACGATTCACACTTTATACCAAACATGGAAATTCTATTTTTACCAACTATAGTAATTTGTTTTTGTAAATTCATTATATTCTATGAGAGTTTCATCAATAACGAAATGCATTAAACCATTTCTATATCTAAAAGATCTATCATATGTGCTAATTATAAAATTTCTAGCTAATTGGTCCATTCTCTTTTATTTGGAAATGACATTCATTTATTTCAGCACAGTACGCCTTTTCATAAAAAATCGAAGTTTTTTCTGAATATGAATTAAAACCAGCATTAATTTTATATTAATCACATAAACAAGTTTATTTCTACGGTAATCATTAATGTAAACCGTACTAACAGTACTAACTCACCCGAAGATCTTTGGTTTAAAAAAATTACTGAAATTGCTTAGGTAAAACTTAAACACTGCTATTATCAAAAATGGCTTATTGATTATTTTCTTGCCATTCAAACTATTTATCCAAACGTTTTATTGTAAAAAATATTCAAATCTTTATCAATAATTAAAAATGCGTTTGTATATTCGTTTTTGCATAAATCAAACGGGTCATTGTGATTTTAATTATTTTTTGGGTGTGAGCCATAAAAGTTTTGAATGTTTTGAATGTGATCTGGTTCCAAATAAACTAAATCATTATTAAGAATTGAATATATGATAGCATTTTTATCATTTGTGTGTTGCAGTCCTAATGCATAACCAATTTCATGGATCAAAAATGCTAATAAATTAACTTTATTTTCAGGAGTGTTTTTTCTATCATTATAAAGGCCGTTCACTTTAAAGTGAGCACTCTAGAAATCAACCTTTGAACAAAACTATCGTCCACAACTGCTCATGTATAACCATGTGTGTCACCGCACAGGCTGGGGATGAACACACCCAGTTAGGTTGGCAGTGAAATGTGAAATGTAGTTCTACGAAATAACGCGGTATTGCAAGTGTAATGTTTAAATTCATGGCTATTTAAATTGTTTGAAGTTTATTTTATACACTTTAAAGTAATTATTGGCGTAAAGATAATGTATTTACTGTAACTTATAATTATATTGTGTCGGGTGATCGGCGCAACAGTCAAAACCAATGGTCCGTTGTTGTGGTTCCTTCATGCTTGTTGCATGGCTTTGTTTGTGTGGAGTGGTTGCGGGGCAAGCTACAAATTTAGAAACTGGAAGTTGCTGTGTTTTTTTAAATTTATCATTTATTTTTCAGCTCATCTGCAATCAACATTGTTTTATTATAGGCAGTAAAGTGAGTAATTGTGCTGTATTGATTTTGTGTAAAGTTATGTATTCCAGCAAACTACGTACAAATATTCAGCGACAGGAGGACACTATAAATCTGGCCGAAAGTATTTATTCTTTAATTCGTCGAGGAGGGATGATGCCATGCAAGGTGATCGAAATAGTGGCATAAATGATGAAAATTTCAACTGCAACTGTCCGGAGGTAAATGTAAATGTGTTTTTACGACGTGTTTTCGCCGCTTATCCCCAATACGATATTGAAGTAAATCATTGAAAAAAAAAAAAACTGTATAAATTTACAGTTACAAACGTGATATTATAAGAGGAAAGTTAAATAACAATAATGCAATAAATGAACGACAGCAGAAACGCAACATTAATACATTCATTTGAATTTGCGAAGTACATGTTATATCATAAGTTTGACAAATACTATTAAAAGTTATCTGTACCTATCCACCTACGCCCATCTGTTCAACCTTTCTTTCAAATCTTTCTTGATAACAAGCGAAAATTTGGCAGTCAATACTTATACGTTAATTTTACACGTTTTTATATCACTGTAATGTTTTGTAATGTAGACATAACCTCAAATACACCGGTACATATCTATTTACGCCCAGCCATGTAACCTTTCTTAAATCTGCCTTGATAACAAGTACACATTTGGGCATCAATAATTATACGATAATTTTACACGTTTTTATATCAATGTGTTGTTTTGTAATGTAGGCCTTACCTCAAATACATCCGTACGTATCTATTTACACCCAGCCATGTAACCTTTATTAAATCTGCTTTGAAAACAGGTACTCATTTGGCTGTCAGTAATTATACGCTAATTTTACACGTTTTTATATCAATGTGTTGTTTTGTAATGTAGGCCTAACCTCATATACATATGTACGTATCTATTTACGCCCAGCCATGTAACCTTTCTTAAACCTGCCTTGGTAACAAGTGAAAATGTGCATGTCAATAATTATACATTCATTTGTCACGTTTTGAAATCACTGTGTTATTTTGTATTGTAGGCCTAACATCAAACTTGTGTTAATATAGTTATTTATCCCATGTTACACTGTTAAGTTTTACTATTGTTAACAAAACATAAACGTCACAGTTTGATAATACACCAAAAGTATTCCAACATATAAACCATAAAATCTTGAAGTTGGTTTTGTTAACTATAAACATATAGCTGTGTTTGTTGCGACATTCTTTCGTGATTCAAGTGTAGGCCTAATTGTTTTATTTGGTAATGCTTGCCGTAATAAGAATTAGAGAGTATTTATAATTAATTATCAACAGTTAGGCCTATAGAATAATTCAATGTTTAAAGTTCGAAATGGATGTTTGACAAGACAACTTGCTACCTTTTCAGAAATATCAACGAAGATAGTATGCATTGCTGAGTAGGCATAATTATTTGTAATATCTTCCACTTTGGCCGCAAAAATATTGTAGCTATTGAAATTTAATATAACTGTAAATTACACTTCTGTCAACAAGGGCCGGGTTACAATTGACACACCAAACACATTCACCAGTTATAGGCACATGTTATAAGCACATGCAAAACACAAAAGCACAGTGGCCTGGCTACAATTAATATAACGATAATAATATTAGTTTGTTTATGTTGCTACATTTGTACCAAAAAAAATTAAGGTCTGTACATAGAGTTGGTAGTGGATTCTTTCACAAATAAATATTTTCAATTGACCTGAGACATTTTTAAAATAGTAAATTAATTACTTTCCAATTTTTACCTTTAAAAATTACCTAAAAGCGTTTAAAAAAATCTTCAGTGTTGGGATTATCCATAAATAAACAGAAGAAAATATCTTCCCGAGGAATAAAGTCAAAATACACACTTTCTTTATTTGTAAATAACTTTTTCAATCGATAACATAGTATAAGTGTCGGGACTTCTGATTGGCTATTTATTGACGCACAGCTATAGTAACAATGGTAGTTAAACCAAGTGCTTATCGCTATGCACAGTAACTTGCCTGTAAGTAATACTTTTATAATTTGCCCTTTACATTATCATTTTGCTGTCATTTGTAGATATGTATTGGTTTTCCATTAATAATAACACATTTCTTTCAGCTTTGTGCGTGCACGCATGAACATTTTTTTTGTAAGTATAATAATTTTCTTTAAATAATTTCTTTCTTTTAAGTATTCAGATTTGCTGCAGTAAGCACAACAATGATAAAAGTCCAGTCACTTGAACTGTAAAATTTGTTTCTTTAGGTCTGTGTGGATTTGACAAAAAGGTAATGTCGCACCCATTTGGGCCACAAGAGACACTGGAAATGTGGCCATCACCGAATCGGCATTTCACTAAGCTATAAATAATATAAATTATTTTTATGTTTATGTTGTACAGATGAAGGTGGTGTCAGTTACAAGCCTGGCATACCCTTCTTTTACCACTTCAATTCACAGTATAAATGTTCAGTTCTATTTTGGAGGATCTCAGAAGGGTACGAACACAGGTTAACAATGTAAAGAAAATAATATGTACATATATACAATTGCATTCGTTAAATATTTTATGTAAATTATTTTTATTTTATATATATGTAATATACATATGTTGAAATATATTTATCTCCATTTATAAATTTGCATATAAATCTATCCTTAAATTGTACATATACATGCACATATTTTATATATTTTTCTTTTTTGCATGTTTTATATTTTTATATATTGCCACTTTTGTGCTGTCACGTTAAGTTTATTAACACCATCAACTTCTGTGCAGTGGTGTAGTCTTTGCTCGGCTCATATCCCCTCGTCTTTCCTTACTGTTCTGCCTCCATTCTTCCCCTTTCCGCTTCGTGCATCATTATTTATTGATTCGTCAGTTTTTATTTAATGCTTTGCATGGCATTGCTCTGTCTACTTTATATGCTTCAGATATCTGCTACATTACGTCACTACTTTATGCCTGCAGGATGTAATTTTTTTCCTGATGGCTTAGTTGCACCTAACTTCAGTCAGCTGAGGCCAAACACAGCTACCATGTTTTAGAGCTGACATTTTACTTTTCACGCTTGAGAGTGATGGGGCACTTAGAAAACGGTGAGTCAATGGAAATATAAAGTTTCTGGTACAGTTTCTAAATGATAGGTAATTAGTTTGACAAGTGGTGTTGTGCCCTGGGTGTGCAGTAGTGCTAGCCTATTTCAAATTCTGGATTATGCTGCCATTCCAAATTATTTTTTGGCTTAACTAATGTGTGTCCTTTTTTAACATGTCGTGTTGGTCCTTTTTCACCACCAAAGTTTAATGTTTGCTTTTTCACAGTTTCAATGACTTCATTGCTAGGGCATTCATTTTTCAATTGTTTGTAGTGTAAAGTTTTTGTCTATCGGAGCTGTGACATGACCAAAAAATTATAAATATCACATATTTTATATATATTGTATATTTTACATGATATATATGCATACACATATTCATATATACATACATATATATGCATTATATATAATGTGTTATATACATAATATATATTACATGTTTATATAGAACATACAAGTTACATTTAGCAGTAATAAAATGTAAACAATGAGGCATTAACATGTGGCAAACATGGCAGTCACATGGCAATGTTTGTTTATATTTGGTGGAAGGATATATTATGTGCAAGAAAGTAGAATTTTAGCAGGGCTTTCAAAAGTGCCCACTTTATTGTGAATGGCCTTTACCAATATTCCTGCTTATTGATATGAATTTCAACATGACTATTTTGATGATTTGAAAATAAAGTATGAGCTGGTTCACTACCATGCATAAATAATTTAGTCTGACAAACTCCAGGTATTCTTTGATTTATATGTTGGCCTCGTTTGTATGATTTAAGTATGTTAGGAAATTTCCTATCATTAACAAATTTCGTATTTCTATGCTTTTGCCAAATGCTAAAAGCCTCTTACGTTAATTTTGTAATGGTATTATTAGCATATCCAAAATGCCATTATAACATATTTTTATTCCATTTTGTGGTTTATGAATAGCTACAAAATATACCATCGTTAACACCACATCTTGGTTTATTAATAAAATTAATAATTTCTTCATTGAATTTACCATTGATGGGAGAAGTGATATGATATTCTTAGTGTTCTTAAAGAATTTTCAAACATTTATTTAGCAATATCTGAAACTGAATTTGGACTACCTCTAAATATCCATATTTATTTTTAAAAATGGATAACATGTTCTGACCGATTCTCTTTTATGGATAGCACAAACTTAATTTTTGTGATAGCGAGAATTGTTATGTAAACCCTCATTTATAAACAAAATGTTTTTAAAATATTTTAAGAATGGCTATTCATTTCAAATATAAAATTTAATGTTTCACATCGATAAAATATAGTTGCTTATATTTTCATAGGTTTTAAATATTTTTCTTTTATTTAATTTTATACAAATAACATTCTTTAAAATTACAAAAGGTTTACATGCAAATTAATGCCTTGCCAGGGACCTTATGTTTTAGGTTAACAGATATGATAGTACCTCGCCACTGACACAATGTTTATTTTCCGGCCTTATTTTAGTGCCTGCAGAACTCCATTGGAGAAACCCATCACATTTCGACTCTGCTGGCGTATTTTTTTTTTAGTGGCGAGGTGAGTGGTTTTTATTTATTTTTTAGTTTTTTATTTCTTGTGATTCCCTCTCATATGGTGCAGGCAACTTCCACAATATGAGAAAAACCCAGCTATTCAGCTGATGTATTAGAGGTTTAGTATAGAGAGTACATTGCTGTGGATTGAGGAGTACAGTTTAATTTGCATCAATACTAATACGTCGCTGTATGAGCAACAGCAAATGAAGTTTTTTAGCTCAATTTTTGAACAACTTGGGAGATAATTTAATCATGTGGGTGCCTTCACACTATCAAATTATCTTCTCCTCCAATCGGGGATTCGATCCTGCGACCTTTGAGTCTGAAGTCAAGCATCTTAGCACAGAGACATAGTGGCAAGATGCATGAGGAGATACTTATAAAGCATCTTGTGGTGAGTTATTCATTCTTGCGGCCAACCAATGGATATTCTTGATGTGGCTAGTAGATAGCAGTACAATTGGATAAAGCTCATTCTAGTTGCGGAGAGAGAGTTCACTGTGGTCCAGTTGAGGAAAAAGATAAAGAATTCTCTTATACAGTTCACAGGATAGAGTTAGAATATAAAATCTTTAACTTTCTTTCTGCACTTCCCATTATTCATTTTTCTATTCACATATTCTGGTATAAAGCTGTATTCTTGATTCTAACTGTTTGAATAAATCTCTTCAAAATGCTCATAAATCATGTTTCCGCCAACATAATCACTATAAATGTGCCTCAAATTAGGGTTCTTGTCTAAATATACACAGAAAGTTCGTAGTATCTCTCACTAATTGCTTGGGCACTTTCGAATAAGTTTGAGCTAATTCAAATATATATGTATGCTTGTGTCTACCCATAACAAAATATTCACGAATTATATTTTGGTTGTCTAAATTAACAGAGTCAGATACAACCAGAGAATTATTTTCACATTAATCTAGAGGAATCATTTTGTCATTGTTATTAAACTTAACCCCGATGCTTTCTTTGACCTTTTTGGATAACTCATGAAAATCATTTTGTAACTGAATATATTTATTTTTTTTACTTGTTGACCAAACATACTATTTTTAAAATTTAACCAACCATTCTTATAAATAAAATTTATAATTTAATTAGTTTTTGAACTATATGTTGGACCTACAATTATAGCCCTTATGTTGTCAGGCAAAAGTTCGCAATTCTTTTTGTCCTTAGCATTTTGTTTGGTAATTAAAAGACGTACACCCCAATAAACTTTTTCTCTAATTAACATATTATTTTAATAAATGGAGAATAAAGTGTTAAGTTAAGAAACAAAAGTTCTATACTAAAGAAGAAACTTCGCTATTATATAGTTCATTAAGACAAATTTATTGCATTAATTAGTTTTCATGCAATATTTGTATCACATAATACAGAAAACAATTCTATAACAACAATTGGAAAACTGATTGCTGTTGTTGATAAAAAAAAATTTTAAACTATTCCTAGAGGCCAATACTATATTGAATCATTGAAAGAAACTATAAATTCATTTGAACAATTTTCCGCTAATAAAATTGAATTAACAACAGACACTGGGAAAAACAGATTATATAATCTAATTTTAATATTAAATTTGATGATCTATTACATGGTAATCGTGGTTTTGAAAGAAATTTGAGTGTTGAAAAAGAAAAAAAATGTAATTGTCAATAAATTGAATTGCCTCATTTTAATCAATTTAAAACAATAAATGTTCACTGTAATTTGGCGTATGGAATGTTTATCAAATATGGTGAGTCTAATTGTTTATAAATTGGTATAAGTGCTGGGTTTTATTACTAATAACTATGCTTGGATTTAGATATTATATTGTTCATGAGTAATGCTATCCAATTTTTTATAGAATTAATAATATGCTGTTTAATTTTATTGTTTTAGAAATTAGAGATGAAAATAGTAAACTAATCAATTTTGATGGTGCTGATATTGACATTGTTTTGGAAACTTAAGATGTTTGATGTATCCATTTACATATTACAGATCCTGTAAATTTTATAGGTCTAAATTATAATCAATGAAATATACCTAGAAATGTTTCAAATAGCCAGACTGGGAAACGTTTCCCAGTCTCGAGTTATGATCAATTTTTAAGGAAAGGACAACATTATAAAGAAATTGTCAATAATTTTTGTAATGATTCCTGAGAATGTATCAAATAGTCAGGGTTCTAAAGGTTTATAACCTTGGAATTATGGCCAATTTTTAAGAAAAACATAGACAGTTGTAAATTTTTTGGTAGAAAAGTTTTATATTTTCTTTTGTGATCACAAATTCTTATATTATCGTAAGGGTGTAAAAATTTACCCCCTTATGAATATAAACTGGTATATGCTATAGACCCCCTTTCAGAGGAACATAAAATAAAATAATATACTTCGATATCCATATGGTAAAATATATATTGTATTTTGTGGTATATTACTTTTTTGTCATAAGGACTTAACACAAATGTTATTAACTTCGAGTGTTTATATTTTGTGTTTCTCACTCCTTATTAAATTCATTGTTCTGTATTGTATTTTTTCATCAAACACACATTCCTTATAATCATCAAATATAATTTTATTGTTAACTACACACTTTTTCACACCTTTCGATCTTTTGTTTTCTTTACCGTCAACTCTATATGCATACATTTTTGCTCCTAAACCAACAAAATCTTTAATTATTTTGCCATTATAATCGTCTTTCATTTTACCCAACACTTATTTATTTGAGGCATGTTACATATATCGTCCTTTGGATAATCGCTTGTGTCAAATATATCTAACATTGTCATCATATCCTTGTAAAAATCTTATGTTTTTGTGTTATAAATGTATGCAATTGTATCTTGATAGCACAGTTCAATTTTATCTCCATATTTGACTTCCATTACTTTATAATGAAAATCGTATATTAATTATTTGATAAGTCCAAAATTTACATTCCCGTATAAATTGGATTATTAAATTTTACATTTGTCTTGTTCATATGAATGGCCTCAATATTCTCATTTAAATATAGCACTTCTTTAGAAATTTGGTTTCGCCATTAATTTTTCACAAGATATTTCAATTAAATCCAGTCTTATATCCACTCTGATTCTTATATTTTCCATTGTTTTACCAAACACAGAAATATTCATCAGTTTATAAAAATCCTTTCAAAGTCATTTTTAGCATTAGTTCTCATCAATGTATTGAAATCTATATATTTCTTCAGCCAATCGGATTGATTAATCGTCAATATTCTATGTATTTTAGTAAGTTTTAATCCATTATTTAGGCACTGTTTTAGATTACGATAGTGTATTACATACTTTTCTTTTTTATGTAAAGTTGTTAACAATTTAGATTCATTAGTTCCTGGAACTTACATATTTTCTGGACAAAAAGGAAGATCTTTCTGTAAACTGTGGAGTTCTTGTGGGTATTATAAGTCAACTTATAATATATATCCTTGTTGTCAATCATCTTTTTAGTTTAATATATATATAATTTTGCCAAAAGTCAAAATTAAATCCGGCATAATCGACCCATCGGAAACCTCCATATGGTAAATGTTGTGACATTTCCCATCCACAAAGATTATTTGCATCGAGATAAACTAAATAATTAGACTCTTGATTTGGATTAAAATCTTCCAAATATATATAATTTGCTTTAACATATAATTTACAGCATTGTAATATTCCACTTCTAAATCCTCTTTATACTATTAAAATCATATCATAACGGAATGATTTATAACCATAGTAATATTCAGAAAAAGAAAAGTAAATAAGACGTTGGATCAAGGGGGAGGGGGGTACCTGGCGCAGCCAACAACCCCTCTGTAGATTATTGTTTATTGACGTTTTCTTGAAGATATCTTGAAAGTTTGCCACATAGACATTTATGTTACCTACATATATTCTAGAAATATTTAGGATGGCTTATTGGCGAGTGGTTTACACACATAATACCCGAATCATTTTCCTCCTACATCCAAAAAAACAGCACTTAAACGAACATATCTATAAATGTTGCTAGACGATAAATGTTAAATAAAGGACCAACATAGTCACTGATATATATTTCATTGTTTTAACAACTACAGCCATGGCCGATCACGAGTCTAGGTGTAACAATACAAGTGAACCGAACAAAGTAATGTCCACCTAAAAAAAGGCAGATTTTCTGGAACATTGTATAAAGTATTTATAATAACACCGGCAGACTTTTAGTTAATATGTCATGTAGGCTTACATATATATAAACATATGCATATATACTTATATAAGCATAAGTAACATACAATATTCGTATATAAAGAGGGTATTTGCATAGTAAAAGCCCACTTCCCTCCCTATGGAAAGTGTGGTATCCGCCCCTTTTTCTAACAGGAGTGGTTGTCAGTGCACTACTTTTTCTTTTCTGATAACAAAACTAAACAAAACATTGCAGGGTATTTATAAACCAAATGATTTAGGCTATAACATGTTGCAATTTTATCGTTTAAGATAGTGGTCTTCACCTATGATTTGAAACAGTATATAATAAACAATCTTACATATACTTAGAAAAATTCCACGGGTTCTAGTCAAACGTAAAAACTAACAACTTCGGGAGACAAAATAGGCCACTGAACATGTAATTTTTTCCGGAATCACAATGTTGATGTTTGAAAAGAAAAATGTTACGTCTTCGTGTGTATATGAAATTTATTTGACGCAAATACAGTTATTACACGCAAGTATTTCATCAAATTCTTTCATTATTCTGTTCGTTACGAAGAATCTTATTCCTTGACCAAGAAAACAGGCAATTGGTTAAAATGCCAAAATTCAATTGATAAGCGTACAAAGTCTGCATGTGATGGGAAAATGATGAACTCTTCAAATGTATGTGTTCCACGTACACAAACTAAATTTTGTACTTATTTCTACCCCAGAGGATATTCTAATACACCAATATATATGGACCAAAATATTAATTGTAGGATATGGTATTTTTATATCTAAAAAACTTTTTTGAACTACTGTAAACTAGGCCTATATGATTACAGATTACAGATTACATGGCACCAGCCGTGATTTCGTTGCCCAGGAAATGCACTCTTTTTGGGGTTAAGTGAACAGCGATACCAGAAGTGAACTAATATACTGCAAATTACTGTGCTCTGTCTCACAAATGGTGGCAGACAATATGATTTAAAAATATCAGGAAATATTTGTCATACATACTGTAGCCGAGACACTTCCTGGCATGTCTGAACGCTAGGAGCGGGGTAAGCCAAGCAAGGGGACGACGACATGCGCGCGCAGGTCTGGCCGTGCTATCGTCTATTCAACAAACATAAGTTACGGTGGGCTCAGTTGTATGTTAGGCAATGGAGGGCGCAGGACGTTTGGAGAGGTACAGAAAAGTTATCCCCAATGTTACAATATTGCACTTGTTCACGATCTTCATGAAAGATCACATATCGTAAAAATGATACAACTGAAATACTATAGGCTGTTCACAGTAAAATGAGCACTTTTTAAGGCCCCTCTAAATTTTTCCTTTCATTCAATTTCCACCTGCCTGCTGCTTTTTAATACAAACATTGCAATCTGGCCAATAAATACAGTGTATACATTTCACCACCCTCAAATTTTAATGCCCGAGGATGCAATAAAATATATTTATTAGTGGTTAATGGCTGTTGGGAGGGCCTTAAAAAGTGCGCACTTTACCGTGAACAGCCTATACATAGTTTGTATCACTCGGTGCAATGACAAATAAATTCATTTTTGAGTACATTTTAACAAAGTATAACTGAACAGCAACTTTAGGCCAATGGATTTCATTGGAAGTTATAGAAACCCTTTATAGCTTTATTTGCTCAAAGTCGTGATAATGGGTGTTTTACTCATAGTGGACTGTTCCGCGGTATAAAAAAAACCTACACACAAATTACGTAAAATAAGAAATAAAATAATAAACATTAAACAATGCCGCCGCTACGACATTTACATTATACATCTACTTTACAAATCCCACCCAGTTAACCTGCTTGTCAGCATGCTTGCCGTGTTTAACGGTAGTTGATGTGAAATTGTCGTCTGCATACGCCCAGGTCTTTAAATTATAAAGCTAACGCAAATCATAGTAAATCATTGAGAGTTTATTTAAAAAGGTTTTCATTGCCATGTCGGTTTATATATTATTTATAGAATTCCGACTCACGTGCAAAAGTAATGCCACCCGTGAAGATGTTTTTTTCCACCACGGTGTAAGCAATAGCTGCGAAAATATTTATAGTAGCCTTTATGATAAATTAATTGTTTGTACTAATTTAACAGTCTATAATAAATATTTGTATATGATTTATGTCAGTAATTGTTACTCCAAACGCAACCTTAATTAAGAGAAAATAAGTTCTCCATTATGAAACAATAAATGTGCAGATATTTAGTCCTATTTGAAAAGCATTAATAACTAAAACATTAATAGGTTAAATTAATTTCCCTGTCAAATTACTAGACAAATAGATTCGAAACTAACGCTATGGTTAAGTAAATTTGTTTGTTGGGTTGCAGTTAAGTTCACACGTATTTGCTCAGGAATGTGCAGGTTCGATTACAAGTTGTAGCTTATTTGTTTTAGATATAGTGTAAAAGATAATCTAGGTATTACAGTTGTGGCACAAACAAATATATTTTAGATGCCATATTAAATTTTTACAGTCGCCATTACCCAATGTAATTGAAATACCAGCGTAACTGTAATATAAAAAATGTATATCTTGAAAGTCCACTTAGAAGGTTAATGTAGTTATTACAAGAAAAAGCAAGTATTAAGTTGGGTACTAGTAGCAATGGTTTTACTTGTAAAAGTACAAGACAAAATGCAAATATACTTCCAGATGTACAGTAGACAAATATTTTATTCCGTGACAACTGTGTTCTCGAAGTTTTCGTATTGGAAGTGATGTTTCCATGAAAGGGTGACCCATACGGATGGGCATAAATCACACCCTTGCTCTATCCGGGATTCGAAACCGGAACCACTCACGCTCAACAATCGACCAATTGCGTTACAGAGGGCAGCCAATAGGTCAACCAGAATACTGTCAGTGTAAATATGAACTTATTTAAAGTGAACACCAAACAGCTTACATCTTCGTTGGAGATACTTTGTAAGTTACAATTTACGCAATATATTAAGTGATTGTTCCACATTATATGATTTGCTGTCAAGTTGGTTGGGATTTCCTTGCCTATATTTGCACTAAATTAAATGCAGTTATTTGGGGACGAGTAATGAACGTTGATTTACAATATTTATAGTTTTGCTTGAACTTCATTCATAATTTTCTTCGATAGGCAATAAATACTGTATAAATAACAATTTGTTTTTCTATTTTGTACGTTATATTTTGTGTTATTTTATAACAGTAATTATTCTAAGTATTCGTGTGTCATTTAGTGTAACATTATTATATTTAAAGATGTTTTAAATTTGTTACTCTTTATTAGAAATTTATTTGTAACCCCAAAACTAAAGGTTGTATTGCGATTGATTTCGACAAGATAGTAATACGAGACACAATTCAAGAATTCTATACCATCAAATACATCGTGCCAACTACTATGACTATTCTAGGAAATTACATCCTGCATTGGCTAAATAGATTACAGCTCTGTACGATTGTATGCGTTATTATTTCCATGATGTTTGTATTTTTGTTAGAAGTGAACTGCTGTGCTGTAACGTGTGTTTAGGTTGGCTTGACATTATGCTGTCTCAAACCCCTCAATGTTGGCATATTATGTAAACAAATATTGTCTAATGCATTCTCTTCGAGATATTTCTTACGCCGCACCGTACATCTTCACATCAAATATTTATATTATATCCCCTTCCCGTAAATTTAAAGGTGAAAGCGTTTGTAATACATTTATATTGTCTTAATGTTATACAAATGTGGAAACGAAACAAGTAATCTGCTGAAGCATCAAACCACATAATATATTCCACCTCCATCGTTGTTGCTTTTATATAACGTGATTTTGATTCGATATTGGGGAATATTTTAACAGAATATTTGCACACAATAACAGAAAAGCAATTGACATGTCGAACAGCGCACACAGGCGGTAACGACATCATCTAGCACACACTGTCACAAGAGCACTGTTATGTGTTGTTGCCAGTCAAACATCTCCGTGTCCGGTTTCGCCTAATGTTTTTATGTCCGCGCCTATACTGCCGGGCCTCTGTCTTGGCACTCCGCTGCAGACCGGACCGTGCCGAGCCGCAGTCTAGGGAATACGAGGGGACTCGCGTGCCCAGACGTCTCCCTGCTACTATCTGTACTTAATATCTGATACGCAAAAAAATTCTATAAAATATTTATCTCTTATTTTATCTTCATTTTCGTTAAGAGTGTTAAAATGGAGGGGCGCAAAACGCATTGCTGAATCTATTTTACATGCATCATAATAATGTTTGGCAAAATACAGACTTAGGAAACCTTAATTTATTTTGAAAAGAAATGATGCTTGGAACATAATTGAACTAAGACTATTTATACAAATTAAAAAAGGAAATTAGGTTAACACTATGTGTTGTCGGAAGAATGCTTTGTATGGAATATTTTAGACTGTCCTGATCCAGAATTGAAACTAATAGAGAAACATGAGTGGTCTTGAAAACGTTCAGTATGGTTATAATATGTTTTAATATAATGTCCGTAGTTCATAGACCACAGAGTTGGAATACGAAAAATGTCTAGTTCATTAGCATTGAAATAGTAAAAACAACCCATAAATAGACTCGACACATTAATATTTAGTTCACTAACTGCTACTACAAAGATAAAATTATCTTCAGAAACTTTTTGAAATCCGATCACATTTATTTTGCTTGTTAGGTTTCTGCTCTTAGAAACTTGTAAATGTTCGCATTGGACCAAATCAAACCTTGGTCGGACCCATTCTCCAGTCATATTTAATACGCGCCATTCGTATTATTTATCTGTACATTTTATAGAGTGATTTTTATTTAAAAGAGTTTTTTTTTATCCAGTAATTGAACAGTTGTTTAAAGTTTACACCTGTGA
Organism: Dryococelus australis; assembly: GCA_029891345.1. Lineage (NCBI taxonomy): Eukaryota > Metazoa > Arthropoda > Insecta > Phasmatodea > Phasmatidae > Dryococelus > Dryococelus australis. The sequence continues at coordinate 122,932,593 of CM056998.1, forward strand.
GTATTTTAGGTAAGTGCGGAAAGATTTATCTGTCATGCGACGAAATTCCTAAAGATCATGTCAAATTCGCAACTACTTTAATGTTACCGTAATGTGAAGTCTTTCCAAATGCTACAGTTTATAACCCAAGATGTAGTATTCGTAGTAATATGCTAGTAGAAGGAAAAAGGGAGAGTCTGGCGCAACGGGACATGGAAAAGATGCACGCGAGCTGTTTTTACCCTGTCATTCCGGTGCCCCGTCTGACATCTTGTAATCCAGTGGCCTTGACCTTGACCTTTGACCTTGACCCTGATGACCTTCGACAACAAAATAAAAAATCTAAAAATAGGATTTTTTCCCAAATTCTAAAACATTCCACAAAATTCCCAAAAGTTTATCATTACAAAAGTATTTAGTAAATTATAAAAAAATATTAAAAATTGTTTGGTAACTATTAAAAAATATTATTATAAACCCATTCAGTCGACGACCTTTTCCAACACAATTTCCCTTTTTTCTTTGAAATGTCCCTTTTCCCCTTAAAATTTTCATTTTTTTTAACTAACACATTTACAAAATTCGTAAAAACATCCATAAAAGTCAGCAGACATATTGCATCACTAACTATTACCACCATAGTGGATGCAGGTTACCTTGACCGTCTCACCCCATGGCCTTGAATGAACTTGAAAACAAATCTCGAGAAAAATGAAGAAATGTCAGCATGCATATTGCATTACAGACTTCTATCACCATCTTGGAATCCAATAACATTAACATTGGCCCCGTTACCTTGAATGTTCTTTAAAGCTTAAACCGACCAAAAATACATAAAAATTACCAGTATACTACATAACTGACTATCGTCACCATATTGGATGCAGGTGACATTGGCCTTGACCCTATGACCTTGAATAACCTTGAAAACCAAAACTAGAAAAAAATTACAAAGGCAGCAATTATATGATGTTACTGAATACTACAGCGATATAGGATGCCAGAAAAGGTAAACACTTTTCATTATAAATTTATTTCCGAAATTTCCTCATCATACCAGATCGTAATTGTATCACTAATACAAATTGTCACATTGGCCAGGTGATCTAAGGTGCTGTATTTAAGCTCTGTTTCTCTGTAGGGGAACATGGGTTCAAATCCCACATCTGGCTTACTATTTTCAGACATGTATTGAGACAGTCGAGATGCTCAACATAAAATATTTGTTCCATAGTGGTAAAAGTATATAAGCATGCATCGTGCATATAGGTTTTCACATCTCCCATGTTTAGAGAGTTTTTAAAGAAGTAATATTATTAAAGTTACAACACATTCTAGAAATTGGTGTAGGATATAAAGGCACAGTGTTGCAGTAAAAGCAAGAAACAAGTCACCTCCAACACTTGTTACGCCCTTGCCCCCAAGGATGTCACAAGGTAGACAATGTCCGCAAATCCAAAAATTCCCAAAAAGAACAGGAAGAACCCCTCGTTGAAGCAGAAAAGTTTTGAAAACTATGTTAAAAAATGTACATAAAATTTAGTGTTAACTTGTAACCAGTAATATTCATGAGTAGTTTTAAGAGCATTTATAAGATTTTTTTTTTTTATTTGTTTTCATATTTGTTTGCACTTATACAACTTTAGATGATTCCTTTAAAACACAAATATATTTTAATACCATAATAATTGTTTTTAATCAAAAATAGAACACAACAGATTTTTTTTCCAAAAGCACAATGGTGTATATATTTCACAAAAGTTCTAATTTTCAGTTTTACTCTGACCAAAATATATAGACGTATGTGGACCTATAAACCTCCATGATGATATATTCGAGAAGATTTACAGTAAACATTGAAAGCAACCCGTCCTATATGGCGATTCTCCATACCTACAACAGTGCGAAATGCATTTAACATTTTTATTTTGGGTACATTCGTTTATACTGCTGACCTAGGATAAAATGTCCACCAAACATATATATATATATATATGTATCTTACAGGCCAAAATATTTAGTAATGGCCAAAAGTTACAATGAGGGTATTATATTTAGGTTTTTCATTTAAAGCTGACAAACAAATTTGAACTAATTTGACTTAATTTCCAAACTTTAGGTTAGCTAACAATAAACAACCAAATTATTCTGATTAATTTTTGCTTAGCTATCTCCAAAATTTTAATTTAAAATTCTTTTCCATACGTTAATTCATGGCTTAATGCACTCCCCGAGGCCAACAACATATTACCTCCAGATTCATTCTTTACAAAATTCCAGCAAAGCCACAGTCGAATTAAGTATTATAACTGGATTATATTTTAACTGCAATATAAAACTTCTGGGAAACACAAACATTCCCATTTATAGTAATACTATATTTGGCTCAAGACTAACAATTTTAAAAGATAATTTTAAAACTATGAGCAGTTACCTATGTGATGTGAAATATTCTCAACATTTGAGTCATTTTAAAATTTCTCTTGCCAACATAGCGCCTGTCTCCTACTCAGGACACCAAATGTGCCTGCCTTGTTTGTGCAGTAATGGCTGTGCAGAAAGTTTATTTGAAGAACATTACTTAACTGGCTGGCTGGGTGGTCTCCTTCTGGCACAGTGGCAATCGGACCCCAAGGCAGAGATTGCACCCACCTTAAATACATAACACAGGACAATTCCCCTGGGAGGGATGTGCAAATACCACTACCCAATGGAATAACAGATGGCCATTTATGGAAATATTTTTGAAGGTAAGCATTTCTCCTTATAGGTGTGACTTTATTGCTGTCCAATCCAGTGGTTTGAAGCCGCAACATGTCCATGTAAGGGGCGCATACGTGATCACGCGTCCCAAAACTCCCGACATTCAAACAGACTGAAGGATATGATGTCACAGGCGCCCGAAAACCCAGGCGCCAAGCATATTGGCTAGCTGAGCTGACGACACAGTCAGTGGTTCCACGAAGCGCCGCTAACATGCGCTCAACAGCGCCAAGCTCGTGCTCGCCAAACGTGCTGGAAGCAAGCTAATGCAAAGTTGATGCTCCGAACTGCTGCTGAAATCCACGCCAGTGGCGACGATGTCGGATGCGGCGGCCCACCCCGGGCTGCGTTGTAACCAGGTACAAACAGCTGGTGTGTGGTAAAGACCATGACCTCTTCGCAAAATTCGGGCAGGTAGAAAAAATGCAATTTTTCATGTGATGATAAGCAGTACATTTTCAAGCAGCTCCGTGCTCAAAAGACGTAAATTTCGTGTGAGGCGTCACACACTGAAAGATGTAGAAGTGTGAAGAGGTTTGGTTTTCTTATCGACGAGTTCGCAGGTGAAATAATTAACCGGGTTGGTTATATATTTTATAACAACCCATCAATTATGTTGATTTTACATATTCATATCCTGTAGACATATATAGAGAGAGTCGAGATGGAAAAGATGAGCTGGTTGTTCTGTAGTGTTAAGAGTATATAAACATGCAACTTGTGAAAAGGTTTTCATTTCTTCGGCGAATGTGTTGGAAGGCTGATCGTCACGAGTAGATTCATCTAGTGATACTGTGTAAGCTGTTATAATATAATCAGGAAACTGTTGGTGAGGATATGTCGACATCGTCATTGGTATCGCGAAAGCCCGCGAAGATCTGGGAGATGAAGTTACACAAGAGTATCAAGTATCTGTAAATATTGTTGCAAGACATTCACGAACAGCTCTATCGCTAGATTACATGAAGAGAGTAACTGCATTCAAGATGTATCAATGTGATAATTGTGGTGTGGTGTATGTGAATAGGAGTGCCTAGATTGCTCAAACAGGATTTGTTCTATAAAATTACACTAAAACACAATTATTTTCTTTTTGTTGAATTAAGAATATGTTTGAGTGTGTAGCTGTTATTACGTGTTTTTTTTTATAAGTTTGTAAAATAAAGTTTAAGTGTATGAAATATCTCTGTTTTTATTCGATCGCTCCTTATATTAGACTGTTCGGGAGAATCATGTAATTACAATCTGAGTTAAATGTGTGTTGAAGAAGTTATTCATTTTATCATAAAATGTATATATTCTTTCTGATGGTCGTATGCAAAGTCTTGATACATACAAATATTTGTAAGCTGTGAGGATATAATAACTTTAATTATATAGATGCTTAGAAAACGTAATGGTTATGATTTCTGTGAAAATTTAAGTGATGATTAGAAAATAAATAAAATCATTTTTTTAAATTGATTTTTCAATTGAAGAATAATAGTCTGTGATTAAATGAAGGAGAACATCTATTAATTAATTTGAGATGTTTGTAACTCAACTAAAAATACGAATAATTTGTCTCCTCCTAGTTACTTGTGGATGATTTGAATATTTATATACAGATATTTGTATCATCTCAGTACAATCTCAAATTGTTATCCACCCTGAGCAGCAAACACTTTGAAGATATACTTAAATTAAATATTTCAAAGTTTGTGACCTTGTATACATACAGATGAGTGCTGGATATCTAAGAACTCTCTGTCAACACCTGACCTCCCACGCCAAACCTGACTCGCGTTGTTCGAGGCTTGCGGAGAGTTGTTCTCGCTTTGCTTGTTGGGAAGAGACTAATGGAGGGAGGGTGGTGGAAAAGAAGCTACCCCTTTATCACCCGATAGTTCGCCGCTTAAACTGACCTCGCTGTCACTGGTAATATTGGTAGAGGAGGATACGTGGAGGCAAGCTCACGCCTCAGGATTTGAAGGCAGACTGAGTTAGGGTCTAGGAAAGAATAACACCTGTCTGCTCGATCTGCAGTGTGCTTGGTTTATACGGTATAAATTATTATTGGGTAGTAGGGAATGTTGGTCGACATATTTTATTAACATTATTTGGTGATAGGGGTGTGGCCTCTCTTCCTAGCGTATAAAGACACTGACTTAAGAGTCTGTAAGAAAAAATTGTTTATAAAATTTTAAAAATAGGTAATACTTTTTTGTTATAAAGTAATGGTAGTAATGGAAACTTATAACGATGCATAACCTTCTTGGTGTTACTTTACTTGAAGTGATAATTTTAATGCCTACTCCCAAACTTCTTGTATTGGTTCTATGCTACTATAAACACAAGTAAATGCGATGAACCCATCTGGATTATTGGTATGTGCAATTGCAAGTAATTTTAAAATATATTTCATTTTAAGTTCGAGGGATATAATGGTTTTAACTAGAAACATATATTTTTATGTATACTGATTGAAAAAGTACATTTAGTCGCTTTCTGATGAACCAAAAACATTGTAAACATATATAATTTTCACGGGAAAATATAATTGGTGTATTATGTGCTTAACTGAGGTAAGCATATGCTTGTATAAAGAAACTGTAACGTCTTAGTGTGAATGGTATATAGTTGGAGTGATAATTTTCAAATTCACAAGTAGTAATGTAATGTAAAGGGCTTTTTAACGTCCCCTGGTTTTATGCTTCAAAGCTTAGCAGTGGACGACATACAGCCTAACTTACAACCTAACTCAAATAAACATCCATGCCTTACCTGGGATTCGAACTCAGAACCTCCCGCTCATCAGATCGGTGGCGCACCAATCGACTGCACCACCGGAGTTCGGCTTCATATTTTATAAGCATGCTGATCTCGAGTTAACACTAACTTTGTAGTGTGGGATGGTGTTTATCACTAGATCAGTTAATTTAAGAGATATTAAAAACCATACAAAAGTGATGTTATTCGATACGGTATTGAGTTACAATGTAGGATTTCCTTGATGACATTGTTTTGGTATTGTAGTTCGAAATGGTTTCACGGTATCCATTGCTCATATGGATTCGCTATTATGGAATATTCACTGTGAATTTCAACAACTGCTTGAAAATGTAATAGCAAATATGCTAGATCTATCCATATTTAAATATATGTATGACGGTTTGTCTGTTTGTAAATACATGTTACATATAATTAACAGTAATGGATTTTAATTAAAGTAAAATGTTTCTACATATGTAAGCGAAAATATTAAATATATGTCTACCGACACAGTTTTTCGAAATAAAATTTTATTAGCTTGTACAGTGGTGATGAAATACAAATGTTATGAGAATATAATAAACGATAAGATTATAATGTAAATGTTTACTAAACAGAATTTCTCTGTGTGTTATTTATAAAGGTGTAACTTTCGAATATATATATATATATATATATATATATATATATATATATATATATGCATTTATTTATATATATATGCATTTATATATACATCAATAAATGCACCAAACAATTGCCATTTAGTGGATTTTAAAATGAATTATATAACTGATTTGTGTGTAGGTGGTTAGTTGGTTCTAACATTTTTTAAATCAATTTCTGCCTTATATGTTAACTCTGACTATCGTAGTTTGGTTTAACATCGCTGATATATGCAGGATGCATCACATAAAATGTTGCTGTTTCCAAAATTGTACTAGGAAGTTTTAAAATAAATGTATTCCTTATATTAACGCAATCCATTATAGTAGTTAGCCCTTTGGATTTTCCCTACAGTAACCCATGCTTTGCGTGCCGTTAGCTTTTGACTAAGACTTATACAATGTGTGAGACAATATTTAAAAGAAAATATGTTGAAAAATGATTAGTAGAATCTTTACGTAAGTGACATCTAAGTACAAGTTAGCTTACAATTTTTTGATCAAATATATGGGAAATGGTAGTACATAACAATATCAGGCATTTTTAACCAAAATGTATTTGTCTAGAGGGGAGGTTTAACAAGAAGCGAGCCAGCTTCGATGGAGGGTGAAGAGAGGGAGTGAGAGGGAGAGAGAGAGAGAGAGAGAGAGAGAGAGAGAGAGAGAGAGAGAGAGAGAGAGAGAGAGGGCAATCCCCATGAGCTGGTGCCACAAAGTGATGGTTTTGAATCGCAGAGGAGCAGGCAGCCGGTGTCTCGCGTACTGGGCTGCTCGGAGACACGAGGCTGCAAAGATACATGCAGGACTGTGGCATGGCAGGCGACATGCTTGGCTACATTTGATCATGGCTGGCGGGGATATAGTATAAGATATTGCCAATTTCAGCTCAGTTGCGAGTGAGGGGTTTTAGGCAATGTAGATGTACTTAGTGATTGTAATTAGATACTGCAAAATTGCTAATTACACAAGTGTGTACTCAGACATTGTATAATTACTCCCAATTATTATTCATTTATTCATTGAGCATACTTAATGTTTAATTAAATCTAATTACACAATAATTATATACAGGTAAGGCCTTAATGCGCAATTAAAAAATCTGATTACACTTTTTACCCTCACCATAGGTCGAACCAAGGACTAAATTCTCGACCCTATAATTCCAAACTCCTCAACCCTATAATTCCAACCTCCTCACCCCGCCCTTCCAACCTCCTCACCCCGCCCTTCCAACCTCCTCACCCCGCCCTTCCAACCTCCTCACCCCACTCTTCCAAACTCCTGACTTGTGGTTTGGCAGCCGAAGGGTCAACATGTGTACTTATTATGCAACTAAGAAATTACTAATTATGCCTAATGGTGCGATTATGCAATTATGCCTAATTAAACTTAATTGTCATCGATGGGTTTCGAACCAAGTACTGGCCTACTCCGCGTACTGGTCGGTAGAGCTCCCAATCTGGCGGCGCTTCATCCGACTAAAGGCTGGCAAACGAGGTCATTAGAGCTGTAGTGATACAAAGGCACAAAATGTTGCTTGGGCAGTTTGCCAGTCAAAAGGGTGCCCCCTCAGCCAACAGCCAATCTCAGCACACCTCTCGAAGGTGTGAGTTAGGGGTGAGGCAGTTCACTGAATTAATCTTGGAAGAATAGCACCACCTTGTCATCTTTCTCTCAAAACCCATTGACAGGTTAACGAATGCCCCTTGTGCCACTTTTGCACTTATTTGGTAGTAAAAGCGGCGCGCTCACACTACTAGTTTATATTTATAATGTTTATATTTGCTCTTAATTGAAGAATTTATTCGGAAAGGCAACGAATAAAAAGACTACAGGGAGTGGACTTGTTTTCAGTCCACTGATTTAAATAATGCAACAGTGTTGTCATTTTGTGCAATTAATATGTATTTTTATGCAATGCTTGGTAGTAGATTTCTTATAGCACCTGGACCGCGGTGGTGTACTGGTTACAATATTCGCTTCCCACATTGACAAACTGAGTTCGATTCCCGGCGGGTGTTGCTTCCGGATTTTCGCATGTGGAAATCGTGCAGGACGATGCCACTGGTCGGTGGGTTTTCTCTGGGATCTCCCGTTTTCACCGTCCATGCATACTGACGCTGTTCCTACTGACTTCGCTCCACCCTCCTCGGTTCTCAAGCCTCGATTTTAAGAGCCACCCAAATCTCTTCACTCGCCGCTCATATAGCGCCGATAAGGGCGAAGGCAGTGAATACGTGAGAGAGAATGAAGAAGCTGAGGAAATTGGAGCACGCAGAGAAAATCTACAGACCAATATCAATGTCCGCTACGTTATTCACGTGTGAAAATCTGGCATGAACATTCTGTGACTCGAACCCAGGTCACTTTGGTAAAGGGGTCGTTCAAAACTACCTCCACCCCTTCCTTGCTGCAGTACAGAGGGGAAAAAAATTGTCCCGGAGAGATAGCTTTTGTGGTTTTTATAATACGTTTACGTTTATAAATGCAGATATAGAACACGGTAAGACAAAAAAATTGTTGGCAGGTGTTGGATGAGACTGTAATTATGAGTGCGGCTGAAAACAAAAGAGTGACGTATGTTATGCTCAATGCATAAATTGCTTATAGACAAAACAGTCTTAGGCAAACGCATGCTAGTGTCGTCCTGATAATGTTTATTCTTACATTTCTGGATTTCTCTGCTCATTTTTCTTAGTTGCACTCTAAGAAATTCTTTGCAAATTTACCACATCGGTGTATATACATATCAAGAAGCCGTGAATAGTAAAGTCTTTTCCCATACATCCAGGGTAGTGAAGCTAAACGCCTGATGTATGATACTATTTCCATAACATGAATAGGTAGTTTACTAGAAAATGTTTTACGGTGTATATACAGCCAATGTTATGAATTATTTGACAATTTTATTTGGAACGTGTTTCTCCAACGCACAAAGACAATATTTTATTTCTAACTCTATAAAAATCGTATTACCCATTATGGCTCGACAGTTATACTGGCGACCTACACATACAATAACATACCCCTTTTTCCCCTGACTGGTTCTCCCCAACTTCGCACTGTAAACTCCCATTTCCAAACTTCTGATTGGTACCATTTCTATTTTACTTTATAAAACTTCCTCTGATTGGATGCTGACATGTCCACTTTACGTAAATCCTACGTATTTACCTGTTGCCAGAAGTACCCTAACTGGTTTGCCTGCTGTGACTGGTCGAAAGGAGATAAAATAGTGAACTTGTATGGCATCCGATTCACTCGAACAATTTCACAAAAAAAAAAAAAAAAAAAAAAAAAAAAAAAAAAAAAAAAAAAAAGAATTTTCTGAACATATTATTTTAAGGATTAGTATGCGAGAAAATTTGCGCATTATCTCGGACGTGTCACAGTAGCGCTTTCTGACATACGCTGATTTCGATTCCCGTCGAGGGAAGTGTTCTACATAAAGATTCCTATACACGGAAAGGAAGGTTATAACCATGCGTACTGTGAAAAATTTACCATATGTTAGGTTAAAATTGAAGAACTGCCACTATGCAAAGATGCAATCTTCACTATGCATTAAGGAGCCGCGGTGGTGTGGTGGTTAGCTTTCTCGCCTCCCCCCTAGGCGAACCGGACTCGATTCCCGGCGGGGTCACTCCCGGATTTTCGCAAGTAGGAATCGTGTCGAACGCTGCCGTTGGTGGGCGTGTTTTCTTGTGGATATCCTGTTTCCCCCGCTCCAGCATTCCAGCTCTGCTCCATACTCACCTCACTTCACACTCGTCAGCTTTAAAGGCTTCCTTAAAAACCACCCAAACTAATATATAAGGTAACACTTGTTTGGAATGAAAGAGTAAACTTTTGACAGGGATATTTTCGTTTGATGCATATTACTTTGTTATTTTGAACATTACCAATTACTGTAGTAAAGTGACAAATTTTGTCATATTATTTCGGGACGCGAAGTTTTTTGGTTATCCGAATAGAAAAAAAATGTATATATTTTACTAACAGATTACGAATTTTAAAAATTATAATTACTTTTAAAATGTTGTTAAATTTGTTCAAAGTCTTTGCCTTGGACGTCAATTGTGAAAAGCGACGGAATATTGGCGACGGACGCGTGTAACCGTATGCATGTACACACACCATGCACAAATGCACATACACACACCTACGCCTACAAACACATATTCAAACGTAAACATGCTATACACACACACACACACAACAATACGGTGTGATCTTATTAAATTATTTTCCAAAATAGAGCGAACTAAACAGCTTTAAGAGAAAAACGCGAACTTCAAATACCACCTACGTTATTAATCTTAATTCTACGAGTAATTATTACAACAGCGGAAAGCTAAATAAATTTCCCGATTGTAGAATTACTCTATTTATTCGCTATTTGTATTTCAACTGCTATTACATATCTTTAAGTGAACGCTTTGGTCATATCGCTAAAACCTCGACATACAAATAAAATTTAAAACAGATTTGTGTTTTAAATCTTTAAAAGTATTTCAAACTCTTTAAAGAAGTGTTAAGTTTAATCGTTTAAACGTTTTTGTTTTTTAAACTTCGATAATATTGTAAATGGTATATTACAACGCTATGTTAGTACACACTTTTCGAACTCAAAACCCGATATATTTTAATGAAGTGTTCATAAATTCATATAATTCCAATTTTGCGTTTTCTTTTTAGATATTAAGCACGGCTATCTATTTTCGGGAATATGAGTCCTTACTGAAATGAAAAGGATAATCATGTAAACACTGACAGCTACAATGCCTCACATATTATTATTTCTCGCATTACGACTGATAAAATAGGTGTATAAATGTAATGATTCAAGTCTCAATATTCATAATCCTTTTGTAAAACTTTCCAACCATGACAGCTTTGCCTACTGTTATAGTCGCTCAGAATATTGCATGGCAGTATGTCTAAGAACCAAACGATTAAGAAACGAAAATTATATATATATATATATATATATATACACACACACACACACCTCTCTATATCTATCTCTCTACGAAAGCATTTTCAACGTCTCGTCGATTAACAGGGCTATTTCGATCTGCGTTATTGCCAAATTAATTTTTGACTTGTCACGATTTATATCTTATAGTTTCCTAACAGTCAGTGACATATTTATGAACGTTTGTAATACATGTATTTCATATGCATCCATAAAAATATCATTGCGCTATTGCTCAGGAAACGGGCAGGTATTTTTAAGTCTCTTATTAAACTTTTTATGTGATTGGAAATGCTAACTGCATTCCTGATAACTCTGTTATTAGGAGTTGTGCCGGTGCTAAGTTTATCTGCCGGAAATGAATATCCGCTATTTTATTAGCAACACTTGTGAGTGCACGCAACTCAGTCCAGTATAATGGATTGGGCTACAACAGATTCTATCTACATGTTCACTATTTGTCTAGGAGAATGGTAATGAAATAAGGCGATTTCATCCATTAGAGGGACGACATATAATCAAATTATTTATATTTCATGTACACCATTTCAAGGTGCGTATGAATACGTAAGTACGAAGTCACATACTGATAAATTATACTACTGCAGGCCTATAATGCTAAGAAAATTAAATTTAAAAGCTCTCATAATCGTATACATGTCAGCCTAATCTTCATTTTCAGGCATTTATCTAGGTTACTGGAACCAATAAGCTCAGAAGGCCAAATTAGAATTTTAAAATTACAACAAAAATAAATTGAATACATTTATGTTTACTTAAGCTTAATTAAACAGGTACTCATGTTAAGTTATTACAGACAAAATTGCTACCAATCGGCTCCATTAATTATTTTACGTGTAACGTTATACTGTAAAACATTAGTTCATAGTGTTTGGATAGTTTTGTATTTCCTTGGAAACAAAAAATATAAGGACGTTTATTCTGGTTGCAGAGAAAAAACTAACTCTTCTTTTTATATGTATTGAATGTTTTATTTTAAATAATTATGTCGATGATATGTTTGTCTTGATTACAGCTATGCCAGAATCTTATAGTTTGAATGAAACCAATCAAAACAGTAAGTAAACAAGAATTATGTTCTAAGCTTTTACAATCGAGTCTCAATGATTCTGCTTCGGTACGAACCAATATGAAAAACAGTTACCTCCTCATGCAGCTCATGTTCATCACTATTTATAAAAAAGTTGTTAAAAGGATGTCTTCTTCGTTTATATTTGGCCGCCATAGAGGCCTAAGTGTAATTTATATGCAAATAAAAGTTCCATTTTGGTACTCTATTTTTGATGGTTTACGTTAAAGAAATTACTCTTGAAATAAACCTGTGGAAACAATCACTGCCCCTAACTGGATATAGTTTAACGTGAGCAATGACCACAATACTCACACTTACAGTAAGTTGGCAGCGCTCCACGAGAAGTTGTTCCATGTTTTAACGTGTCTTTCTAGTCGTTAAGTTAGGAAATATTATGCCACGTGCAATTCAATTTCTTTTAATTTTATGGAAATTATATTCAAATGTGGCGTGGTGCCAACACTCATGTGTTTCTAGCGCTTTCATATCATCACCTTGCGGGCGCAACATTTGAGTTAGAGTTCATTGTTTTGTTCTTATTTTTCGTTTTTCAGGTTTGCTCTCGTGTCTCAACAAAACAATGTTTTACGATCAATGTGATTCTAATGGTAATTTCTAAATTCTGAAATACAATATTCACTTACGTAATAAATGAAATAATTTTATTGGTGTTCTGAGTGAAGTGACAGTGCTTGATATTGCTTTCTGCAGTATTTACAAGTAGTTTCTTGTCCCAGATATTCTTTACATTTCGCATGGTATGCCGACCTGGTAAATGTTCTCTTTCTTGGAATTGAAGTCGGTATAAATTTTAAACCTTTAATAAACTTGAGGAAACTCCAGGCCAGTGAATTCTGTTCTTTTTGCTATATATGTTGCAATTCTGAAATCTTGAGGAAATAAATTCGTTTGTTATTTAATAGTTAGGCGATTCCCAATTTACGATCGCAGAGTTGATACCTCGGAATGCGTCATTAGTTTTGAAACAATAACGACATAAAAATATTTTATTTTACACTAGACGTGAAATATTCGTTGATTGTGAAGGAATACGTAAAACCCATATTAAGACGTCCGTCTGAACGGTTTAATTTGTGTGAGCCGCTATATGAAAGAGTAAGTATTAGCTTCAAATAACCTGCAAGGAAAGTGCGGTAATTTGGGGCTAAATTAGTTACTACACTAAATACGTGGTTGCAGTTTCATGAAACATATTGTTGTTGGCTAGGTATTGTATTTTTAGTATCGTAGTGAAGTAATGTTTATATCAGTGAAGGTATTTAACTCTTGTAAGCGAAAAGCGATTTTTTTTTCGAAAGCAAAGCAAACATTTAGCAGACGTAAGTGTTATGTTTTTTAAAATCTGCTTGGTTCTACTAATTTTCATAAAACTTGCTTCGAGTGACAAAATATTACTGTGGAAGCATAATGTAAAAATTCGGATCAATTCTGTCCAGCCAATAAGTAACATGGTAGTTGTTTTCGTTAATCCTAATGTAACAGCAACGGCTTCCATTTGCTTGTGCGTAGATATGTATTAAAAAATTAATATGTGAGGTATTTATGCAATATATTAATACTCGTCAATTTTGTAAAACATAATTCCTAGGTCATTTAACGAAAGATTTAGGCACGTTGTTTTCCAAATGAAGGAGTAAATCAACAGTTTTATCTAAAAGTGTGCCTTGCTTTAACGGGCGAGTATTTCAGCTGTAGCATTTTTTAAAGATGTATTTTTGAAACTTCTTGAAGTTGTTTTTATAACGGGAAAATAATAATGTGTACAGAGAAATTATCTTGAATATTAATCAATGTTTACAAACCATTATTATTTACTGAAATTAACGGGTTTCTGTTCATAGCGCTGATTACAATATTTATTAGTTCTTGCTCTTTATTTAATGACTATGCAGTGAACATATGAGCCAGTTGATGTAAACAGCAGCTGAAAGCCACATGGCAATATTTATTTTGTTAGTCGTGCGGGAAGATCCGCAACCAATGGAATTAAAATATAAATTAGCAGGGTTTTCAAATATGCTCACTTCACCGTAAATAGTCTTTACGCTTGAGTATCTGACGAAAACAGCTGAATTCTTAACTCTTTCAAGTAAATGAGGGAAAAAATAACATATTATCGCACACTTACTTAAGAACACACACTGTAAAAAAGTAAAGTAAATTTACATAACAAGTAAAGTATTATTCCCTAATCGTACGGAAAACGTAACTGAAAAATGTGGAGGAAAATCCCATACATATTAAGGGGATGTTAAATATATTATGTAAGAAAGTATATTAAAAAATTGCGTGGGGTATTAGTACTGTTATTTGTTTATTACCTAAATCCTCATGAATAATAATCACATAAACCTCGACTGTATCATCTTCAACACTCGCTGTGTGGGTGCGTGCCAACTGGTCATCTATCTCGATACACTGGTACACTATCCATTACTCCACGACGACAGCACAGCAGCAAGCCTGTTTAACGATTCCACCATGAAAATTAAAAGTAATAAATTAGATTTATCTGGAAAATTTTTAATTGGAATAAATATACAAGATTTTCATATATTATTTCTTATTATTAGCTTGAACATCCCGCAATCCTAAGAGCAACTAGGCAAATTTTTTATTCCTGGAACTGGTTATAATATTAATATGTTGTAACAGATTAGTCAATTACTTTGTGCGATACTAACCAAAATTTGTGCAGAATACCTTATTGGATTTATTTGTGTGCTTTGAACTCAATACCTTTCCAAGAGTTTAAATAATTCCCTTGACATAAAAATTATATGAGTAATGGTAACTGCTTGCATTGAAATTTTAACACGGGAACAAAGAGTTATTTGCTTTTCATAATCCCTTACGAATTTTCTTATTTCATTTTTTACAGTCTTTTACTTATAACTATTTTATAATTTTTTATTTTATAGATATTCTCTACCATAAAATTATTTTAATTTCTTAGTATAATGCCCACCGTAAGGAATATAAGTCCTACAAGCTGTAAAACATGGCGCCTCGATTCGTTTCGTTTCTTCCGCCCGTCTTCCCACTTATCTGTTGAGACAGTGCTGAAGAGATGCACGCGTCGTAAGGTAACTATATTCCAATCCATATATGGGATTTTCCACTACCATGTACGTGAATATTACTCCAGAGTGCGGAAATCAAACCTGAAATATAACGTGCGATTTTGGACAGCTTGTATGACGAAACAATAAAAATTAATTTTAAGGTAAAAAATATACAAAATATAATTATTAAACAGTTGCAAATGGACGAGGAGGTTCACATATTGTAAGGTAGTTTTCCCATCAGTGTATAGGATTTTCCACTATCACGTACATGAATTAGACTCCAAAGGACGGTAATATTATCTTGTATGTAAGGATACTTACGTTTCCCACACAAGTTGGCGAATATTACCTTACACTTGTCAGGTAATTTTCCCATTATTTTTACAGTGTAGTAAATGTAAAGTACTTTCAAACACTTTATACTGATATCACAATAATTGCCGTACTTTTAATTATGTACAATCTGAGAGAATTTGTTAATAGAGTAGTGGACGAATAACTTGTTATTCCTACAAACAAGAAGAATACTGTAGAACTCTCAAAGGAAGGAATCAAGGCGAAAAATGATCATACAGAGACGTAAAACAGACTGCATGATATATGCTGTTACCTTGTATTACACATCGTAAATTTTGATACAAATCTTAAGTTACATATTTAAAGTGTAAATTGACTTCCTAACTCTGAATTAACTTACAGTTGTCTTGTGGCAACGAAAGATATTGGGTTATAATGTACTCTTTAATACTGACTAGTTTTAAGAAGTTTTACAAGAAATATTTAGTCAATTGTTACTTTGATGATAAAAAAAATTAAATTTAAGAAATTGCTTCTTATATGTGTATATAACATAAAGTTTTTTACATTTCAGACTCGTCAAGTAACATCTACACAGACGATACAGGTAATGAAAATTATGTGTATAACAACTCTCTTTTTATAGCAACCTTTCCTTTATTATTTTAAAACCTATAAATAGCAAGATTATACCAACTTTGAGGCATCGGTATCTGGCATCGGATTTGGATTCGGCTGCCACCATGTTGTAATTTCCCATTTTTCCCTCAATTTTTTTACCCTCAAAATGTCCTTTTTTCACAACAAATTTCCCTTTTTCTTCAAAAATTTTCCTTTTTCTTTAAAAAAAATCCCAAACAATTCCCGTTTTCCCCAGAGCTGGAGCCGTGTTTAGTGACTCCGAACCAGAAGAGCAAGGATCATCATCGACCCAGAGTCAGGAATCAGCGACCCAGGTGACGGGGATTAGCGACCCCGAAATCAGGAGAGCAAGACCCATGACCTTCGATCCTTGACCTCTGACACATGACCTTCGATCGTTGACCCACAAAACAAAAAAAAATTCCCAAAAAATTACGAAATTCCGAAAAATCCCAATTTTTTAAATTAAAAACTTTTATTCTATTATTTAAATTTATTGTTGAATATTATAAAAAATAATAACATTTAGCATTAAAAATTATTTAAAAAATCATAACTTTCCGGAGGTTACCCCTCAACTATACTCATTCCACAATCTTGGTAGGTCCAACTGATGACCTTTTGGTAGGTGACCATTATCTTTGAAGGCAATCGCCATCTTGGTAGGCGACCACCATTTTGGTAGGTGACCACCATCTTGGTAGGCGACCATCATTTTGGTAGACGACCACCATCTTGGCAGGAAACCGCCAACTTGGTAGGCAAGCACTGCGTTAGTAGACGTCACCCATCCGCCATATTGTAAGCCAGTAACCTTGACTATAACCACATGACCTCGGAAACTAAATCTCAAGAAATAATACATAAAAATCAGCGAGAATATTACATTACCAACTACTACCAAGATACAGACGACCTCACCTTGACCCATGACTTCGAATGACATTGAAAACAAAAATACAATCAAAATACACAAAGTCAGCAAACATAATACATTACAGACTACCACCTCTAAATTGGGTGCAGAATACCTTGACCATGAACCCATTATTTGAATGACCTTGGGAAAAAGAACTCAAGAAAAAATACATGAAAGTCAACAAGCATATTACATTACTAACTCATAATGACCCCTAATTGCTCTTAATGACAGAAAAATGACTGAAATTTACTCCTGATCGTGGTGCTGATTACGGTGCTATTTTCGGTGCTGATTGCTGTGTTAAATGTGGTGCATAAAGGTCACAAGTTAAAGTATTTCCCCCTATTTTAAAATAAAATTATATTATCTTACATCCAAAAGCTGAAAGGTGAATATTTTATTTAATAATCTCGTTTTAATAAGTAGCCTATATATCCATGTCTCTCGGTATATTTCATTGCTTCCTGGACAAACTGTATTTGCACTTCGCAATAAAAGTACCTAGAAATGGACTTTGAACTGAACAATGCAGCACCAAGGCAGGCAACCTCAATGCTACTCAATCATTCGTTGCTTGAAAAAGGACTCTTCGTACAAACCGCCTTCTCATGCTGACGTATAATTTTAACATTATGCGATCTGCACTGGCGTCGTCAGTTAGCAGTTTTACAGGTTGCGGATCCATGGTCGTCGAGGTCAAAGACAGGCCTTCGTATTCGCAATTAATGTTTGCGGTATGGGAATTACTCTGAAGCCTAAATATTTGTTTGTCCTCAGAAGAAAGCACACATAAAACTCTGTGCAGGTATATAAATATGTAAATATAAAATAATTTCCAATTTATCCTACAAATTTTGTATATACTTATAAATAGAATTTTAAAAGAAATTTATATTCCAATATTTATAAGTATATACATATATGAATATGGGAAAATAAAATTCTTTTCAATTAATTTTATAAATAAATATGTAAATATAAAATTCCTTTCAATTCATTTTATACATAATTAAATATAGTATATAAAAATGTATTATTACATAAAAATGGGAAAATAAAATTGCTCTAATTAATTAAATATATGAATAAATGTGTACTTATAAACATAGGAATACAAAATTATATTCATTAACATGTATATAATAAATGTTTAGTTATATAAATATGGGAATATAAAACATATTTAAATTAATTAATATATAATTATGTACATATAAATATGGCAATATTAACTTATTTTCAATTTATTTTATACATTTAATTTATAAGTCTATAAACTTGTGATTCATTAAATTACTTTACATTAATTCTGTATATAATGATGTATATATAAATATGGGAATATTCCATTTAATTAATTAGGTAGTTATAAATAAGGGGACATCAAATTATTTGCATATTATTTTATACATAATTTTGTATAGGTACTGGTATATAAGTTAATAAATACAAGCTATATTTTTTAATTAATAATACATATATTTATGTATAGACTAAATGTTATACCTGCATGTTTTCTTCTGGGGCGAACGAGTATTTCTGTTTTCTTAGAGTGCTTCCCATACCATAAGATGAATTGAGAATATGAAATCCTGCCTTTGCTCCTCGACGATCATGCAGCAGTGACCTGCATCATCGCTAACCTGCTGACGCCAGTGCCGATTATGCGATAGGGTTTCCACCTATGTTCAAAATGTACGTCGGTATGAGAGGGCGTTGTGTAATAAGAGTACTTTTTCACGCGTCTACGGATTAGGAAGCATTGTGTATCGACCAATGGTGTAGCGTGGTGAGGGTATGCTCTACTTCTAGGCACTTTAATTGCAAAGTGCGAATACATTTTCCCCAGGAAGTCATGAAATGTATCGAGGGACAGGGGTATATACTTTTAAAGTGAGATTATTAAATAAAATGTTCACTTCTCAGCTCTTGAATGTAGAACTACATCATTTTACTTTAAAATAGAGGGAGTTTTTTTTAGCTTGTGACACACATGAACCACACTTAGCACCGCACTCAGCAACACAATCAGCACCACAATTAGGAATTTTTGAGAGTCGTTTTTCAGTCATGGGTCATTTTGGAGTCATTAGGGGTTATTATGACTCAAACACTGTAATCAGCACCGCACACACCATAATCAGCACTGCAGAAAGTACCACAGTCAGGAGTCATTATGTGTTATTCAGGAGTCATTAGGCATCATTTTGGAGTCATTAGAGTAATTTTGAAGTCGTTAGGAGTCACATTGGATTCATATGGAGTCATTTATGAGTAATTTGGGAGTAATTCGGTGTTCAACATCACAATCAGCATAGCACACACAGCAATCGGCACTGCAATCAGTGCCACAATCAAGAGTCTTTATGAATCACTTTGGAGTCGTTAGGAGTCATTTTGGAGTATTAGGAATAATTTTGAAGTCATAAAGAGAAAATTTGGAGGCATTAGGAGTTATTTAGGAGAAATTTAGGAGTCATTAATGAGTATGTGTCTAGGAGTAAGTCTGTAGGATTCAGTCTGTAGGAGTCAATCTGTATGATTCTATCAGCTGGATTCACTTAGCAATTCGATGACTGGCTGGTCGGTGTCCGAACAATGTATTAATGGTTTAATACGATTGGTTCAAAGTCAATATGACGTCATAAGGTTTGCATCCACGTATATTATAGGCAGTAGGGAGGTCAGTTGAGAGGCTTAGTTTGACAGCAGCTGCCGTGAAAGTTGGATCGTCTCGGCCAGCTTCTGCCTCTTCGCATCTCTTACTCTGCATCTGCGATGTATTCGGGCACTTCAGTGCTAATAGTAGCTACGAAAGTATCATTGACTTCTTCGTTAGTGGTACCTAGAGCATAATTGCCAGCATTACCTGCTTCTTTAGCTCCCGCACCTATATCTCCAACAGGCGTGCCCGAGTCTTTGCCTGAACCACTATGTCGTCATTAGTGTCACTTTTGTGACAAGACATTTACTTTCAGCCATAATGTATGGTGAAATGAGTTCTTAATAGTGCCACGAACCACTGTCGTATGTCATATTTGTGTGATGGGTGCATTAAGCAGTTCAGCCATGGCGTTAGTTTACTCAGGCATGTAAAGACTACTAAAAGATAAGTGCATATCTCATTCAGTTCCTTGGTACCAGGTTTACTGCAAGCAGGTCTCTTCTGACTTCCGTCCTCAGAAATGTCGTTACCTACATAACCTGCACCACACAGTGTATCAAAATCACCTTCACCCAAAATTGTGGTAGTAACCTGTTTCACAATAAGCTTGCTGAATTTTGTTTATTAGCGAGTTATTTTTTTCAATGTCATTCAAGGTTATGAGGCCAATGTCAAGGTCATCTGCACCCAAGATGATGGTAGTAGTCTGGAACATAATATGCTTGCTGACATTTGTGTGTTTTACACGAGTTTTTTCAAGGTCATTCAAGGTCATGAGGTCAATGTCAAGGTTACCTGCATCCAATATGGCGGTAGTGGTCTGTAATTTCGTATGTTTGATGAATTTTACGTATTTTTTTTTCGATTTTTGGATTTCAATGTCCTTCAAGGTTATGGGGTCACAGTCATGGTAGACTGCCTCTAATGTGGTTGTAATAGTTAGTTATGCAATATCTTGCTGACTATTATGTATTTTTACTCGATATTTTGTTGTCAAGGTCGTTCAAGGTCATGTGGTTAAGGTCAAGATCACTGGCTTCCAATATGGTGGATGAGAGATGATTACCTAGATGGTGGTTGCCTACCAAGATAATATTCACCTACCAAGATGGTGTCGGTTGCACCTAGCAAAATGGTGGAATAGGTATGTGAGAGGGGTGACCTCCTGAATGTAGGCTTTATATAATTATATAAAAAGTATTTTGATAATTTTAATAGTGAATTTTTTGTTATTTTAAATGATATTTTAATAATACATGTTTAGAAATTTTAAACAATAATATTTAAATAATTTTTAATAATAATTTGTTATTATTTTATGGATTTTTTCGCACATTTCTGGATTTTTAGGCTCAAGGGTCAAAAGTCACAGGACAGGGGTTAAGGATCAAAGGTCATGGGTCCTCCTCTCCGGACCCCGGGGTCGCTGATCTGTCACCTGGGTCGCTGATCCCTGACTTTGGGTTGCTATTCCCCCTCGCTCTTCTGGCTCGGTGTCACTGATCCCGGTTTCCACCTATGGGAAAACGGGAATTTTTTAGTGATTTTGTAGGAATAAAAGGGAAATTTGTAGTTGAAAAGGAAAATTTTCAGGCTAAAAAGGGAAACGTCGAGGGAAAAAGAGAAAAAAAGGGAAATTACAAAATTGCGGTGACCGAATCCGTATCCCATGCCATATGCCAATGCTTCAAAGTCTGGATAATATTACTACTTCTATAATTTGAATCACGGAATAATAAATATTATTCTATATTTTATTTCTAATATTTTTTTTTTTTTTTTTTGCATTTCAGATAAAATACATGATATCCCCATAAGTGATACGGTTAGTAATATTTAATATTGTTGTTGCCTTTTTACCATTCAATGTTCAAATAAATTAAAATAATGCGATGAAATAAAATCATATTTTATATTTAATTTCTACTGGAGAAATAGGGTATTAGGAGTAACTTGGCAAAATCGGTTTAATTTTAGTAAAAAATTTTCCAAACATATTTATATTTCACCTATGACTTCATTACAATATTTTTTGTTGTTTTTTTCTATGCCAGTTAAAATATTTTTGTTGCAGAAATTAGGTTTATTTTTAAGTATGCGCAGTACTCGTTTTGAACAACTTGATGGAAAATGATTGATGATGAAGGTAATTACAGTAAATAACGTTGTAAGCTTTATGTTAAAATCATATAAAACTGAATTTAACATACCTGATTACCTCTTTCTCCTCTTGCCTGTTAAAAATACATAAATACTGCATTTTCGATCAAAATTTTGAAAATTTCAAAATTAAAATACATATAATGCTAATAGTTGACCAGTATATTTATAATTACCAAATTCGTAATGAAAATTAATATAAAACAATAATTGCCCTACTATTAGATTTGGATATCGATAGTAGGGGAGACCAGGGCTGGTTGTCACACTTTATACATATTAATTTTTATTTAAATATTGGTGTGAAATAATGAAGTTCTCTGGAACGTTATCAAAAATACGGTGTTACAAACAGCTTATGAAAAATCAACATCATTCTATGAAACTTGCAAGGCTTAGAAAATTCGAATTTAGAAACACTTGCAGAGTGTGACTTTCAACCTCGCCCTGGTGATGGTTGTCTCAAGTATCGGGGGTGATTGTCCCAGCTTTATTCAGTGCAAGAAAAATCACTAAGCACTTAGCATACAGTTCTTAAAGTAATTATAATATACGTATAGGTTTTGTTAAACACTTTAAGTAAGGATGATTTATGATTTAACTACAATACATAACAATTATATTATCACAATTTATGACTTGCAAAGCTAAGTTATTTTAGTGAATAAGATTGGTTTTTCTGCAACTAAAATAGTGGCAAAAATTGAATATTATATTAGCAGTGAACTAATCATGCACACACACTCTTTCTAAGATAATTTATTAATCAACATATTCTCATAAATTTGTAATTAATGAAATTTTTTAAATATATATATATATATATATATGTATATATATATATATATTGATATGCATATGTAGGGCCCATACAAAGTTTTTACGATAACTGAGGTGGAATACATATTTCAGATGATAAGAATCGTTAACATTTAAGTAACCCTTATTAAATTAAACAATATAATTATTCTATACAATAGGAATCCAAACGTCAAGCAAAGAAAACAATATTATTAACGAAACATTTCAGTCTGTTGTGAATAACATCATCAGTAATTAATTTCGTCAAGCGCAAGTTTTACTGTAAAGCATCGTTGGATGGTGTATAAAGAGACTCTTTATTGACAAACAATAAAATAAACTACTATCTGTCACTGAAAAAAAATCAATATGTTAAACCATTTTTAGACTGCTCCTAATCATCATGAATTGACATGTCTGAAAAACAGTTATGGCAAGTGTAAACACGATTTCCCGAAGTGCATTTCTCATGAGACTACCCCTTGCACTCTACACATTGGACCCACGTTTCGTTCGACTTACTTTTAGAATATGGCTCAATGCAGACCAGGCAAAAACAATCTTCTTCGTCTGCACTCTCGCTACTCTCCCTTATATGCCTACTTCCCTTGTTGATCCTGTTTCTTTTAGCCAAGGTTTCCCCTTGGTGTTCCTTAAATAATTGAATTTTGGAATGTCATTTTTTTTTCTGGCGTATCAGTTAAAAGTAGCGTCTACCTTTTGCGACCATTGTGTGTGGACTGTTTTTCTTTCTCCTGACTCAGGAAATGTTCGAATTACGTCGGGAGATATTGTTAAAGCCTTGCTCATACCACTGCAGCTGGGAACTTGATCAACTTTGTATTGATGAGGCTTTTCTAGATTGTTCACGTGTATTTCTGGAACATTATCACTAGTGCTGGCTAGGAAGTTAGTTTCAGTTGGAGTAGGCGTGTCATTATCAGCTTTTTTGTTGCTAGGATGAGGCCGATGGGTTCCGAAACTCGGTGCAAAATCCGATTCTGTAAAAATGTCTCGATTGAAGGGGAAAATGTCTGTACTTCTGAAACCTGCACAAATGTTACTTGGTGTTACTGCGAGCGGAAATTACAGGGTTATCACACCGGGAATATCATAAATTTTCATGATATTTTCTGCATTATTTATCATCCACCATCACAAGCCGATATCGTGATTTTTTTTTAATGGACCATAAACATACATATCCAACGGTTGTAATATATGACTACAATGTGGTGGAAAGAAAGCATTGCAATGCCGTTTGCTTTTGCATAATTTAAACCATCAATATTGAGATGAGAGTTGTGGTTGTCTAAGAGCAACAAAACAGGCTTTTCACGTGTGCTTTTTGTGTGGTCATGAAAGTGTTACAAAAATTCCAGAAAATATGTTTCTTGCATCCATCATGAGATTCGTAACACCCCTTGAGCCAGGAGGACCATTCGTAATAAAAAGTTCTCTGTAATTCACCCTGGGAAAGATTAAAAAAAAGGAGGAATATGATTACCGATTGCTGACACCGCACATGCAATAGTCACCAGACTACCTCTCTCGGCAGGAACTATACTACCAACCTGTTTAAACCCTAGAAGAGCTACAACTTTGTCGTAACTTGCACTGTTGTCGCACCTATCTCATCCATATTCCATATTTCGTCCGTTTAGAACTTATGCCGTGTCATGACTTCGGTCAAATTGTTGAAAAACCATTCCACTTTGGTTTTGTTGAAACCAGAGGCTCTAGCGAGTCTGGTTGCTTCGGGTGTTCTTATTGACATTGTTGGATGTCGCTTTAAAAAAACTACAAAACCAATCAGAACCAGCAATTTTTTTTCGACCCATGATTGTGGCATTTTTATTCCGTTTCCTAAAACTACCTGGTAAGAAAGTTTTTTAACTTCTTTAGGAGATAAGCCAAAGTAAATGTCTTATTCCTGTAAGATATAACCTACAAGCTCCTTTTCTTGGGATTCATTGAATACCTGGCGATTTTTTTGATGTAAGACAGAAATCGACGGAAAAATTTGTTGGTCGTCATTTAATTCTGCTTGGGGAATTGTTTTTTTACAATATCTAGCAAGAGTTCGATAGTTAATACTGAATTATTTTGCGGCTTGTCTGATCGACTCGTGGTCTCGAAAAACAGATCTCGCTGCTCTTAACATAACATCGGACCTCACTTCTCCTCGGTTAGTTTTTTTTTTCTTAAAGTACCGAACCATTTTTGTATTCAGGAATCTGTAAAGAAAAATCGAAACTTTCATGGGGTTGGTTGTCACATGTTAGTTGCCATTTTATGTTAGTAATATAGTGTGGCCTGAAAAAAAGTACGGCAACTTTAAGACAAACATTGAAACGTGTGAGACACAATATGTAGTTACTTACATTAAATTTTGTAAGAGTAATATATAATAGAAAAAATAACAGAAAATGAAAACCACTGATCGACTTCGTTAAAAATCACTTCCAGCTGCCACACTTATCGTACTATCTTCGCTCAAACAACAAAAACGGACTATTACGGATGGTGGCAAACTACAATAGCGTGCCTGACTGCCTCTGCGCTCTAGCGTCCGTGGAATTAACTTTGTGGCAACCAACTCGTGTGAAAACACGCCCCGGTCACCCCTACGTTTGAATAAGTTAAATAAAAAAAATATCTAAGCCTGTACAGCTTTGTTTTCATAATTTCGAGTTTATCTAAGAAAAATACCGTGCAAAAGGTTAAAAACTGCTTTTATAGAACTTGCCTGCACATTTGTAGGAGAAAAATGAAACGGTACAGTCCTAGTTTAATATACGGGCTTTCGTCGCGTGTAATAAAAACTTACTCTTACAGAACTAATTTTCACAGCAAAGCGTAAAGCTGAAGCCCTGCACACCAGTTCAGTTCAGCGTCTTGCGCGTACGAGCGAGGTGCGCTGGTCGTGCGTGTTATTGTCACACGTATCTTGCAGCCATGTACTCGTTTGGCTGTTCACGATTAAATAAGCATTTTTGAAATCAACCTTAAAAAAAGTCACCTCTTTAACCTGCATATATTTAAACGGGTGCAATGAGTGACATGTGCCCAGTAATTTTGGTATCGTTGGATGGGAAAGTAGTTCCATATAATAATGTCGAATAAAAGGGTTATGTAACCATTTGCGATAGCTTAAATTATTTCTCTCGCTTCCTGTTTTTTGTATAGAAGTCTAAAATTGAGAAAATTGGTACAATATTTACTTTTCTAATAATTTCACAGTTTCCCTTGACCAACGCATGAAAAAAAAAGATGATGCCCATGGCAATATTAATTTCACATAAGGCGGAAGAACATACAACGTGTATACAACTAGAATTTAAGGAGGGCTTTCAAAAGTGCTCATATTACCGAGAACAGCCTATAACGGTATGAATCTTTTGAGAAGTTTCGTGAATTTAGAACAGTTAAAATTTTACTTAATATTTTTAATGAGAAACTGTTTTATAAAGCAAATTCTGGCCAGAGCATACTGTTACGGAGTATGGTTTGCTACCAGCTTTGCAGTACCAAGGAGATAGCACTATACAATTGGAGCGAACGCAGGTACGGCAATGTTTGTTGTCAGGGACGAAGGAGGGATGAAAGAGGAATGAATGACGGCGCCTTGTTGCAAACACGAACAATGTGGACCCGCAGTAGTTTGCTTGGTATGCTATCAACAATGGTCGAATACTGCAGAGCGTATGTCTCTTGAAAACTGCGATCTTTCTCGTATGTTCACAAAAACTAGGCTGTGATATATTGTTTGCAAGCAATGAAAAGAATTCCATTATTGTATGTATATATATATATATATATATATATATATATATATATATATATATATAATATCACAAATGATAGCCTTGTATTAGAACTTACATTATTGAGAAGTGTGCATAAGATATTTTTTCTTCTATAAAACAAATGTGATGATTTAATAACAGGTAATAAAGAAAAAAAATGTAAATATAATTTATAAAATTATGTTATGTTTAGCCAGCACAGGAACTAGAACCCACACCTTTACAAGCCCGTACGTTTAACCACACGACCAGCTCGACTTACAAACTTAAAGTTTATATTAATATAACTTCAAGCACATACAAATATTAAGGAAGTTATTGGCTTAAGGAGAATACATTCATTTCATTTAAAAAGCTCTATTGTCGAGTTGAGAGATTTGGACAACACTTAACAACGAGGTATTGAGAGACAATTTAAGAGTTGTGTGTAGCTATAATGAGTAATACGGACACGTTTAATTGAAATTGTCGTTTTATTCTTATTATTTGAGTTGTTTTAAGTATTTTACGTTATTCGAACTTGCAAGATTTTAATTTATTTTTGCACGCAACTATACTGTTCATCACCCATAGTTATTGGTGCAGACAGATATATACGGTTTTACGTTGTAGAGTGTCCGCCATTTTGCTAAAGCTCAACGATACCAGCCAGCGTAGTACAAAGATTTTTTGAGGTCTATTACAAACAAGGTCCTCGTAGATTTACGAACTAATAATTTTAAAAGAGAAATCTTTCTACAGTTACAAGGATTTGTAAAATTTCAAAGAATGTCTCAATAAAAATTGCAATTTTTTACAGTGAACGCAAACATAATATTTAACACTTGGCAAAATAATCTGAAGAAATAAATTATTTTTCATATACTTGACACTCACTGTATTTTCTCAAGAATAAAATACGGTTTTATTTGACATGGCATTATGCAACTAATGAATGCAATCGTTTTTGATGAGGAAAAAGAGTTGGCTTTTAAGTATACTTTAATTCCTAAAAAATTGTAAATATCCGTGTTTCTGGAGTGGTATAATTATAACACATGTAATTTCATTGAGGATATCAGACTTAAATGTAAATATGGTGTTTCTTTTTTAGGAATTCATAATAAATGTAGTAAAATTATTCATAATATTATACAAACTGTTATTCATTGTACGTATAAACGAAATTCCGCAGCTGCGTACTTTACAGACAAGAAGAATCCAACTGCAGACAATCATTTCATTTAAGCGCACGAAATACCGTATTAAAGTTGAGAATTTTCAAATAAAATTAATGGTATATAGATGCAGCATTTGTTATACTTGTGCAAACAAAGTAAAGAAGTGATTTTCACATTTTGTATACAGATATGTTAATTGGAAACTGAAGAAAGTTAATGACTGGCAAACATAATTAAAGTCCGTGTGCACTTCTTTGCAGTTAAATATTTAAGCATATATATAGAGGGTTGTGTTATAAGTCATGACAACTATTGGCACACTACATCCACACGCGCCAGTGGTCTCTCACTACCACACAGTTGCCATAACTTGTGTCCTTACTTATATGTATATGCTAATATGCTAATGCTAATATGCTAATATATGCCAATGCTAATGCGTGTGTGTATATATATATACGCATTAGCATTGGATAAATGACTTCAAATATATTTTCCCATTTCCAGTAACTGTTTATATAAAAAGGTTCGTGGGAATACGTTTTAAATAAAGATTTTTAGTTATTAATGTATTGAAAATATTACACTCGATGTATTATGTGTTTGGTTGTTTCCTATACATGTGTTTCCCAAGCTTCTTATACTTGTGTTAACAGGAAAGTATAGACTGTTCACAGTAAAGTGAGCACTTTTGAAAACCCTCTCATTTGGAATTATGATCAATAAATTTATTTTATTTTACCCTAAGACGTTAACATCCGAGTGCAATGGAATAAACGCACTGTGTTTATTACTTACATGACAATATTGATTTAAACATATGGTTACGGTATCAAAGATAACTGAAAATAAGAAGTAACTAGGGCCTCAAAATTGCTAACAATGCTGTGAACAGCGTATACCTTATTTTATGGTTAATTTTACTTTTACTTATTATTTGCCGTTAAATTACAACATAGTTTATAACTAATATGAATAAAACAGGGAGAACATACGTGTATTGGTAATGCCTAGTATGAAATAGTTTTTATGCAAAGTTTTATTACGCTGAGTGCACACTAATTCGGTGCGCTGTCCCGTTTGTGTAATTTCCTACACTCGGTTTGCATGAGGCGGACGAGTATAACTTCCGCAGGGCTACAGAGAGTTGTGAAATAACCGTGAATGGCCCATACTTCAGAATTTTCGTTTTTAAATATATAAACAAGCTAGAGAAACCGAGAATCCGATACGTCGTGGGAAGATTCCTCTTAAGAGGGCGTGTGACATGTGGCTGCGACTCGCGAAATCGACGTTCGCGGCGCAAGAGATACTATGAAAACCGTTACATATTTTGAAATCAGTGTGATATTAAGATATTGTGTAAGGTTGTATTTCAGATTACCATTACTCGAAATATCGAAATGTGTTTTATTTTACTAATTACATAGCCGTCAATATGACGAACCTCAATAGACGAATACTAAATCTACACCGCATTTGTGGACACAACGTTGAAAATTGCAGGATGCATGTATAAGCAACACTAGCTGTAAACTCTATTGCGCCACAAACCTTGAAAATGGCAGTTGACGAGGGATTTGGTCCTACGCGTCCACCCATAGGTGATGGGCTCTCCGCGCGCAGTCATTCATTACAGTAACGCATCACAGGTGTCGCCTGTACTGGAGGCCGTCATTGTAACCAAGTTTTAAACTACGCAATATTATCTTCTCGCACAGTTCCTCGCTCGCACGTAAGAATTGCAATGGAATTTCTCCCGTTCGCTCTATGTCCCCTTCTACGCGGCGCAATTTAACAACAAAATATACATGAAATTTGTTTCTTTCCCGCCGTACAGTTGTAGAACTGGATAAGCATAAGCTCAAGCTATTATGTGCATTTTCAATGAAGGAAATGTTTATTTCGAAAGACAAAATAATTGTGAACCACGTAGGAACCACGTGTTTTATTTTAGGCTGTAAAGACAGTACTTTCGAATTTATTACTGCAAATTTTTTTTCTTCAGCACATATTCGCGGTCGCAACCACAATATTTTACAACATTCTCGTGCAAATGTTTGTTGCGAAATTTCGGCGACTTTGTATTGTAGAGCACTATAAATTTTTTATATTCGTCTAATAAACGCAACATATTTCCATTCCATTTTTGTTTACACTCACCACGCGCGTACTCCAGAATGTCCAATCACGTTGCTTGTTCCGCGGAACTTGCGTGGTCTTGCACAGAAATATAGAGCACGTTCTATCCTCAGATATTGCACCGTCGTTTGCCTTGCGTGTAAAATTCCGAGA
Source organism: Dryococelus australis (assembly GCA_029891345.1). Classification (NCBI taxonomy): domain Eukaryota; kingdom Metazoa; phylum Arthropoda; class Insecta; order Phasmatodea; family Phasmatidae; genus Dryococelus; species Dryococelus australis. The sequence goes on from CM056998.1 coordinate 122,962,662, forward strand.
ATTTTTGTCTGAGTTGCAACGCAAGATTAGCAGATTGCAAGGAAATTGCGCGTACATTGCGTCGTGTAAAACTTGCTTTACTTTATAGCATCGCGAAACCACTCTTTTGAATTTGGCGGAGACACCACAATGGGTGATAATAAGACACGATTTAAAAGAAGCAGGGATAGAGGATACATGCTTATTTCTGCTTGCCGGAAAGAAGCCAAGGGAAATTACTTTCCGCGTGGTGGAAGAAAAAAAAGGCAAGAAAAATAATATTTAATAACATAAATATGCGATTCCTTATGATGATTTTGGAAATTTATTAAAGGTATGTCAGTACTGTTGCTTATGGCTGATTAATCCTTGTTTAATGCGGTTTCAATTTTACGAGAATGCAGTAGTATTCCAAGGTAAAAATAAATAAATTATATCTGAGAGCTTATAAATGAAATGTTGCGAAATTTTACGCACCTTTTACTTATTTATATTGCTTATAAACCATGTTTATAAGCAATATTTCAATGTTTTCTGGATTGCATACGTGGATGCAACGAATTGCTAGTCACAATTATTTGATGTATAATTATATAATTTTTGGTGGTTGTGCATGTAGGTTATAGTTTCCATACATCTTTATTAAAACAAGTCTAAAACAGCATTGATAATGGGACTAATGCAATTAAAACTAATATCACTGGCTTACGGTGTGTATGTTTATATGTGTGGCCTATGCATATCTAATGGACAACACTGATAAATACCGTTATTTGACATTCACATTCTAACTAAATTCTTCGTTAACTCAAAGCTTGATTAGTTGTTTCTGTCCTAATGAAAGCTAAACAAGTAAAATCAAACTGACCGAGCAAGTAGTTATAATAGTTACCATTGAGTTATCATTCTGTAAGGCCGGGTTTGAATCCCTGTCCAGGCATCCTCATATTTCAGCTTTCCTTGGTTTCCTTAAATAACCCCAAGCAAATGCCGAGATGGTTCCTTAGTAAAGACTATTGCGGGTTCCTTTTTCAATTCCCTTGAACTACGTTGTAATCAGGCGGCTACTATAGCGTAGCGGCTATAGTTCTCGCCACCTACCAAATATTTCCAATTTCGATTTCCGGCTGGGTTACACTAGAATTTTCACGTGTGAAAAACGCGGCAGACGTTACCATTGGTGAGTGGGGTGAGTTTTCTAGGGGTAACCTGTATGTACTCTCGTTCAACAAGTAGATCTTTTCCATCACTGTTCCATCTTCACCCGGATCTGCTGTTAAAGTGCCATATATATATATATATATATATATATATATGTGTGTGTGTGTGTGTATGTGTGTGTATTATATATATACATATATATCCGTGTCTTTCATGACCTCGCCGTAGAGGACTGTGAAGCCATAAAAAAATTGCAGGTAAAGAAATTAGTGTTTCTTGCATGCAGGTCATAAAGTTTTACAAAGTTTCTTAGTGGCAGGTGATTGTACTTTTTGGTTCCCATTAGCATAAAATCACCCTTTTTTTCAGTTCTTACTCGGATTTACTGCACAGTGTTTCGAACAACAGATAAGAGAATCTACATTTATAAGTCTAGATTTATAGCTACAATTACTCTCATGTGTGCGTAGATAACTTTGGCAAAGTGTTTTGAAGCTGACAGAATAGAGCTGATATTTGTCTCTAATTAGACCTGGAATACTCTTATTAAGATCTTATGTAACTAACTCAGGAATGTTTACATTGGAAATACAGTTTAGGATGAGAGAAGGTGTCAGTAGAGTGCAATTATAGAAAATCAGAGGCTACAATTAGTTGATGAAATGTCGGAATCACATTCCAGCACTACTAATTTTTTATGTGGTGAAAGGTAAAGAGCAGAGATCCTGAGCAGTAGTCATTAACTATCAATTTTACTTCCGGGGTCACTCGCAGATTTTCGCAAGTAGGAATCGTGCCTGGACGATGCTGTTGGTTGACGGGTTTTCTCGGAGATCTTCTGTTTTCCTTCTTCCGCGTCATTGCATTTCAAAGCGCTACTCCGTATCCACCTTATTCATCTCTCGTCGGCTTTAAGACATTAGCTTAGATGTCAAGAGCCGTCCAAATTTCTTATTAACTAATTAACGTAATTATTCATGACACCAGCGATTGATTTGCAATGTCAAACATGAAGACGGGTATTTGTGTAAAAATTACCTCGGTAAAAATTACCAGTCTAGGAAGAAGCCCTAAAACATCATCACTGAATTGGGGTGTTAAATAATCTCGTTTTCGATAGTGACGTTTGTAGGGGCGGATAACGCAATTTGTAATATAATTACTCTCCGTTTGATTGGACCCCCGAATAATCAAGATATCCATAAGTCAACATATCGAAACAAAATTTGGAGACGTAAGAAATATTTTAGTAAAATTGTTGGCATCCAAGTCATAGTTTGGAACAGTAACGTAGTTTTATGTCCGTGACCGCAAAACAGACAACTATACAGTGACCATGGCATAAAGTTTCTCATGGATCCGAAGCTGGCCTTGCTGAGAGAATATTATTTTGAAACTCAGTTTAAGGCTTTTGCACTATAATTAATTATTATTTTAATTTACTTACTTTTACGATATGTCTAAGAATATTTTCAGTGGCAGAATTAACATCTTGAAGTACACTTATCACGTTATCGTGTCTTACAACCATACGTTTTCAAGTTTATTCTATTCGAATGTGAGTTAAAATGATTGATTTTCTGAATATCTGAGATAATATTATAATATATAATATAATAATTCCTATATTATATTAAATAATATACAGCAAAAAAGTTTTGATCTATTTATTCTTTTGAGTTAGACATTTTTCTGAGTGATATTTATTAACGTTGCGTGTACTGCATATGAAAGAACAGAAAATTTTAATTTCCAAATAATTTCAAACATTGAGATCAACGACCTTTACTCATATTTTCGTACTTTAATTCAAAATTATTTTATGCACAACTCGCACGATTGCGCCAAAAATAAACTACTAAAAACAAGACGCACACGAGTATACAGTATAATTCAGTTTTGACGAGAACAATTCAACTATACTAGTGATATAAATATATAACCAATTTCTTAGCACACAACAGAGCATAGTGCTAGTTATGTGACGATAATATCTGTACGCCTAAGTTAACTAGTCGGAATTAATTGATAAACTACAGAAGTAGGCTTATCGTAAACGTGTTTGCCTGCCTAATACTGCTTCTCCCTCATACACTTCATATTATAAATGTATTGAATAATAGTTTCTTAAATTGCAATTATCATGGTCATAGTGGGCGACTGTGAAAAAATGTATACATCACTTGAGTATTCAATCACAATTTGGGATGTTCTGTAAAATCAGCGTTCTGCCATTTATTATCTTCTGCAATGTACTTTACATTAATTACTAAATATAATCTGGCCAACGTATAAAACGTAGCTTCTCGCGAGGACTGAACACGGAATATTAATGTTCTAAACTATTCGAACATTATTTTTATTCAGTAACACAGAGTAGTATGTCTACTAGGTACGTAATTTTTGGAGATTGTTATGCCAACATTACGTAACATGAATTTAAAAAAACTATACAATACGATTCCCTATCCTGATTACATAACATTAATTTGAATATATGGTTCACAAATATGTCAGCATTTAAAAAATGGCATTGACGATTTAAAAAATAAAATATCAAGTAACTTAACATTTCACCAAGATGGGATTACATAAAAAAAAACTTTAAATTTTTGATAATCAGTTATCTGCCCTCGTAACCGAATATAATTATTGTTTTCTGATGAGCCATTTATATCACATCTAACTTGCCACCTGCCACGAGTTCAGGAAACCATAGAAAAACCTAATTAGGATAGCCGGGCTGAGATTCAAACCCAGGTCCTCGCGAAAGTGAATTCAGTGTTTTACACCTGCCCCGCCTTGTTCGGTCCAGGTGTAAAGTAGGTAGAAATAAGTTTGTCCAGAAAGCGTTCTGAACATATTTATAGTCATAGATATGAATGCTGTTTATTAGCAGTGTAACAGAAAAACCTTTCCACATTTATTCAGGCATGACAATGCAGTTTTGGCGAAAACCTATTAAATATTTCTACCTAATTGTTAAAGAGTGTTAAATGACTTAAAATGTTATGCGTTAAATTGGCAAAAGGGTTACACGAATACGTGGTAGTTTTAAAAATTCACAGAAGTAGCAGGCATTTTCTTCGAAGTAGCATGTAATGTACTGCTTAATCGGACACAGATGCAAGTTGTTTAAAGTTATGAGAGTGTCTAAAAGGGCAATGCTCAAAATATATATTTTAAGGGGCGGTCCAGTATTTCTTTTTATACTAATGATCGATATCAAAGACCCAGATAAAGCCTACTAGCTAACAGCAACATCCACCTCGTTTAAAAATGCGAAAAATTTGGATTTGACTTCGCCTGAATTTGAACCTGTGCGAGCACTGTTAGCCGCTACACCACCGCGGCACTTCTTGGATGAATAAAACTCGAAATACTAGTAGCGTATAAATAGATTACTTTACATAAAAACCAGTACATTAACAGGCTAACTGGCCTTAAGTAACATTGATAGAGCAGTTCTATGGTTGGTTGGTTCAGTGTATATATTTGAGCTGCTCATATTAAAGCCGCTCGTTGACTCACATCGCAAACATGCCATCTGCCTACTGATATCTTTATCGGCCTGGCTATCATCTTTCTCCACTCTCACCACCCTTCTACCTCTCACACCAAACCTCGTACCCATTGTGTTGCTAGTTCAAGGTAGCTCCGCTTAGACCACGCTGTGTACGTTGTATAAAAATATTTATACAGCCACCATTTTTAAAATCAATGTCTGACCCCAAATAAATCATGTAACTTTACATGGACTTCTGTAAGTGTGCAAAATTTGGTAGAAATCATCCGAATTATTCCGCAAATATGACAAATTTTTCCGTTTACTCGCCTGACACTACTTTGCAATGAATTCGGCACAGGTTGATCTCTGTATGCATATTGGTTAATTGGTCCTCTAGATATAGCACAAACCCTCCACTGATCACATGACGATCTTCATAAATGAAGGGCAAAAAAGTATACATTAGCACATTTTACTATTGCCATAGATACAATTAACAAAGATAAATTTTAATCTATTACATAGTTTCATAGACATAGCACAATAAGCTAAAATGTTTGTATTTGTGCCATTCCGATAATAAGCGACATACATACATAAAACATAATAAATTAATATAGCCTACCACAGTACATTTGCTTCGCCAAGTTTGGAAGAAATTGACTGATTGTTTCCCGTGATATGCCATAAAAGTTATATTAATTCATATGGGACTGTCTAATAAAATGGCGGAGAAATGACGGGTTGCATAGACAATTATGATGGATATAACTAATAGTGTCAACATACAAAGTAAAGTTGAAATTTGTTTCGCAGTTTCTTAGATATAAATTAGGAACTTAAATAATTATATGGCCGACATTTTTAAAATATGTGCGTCCGATCCTCTCAAAATTTACTAGTTTACATAGCCCACCGCAGTGATAATTGTTAACCAAATCTGGTAGATATCAATATTTTTTTCGGAGATCACATAATTTTAATTTTTCAAGTGACATTATTTTACAAAAATGGTGGACAAGTGAGATTTGTGTATACACATTTGTTTGTTGCAATATATACAGACATAATACAAAGTTTCATTAGAATTAATTACATGGTTTCGACGATATAACATACAAAAATAATATAACTATCTGGCCGCTATTTTGAAAATAAGTGTCTGACATACCTAAAACATACCAGTTAATATAACCTACCGCAGTAATACTTGTTGCCATAATTGTTAGGAATCGGCCAATTGATTACTGAGATATATAATAAAAAAATTTACTAATTCGTGTGGCACTATCTTACCAAATGGAGGACAAAAAAGAGGCTCCATGCAGACACATTTTACGTTTGTTATAATATATACTGTAAGCATACAAAGTTAAGTTGGAATAGATTAAATGGCTTCGAAGATATAGCACACAATGCTAAAATAGGAAGATGGCCACCATTTTTAAAATAGGAGTCTGACATACTTGAATCATCTTTGTAGATATCAACTGCAGTAGTATTACATAATTGCCAGAGTTGATAAGAATATATCAATTGTTTCCCGTAAAATTACACAAAAACTTGATTAATTCTTGTAGCACTATTTAACAGAATGGCAAACAATTTTTCTTAATTTTATGCTTGTAATAAATACTGTCAGCGTACAAATTTTGGTTGTAAATGGTCAAAAATAAACCTATAATATGTGTACGGCTGACTTTTTTAAAATAAGTTCTTAAATATTATAGTAACTTATATTTACTTGGCCAGTAGTAATATTTTACATGCCAAATTTGGCGAAAATTGGTTGAGTAGTTTTTTAGATAATGCAAACTATATATTTTTACATGTGCCACTGTATCTGAAAATGGCGCACAAAATGCGTTGTTATTTAGCTTACATAATGCTTGTAATACATACCATCAGCTTAAAAAAAAATTGTTGAAATTGGCCAAATATCGTGGTAGTTATACAAGATAAAATTAAAGCATTTGTAAATGGTGGACCAAATTGGTTGTTATTTAGCTTAAATGATGCTTGTAATACACACCATCAGCGTAAAAGTATTGGTTCAAATTGGTCAATGGCATGGTACTTTTCACAAAAAAAATATTTGTATGTTTACATTTTTGAAAATAAGAACCAAATATGGTTTATTTACATATATATCAGGCCTATTACAATATTACGTACTTGTCAAATTATAAGAAAATTGGTTTGCCAATTTTCAGAGATATAACATAAAAACTTAATTTTTTCATGTGGCACTATCTTCCAAAATGGCTTAAAAAGTAGTTATTGTTTGTCTCATATTATGCATGTAATATATTCTGTTGGCGTACAAAATTTGGTTAGAATTGCTCAAACGGTATGGGAGTTATATGAAATAAACTTAAAATATTTGTGTGGCCACCATTTAGATTAAGTGTTTACTTAAGTTCAATTAATTACATTTACCTGGCCAATTATAGTATCATTTTTGGTCAAAATTTGGCGAAATTGATTGAAAAGTCTTCGAGATATAACGTAAATGCTGTATTTTTTCATGTATTTTTTTTTTTGTATTTTTTCATCTTCCAACGTGACGGGTTGATTGTTTTTTAAGATATAACATATCGCGCTAAATTTGGTAATGTATGCCATTTTGAAAGTAAGTGTGTGGTGTGGTTGAAAACTATAAAAGTCAGGTGTCACTTAGTACTGCATGTGTTATTTGGTGAAATTCGGTTTATGCGCTCAAAAATGAAAATAGGGACATACACACTGACACACACACGCCTACACACATACACACAGCAACACAGACAGGAAAGTGATCTCATATGTCGTTCTTTCCTTCGGAAAGTAGGCTAAAAGGTCAGAATACAAAACGAACTGGTTTTGATATAGTAAAATAATTATTTTAAAAAAAACCGTATTTTATTACAAAATTTCCTTTTAAAACATCTGTATGAAAATTTTAAAAACAAAATCTTATTGAAAAATATAATAGTGGAAGTTAATAAAACGCGAATAAATTTTTTGTTTATTAATAGCAATATAAAATAGATGACAAAAATTTTGTCTTCAAATTGCCATGAATTTCACCGTAAGAGAAATTCAAAAGAAAAATTTAACTGTGCAATATAAAAATGTTCAAAGGAACACTGTAAAGAATATGTTGGAAAAATTTAGATCGTATAAAGGAATATCAAAGAAATGACGATATAAATTATAATAAAATATATAATAATGAATAAGGGAACACAATATTTATTATGAAAAATATAAAAATAATTGTTTTGAGAAAGGACTTTGTGATTGTGGGAAATATATTTGTATAAAGTAATGTATTTCCAACTCCTATATTAAAAATAGATAAACATTTGAATGTATGTAAAAGATGCTATAATAAATATATGAAAAAATTGTATCACAATAATAAGAACAAACAAATACCGTAATTAATATAACTATTATATTCTAAAAAAACTTTAAATTTACTAACAATATTGTCAAATCATTAGCAATAATTATGACCTAAAATGAAATGTAATGAATTATTAATTATAAATAAAAAGTAAAAATTATACAATTGTAGAAATAACAATCAGCAATTATCATCAGTAAATTAATAACATAAAAAATTAACATTAAAAATTAGATTTTTATTATTAATTTCGATATTTTGTTTTTAAAAACTGAGTTTAAATCCAAAAAAACGTATTTCATACATGAGGTTTGAAAATTCGGTTGTCTTTGAGCCAGCTCTCTCAAATATTATAAAGTGGCCAGTCACTTATTTTCAGAACGGCAGCTATATATCTATTTGATCTAAGTATGTTATACCTATGAAGCTAAGGAACCACAAATTAACTTTATATAATGACAGTATATATGCAAGTATCAAATGACCTTATCATAAACCTTTTTTCTACGCCATTTTAGAAACTAAAGCCACATGAAAATTTAGATTTCATGTTCTATGTCTGGAAACCACTATATAATTCCCACGGAATTTATGCGGCAGGGTATACTTTTGTGGTTAACTTAAATTTAAACTATTTATAGGGTTTCAGGACAGACATTAGGTGGTCAACTGTAGCTCTGACAAACTGCATAACCTACTGCTGATGAGAATGTAGGTACCTCGGCTGAGCAAGCAGATAGCTTTGCAGTAAATGTCAATGGTGTAGCCAAAGATATTGGGATTGTAGTCAGAGAATAAAATGATCTAGAAATTGACGCAGAAAGCCCGGTTTGTGGTATTGGCGACACACCAGGCGTCCAATATTCCAAATTCTATTTTAATAGCTTATAGAATAGCAAAGGCCAAACGAGATCGTCTGTTTTCTCCGCATTCGCCGACGTGTCAACAATCTCTCCTGGCATTGCCCATTTGTTTATTTTCAGATACGTTCGATCCACATGAAAGTACTACATCACACTGAATTTTGAGTAGTTAATCACCTTCGTTCATTATGATAACTATGCGTAATCTGGCCATGCAATCACATACATGTATTAAGGCATCATATGACGGCAGCCAGTTATATAGGTAAATGCAGGCATTGAGAAATCCCCTAAAGATAGTCAGTTGCAGAAAAATATTTTCATTTCACTCCTTCAAAATTATTATGGTAATATGAACTGTAAACAGTGCAACTACATTCAGTGAGGCAGTGTGACCAGCAGCTTTAGCTGAAATCTCGTACTCATCACTTGGCATACTCGTGCCTCGATTTGTATATTGTACACGTGATTTTAAAATTTGTTTTTTTATTTTATTTTATTTTCATTGCCAGAAATAAAAGTGTAAACATGTGTTAATTTACGTTGTTTATTATACAAATGGTACAGTAAATACAGTTACTGTAGGTTGTATACTGTTAACATAAAAATGTTGATAAAAGTGCTTAAGAATTTTTGTTCTCTATTTTTCCCATCCTAACATATGCTAAAAAAAAAGTCGGATCCGTAAATATAATTTTTCCACAGGCTAAACCCCAATCAGTTAAATTCAGTGGTCACAAATCAAAGTATATCATCTGCAACATAGGCAATATGTTCTTGAGCATATGGTGTTTTGGGTCGAAGAATCACTGCTCGCAGGTGGTAGCACAGAAGTCTACACTATCCATTCCGGTGCATTAACATCCATGCATGTCGAAAGAAGTCCTTCATCTTCGATGCTGGCAGGAGAGACAGTAATTAGTATCATGCAAAATACTGATGTTTCTTCTATTGCAACAGTGCCAGTTTCCGGGTTGGCACTTAAGACAGAAAACAAGATGTTCCTCTACATTGTGACCAACAACTTAATGAAGATCTTAAAAGCTTAGGAGGCAAGCAGGCCTTATCGTTTCAATAACAGCGATATCATTAGAGATCGAACCTGAAACACTCACAAAAGTAGTGAGATAATTAAAAATACACATGTGCCTTACTCTAAATCGAACCAAGAAAACCACAGACAATAACTTACCGTGCAATCAACTAAATTACCTACGTAGGATTCGGAAACTTTATTTCTGATGTAATCGGTCTAATGCTTTTAATGAAACCGTTTACTTACTTGAAATATTTACAGAGCCCTCATTTTGAAAATAAAAGTTTGAGCCACTTGAAACACGAAATTTTTCACGGTCTACCATGGCGCTACTCGTGTGAATAATTTGGTGGGATTCGTTTAATTGGTGTTACCGAGGTGTGGCGTAAAATTATTTTTTTTATTTAATGCTATCGAACGAAACTGCTTTAGAAGGTTTTCTTTACGATGCCTCTAATTATTACTGTCACCATACAAATTTCAGTTGAATTTAGTTCAATTGTTTAATAGATACATCAACTGTATCTAAATTGTTCCAATGGTCTCAATTTTGGAAATCAGTGCCTAACACCAACTTAAAACATGTTAAGATTGCATATCCTTCTGTAGCACCACTGGTTCGAGAGATTTGGTATAAATTAGTTGGATGGATCCAGAAATATGGCCAAATATTCCATTTCTACATTGCAATACTTAACAAAAAGGACGACCAAAGAAAATCTCAGTATGCATAGTATGATTAGTGTTATCGTACAAAATTTGGTTGAATATATTTTAAATTGCTTATTAGATTTCATACATTAATTTAAATGATTTTGTGTTAATGACATTTTTAAAGATGTCTGCCCCGCCTAAAACACGCAAGATTCTGTGTCCTACCGTAGCACAGCTTATCTGTAAAATTTAATGGAAATCGGTTAATTGGTTCCCGAGATGTCATAAAACCTTGATTTCTTTATTATTATCTTTATAAATGGTTCACAAAAAGGTTTTGTATTAGGATATTCGATGACTGTCGATGACACTACCAGCAAATAGAGTTTGATTGAAATGGTTAGGTACATTTAGAGTACTAAGCAAAACAATTTGCATCGCTGTTTTCTTAAAATATAATACCAACCCATTCAATCATTCAAATTTAACTGAACCACTTAAGTAAACCCCATCGCACGAATTTCGTTCGTCGGAAATATAAAGATATTTCACGAAATAGGACATGCAATCTAAAATTTTGAAGTTGTGTTTTCATCTAAAATAGCAGAGAAAAAAGTGAATGTATTATCTCATTTGATGCTTCCATATATACAGCCATTGTACAAAGTTAGATTATGATTAGTTTAATAGTTTCGTAAATACTGTATAGCAAACATAGCTAAACTATTTATATAGCCGCAGTTCTGAAAATAAGTGAGTGGTCCATTAGATATTGTGTGAGAGAGATTTGACAGAGAACCCCAAATTTTCAAATCTCAGATTTGGAATACACTTTAATGATTAAAACGCAGCTTTTAAACACAAGATAACGAAATTAAAAAATACTATTCTAAAAAAAAAAAAAAAAACAGTTATTCAACAACTAAACGAAAAAAAATTAAGATTTTTATTCAAAATTAATTTCAAAGTTAACTTTATGTTTCACGCCCAAACTTCAAATGTGGCACAAGTGCCATTAAAAAAAATTAGTTTAGATTCGCTGGGGGCCCCCTCCAACCCTTCTCTACCTGAGGTGTATTTTAATTGACTGTACTGCTCTCCCTCCTCTTTCAAAGCTGTTGTGATTGGCTGAACTTCTCCCCCTCCCCAGAGGAGTGTTCTGATTGACTGTAACCACTCCCCCCCTAACCAAGGTGTTCTTTGATTGGTTGGTGTTACCCCTACTTTCCACTCCTGCCCCTGAAGGTGTAATTAGATGTTGACTATTTGGAATCTGGAAAGGGAATGAGCTCTGGAGCGGCATAGGTGTTCACCCTTCGGTTCGTAGGGTGTGAGAGGGTATGTTGGTGTGTGAGGGGAAGGGGAGAAATGTATGTCCGTCTTGGTCGCTGGTTGGCAAGGAAATGAGCTGTGAGGGAGGGAGAGTTGTAGAAGGGGGTGTTCGGCACGTTCGTCTTGGTGGCTGTCCAGCGCGCGACTGAGCTCGAGAGCTGTGATGCTGGGCTAAAGGTGGTGAGCTCGGAATTGTATGTAATGATCGTTTAAAATCAAGTGTTTGGAAAATTACGATTTTTGCCCTACACAAATATAGCATTTGAATAATAACGAATTACACAAATCACCAACAAACTGACAGACATAAAATTTATTCCGAGAAACTACGTAGCAATGAGACAATTACTAAGTATGCGCAACGAATTACCAAAGAAAAATGAATTACAAGCATGGGCAATGGGACAATTACAATGTTAATAAGATTAATTATTAATAAGACAATATAATTTAAAGTACATGCAACGAGAAACTAATTAAAAAATAAGCAATGAGAGATGAATCAAACGAGTACCTACACCCTAAGTGGACGCCCACAATGTGCCGTTCCCGACTACAGACCGAATTCAGATTGTGTATATCAATTGGTATACCCATCAGCCCAACCGAACACATGGTATTTTATTAATTGAATTTCTAGTAAGGTCTGTTCCTTGTGGTATATTTAAGTAAAGTGTATTATAATACCCCCCCCCCCCAAATCAGTGTTTGGAAACTCTGATTCGTAAGATTGTTGCCCTAACATTTAGTAAAAAAGTGTTTTAAATATTCCTTCAGTAAAGTGTACCTACATCTCCTCTTATGTATCACCTCGTGTAAGCAAATACAGTTAAATATGCGTACAAACTAATACGTTAATGCCCATACAGCACGCAGTGCAATCCGAATATTCCCAACACCCTCATCATAGTGCATATCGCGAAGATTTCAGTCTGCTGCTCCATAATCACCTCGCTTCACCCTCATCGGCTCTTGTGCCGGCGCGGCCCGCATCGATTCATCCGCCTGGCCGCGCTATGCCACAACGCACTCATTACATCACCAAGTTTAAATAAGTGTTGTTCTTGCTTATGTGTTGCTTAATTTAGACATGTGTATTGTTACCTACATGTCTTGTTTGTTAAAGTTTTGTAAATAAAAAAATAATAATTTTCGAATAAAATCAGTAATTACCATTCAAATATATTCATATTTGTTATAGCGCTCAGTTGTGTGTAGTCACGTAAGTTCTGTATAGTTATTATTATCATTTCACGTCATACAATTATTTTCAAGTAATGTTAAAACATATCACACATTTATGTCAGCTATGTAATCATTTGGTATATTTAGTTCATTATTAAGTTCCCGTTAATGTTCATTGTCACTTTATAACCTACCTGATGACTGCATTTATGTTGTGAACAAGAGCTTTGCGGCAGCTCATCGGGGTCTACATTTCACAGTCTTGCATCGCTCCAGCCCTCGTGCCCACAGAGTGACATATGAAGTTGATGTCCCCGCAAACAGAGGGCGCCACTAGTCATCTCCCTCTTCCACACTCTAGCACTTCCGCCTCGGGGTGTTAGCTATACACACAAAAGCATTTCCATTAAATAATTAGCTACTTACCCATATATGTGTATGTGTATATATATATATAACTTATGATTCACCGTTACATATAACTTATACAACCCACATAATTTAAACTTATTATGTTAGATCTGATTTGGAGCGAATTGAAAAAAACCCTACCATTCAACTTCACAAGCAAAAACTAAATACTTAATACTTGACCACTATAGGATACCTCCCAAATGAACAAATCATATTATGAGACCATTTCAACTTATAATACTAACATCTTAACACCCGAATTACTTTCCAACCAATCCAGACATGAAAATATTACATCAAAATATCTTATTTTACATATTTATAATTAATGCTTCTATTAAATCGCATATCATCATATCTTATAAGGTTTGGAATCAGTACCATTACATTTGCTTTATACTCAACAGCAGATATTACTAAAATATTTACATTAAAAACACCTGTATTTTAGGACCTACATTTTTGTTCAATAATCTCCGTTTATATAAATTATTTATAGTATAAATGGACAATACTTTACCATCACAAATATGAAAATGAAGTAAATTACTATTTAAGGCTTGAAAAAAATATTTTCTGATTGCTATAATATTTACTCATATGTTATATTTACCTACAGAGCGAACTGAACAGATTATACGATTTTCCCAAAACGAGAGCATAGTCTATCCCCATCTCTCATGGTGCAAGGAAACATCTCACTTTCCGAACACAGCAAATATCACGTTAACATCCAAATTTGACAGAAACCCAGGAGACATGCTTGAATAAAATATAGTAAAAAATATATTTTACTATACATCCCAACCCAACTGTCTTCAGTATGGCAACTGGCAAAGTCCAATCACTTGTTACTTTGATAAATAATTTTTTGGTAATGTTTAATAAATCTTATCCTACCATGTTGCCCCATCATGTGCAAATGATTCTTTAAATGTGAATTGTCCGTAAAGTAAATATTTTACATCTTATTTGACTGTCAATCATATTTTTCCACTATCATGTTAACTCTGGAGGGTATACAACCTAGGTAATATAGGGAAAATTCCACTGGAGGTCTGCCAATGAGTATTTTCGGAAAATTCGAGGGGTGTGTCCGCCAATTTGGGTTGGGTTACTATAAAGGGAGAGAATAAATAAAATTTTTCTCAGTCTCTCTATACAGTCAAAGAGGTTACAGGGGGGAACTGTAGGCTATCGAGTGTCATTCAAAGGTTTTTCTCAGCATTTCTGGTGGTTGTGAACTTCACAGAGACCACCATCAGCAGTAGCAACATTCGCAGAGGGCCTAACATCACCGCTATCATCAACATCATCAGCCACAGCTTTTTTACAGAGGGGCTAACATCACCACTATCACCCCCAACAGTATGAGAGACAGCAACAGCAGTGAAAACCTGAACTTTAGTATGCATAACGGGCACTGTTATGACCATTGTGATGAATAATGTGTTAATGTGTTAAATACAATACTAGCTTTCAGATGCTCGAAAACATTGCTAAGTCTCGACATAAATTCACAGTTGTGGCTTCTGCCCTAGGAATTCATCATACTGTATGCTCCACGTGAGATACAGTATATATACCCTTTCCTTTCCGAAGAGCTAAGGGCTGATGAAGATATTGTCTCTTACCTTCCGTTGAGGCAAGCCCTTACTGTACACCCACCTTCTTCGAATTAGGTCAACCATCATCACTTCAGGAGTGATTGTACTATGCGTAGGATGCAACACATAATGCAACTCGTTAACAAAACGCTCCTGCTGACATAATGTCAGATTCCGGAATCGACGAGGTCAACTCAGAGGCTTTAAAAGGAATTTTGTAAATAACAAGAAGTGAATTTTGAAGTGTTTTTCAGGTGGAATATGTGAATAGTAATATATTTGTGTGTTCATGATTCCCTCGGAGGCTAAATGTAAGAATTATTATTCTTTTTTGCGACTATGAAATTCAAAGTATATATTTACGTGTTTAAAAGGTAGGTATTTGTTCTTTTGCATGACTATGTAATTCAAAGTATAAATTTATGTTTATAAAACGCTAGTTCTTCACTCTAGCCATGTTATGTTTCATGCAAGGGTTTGAAAACCAATACGATAAATCATTTATTGTAAAATAACTTGCAATGTCGTATTCTAGTGATGATGACAACATTGAAGTCAAAAGCTTTAAAGCACGTAACCTGTGGTATGTCTTAAGTCCAAAAATCCAAAGTATATATTGCCATCAGACATACGAAGTTCATTACTCGCAATGGGAATCTGGTCTCATAGCATATGAAGACATATTCCAATACTTAAATTATGAAATTTTTGAAAACTATCCCAAATATATCTTGGGAAAATAACAAATGAAAATTTCAAGTCATTGACTAGTGCAGAAGTTGTAAATGTTAGAAGGCACTATGAGTGTCCAAATATTAATTATTTAGTAAAACATTATAATATCCATCAATATTCAAAACAAATATTTTGTTCACAGTGTAAACCCAAGGCTTCAAGAGAATTTATGTATTAAAACCCCATCTTAGTTTTGATAGTATTAAATGTCTCTATGTAAGTGTATATGGATTTTATAGTTCTTTTAAATAGGATGGTTTGTTACAATCTGTACTGAGAGGGGGAGCTAAGCTATAAATATAGGAACATGTCGGGTTTTTATTTTGGTTTACTTGTGCCATCGCAATGGATGGGTACAACCCATCAGGGATGTACAAGAGTGCAGTACCGGGATACAGGAAAGTGTGGTTCCATGCTAGCGCAATGGGCCATGGTAAATCCCGCTCTGTAATGGCGAGGAACACTGGGATTTCACAAAAATCAGTTTGGAATATGCATATGAATAACGGGAGTTATGTGATGAAGACGACTGTCCAGTGTTTTATATATGTGACCAGCTAGTGAGTTGCCATGTTCTCCAAACGAATGAAGGTTTATTACTCGAGGTGTAGGAATAACGACGTACCCAGGAGAGTCTTTTATGACAGTCCTACAATGTGGACCGTAACATATAATAATAAGGAGCATATCAACCAAATCCATGGGGGCAGTCGCCGCATACTGTCTCCCTGTGGAATGTGGAAATGTAAGGAATGGCTGAGCAACATGTGTGCCTGCAATTTTGACTTAACCAAGATGTCAGTGAGCAATTAACTAATTCAAGATGGTAGTGGAGCACACATGACTAATAGGTCGAACTCAAATGAGTAATACCATCCTATATAAAGGGATGGGAAGATGGCAGAGCTTCAGTTACGATAGACAGATTCGAGCCATCAGTCAAGTATACGAGTGTTACTCCAGGATACAGGAGAGTATAATATCGAGAAGAGGACAACACTCCACTACAGATTCAAATGTGCAACAGAGAAGTGTATTGGTGCTTCTTCTTAATTAGTCCGAGTTATAAATTCCAAGTACTGGACGTTTGTTATGGAGGAACATTTTGTCATTTCTATAATTTGCGCCTTGATAGCGTATTGCCTTGAGTGTGAATGAACTAGTATTTGAAGTGCAATATAATCAAATTACGAAACTCATGTCTTATAAGCTAACAAAATGCATATTGCAAAAAAAACTGTTGTTCTATTACTGTAGTTTGGAGTGAAAAATATTACTACAAGAAACATGTTGTTCACATCGACAATGAAAATCAGCATTTATTCTCTCATTGTGGTATGTGGGAATGTAAGTGTTTCAAAGCAAGAGTTTCTAAATTCAAGATGGCGGCCAGTCTATATAAAGAGAGGGGGAAGATGACGGAACGTCAGTCATGGGGAGTGAGTTCAAGCCTATTGGTGCTTACAAGGTCCTGAAAGTAGGATATAGAAGAGTCTTCTTTAAGCATTTTGACCATTCCGATTCTAACTTTGGCATCAGATTCGGCGAGGGTTTTGAATGCGATCATTGTGCTGTGAGGTATCTCCATCCCAACAGTGAATTTTAATGTGCTCTAGAAGACTTTATGATATCTAGCCTTAGTGAAAAGATACAAGAAGAACGGGGAAATGAAGTAATCGCCTATTAACTCACCAGACATCAGTGTGGTTTACTATTCAGTGGAAAGATACCTGCGATGGCGACATTCACAACTTTATTTCTGAAGACAAAAATTTAGCATTTCTGTCTATATGCAACAATTATTCTTCTGAAGTGGCTAATTCAGAATGAAGTTCGAACCACATGGCAAGTACTCCTTTATTTAAGTTGGTTTGTATTCTGTGAGGTACAAATTACTGTGTTCACGTCGCACATTTAAGGAAATTTGTTAATCTGGTGTACATTTTAAATGTGCATATTGGCATGTTTACATGCTAAAACGTAATTAGCCATGTATTGAATCTTAACTACATGTGACAGTTCAGAATGTCCTGTTAATTAATGTAGACCATAAATGTCAGAGAAAAAAGATAACTTTAAAAGTGAAGGGGAAAGCATTGTTATACATTATTGTAGTGAAAGTGATAATCTGAAACATGTTATTTACAATCCAGATCATACTATGCCATTTCAGTATTTTGAATATTGTAATAAAGGTATGCACATGCTTGTATTTGATAATAACGAGATGGTTTACTAATTTATTATTGGTTATGTCTCGCCTAAATGTTATGTACATAGATTGGTGAAATTAAATAAATTAAAGTCTAACCCACAGACATTGTTCAGCTTAAA
Source organism: Dryococelus australis (assembly GCA_029891345.1). Classification (NCBI taxonomy): domain Eukaryota; kingdom Metazoa; phylum Arthropoda; class Insecta; order Phasmatodea; family Phasmatidae; genus Dryococelus; species Dryococelus australis. The sequence goes on from CM056998.1 coordinate 122,980,861, forward strand.
ATAGTAGAGGGGGTTTTCAAGTGTAAAATTAATACTACACATTGTTGCATAGTGATAAGTCTTAGATGGATGGCAGATCACATACTGCAAACATGTCTTTCTTCCACCCTGCGAATCCTTGAGACAGTGTCATTAGAGGAAGGCATAACATTATCCTATGCATCTTGGTCTAACAGCCTTTTGAGAGAGTTCACAGAGACCTGTGACAGTGTCTTTCCCTTCAGAGTGATTCATTTCCATTGGGGGAAGAAAAGAGATATGAGTTGATTAAGTGTTTCGTCATGGCAAAGTGTCTGGTGTTTTACATGACAGGAACTACTTACCTACCTGCAAGTATAGATGCTTTTATTTCACATTATTTAGTGAAATATCCCAATTTAACTGAAAGTATTGTTCTACACTTGCCTGAATGTACTAGCAGAGATATCTGTATGCACAATAATACCAAGAAGGTTAAGCGAGGACGTAAGAAACGTTCACTTCTTGAATCTAGCCTTCAAGGACAGGATCTAGAACCAATTTTAAGAAAATGTATGAAATATGTGTTCAGAGAGTTGGCCTTAAGCCTTAATGTTTACTGAGTTGGTCAACACCCTGTTCTCTCAATATTTGTTATGTATTTTTTGAGACACCTTAACTTTTTTCCCCTGTTACGTACTCTGTGATGCACCCTATAGTTCTATAAAATGTCCACTTTTCTGTAATCAATGTTTAATGTATGATTTTTAATATTCCATGTTGTATAATGTTCAACTTGTGGTGCACTCTGTAGTTATTGAATTGAAACTAGTTATTTGTGTATGACATGCAGTCTCAATGTGTTATGCCTACTTGTTTGTAATCAAAATGTATTAACTTATTGTGCTGTCAATGTCTGATGTGTAACAGGTTTTTGTGACAGTGTATGTGTCTCTTGTAATATAAAAATGTCTGAAAGTAATTTTGTATTTCCCTGACTTTCTACCCAGTGTGATACCATTTTTTTAATAGTGTAAGAAAGAACATTTTTTAAATTACTGGAATTCATATACAAAAGTGTTGGAATCCATGAGATGTGTGACAGGTACATAATATTCGTTGCACGACGGGTACATAATATGTGTGTGCTAGGTTGGAGGGAGCTAGGCAGACCAATGATCGACTCGGAGGTTGCTAGGCAGTCCTAGGATCGACTTTGAAGGTGCTAGACAGTCCTAGGCTCGACTTGGGTGGTGCTACACAGTCCTAGTGTCGACTTCTAGGTTGCGAGGCAGCCCTAGCATCGACTTGGTGTGTGCTAGGTAGACCTAGGATCTACTTGGAGGGTGCTAGAAAGTCTTAGGCTCGACTTGGAGGGTACTTGGCAGTCCTAGGATCAACTTGGAGGCAGCTAGGCAGTCCTAGGATCGACTTGGAGGGTGCTACGCAGTCCTAGGATCGAATTAGAGGGTGTTAGGCAGTCCTAGGCTTGATTTGGAGGGTGTCATGTCGCACCCATATATATATATATATATATATATATATATATATATATGAGTGGGACATGACAATGGGAAGTATGAAGTGTCTTTGAAAAAAATTACAGACAACATATTACTTTAAATAAGAAGATATATTTTGTCCGGTTAAAAACATAAAGGTAATAGCAATATATATGAACATAACACGACAAGGGACTTACGTAATTCTTCTAGGTTCACACATTGAATCTTTATTACATAAAAAAAAAAATAAAAAAAAAAAAACGTTTTTACCAAATAATGAAATCGTAAAATGAAAATAAACATGTACGATGAAAAACTTTTGAAAGAATATTCGACTCAAGAAAGGTATTAAAATATCATGTTCAAACAGTTAATGAAATATATACACCATCAATTTATAAATTTTCTATGAGTGTGATGGAGAGTCAGTGAGATCTGCAGAGTCAGTGAGATCTGCGTGCAGTATGGCGAAGCTTCCGTCTACTGCTGCGGTGCACCCAGCGGACCTATCAAAACTCTGAGACACATGGAGGAATGGCCTGCGATACGGCATAACTACTATAATATGTTTTGTTATGCATACTTTTAACACTTTGAAGCAGTCGAATAAGATGTAAAATATTTTCTTTACTGACATAACATGTAAATCTTACTCAAAATGGTGGAACACATGAGGGAAATATTGATATGAGTAGGGAGAGATATTAAAAATTAAAATAAGTTTTTGCTTGTAAAGTTTCATGGTAAGGTTTTTTTAATTGGTTGTAAATAATTTCTTACATTCAAAGTTTGCTTGATATTAGATTCTGTGGGTTGTATCAGTTAAACATAATAGTAAATTATAGGATAGCGATTTATATAAAACAAAAATAATTGGTTAGGAAACGGAAATTATTGCACAATTAAAATATTTGTAGCTTTGACGAGTGTCGTGCCAAAACGACTTCGTGCAGTTATTCATTGCTTAGAATTGCGGTATTCACTGTTAACATTGAGTGATATTGGCTGCATACCTAAGTTGAGAAGTTTAAAAATTATTGTAAGCCTTTTTTAAGTAAATTCCGTTTTATTTATGTCCGTGTTTGATGGGTGAATCAATATTTCAACACAGTGATTGTTGTATGAGTTTGCTTAAAACGAATATATGGGTAAGTAGCAAATTATTAAGTATAAAATGCGTTGGCGTGTGTAGCCAACGCCCCGAGGCGGAAATGCTAGGGTGTGGGGGAGAGAGGACTAGTGGCACCCTCTGCTGGCGGGTATGCGTGAACTACACTACTCAGATGCCGCTGTGGATGCGACAGCTAGAGCGACGTAGGAGGGTGAAATTTGGGCCTTAATGTCTCCCCCGCTGAGCTGCCGCTAAGCTAACAAAATATACCGAATGAGTGCATAGCTAACACAATTATGTCATATGTTTTAACACTATTTGAGAATAATAGTAAGATTTCAAATGATTATAAAATATACTCAAAACTTACGCAACTACACATAACTTAGTGCTATAACAAATAGAAACACGATTGAATGGTGATTATTGATTTTGTTCGAAAATTTAATTTTTTATTAATTATAGAACTTTAACAAACAAGACATGTAGGTTGCAATTCACATGTGTAAATTAAGTAACACGTAAGTCAGAACCATGCTTATTTTAACTTGGTGATTATACGAGTGGGCTATGGCATAGCGCGGGCGGGCAGAAGAGTCAATGCGGGCCGGGCCGGCTTGAGAGCCGATGAGAGTAAAGTGAGGTGAGTATGGAGCAGTGGGCTACAATCTTCGTGTGACTTGCTTGAGTGGCGGGAGAAGGGTAATTTTGGCCTGTTCTGTGCGCTACGTGGGTATTAACATATTAGTTTGTACGTAACTTTAACGGTATTTGCTTACAAGAAGTGAGGTATAAGAGGAGATGTAGACTTTTTTTAAAAATATATTTTAAACATGTTTTTACAAAATAATTGGACAACAGTCTTACGAATCGGAGTTTCAAAACACTGGGTGGGAAATATTATAAGACACTTTACTGAAACAGACGCATATCTTAGCAAGTGATATATACACGAATGAACAGACATTATATGGTAATTCATTTAGTAAAATACCAAATGTTGGTCTGGGCTGACGGGTATACATATTGATATACACAGTCTGACTTCAGTCTGTAATCGGGAGCGGCATGTTGTGGACGTGCACTTAGGGTGAAGGTATTCGTTTAATTCATCTCTTGTTACTTATTGTTTTATTAGTTTCTCGTTTTACGTACTTGTAATTATATTTCCTGTTGGATTGTCAATTAATGTCGTTATATAGTTATTGTTTCATTGCACATGCTTGTAATTCGTTTGCCATTGGTAATTCATTGCGCGTACTTAGTAACTTTCTCAATGCTACGTAGTTTCTCGGAATATATATATAATATCTAATATCTCTCTGTTTGAGATTTATTTATTTAATTTGCTACTAATCAAATGCTATATTTGTGTATGTCAAAAATCATTATTTTTCAAAACTGGCCTTTAACGGTCATTATACGCAGTGATACTTGTGCCGCTCTTGCACTTTGTGCCTGAAACATACATGCGCCTACTACTACTTTCTCGCATTTTCTGACATAACTGCACAAATGATGATATTCATTATGATGTCTCCTACCCTGGCAACTGGGGTGAACAGCACCCTCCAGTAAGAAAATTAATTCTCTCCTAGGACTGGCATATCCACAGCCCAATCGCAGCCAGCAGGGTGAGACCCCAGGCGTGAATCCATCGTTACCTAGCTGTATTTTATTTTCATAAGTAATTTTTTACGTAAAGGCAATTTAAAGAAATGTATGTTGAGCCAAATGATTCCTCGCAATATATTTGCATCCAATATCTCACCAAATTATTGCACCAGGGTATAGTATATAAATAATAAACAATTAAGAAGAGTTCGCCTGAGATCATTTTTATTTTAAATTACTGCAAAAAATATTCTCAACCCAGTACACATATAATCTCTTTTAGGAAAAATAGTGAAGACAGAAATAAACTATCGTTGAATATAATACTCCAATTATTATTTCTTGAATATAATCATAATTTTATAAATTACTTTCAAAATCAATGGATTTTTTTTAACGGGGCCCCAGGATCTATAGAGTTTTTGATAATAATGCATTATATGATCAAGGGTTTTTTTTTTTTTTATATTTTCTAAATATTCATGCTATTTTAATTTTTTTTTAACTGCCATTAAATGTCCATATAAAACCCTATCCACATGCATGGCTAGCATGTGTTAGTTGGGTTTCACTGGTCCGCTGGCGAAACTAGCAGAAACGCCCGAGCCGAATTTGTTAACAGGGCACGTTGCCTCAGGCAAAGAGGTTACACCTATCACAAGTCCATTTTCAGAAGTTCCAGAGCCAGAAACCCCACATCTATCAATTTGAGAACCGCATTCACCTCAAGGCGCGGACCGCACTTTAACCATTAAAGAATAATTTTAAATATGCGAATTATATTATACAGTCAAACATAAAAAGTTACCCGATACTTAGTATTACGCACCGAAGACGGTAGAAAAAGGGAAAATGCCAATCAGCAGAACATTTTAGTGGTCACATGACTGCGAAAAAGTCCAAGAAGGACGACAATGACGGAAACATCAAACATTGCAGAGATCGACAGGACGATCGTAGTGCACAAGAAAACGTAAATATTTCCATAAGTAATATTATTAGTTAATTAATAAAATATGCGTTGTAGATTAAATAACTGGACTTACAATACTATCGTTATGATTAATGATAACAATGTGTGCAAAAGAAAGTGTCAACTGAAAACGCATTCTTTATGTTTAAAACATTACTAACCAAAATAATAATTTTTTTTTACAGCTGTCATAACTTTCTGTAGTATATTTTGCTCAGATGAAACTTGTCCTTTATCTTCATTTTAATTTTGACATATTTGAACTATTTAATAGTGACTACCATATTGGAGAGACCAAATATATTTAAATAACCTCAAACATTGCCTGATAGATGGCAGTGGAAAGGAGGAACGAAAAGCTGTGCTTTAAACGGAAAGAATAAATCCTACCAAACCACATAATTACTATGAAACAACGTATGCCAACAAAATAAAGACGGCACAACTATGCCACCCAGAATGCCACTCTTGGTGAAAAAAATATACTCAGATGACTCGCAATGATAAGGGCTTGTCCATAGATAAAGTAACTACCTCAATGTTTCAATGCCTACATTTTCGTGTATGATAAGCATGACCGGATAATAAATCTTCACGTCCAAGATTCTACTGATATGCGTAGTTGGTACAATCAGAATTTCATGTTGCGAGTTTTACACTGTGACATAAGGTTATGTGAGCGTAATTTAAATAGCGGACAGGAATACTGACCTGCTTAGGTTTTCTTATATTAATGAACGTCAGCATGTTTACTTATGTGTGGTTTTGTTTATAACATTTCATTATAACACTGTGGTTAAAATTAAAATGAGTAGAAGTGTGATGCATGTTCATCGTAATATACATCTACAGTCGCTATGAGTGAAAATGTCGGTATGAAGAAGATGCCATTTAATTAATATTATAAGCTTCTCTGTTTTTTCAGGCCAACTTTACAATAAAATTTTCCTATTGCCTCAAACACATTATAGTCTATACTGCGTTAAATTCTGAGAATTTAACATAGAGACATGGATACAGCAGTCCGTGCATCGTAACTGAATCTGTGAAACCACTGCAGTATTCATGTTGCAAATTTCGTAACAGTTTCACTATTTTGTTTTTCATTTCACATACGATCATGTGCTCTTGTATTGCAAAAAGTGTTGTTGTTACGTATTTCATATAGTATTTTTGAATACTTGACTACTACGCGCATGACACATTTCTCTTAAAAATACTACTGAGTAATAAATCTGCAGGACAGAAAGAAGTTATACATTAGGCATACCTATTAAAGGCAGCTTGAGTAACTAATGAAATGATGACACTTAAAACAAAGTAATACCATTCAGAATAGTCCTTACATTGTTATCTACAAAATTAACAATAGTTCGCAGATGTAGAGGAAATAATGAAGGTGTTTTTGTGTGGTACAATATATCCAATTAAATATTTTAAATTTGTTTAAACCTTAAGTTTACCAATATATTATTTTGACGATCGGTATGTTATATTTATTTTGTTTCAGTACTAATATTAATTAATATATACATCATTTCAACATGGATTCTCTTCGTATTGGTCATTCTTGGAAGTCTCGGGAATCTGGCTCTTGTGATCACCTTCTGCTGCCACAGAAACCTGCGCACCGGAGTGAACGTATACATCTTGAACACAGCAGTCTCCGACCTCGTATTCATTTACTGCCTTATCCCTACAAACATCTCGATCGAGGAGCTTGAGATGGTGCCTAGAATTTTCCCGCCGCCAAACATCCGTAACTTCATCGGCAACGTCGCCCAAACAGCGTCTGTGTACTCCATCGCCGCGCTGAGCGTAGAGAGATTCCTGTCTGTGCAGAGATGCGCAGCGGTCACTCCGCCACTTCACAGAGAGAGCAGGAGATGGCGTGTAGCAGTCGTCGCTGCTATCTGGGTCTACGTCGCCATAGCCAAGATGTTAATACTAATATTCTGTATGGACGAAACTTCGGGTGCAGCGAATGTGTTGGCTGAAACCATTCTCGGGTACCTTCTCCCTCTTCTTGTCATCGCCATCTTCTGTACTTTAACCGCCAGGACCCTGCGGCGCATGTTCAAATGTGTTCCAGGAGAAAGTAGTGCGAGGCAACTGGCCCAGTTGCGAAAAGCTGTGAGAGTTGTGATCATTCTTGTAGTAAACTATATCCTGTGCTTTACACTAGAATATATGCTCATGTTGTGTATCATCCTCATCGATATATTGTCATGGATAATTGTGTTCGCTACCGCATATGCCATTTCTGTATGTCTCAGGTTCATGCACTCTTCCATAAATCCTCTCTCCCTCTATCGCGCCTGTTCTCTCTGGAGAATAGCAATAAACAAATGCGTGTGTTGCATTTGCCTCAAGATAAAAGAAAATTATTAATTGTTTTAATACTCTCTGTAACTAAGTTTAAATAGATCAGGAATTTTCTTGATTTGCACTGAAATTCAATATATATAAATGTCTTCAAATTGTATATACCAAAGCACAGTTTTTTTTTTATTCGCAGTTTAATATGATGTGAAATTTTTTGTTAAGTAATTGAAAAGCTTTTATGCACTAATTTGATAAATATGTAATGTATTGCTTTTACAATGGCTTAAAAATAAGGCATTAAAGCAAAAGAAAAATTATTTTTAAGTAAAGTAGCTTCAATTTTTTGAATGTAATTTTGAAATAGTTTAACTGTTTTACCTAATTTAATGTGAAGCCTTATTTAACGTTACAACACTCTAAAAAACACTTTCTTTGCCCCAATACAAATTTTGTTGCAGCAAGAAGGAAATTATTGTTTAAATATGAACCACTGCAAAGAAACTTTGTTGCAAAGAAAAAAAATATGTAGCTTCTAGTAATGGTAACAAAAATACAGAGTTATCATTACAATATATAAGCACAAATCATTAAGTTAAAGATAGTTGCTGTTTTAATAAGGCAAGTATTATGTCGCAGCAAAGATGAAATACTTGCTTCCATTTAAGTGGAGAAAACTTTGCCTTTACTGTAACACAAACGCCTTAGTTTTCTTAACATTGAAGAAAGTGTACATTTTATAACAAGCAAAATTCGCAGTGTATAAAAAGCTATTACTTTTGTACTAAAGATAATGTTTGGGGTGGTTAAACAAAATAACATTGTTCAAACATTATTGCAGTAATCCCAATAAATAATGTTCTTTAAGTTAAAGATAAGGTACACTCTTTATAAAGAAATATTATCTTAATTTACACAAATTTATAGTAATGCAAATAAGTTAATTTCTTTGTTTTAAAAATAATGTTTCCTTACGATAAAGCAACAGTACCTTAATTAAACCACATTTAAAGTTTTCCAAAGAAATTACTTTCTTTGTATCGAAGATAGTATTGTTTTGTAATACAGCAAGTACACCGTATGGTCATCATATTTATAGTATTGCTTAGTATTATTTTTCGTCAAACAAAGATATTTTTTGTGATAAACCACGAGTACATTAATGCAGCCATATATAAGCATGCATTATTGAAGTAATCCATAATACAATTTAATAGTTTAACATCAACAAAATAATATGTACGTTGTGAGTAGATATTATGTGTATATGTAAAGATGTGAAAATAAGTACACAGAGTGACATGTCTTAACAGAAAATAATCATTAAGGAAAATTGAACTGGACACTGGTTAACTATTCAATTATGTAAACAATATGGTCATTTAAAAGAATATAGTTATCAATGTTTGATGAATTACAAATTGACAGCTTATTATCGCTATCATGACTACCTACAGAAAAAGTAATTTTATTGTTACAAACAATATTTATTTACATGCTGTGATAACTTCAGTAAGTTTGTAATGGTAAACAATTTCATTAAAATGCTTTAAGAAATCAATATTTTTAATGAAACAAAATATGTAGTTATAAATTTTATAAACAATATTCATAACCAAGAAAACTTTACAGTGCACAGACAAGTCTACTTTAACATTTTACCTCATTAGAACTATTTCATTGTTGATTTTTACATTTATAAAACTAAAGAAAAACAACATAATTTATCATATGTAATTTTTGTGCCCTCCTTCAAGGTGAACCTTGACCAAGCATGTGGCCGAGGTTCCTTACAGGCAAGTGATGTACCTCATCACGTATTTATAATAGAGAAATAAGTTTTTCTGCCCATTTATGTCTGGAAGTCAGATATTAGATTACAAATATGTAATCATATTCACAAATAAAGCCCACTTTACTCGTGGCTATCATACATTTGGGAAATATTTGAAAAATAATTAATTTACATTAGTTCGTATATCATTAAATAGTCTAAACAAAATACAACTACAGAGACAACTAAACCACTCACAAAATATATACAATGTTATTTTACAGGAGAATATACTCAATTTGGTTAACCATTCCGTATTATGTGCACTGTCCCTGATTACCTAATAGCCCTCTCCAAGGGCTTTCTCACTAGCCCATCAATCTGCTCACAAAAGAAAAATGATAAAACATAGACCGATTTTTACTGCAAAGGATATTTATTATGGAATAAAATACAGTTCCGCATGACCATGAATATGAAAGTCACCAGTGGTACCAACCAACTTGCCCATTTGACTCAGTACCGAACATGATAACGTTATCTCTAAATTCACAGTATACCAGCTAATGATTTTAAACGCTGTAGCAGACAGTACTATAGTATCTATACGTTGCCGCCCGAAATACTCTATGTCCACTCCCAGGGACATTCCATTTTATCAGTATGTGGAAACTGCTAATTAAATTATTTTTGGGATGAATTTTGGCACTTATGAATGTCCATCTTCTGGCATGGGTACGACAAATTTTATTATACACTAAGAACACTGGCCACTTTCTAAAACGCCTGAAGAACCTACAGATTTATCATGGGTATTTTACCTGAACATGTGGTACGAACAACACAGCAAATAAATGACTGAGTCATTATTTCTGTAAGCGTTAAACTTATCTGTTAATTTGTGTAGAGCCCATTTTTTTTCCTATGCCAGAAGGCTATCAAGCTGGTTATGGCATTTATAAGTTATGTGATTGCGATTGTCAAATTTAGACATTTTATATACAAATTCATGTCAAAGAACATTGGTACACGACAAATACATTGAGAATAAGAACCTTGCCACAAGAATACCACTTGAATTTCACACGTACATAGTATACAAGTACGACCGTGTTTTACAATGCACACGCTGAAATGCAGAGTAGATAGCATAAATAATGAATGCTCTCAAACAATGAATAGCAACAGAGAAGATGCAAAACAAGCCATAGCCAGAAATATGAATGTACTGGAGAGGTCAGTGGCAGCTAATGCTGCATCTCAAAACCAAGACTTTGGTTCCTGTCACCACCATAGAGATGGCTTCGCCACCGTCCAACAATAGTGTAAAATTCAGGCTGAGCCAACAACAAATAACATAATCCCGCCACCGACACTATAGATAACCACTTCACTGTTGTTTCTCAACACACCCTATTTCACCTACAGGCCAGTGAGATGTCACTACCGTATATACACACGCAAAAATTGTATCATCCATATGCGTGCTAACCAGTGAGTACTTGTGCTCTTAATTCATAACCATTTTGAATTTAGTAGCCTATCGGTATATTTCCTACTACCCTCTTTACTTACAGGATAATGGCCAAAACATAAAAAAAGCCGTACAAATTGTCTTGTGATTAAGTTTCCTCAAAAGATGAAACAATACGGAACTAATGGTGACAAATTACTCCCATTTAGTAGAAACGCTACTAAAGTGCTTACTGCAGAAACAATTATGGTCTGTCACATGTGATCATAATTTTACTTGCAGCTACCTAGGGCTGCTGAAAAGTACCCTGTCTTCCATAAAATAGAATGACAAAGACATTAAGTGGATGTAGAAAGATTCCAGTCCTTGCCAAAACAAATACGCTTAAATATGCAGTAACTTGTCTTCCAAGTTTAGTAAATACTACTGCTTTCTGTACAGAAATGGGCTGTCCAAGTCTCACTGGACAAGTTTCTCATTACATTATAAAAGTGGGCAGAATGAGCGAGTACTCAGAGGGTGGTGTTTGTAGATAGACACACAAAAAAGATCAGGCGAACACATGATGAGCGGACGCTCACCGCCTGATGAAGCTGGTCTAGCCAGCGAAACGTTGCGCCATCACACATCCGCGTTAAAAATGTGTTCGCCTGACTTTTATGTGTGTGTATCTACGAGTACCACCATGCGAGTAATTGTGCTTTCTGTCCACTTTTATAATGAATCTAAATCAGTAGCCTAGCGACCTATTCCAACCATATCTCATTGACAAATTTCTGTTTTGCACAATACCTTGAATATTAGTCATTTACTTTCTAGGACAATGCGAACAAATATGTTAGGTAATACACTACATAAAATTCACAATATCTTTCAAGTAAAAACTTCTCAAGAAGCTGTTCTGCAAAAATATTACTATGGTAATTTTTTTTTTAAATTTATGTTCACTCTTTACAGTAAGTTATTTTCTAAAGCATTCAACTACAGTTGAACATATTCGTATTTCATATGCATAAACAATGATAAAATCTAAAATTATATGGATTGTTCATAACTAGAATTCGAGTATGAAAAAATGTTAAAAATAGTAGTTCTTTGAAAAACATCACAAAATACTCCTGATGTTAATGTGAATAATCCCAAAAAAAATATTTCCAATCCCTTGTGACGGTCAAATGAGATCTTTGACTGATTCTTACAATGAACGCAAATTATTACAAAAGCAGTTAATTTGGACATACACGATTTATTTTAACTGAAGAACCATAAGATTGGACATGACAAAACAACATACATGTGCCTCTTAACAGTACAAGTTATGTCTACCTCATTTAAATATATTTATATCCATTGCCACCAATTTTACACAATGTTTTCTCATTGTTGCACAAATAATTCAATGCTACATAGTTAAATTTATCATCATCAGTCACTTCATACTGGTGGAAATGTTCATCATACAGAAGAGTAAAATATATTTTACAGAAGAAATATATGAGTCTGTCCTCCTTAGAAATAACATGCGAAATATTTGCCAACAACGGAAGGCCATCAAGATCCATATTACTTGCTATTATACCCATTCCACTTTTGTAACGTTTTTGTGAAAAATTCAAGAAACAGTATAAAGTGTGCAGTTCAGCAATTGATTTTGCACCATAACATTGCTTCAAACAATGTTTTCACCTGGCCTAAAAATTTTACACACTCATAACTTCACCTTCTTCTACGAAACTACTTTCTGTCATAAACAACTCAGCTTACTCCAGCTCATACCGTGTAGCCAACGTGTAGAGTAACTTTCTTATAGATATGCTCACATGTGCAGTCTCTTTTGAACTTTGGCGCTTGGCTTCGTAACACATAGATGAAATGTGAACCAAATTTCCTAGACGTTCCATGATTCTTGGGTAGTGAATCAAGAAATGGTTTTTTTGGTTTAAAATGTCTTCCTTTAAAATGTCTTCGTACAAAGTATTGTGTGTCTCAAAAAGTACTTTCATCATCTTATTGAAATATTTTCATGTAGAGTATGTCTATGATATTATAGAGTATTGAATAAAACAACCAACAAGTAACATTTTCAGGGATTAAATCACCAATAATAAAGGAGAAATGTCGCCTGAAACACAACGTTTCTAATGCTGACAGGCCAAAATTATTTATTTTTAAATTTTGATAATGATAATTCTGGTGGTTTATTAGAAATTTCACAAGGTCCATTAATGAAAAATGTGATGCGAGAATTCAAAGTTTCTAGAGAAAATAACTTCATGTTGATGTAATGAATAATTTTTTGGACATATCATACCTACAGATACCTTCTAATAGATCATGCATTATATCACAAGAAATATTCTCAGTCACATGGCATCTCGCCATATCATTCTGTGATGACCGAGTGGTCTAGGGCTAAGCACAAACACCTCAATAAGAAATTATCTAAGTCAACTTAACACTTTTAATTAAATCAAGCACTGAAACGGTTACACTTTTAATTATACATCTACTTACTTGGCGATGCGGCGGAAGATGACATGGGAATTGTTAATATAAATCAAAATATAATCTCGGTTAGAAACAACTCCATTCTATAGCCACGGTGATGAAGGAGAGCGGAGTCTCAGCGCAGCTCAGACGAGTCGTCCCAGGTGATGATGTGCAGTCTCTGACGTCCCCTGTTGAAGTCTCGCATCCTCAGGCCGTGCATGGCATAATAAAGCAACATGAATGTAGTGGGGAGAAGTCTCCCTCCACCAAGAAGTCGCGCATGAGCAGTCTCTCACCAGTGAGAACTCAGGACGAGAAGAGTCGCCAACCAATCAGTTCCTGCTATCAAAGTCTTGTCCGCGGGTAATTTAAGAGCAATATCTCGAATAATTTCTGACAATTTTCCTGGAGTCAATAACGAAGTGGGTAACCTACCAGTCGCTATGATATCCAATGCCACTTTAATTTTTGTTACCTATTGTTTATAAGACTGAAGAGTTCATTCTAATTCTCTCAGCAAACTACTGTATTTAAGTGCTTCCCCTAAATTTATAATTGTTAATCTGTCATTTCTTTCAATGATTGAGGTTGCTAAAGTATTCCAAGCAGTCATGTGGTTCAAAGTTTTTATTACTTTCGCTTATTCTTTTGCTAAAATGCCTACGTCCTTCGAGTTTTCCCTACACTTGCATTCATCCCTTTCACGATAGGTAATTGTTTCTTTACTATATGAATCAATTTTTCTTGTCTCCTCCCCAACTCACTAGTGACTTGGTGAATACGGACATAATCGTCATGCGTAAGTGTACCAAATAAAAATTTCAGAATACCATCACCTGCATCTATCAAATCTCTCTTTCGCGAGACGATTTTCTGGGTAATATCTAAGTTAATTCATTTACTTCCTCCTCTAATTCTGCATTTAGTCTATCAAGAACATCTACCTCTGAACGTGGTTTTTCAATCTCTTGGTTTCCATAAAACTTCATCCCTTTAATTATGTTCACTTAGTTCCTAAATTCCTGATTAATACTCTCCAATTTTCTGATGGGTATGTCTAGTACTATTGTCCACCAGTCTCCTGTTAATACGACGTCCATTTCCTGGACCAGAATCACATCAGCGCCTATGGTGTGATCTGTAATGCAAACCACTATACCTCTTATTTAGTTTTCGCATTGAACTCGTAATTATCAATAAATTCTATGTAACATTATACTCTGAGGCTACGCATCACTTATTTCTGCTTCCTCCTTTTCCATTGACGGGTTTCTTACATTTCAACGCAAATTATACCTGAAACTAGGTTCACCTATTATCTCGCGAATTTTCCCTTTCAAATAACGTGATAGTTCCCAAACGTCGTCAGTTTCTACATTATCATAACACTCACTAACATCGAGGATGCTGTCGTCCCTAGGGTATTCAACACATATTTCCTCTACTTCACCTATTTCTACTAAATCTGTTATGTCTGCTAAAATTGGGCGTGACTTTGAGCCAATATTTTCTTCAATATTTTCCTCACTTAATTCTTTATCGCTTTCACTATCGCAAAATTTTTTAACTGATTCAACTTCATCAATAATCCGCGGGGCTTTCTCCCTAAACGTTGTGTCTTGGCCTAGACACGAGCTCCTTGGCTCTGTAGAAATTTTAGACAACTTTAATCAATCACTGTGCACAATAACTTTTCTCTTGTCTAATAATACGTCAAATGTGACTGAGCTCAGTTTTCTGAAAATTTTATGAGGTCCAGACCAAAACTTATGAAACTTAGATACTCTACCTTTCTTAGCACTTGGCGCATGTAGATACACATAATCGCCTATCTCAATATCTGGTGATTTTAACTTCATGTCTTAATACTCTTTTTGTCTCTCAAAAGTTACTTTATTCCTTTCGCTAGCTACTTCATGTTCTTATTTTGACATATTACTCAAAATTTCTACGTGTTCCTTGGCTGTCATACCTCCCTCTAACACATTAGACTGACTACTCAATTCACCTAAAGGAGGTAGCCTAACTTCTTTCCCATATAACAAATAATATGCGCTCTAACCCTTCACTGACTGTGGAATCGTACTATATGCGCGCACTGCATATGGGAAATATTCTTCCCAATTACCACCGTATTCATCTACGTAATGAGATATCATGTCCGCTAGGGTTCGATGAAGTCTCTCAATACGACCATTACATTGTGGTCTGAAAGGGGTCGTCTGTAACTTCTTAATTTTTGACACTTTGCACGTCTCTAACATCCTTCAGGACACACAATTTCTCCCTTTATCTGTCAGTAGGCTTTGAGGACAACCATGCCTTAAAATAATCTGCTCTGCAAAATACTTCGCTACTGTCTCTGCAGTTTGATCGGGAATTGGTATCGCTTTACAGTACCTTGTCAAATAATCAATAAATGTCAACACATTTTTATTAACTTTCTCACTTATCGTTAAGGTACCTAAAATATCTAGAGATACCAACTGAAATGGGGAATTTACTTGCGGTAAAGAACCTAACGGTGCTTTCGTCATTTTCGTACTTTTTCTCCTAAGACAATCATCGCACCTCACAATATATTCGTCTACATCTTTATTCAATGTTGGCCACCAGTACAAAGATTTGAGGAGGTTCTGAGTTCGCTTCACGCCTTGGTGAGCAGAAAATGGAGTGACATGGTGGTGACTAATTGCTCTGGTCACGAGCGACTTTGGAACAACTATTAAAATGTTGTCCTCTTCGCGTTTGTATAGTATGCCTTCCCTATAAATAAATTTTCATTGTCTGCCTTATTAATTATACTTATACATGTTTCGTCTTCCTCTGTTCTTTCTTAATTATTTCTCTAGTTAAATCTTCTGAATATATCGCATTTACCATTCGCGACAAACAATCTGCATTCGCGTGTTTCTTGTCCGGTTTATGGACTACTTCAAAATAAAACTCTGCTAAACGAAGTGCCCATCGAGTGAGTCTCGAACTAGGGTCATTCAAATTCAATAACCATCTAAATGCAGCATGATCAGTAATAACGGTAAATCTATGCCCGTACAAATATGCTCTGAACTGTTTTGTGGCAAAAACTAAAGCCCACAATTCTTTTTCTGTTGTACTGTACTTCCTTTCTGCTGAGTTTAATTGTCTACTGGCATAGGCGATCGGTTTCTCATGTCCGTTCCTCGTCTGAGACAGGAAAGTGCCTATGGCAGAATGACTAGCATCTGTACTCACAATAAATGGTTGTGATAAATCAGGATAAACAAGAATCGGAAATGAAATTAATATTTCTTTTAACATTTTAAAAGCTGTCTCTTGTTCTTCTCCGCAATTAAATGGTTCATCTTTCTTAGTTAATTTCGACAATGGTCTTGTAATGTCTGCGAAATTAGATACAAATTTCATATAGTAATGAAAAAACCTACTACTGAGCGAACTTCTGTCACATTTTTAGGTCTGGGGAGTTCTTTAATTGCTTGTAAATTGTTCTGATTTGGTTGTACGTTTTTTGAACTTACAACATACCCGAATCCAAACGGGAGTCTATTAAAATCATATTTCCCCATGAATGTAGCAAAACTCGTTTTCTCCCTATCACTTCCTTCTAACTCAATTTGGAATTAGCCACTCGTTAAGTCCAATGTTGAAAAATATTTAGACTCGTGCAAGGAATCTAACGTCTCTGTGAAATTCGGAATTTGATAAGGATCTTGCTTCGGAACTTTGTTTAACTGACGGAAATCTATACAAAATCTCATCTTAAAAGAACCGTCTTTATTTTTCTGTTTCACCATCACTACGGGAAACTGCCAAGGTGATTTACTATCTGAAATAATATTTGTATCAAGCATGTCATTTATTTGCTCTGTAATTACTGGTTTCAATGCATGCGATAGTCTGTATGGATTCTGCTTTATTGATCTGGCCTCTCCTGTATATATTTTAGGTTTCAATAAATTCGTGCACCCGAAATTCGAACTATCTTCCACTTGAAATATATACGTTAACATCATTAACACTGGGAACATTATATTAAAATCACTCTGACTCAAATGTTTCAATTTATCTCTGACAATTTTCTCTACCTCCATAAATTCATCTTTTGGTAGTTCTGATAACATTTTACCCTTCTACTTCACTGATCACTATTATTTGCCGTGTGAGTTTCTAAACTCTTACTACCTTGAATAACTAAACAATTTGGAACAATTAATCTTTTATTCTCTCTATTCGATGATTCATACTATTTTCCGTGCGAGTTTCACAACTCTGACTACCTTGAGTCTGTACATAATTCGGCTAATTTATTCTCATTTTACGTGAACAATATAACATCGGTACCGATTTTTCATTTACGAGCGTATTTTCATAGTTAACTTCTCTGTTTCTACAACTTTTTACATTACTCTGACATATCAAATTATCTCGACACTTCAACATTTTATCATCACATATCAAACTTTTATCACATATCAAACTATCATCACATATCAAACTTTTATCGCATAACAAGCTTTTATCACATATCAAAGTTTTATCACATATCAAACATTTACGACAATTACTATAACAAATATTACGACAGAACTCGGGGTTTTCATTTGGAATCGGGACTGCCTCTGCTCGATATACACTATCTCGGCGGATTTTGGGGACACAGCGACAAAATCTGTCCTGTTCCGTGACCTCGCTAACTAACTCACTCACTTTATGGCTAACACACCTCGAGGGGATTACTGCTTCGGAGCCTGGAAGCGAACACTTTTTATCTTTGTTTCTAGAGACATCTGCGAGCATTTTCTCCCGTGGTTCTATTTATGGCGACAGTAAATCACTTTGTTCCTACACAAGACTAATACAATTTCTCTCGGATATTTGGGGTACCCTATTTATTCATAGTACTCCAGCAACGTCACTGACAAGTATGGCGAATCCTATTACCGTACCCTTTGGCACGACGAGCGTCTCATTAGTAATGTTCACGATTTTTGTCACTGTCCTTACTGCGTTTACTAATGCCCTATGATATTTCCTTGAACCTTCACCGTAAGGTTTACTTGAACCCTCAACTTGACCTACCCTGTCAGTAGTCCTCTCGACATGACCGCCTACTTCACATGTCGCTCCGGCATCTTCCGCGCGACTAGGACACCATGTCCTCTTGCCCTCTTTGACGTGATCGCGATGAGGAACGAAACACTGGAACGTATCCCTTTGACCCGAAACAAAGGTGATAACACATTGGTCACTCATCCTCGTGCCTTCTTTTCAACTACACAGGTACCCTGACGGTCGTTCACCCCGTCATCCAGATTCGTCTCACTGAATCTATTACGTGTCCCTATACAGTTTCTAGCCGTACTGCTCCTACAATACACCTCGTTCTCAGGGAGGCTCTTACCGGTAAGAATTAAGTTGTATATTGCCCTTGCCACACGGATGGCCGGTACATTCGTCAATACCGGTTCGATAAGAAGCAATTTCGAGTCAGCGTCCCAACCCGCCGTGTGCAAAGCAACATCTATCACTGTCTCCAATTTTGGTGGTAGAATCGTGTGCTGTGTCATTTTCACTTCATTTTATTGATTACCATTTACAGATCCGGATCCAAGTTCAGAGATGGCGAGGCTCTCAGTTTGTTTCCGCTGCTCTTTCTCAATTATGCAAGTTATTGAATTATATGTATCTATATAAAACGTATTTTTGAAATACAATGTCTGTTGTTTCAAGTCGATTCTTGCATCATAATAGCGGAGAAAATCGGTACCAAGTATTCCCTCGAAAGAAAGCTCTGGGGCTCACGCAAGGAACCAATAAGGGTAACATTGACCATTTACCAACAACTCTACATACTGGGTACCTGCGATCTGTAGAGAGTCTCCAGTTACACCATTCTCTCCTAACTGAGACTCAACGATAATATTCCCGCTAATTCTAGGTCGAACGAGAGATATATTGGATCCTGTGTCAATTAAGAACGAGTGAGACTGGTCCTCGACAAGAACTGATACTATAGTCTCTTTTCCCCCTAAAACTGTAATTACCACCGTGTGGTGCCTGGGGCTGACGCTCGGCTTCTCACGTTTGGGTGATTATTACCTACATTCTCGCTAGTTTCTCTAATGCCGTGCCCTACATTCCTAGGTACTTGGGATAGTTGTGGGGTTCCCAAACTTCAGCATTCTCTGATCATGTGCGCAAAACGTCCGCAATTAAAACATCTAATATTACAATTATTACCTTGTTCTTGTCTGTAACTCATGTTCTTAGGAGAAACACCTTCTCCCGATAGACACTTTCTACTGTTACTGCTATCAATCGAACCACAGTAACATGAGTTATAACCTATTCCAAAACCTCTGTTAATGGAAGTATTTTCGCCACTTCTCGTGTTACCCCATGCCACACTTGTTTGTGGGGAGACTATGTTATACACCTTTCTCCTCCTCTGAGGATCATGAAATTTTGTTTTGCGTTCCTGATGCGCCTCTGTAACCTCTAACGCTATAGCCATGCGTTCAGCTTCGTCCATGGTTTGTGGTATTTTATATCTCAACTGCTGACCTACGTTACCTTGTAACCCGTCAGTGAAAGCTGCTAATAACCTCTTTTCAGCTTACTGATTCAAAGTTCCTTGTTTCTCAGACTCATATAAATGCTGAACTCTTTTCTCACATAATTTACGACGCCTATCTGCAAATGTCTGCACATCCTCATTATGTTTCTGCCTAACATTGGGCAGAATGTAATAATGAAATTGCAACTGCTGATTTTCCTTGATTCTGTCGTTCAACTCACCTTTCAACATTTTAAATGTTATGTCCCCTCTTAATCTAGGACATGTCACAACAAAGCGCGACGCTAAACCTTTCAATTTCATTTTTGCTAATTTTACTTTGTCCTTATCTGAAAGATTTCCTAGGCTTGCTGCGCTTTCTATGCTTTCTAGAAATTCGTGTACCGGTAACGAACATTTTCGCCAGTCCATTTCTCTACTAATGAAATAACCGCCAAATTTTTAACTTGAGCTGGTACTTCAGCTTGTGCTGGTATCGCGTGGGTTAGTTGACGACGTCTTTCGTCCTCCATGTCAACTAGAAAAGTGCTACAATTACTTATTAAAATTTATTCATTCAATTTCGAAAGAGGAATCCAAGTCTTACGATCATGAGTCCATTTCTTCGGAGTATCGTAATGTGTACCACCACTTGTAGGTTTAGTTTCATGAATCGTGTTCAAATTTTCTCTCTTAAGAACGGCATTATGTTCCGAACGTGAAGAACTAGTAGACGCTTGCTCGCGTTTTACGTTCGCGTCTTGCGAAGTCGAAGGCTCTGTATTCGCAACTACGTCCAGCCTTTCTGTCTCAAATTCTGGATAAACACGATCTCGAGGTATGAACCTCTTCACTATACGAATTTCAGTGTCCAACACTATCAGTCCAGAAGAATTTTTGAACTCATATACTTTATATGTGGGAGTCGGAAAAGATAGCTTTGGTTATCCCTTGAAAGCCATTTCCAATCCTAAACCTGTAGTTAGTGTATTCAACTTAGCACGAAATGGCTCTACTTGAGACAAGTCAAAATATGTGTGCTTTTGAAAAAATTTCTGTATCAGTTTTATATGAATATTCTACTAAACTACTAGTTAAAACTACGTAGATTGTCAAAACGGTAAACTCTACTACCTTCCCTTCTTGCCACTGAAAAAAATAATAAGCGTTTTAACATAACCCTTTAGTGCTTTTGGAAAATACCGCAAAGAAGAGCTGAATCCAGATAATTTCTGCAATATTCCACTCTAACCCAAATCTACGTGACAATCAACATTACCACTTACTCTATTATTCATAGGTCCGTGTACATACTCAACATTAAAACGATATGATTTCCTACAGTACACGTGTTCGTTATAATCCTGCAAATCTCCTCTTTCACGAACTATCCTATTAGATTCGTCAACTGAAATGCGCACAATCTTAAACACTTCAGGGCACGTTAAAAAGTCCCATTCAGCAACACTACTAAGCTCGATTACTACTTCACGATTCGCATTCATAACACAACGTGCGAATAAAATAAAACAACTGAATTTCAATTCGTCGGAGGAAAACCTAATACTGTTTTCAACGACCTAACACTTATCGCCTATCATCTACAACCTATAAACCTTTAACCCTTTGAAGTAGATTCAGTTACAGCCGTGTGGAGTAACTATCCAAAACGCTGTCACTAGTTTGTGATGCCCGAGCGGTTTAGGGCTGAGCGCAAATACTCAATAAAAATTATCTAAGTCAATTTTTACACTTTTAATTAAATCAAGCCCTGAAACGGTTACACTTTTAATTATACATCTACTTACTTGGCGATGTGGGGGAAGACGACATGGGAATTGTTAATCTAAAACAAAATACAATCTCGGTTAGAAGCAACTTCATGGTATAGCCACGGTGATGTAGGAGAGTAGATTCTTGGAGCAGCTCAGGCGAGTCGTCCCAGGCGGTGAGGTGAAGTCTCTGGTGTCCTCTGCTGAAGTCTCTCTTCTTCAGGCCGTGCATGGCATAATAAAGCAACATGAGTGTAGTGGGGAAAGTCTCCCTCCACCAAGAAGTCGTGCATGAGCGGTCTCTCACCAATGATAAGTCATGGTGAGAGGAGTCGCCAACCAATGAGAGAGCATGGTTAGGGCGTCAACCAATGAACTGGAACTTTGCACATGGCCCCAATGTGTGGTATCGAAATCACGTGACGGGAAAATAGCGCGTGATACAGCGCGTGTTTCCAGGTGTCATGGGATGAAAATGTCGTGAAAAACAAGACTTTTTTTTCCGTCGAATGTTGTTAGCAATCGCAGTCACGCGGTGTTGAAATCACCGCATGCGGTATTAGAGCGGATACAGCTTCCTGTCGTAGGCACCGCAGAACCTGATAAGATGCGAAAATACTTCATTAAAATGTTCTCTCTCTGAACTGGAAAGCTGGCGGAGTGCCTGCGGTACTACACTTCCATACACAATACTCTTTAATTGCGCTCTCTGCAGGTATGTTTACTTGTACATCAATATCATAATTTTGTTTTGTCCTCAGTATGTTCTGGTGTTCCACACACATCTGGCTAGTTATGTTCTTATGTGTTTCACAGAACCTGCAAGTGTACCAGAATAGCACTCCGAAAAACCAAGTAATAAATGAAAGCCTAGATAACCGCCAAGAATAAGTGACACACAAAAATAAATTGTTGTTTCCTGGTAACGTATGTTAATGGTTAAACCATTTGCTTCAAATTATTTTATCTCCTTCATTACCGCATGAACACAAGGGCATTTCCGTAAGTGCTTCTATCCTGAGAAAGGAATACAAGAGCAAGATAAATTTTATCCAAAGTAGAACTGAAAGCTGGTGGAATAATTGGCAGTGTGTAGTATAGTCCACCAATTTTGTGTACAACTGCATGAGAACCAACAGGATTATTGGTTTCATAGTCATCAAAATATAAAAAAAGAGGCCAAGTGATTT
The DNA here is from genome assembly GCA_029891345.1 of Dryococelus australis. Lineage (NCBI taxonomy): Eukaryota > Metazoa > Arthropoda > Insecta > Phasmatodea > Phasmatidae > Dryococelus > Dryococelus australis. Next base: position 123,003,600 of record CM056998.1, read on the forward strand.
TATCATAATGCGGCTTCTCTAGCACTTACCAAAGTTAACGTTTATGAAATTTTAAATTCACTCAGGCTATCTTAAGGAAACAATATACGATTTTATTTCGCTAATTACTTGGGAATGCTCGAAGTAAGATTTAAGTACTTTACTAAGTGGGATAAACTGTCCAGTAACATTCGCAGGTTGTATAAATAGTATGTTGTTTGAATTTGAGGAATTTTCTAAAGTACCAATTACATCACTTTCTGGATTAAATAAAGATTCACATTCCACAAAATTGATCAACCTCTTATGTTCAGTCACCAGGCTACTGAGGGGTTTTCTAACATTTTTAACATTGCGTATATGTCATCAGTAGCTTCAGATGTAACATCCACGCTGTCACATTAAACTAGATATAACTTTCTCTTTTAACATGGAAATGAACCCAATAGTAAAAAAATCGATAACTTTATCAACTATTTCTTTAATGCAAGCTCTAGTCATGGTGTGTTTATTATACAAGTTTACTAAGAAAATACTAGCACTGTTCCTCAGAGCATCTTCAAAGTTAGTACTATTATCGCTAGTGACTTGAATTTCGCCAAGATCTTCAGTGCTGGAAGGCTCTTCTCCTAAATTATAATAAATCGCATCATCTGAAAGTAATTGAGAAACAAGTATTCTTTTTTAAAGCTGTATACTGTCTCATTTTTGGAAGATGAATGTTTAGTGATAAGGTGTCTCTTGAAAGAAATGAAGACTTCCATATTCACGGAAACAACCCACTTGACAACAGAAATACTGACTGGCTGTTGTAACCTCATGAAATGTATGTAAATGCAAAACCAGACCTTTTACAGTATTGAACTACTTAAAGTAGATATAAAACGAATATATTTTGCAGGAACACAAACGATTACTTTGCTAGTAAGAGAATAAAACGAAGTGCAACAGTGTCATTATTAACGACAATCACCTTAACACATTAGCCCACACAAGAGCAACGTAACATACTCTTTAAGTAATGGAAAATCACCACCTAATTCCATCCAAGATCACTGAGTAGGGAACTGATAGGGGACAACTATTTGTCCCATTTCGTTTACATGTTGCACACTACCTTATGCAAAAAAGCTAAATGTGCTCACGCTCTGCTGGGTATTTCAAGTTCATCAATATAACAAGTTTGAATCATACATCATAGACATCAAAGGACTCTCCATTCTTTAGTGCACACTCTCAGCTAGCACATAATATGAATCACTTGACTGTAACGATGGCCCAACTACCACAACTAGTGGCTGCATAGTTAACTTAACTTTCAGAAGCTTCGTGCAGCTGGCCAAGCCTCTACACATATATGATTGTAAGGTGTCTCTGATAAGCGTAAGATAGTTAGCAGACTGGACAAATTTTCAATGAAAGAATACGATTATCCACGAAAATTAAAAACCAGCATAGGATGTTCATGGGTACGTAAAATCTTCTCAAAGTCCAGCTAAATTTCAACCTCCAGATATTTTATACCAATTCTAAGATGAAAATATAACCACCTTATAATGATTATTTTTTTTATTTTTTGTGAATAGTGACACACTACTGCTGTACCTTTAAATTTATATTTATTCAGATGCGTGCAGGAGCGCGCACATAAAATCACACACACGTAAATATACATACATATACTACATTTCACATAAAATATCCAATCTGTTGCAAAAATTCACCAGGCATATAGCCTATTAGTAGACCATACGAGCAGATCATTTCTAACTACAATATCCAAATCATACCATCAAAGCATTCCTACAAAATAAAACAATCTAATATTATATTTATATGGCTGTAATTTAATTCTAAACTATTCACTCTAATAAAATGCTTAATCTCACATTTCAGGAATAATGAAAGCGCGAGATCAAATTTAGAGACAAGTACATTATATCAACAAGTGTACTAAGCGAATTTAAAGTTACGAATATCGACGGTATTACTTACAGAATAGGAATGTTGCATTTTCTTCATATTAAAAGGATTCCCTTACTTAAGTTAACAACGTAATACAATATTTATAATTTACCACGAAAAAAATATATATATTTATAATGTTTGTTGTTCATCAGAAGGCGGCTACATGAACTGTGTCAAACAGATAAACCTAAAATATGTATGTATATAGTTAAAGCCCCGATATCCCTACAGCTTGAACAGAAATATATCTCAAATAATAATTCCACATACCAATACTCCAGGTATGTTACAGTTACTTGTGGTTGTAGTTGTTTGGAATCAATTCTAGAACTTTAGAATATCATTTGAAACAAACACTTTGAGTAAAATAATATTATAAAGGTTATGCAAAGTGATAAGTTTCCGTAATTATCATAACTTTATGATACTAAAAATTTGTTACTATATTTCCAAATAATATAACATCTTTTTTCTACAGCCACTTAAGTCAAGGTTTCATTTGCTAGAAACAGAGACCACGCCTCTAACAGATAACATTGATTAAATATGTCGAGCAGAATTTCCTACACAACATTTATAATTAATATTATACCATCCTAGCTAAGCCTCTAATAATCTTTCGTGATGTGAACATCGCTACACACACCTTCCTCTATCAAGTTCGCCAGTGACCGCGAGACAGCGTTTGGCGGCGGTTCGCGAGGGGACAGAGTTGTAGCTAACTCTCAACCATCTCTCCCTGGCACTCTCTTTTCAGCAGACGAGATGTAATGATAGGCCTCGCGTCCTGCTCCCGAAAAGACACAGGAGATCGCGAGACTGGTTTAGTGAAGGGGAGACTCGTGCACAACAGAGCATACACAAACATCCAACACTCATCTCCGCGTTACGATATCACAAATAAAAATGTCTCGCGCATATTTAATCCAAGTTTGTCTATATAAAAAAAATATTTTTCCAAATAAATTTTTTTCTAAGTTGATACGTACTAATATTTTAAAAAATTCCTTAAGACCCAAAGCAAGCATTTGCATCAATCAAAACACGCTTTCCCCATTATGCTTGAATTAAAAAACAAAACAAAAATTTCGTTCTATACTAAACATAAATTTTTTTTGCTACCGTAATTTTTTTCCATCTATACTAATATTATAAAGAGGTAGTGTTTGTAACTTTGTGTGTTTGTGTGTTTGGATGTAGGAGGTAATCTTCGAAACTACTCATTCGAATTTAAAAATTCTTTCACCGGTAGAATGCTACGTTATCACTGAGTGTCATAGGCTATATTTCATTTTAAAAATCAATAGGGATCCCTAGTAAAACTCCAATAATGTAACCCAAAGTGTAAATAAATGACCTTTAAAATTCCTTACATTGCGTGCGCTGCGAAAACCATTGATGATAGAACAAAATAATGTACTACGGCTTTGGAGGACGGACAGATTCGGAAAATAAAACGTGCTGTGTGCTGCTTACAGCGCCAACCTTAGAAGCTCTACTGCCATTATGGGGGAGTTACTTTTGTGTTTGCTGGGGATTTTCGGCAGACACTCCCTGTAGTTACAAAAGGGACGCGTGCAGATATCATCAAAGCATGTCTTAAATCATCTCCCTTATGGAGTTCTATTCAACACCTAAATTTGCGAACGAATATGAGAGCCTATCTTGGTGGAGCCGCGCATAAAGATTTCCCACAACAATTGCTCAGACTTGGAGAAGGAGTTTTTCCTTCTCTAAATTCTGCTGAAATCATTTTAAATGAGACATTAGGTCAGATAGTCCACAGTCTGCAGCATCTTATAGAAGCAGTATATCCGGGCCTCGAAAATTTACTAGAAAGAGACTTTCACTGGTTGTGTTCCAGGGCAATAGTATCGCCTAGGAACGACACTGTCAATGAAATCAACAATCTCATTATACAAAGAGTTCCCGGCCAAGTCAAAACCTATAAGTAGATTGACACAGTCACCAATGTTGACGATGTCCACTTTCCTCAAGATTTTCTAAATTCGCTTAATCCTTCTGGCTTACCACCTCACGAACTATCATTAAAAGTCGGTACTCTTATCATGCTTTTAAGGAATATAAGCCCTCCTAACATGTGTAATGACACAAGATTGCTCATTAAAGACTTGAAAGAAAATTTGATTGTCGCGACCATCCTCACCGGTCCAGCAGCCGGCCAGCTGGCAAACATCCCGAGGATTCCCATGATTCCCACGGATTTGCCAATATCTTTCAAACGGTTGCAATTTCCCGTGAAAACATCGTTCGCGATTACTATTAATAAGTCCCAGGGTCAAACTTTCTCTTTGGTTGGAATCTACCTACGAAAAGAGTGTTTTTCCCATGGCCAACTATATGTTGGGTTATCACGAGTTGGACGTCTCGAGAAACAGTACATTTTGCTACCAAACAATAACAGGACGTCAAACATTGTCTACAGAGAATGTCTTAGCCAATAACATATTAAATACTTCTATCTCAGATAAATTGCATTGTAATATAATGTGTATTAATATGAAAAATTATAAAAAAGTAAAAAAATATCAAATAAAAATAGCAAAAAAACTTTAAATTCTAAATTATTTAATTAATTATTAAATTATAATACGTTTTTTTTAATGGTTTAGGAGAGTTTACCCAACTTAATTAACCCTGGGTTAAGCAGTTTTTTATCTTAATTGCACCCGTGCGAAGCCGGGGCGGGTCACTAATAATATAACAAACAGATATTCAATTCGGAAAACCAATTCCGGAAAAGACATCCTACAGTCAACATCTGGTAAATATATTCCGCTACATAAACTAATGCTGTCTATTTAGTCTTTGTTTAGTTAGTAATTGGGCACATGTCCACAATGTTTGCTCGGTGGTTGTCACCCCATTAGAATCTCGTAGGGTCACCTCTTGCGGCTATAACAGCAGCCACCATGTCTGGCATGCTCTCTACGAGTGTTTGCAGGACATCCACGGGGATTCGTCACCATTCCTCTTGCAACGATTCCATGAGTTGAACGATGGATTCTGGCCGCGCCTGATGAGCCCTCGCCCGCCGATCCAATTCGTCCCAAAGGTGCACTATAGGGTTGAGGTCGGGGCTCTGGATGAGCCAGTCCAATCAGCGAACATAGTTGTCGACGTACCACTATATAGTAGTACTTGAAACATGGCACCTGGCATTGTCATCCTGGAAGAAACACGGGTCCATTCCGTAAAAACGCCACAATGTTGGGAGCATTTCACTATCCAGAATGTTGCAATATGTCTCTGTGTTCATGTTACCACGGACAAACACCAGCGATCCTACACCGAAGGCCGTGAAACAGTCCCAAACTATCACTCCACCACCACCGAATTTCCTAGTTGGTACTATACACTCCGGCAGAAGCCGTTCCCCGGATAGACGCCACACCCATACACGTCCATCGGACCGGAATAATGTAAACCTCGACTCATTACTCCACAGAACCGATTTCCACCGCTTCAGTGTCCAGTTGCGACGGTCCAAACACCACCTGAGTCGCCGAGATTTATTGTTTGTCGTGATATGAAGCTTATGTGCAGCTGCTATTCCGAAATATCCAAGTCGTTGGGCCTCTGTACACAATGTTCCAATGGAAACCAATACTCCTGTTGCTGCATGAAACTCCTGTCGGATGGTAGCCATGGGCTGTGCCCTATTTCCGCCAATTTCAAGTTTCAGGGTTCTGCGATTTCTGTCGGTCAATATTGGAGGTCGCCCAGAACGTGCAGCATTAGCACAATGCCCATCGACCTTCCACTTACGCGGGACGAGTGCGACCGTTGACTTGGGCCAGTTTACCATCCGTGCAATCGCTTGCTAGACAGCCCACTGAGATGGTAGCCTACAATCACGCTCTTCTCGAAGTCCGATAGCTCTGCACCTTGTGCCATCTCCTTGTCAACTGGTTGTACACCAGCCTGCAGCGTTGGCGGCCACACAAGTCAACTGATGTACTGAATTACCTATTTTCACGGGTACCCAATTACTTTTTGGCCGACAATGTATGTGTGGAAACTGTTGGCAGCGATCTAAGTTTGTTGTGATAATGAGCAACAGCCTGCCAGAGAGGAAGTGTTACGAGATTCTCTACGAAACACCAGCTCGGAGTGCTTACAAGGCGGGTGTGTGACTTGCTCAATCGCTGAAGAAAGACTGAGTGTTCACCGCCGTGCGCCCCAAGCTGTGCTCGTTGGAACTACTTTCACTCTTCTCCCCTTGCCCTCATCGAGGAGCGGGCGATCTGATCAGAGCACTTTTGCGTTGCTGTGTCGACTAAAGCGTTTCACTCTTCATTGCAGGTACCCAGTGGTAAAAGTGCTATGGCTCAAGCCGGTTGAGAAGGAAGGAATATCGTCCCATGTGCGGTCACTCTTGATAAAGTATTCTACACAACATCGCAGTGATTGTTAATAAATGACATTAAATTAAAATTATAAAGGGAGTATCATTTTTAAAAATATTTCCCTCTTATTTAATGTCTAAACGAATTTGAGAATTAAACAAAGGTTAGTACTGTTTTGTTAGATTACATCTGCACTCACGTTTCAAGTTGATTTGATGTGGATTTCGTCTTTATATATGTTACTAAGTAACTGTTCTCGATATGAAATTACTTATTAGCATTGGCATATTTACCTTCATCGGTGTTTGAAACAAGGTATGTGATAGTAAAAAGGTAATACCCTGGAGAAATCCCCAGAAAAAAAGATGGCCCCGCCAGAAGACCTCTAATCCAAGAACCAAGGTGCCCCAGAGGATAACAAGAATCGATAATAGTCCGCAACGAATGCGATCTTTCTGGCTCGAATACAAAGGTATTTACACACACACAGGGCTTAGCCCAAAAATAAATATATCCTCTTACCTTATTGCTCTGTTGGGCAAACTTGCGCAGGCATTGCCCACGAGGGAACAACATCAAACAAATCGCAAAGAATAACAGTTTATTATAGGTTTAAACTTAGTTATTATTTCAATATGCTGCAAAGTAAAATGGCAACCACTGTTTTTTGTAAATTCAAATGTCTAAATCGTGACTGATGTGCATATAGAAGGTTTGACTTTGTAATTGAGAATATTGTTTTATTAATATGTCATTGTATTTTATTTTTTCCATATGTGTTCAAGACAAAGCCCCAAAAGTAGGGCAAACCCAAAACAAAATTTCACCTTTCTTTTGCCTCCATTATACGAGGTTACAACTAGTTTGGGTTTGAGAATTTTTAACATTAGCCAAAATGCTGTGTGCGCCCATAAAAACAAATTATTAACATCTTAAATATATGAGAAATTTTTATTTCATAACATCTAAACAAGCATTTATATGAAGAATTTCATTACGATGACAGAATAAAAAAAAATACGTTTAAGCTCTTAAAACAAGCAAACTTTTAAAATAGCATAAGCGAATAGAGTTTCTGAAAAAGGTGTTTTTTTTTTCATTAGGAAAACTCCAAGTAGTGGGTGATTACTGGATGCGATGCAATGTTGCAAACACTAAAGAAAATAAATTCGTGCAAATATTTTTCGAAGATTGATCAAATTTGGTTGTAGGTGGTGTGGCCTGCAACACACCAGTATCTGTTATTTGAGCTCATGGTCCGTAACTCCGCGGGCGCATGGCACAAGGCAGCTACTAAGGAAAGAATGCCCATATTACCAACATGACAGTCCTCGATAAAGTTGAACTGCTGACAGCGGTGTAGTAACTAAAGCATAATGAATAGAGAAAAAGTCCGCTGGAAAATTTAGAGGATGTCGGTTATAAAAAGTGTATAAGGCAGACTCAGCAGATTTTTTCTACCTTGAAAAGTTCCTAAAGTCGCAATCGTCAGATATCAAAATATCATATCGCGGTACCGAAGGATAATGCTAAAGTACATTAACTTAAAATGTTTTTTTAAATTTTTAAACATTGCTAAAAAATATACAACATTACTTAAACAAATATGTAAATATAAAAGTGTAACATTTAATATTACACAGTAATGAAAGTAATAAAAATGTTAATACAGAACTCAGTCTGCTACCTACCATGACAGAAGTGAACCACAAAATACAAATGCAGTAGACACCTCAGTAAATGAGTCGTCGTTTGGTGAGTAACGAACAAAGAGAAAAAAATGTTAGCCAAGAATTATTTTACTGCCGTTAATTTACAATCAGAAAATTGTGCACACACAGTTATTAATTAATACGATGATAATCCTTAAGATTTATATAGCACGAAATAAAACATTTACCAATTTGCAATTTAAAAAGAAAGTATTATCCTAAAAAGAAATAAGGAAACATGATAAAGGACTTTGCGAGAGAAGGTAAATTACTATCAAAGCCATTGAAGAAAAGAAAAAATATAGTATAAAGAGAAAAATTCCACAGTATTGCTCAACACTCCCTTCCTCAAAGCGGAACTACCCCTACGATGGTAAACTACGACAAAAAAAACTATACACTTCAAAATTAGAGAAAGTTTAAAACTATGTTTACCTAAACTAATGAAACGAACAAAAACATTCTTAGGTTACTAACTAGCCAGTACAAGGTAGTAAGGTGACCACTACAGTTCTCTCGGATAGCTCAGCAGGAGGACCAGAAGGATGTGACGGGGTAGAAGATGCCTTGTGGTAGAACTTAAATCAAACCACAGACATAAAGCAAGGCACAGTGCACCAATAACACAAGTAACAAGAGACGCACTGAAATAGATGGGGTGAAACCTCCCGAAGATATAACCAAATAACACCATTAAAAACTACTAACACTACAAATATCAAATGAACTAACGACTCCATTAACCCAGTACTAGCAATCCTTATAATGCCTAAAAACACCCCCAAAGGATAAAATATAATATTCCAAAAAAAATGCATGCATACCGTCAATAAAACAACGTTTCATTTTGCTGAATTAAGTACTTAATTAATAGTACCGTGGGCTCTTCTTTGCATGTAGGCCTATAAAATAAAATAGATAAACATTACCATAAGTAGAAGACCCTACGAAGACTCTAGCAAGTGGTGTAATAAGTCCACTACCGTGATCGAGCCAGGGTACAATACAAAATTTTAATACAAAAATTTTAAAGTATGGAGTACTCCGAGTAATTAAACAATAAATGGCAATTAGAGCATGCAGTGCCCTAACAAAGTCAAAAGAAACTAAGTCGAAAATTGAGGATGAAATTTCTTTAAATGGGAGATGTGGGCGTGCATAACACTAGCTCCAGTTTCAAGGTCAGCCCGTCTGGCTGTTAAAGGAGTCAAAAAGCGCTGGATCCTATAAGGACCTGCCCATCGAAACGACAGCTTTGCCATTCTCTTATCTATGGCCTTTTTAGTATGATGAGTTCTCAACAACACTAACTCGCCTACCTTAAATTGATTTCGTTTTATATTTACATTATATCGCTCACGTGACCTCTCGTGAGCTGCTTTGAAATTCTTAAGGGCTGATGCCCAAACTCACCTAATACCACTTATATCATCAGGGAGGAAATCACTGGGTGTAAATTGTGAACCATTATCAAAAACTATGAAGGAAGAACACCGAAATTTGGAATAATATTAGCCTGAAGGGCATGTATGGTAGTCAACGCAGTTGCTTTCCTTAAAGGCATTAACCACGCATATTTGGAAAAAGCATCTACACATACCAATAGCATGTTATGAACAGATTTGCTATGAGGCAAAAGTCCAACTATATCAACAAATAACTACTGCATTGGCCTTTCGGCTATTTCTCAAGTAAGTAAACCAAATGAGAGTTTTATACTGGTTTACTCATAGCACACTTAATCTGCAATCTCAACATTTCTATCTTTCCAAAGAAAATGCGTTCTGATTGCCTCAATAGTTTTGCAGATTCCATGGTGTCTGCATACAGGAGAAAAATGAAAATATTCAAACACCATACGTTTCAAAACATTTGGCAAAACGATTCATTTTCTGTTGTCATGAGAATTACATAATAGGACACATTTGGACAAGGAATATGGCTTTTGTTCAATACCAGCCTCTAAATTATTAAAAGTAGCTTTTAATTCTATATCTTGTTCCTGATAGTGCTTTATGTTGTCAAAAGCCAAGGGCAATTGGTTAAAAAGATTGCAATTTGGCGAATTCTCAAGTTTATCTAACAAGTTAGTTCCACTAAACATGTGCGAAATGCATCAGTTACGGCATTCTGGGTACCTTTCAAGTGTTGAAACTTAAATTTTCAAAATGAAATTCTTATCACCCAAATGTATATTTTGCCTAAGTGCCGAGTATGTGATCACAACCAAGATAGTGCCTGGACATCAATTTCCTACAAATATTCAGTATGCATGGTATTCACGGAAATTGTCGATATTGAATGCGACGGCCAAACACTTTAACTCATAGGTGGTAGATGACTTCCTTTCCTGATGGGTCAAGGTTCTTGATGCGAATGATATGGGCTGGCGCACTTCGTCTATTTCCTGCAAAAGCACCGCCCCAACAGCCAGGCTCGAGGCATCTGTCTGAAAAAAGAACTATTTGGCAAAATCTACCATGCGCAAAACATGAGTATTTGTAATGTCATGCTTCAAAGTTTCGAAAGTTTTCTGTTGGTCTGCACCCCACTCAAATTGAGCATTTTTCTTACGTAACTGGTTGAGGGGTGCAGCCATTTATGCAAACTGGGGAGTCAATTTGCCAAAAAAATTGGAGTTACCATTGAAATGGGTATGCATCCCTAGGTTGAGGGAAATTTCTAACAGCTTTGGTTCTTTCTGTGCCAATGGAAACCCCTTGACTAAAAATTTTGTTTCCCAGATAGGAAATTTCTGGCACAGTAAACTTAACTTTAGCTGAATTTGGAGTCAGTCCTGCTTTCTTTCAAACATGGGAACACTTCCTCTAAAGGTTTTTAATGTTGCTTAAAATCTTCAGAATACACCACCAGGTCATCATTGTAATTATACACAAACTTCAATTTTAAGTCATGAAAAATTTGGTCCAAAATCCTATTGAAAACTCACTCCTGTTGCAAGACCAAAAGGGACACGGGAGAACTGGTATACGTTCCAGGGCACCAAAAACTTTTTATAGGCTTAGATTTTTTACTTAAAGTTATGTAGTGGTAAGCAGAATTTAAGTCAATGTTGGTGAAAATGTTTGCCTTACTGAACCAATGAAACATGGAATGCAAGTCAGGTAATGGCACAGATTCCATTTCAGTTTTCTTGTTTACTTTACGATGCATTGTTTTCCATTTGGCTTGAGTACAAGGAAAGCTGGACTTGCATATCGTGATGTAGACTGTTCTACGACACCTTTATCAATCAGGTCTTGAATCTGCAATCGTAATAACTCCATTTTATGAGGGGCCAAACTCTACAGCTGACTTTCAACTGGTTCATTATCAAGTAATTTAATTTGAACTCCAGTAATTTGGTGAGGCCTAGCTCTTAAGTCAAAATGCTAGGAAACTTGTCACAAAGCTCCTGAATCCTATTCTGCTCTTGTGCAGATATATGATTAAAAGGGTTTTGCTAATGCTTTCTTTTCACAGTTTATAGTAACTTCAGTAGTGGTGTTGGAGACATTATTACCTACAACAGGAATTGTCGGTGTTGCGAACAATTTAAAAAAAATGTGTTTCTCTTGAACATCTTATGCTGGACCGGCCTTCCTCGTGAAATCTGCTCGAATAATATAAAACAAGAATTAGCTCATCAGCAATGAGACATTTTACCATCCATGTAAAATTGGAAATCTTTACCTGTATGACTGCGCAACAAAAAATTGGCAATGGATCGTTCAAAGCTGTGAAACATTTGAAATAATTGTCTTCAACAAATCTTACGAGATTTTATTCTAGTAAATTTTTTAAAATTTTTAATATAATTACGCACGCAAAACCTGAATCAATTAGTGCACTAACACTCAATAAATCTACATTTGATTTTACACGAGGATTACTCTTTGAATACCAACGACATTTGGAAAATGGACACAACACATGTTCTAAACCTTATAATGCTGGCTGTGAGCTTCTGATTGACCAAACAACCGTTGAAAAAGATTACATGTATCCACTCTGGATGAAATGTAAGCATTGTGTGAGAAATCGCTGGATTTACAATAAAGTGAGGACAGTCGCTCACTTGTCCTCCTCGCTGGCCACTTTTTTTAATTAAAAACAATTTACAATAACATGTCTAACCTTTTTAAAAAAGAAACAATTAGATGGGTTACGTTTGCGAGTGGTGGAGGGTCATTTACCTGTCTCATCTGGCTTTACACATTTACTCTCATCTTTAATGCCCTTCCCTTGATCCATAGTATTTTTATCCTTGAACTTAGTTCTGCCTGATTTATCTTGCACAGAATAAGCACCTAATTTATCCTGATGACATTTTTGAAAAGTGTTCATTTAAAAGAAAAATCCAGCTTTTCATTCCTCTGGTCAACATAACAGATGTTTTGAGAATGGATACACATTCTAACTAATCCTAAAAAATGTGTTGGCTTCTCATGAAAAACAAGACATGTGTGATCTTGTAGTGCAACTTCCTGTTCGGTAAGTGACAACCTAAGTGCAATAGCAACTTCTTTAATACTTCTAATATACACTGATAATGGTTAATATCAACCTTGCAAATAGTTAAAGTGTTTCAAATGCAACTCTGTCAAAGCCTTATAAGGTTAAAAATGTAAAACGCCTTGGTGATACGCATCAGAACTAAGACCTTGCGCAATGGCTTGGTGGGTACGTTCACTAAGCGGTACCTAAGTAAAAACGAAAATAACTTCCAACTAAGGACCAGGTACAATATTACTTTGATGTAAGCTAGTTGTAATTTTGCAAATCTCTAAAAATTTGATGACATCTAGTCCATTTGTAAAGGCAAGTCATTTAGTATATGTTCAAGAGGGTAAGGAATCTTTCCAAAGACAGGCGAGGGGGCTTGATACATGTTTGGGTAAACCGCAGGAGTCATGTTCACTCTGCGTACAAAAGCAGAAGTGGAAGTGCGGCCAAAAGTTTACTCAGCAGAGAGAATAGTTGCCGAAATAACAGCGCCAAGATTTATGAATGGAGGACTAGATGTGGAAATTGGATAAGTAATAGTAGTGGGTAAGCCTAAATTTTTATTTTGTGTGTTGGATGCGGGAGGACTATGAAGGGTACGAACACTAACATGTTGGAAGACAGGCTCTGTACTTTCCTCCTGTATGGTAGGAACCACACAAAAATTATTTTCAGCTAGACTGACAGTGTCACCTAGTACTGCCCCTTGCTAAACAACTTTTTGCAGAGACGCAATCTGCGAATCAGAAAGGGCATCCCGAGACATGCCCAATTAATTTCTTGCTCGTTTGTCCATGTGAGCGAGCCTCTGTTTTATTCGTGAAAAGGCGAAACCACTTCGTTCGTCCTCAAAATTTTCGACGACTTCAATATGTGCAAAAAACTTAGAGGCACATACCTCATACTCTGCCTTAACCTCCAGGTCAGTAAAATTCATAGGGCTAATGGCCACATTTGCCTGAAGGTCTGTACGTAGTGCTTTTCTTAACTCAGCCACTGTAAGATCAGTAGACTGGATGCCACACAATTTTAACTAGTACGACAGCTCATCTTTGAGCAACCACTATGGTAAAAGATACCGGGCATCATGAAATCTGTGCCGTGCTACCTCATGTTCCTTCTCTCTATTTTTTTTCCTCTTAAATTGCTTTTGTAGCGATTTAAGCTTGTCTTGCAAAGCACCGTTTTCATTTTGCTTCCTTGTTACTTTCTGGACACAACTTTCGTTTAATGGTAATTTATAATTTGTATGAAACTAATTTTTAATTTCCTTATTCCTCTTACTTCTGACAAGACTATAAGTTTATAAACATATTAATCTTGTTTACTATTCATTGATTTGCAAATGGCCTTGATACGTAAAGTTATTATTAATTTTGATAATATTCAGTGGTGTTTAAAACATATGTGGTATTGTGTTTGCCGCTGCGATAGTGAGCAGCATTTGTACTGTAGTAAGGCAAGTACCTAACAAAAAACTGTTGTTAAATTTTTATTTTTGTGCAGTTATGGTTCATTGTAATCCTGTAATTCTTTTTTTCTTGTCAACTCTCTCATGTCATTGTTTTTTTTATTACCATCATAATTAGGTGATTTTAAATTTATTGTAGTGGAATTTTCCACTACATTTAACACTCGTGGTAGGGTGTTTCGATATTTATCGATTAGCCATATCACGACTTTTCGAACTTTGTCCAAGCCACTCAATGAACAAAGGAATTTGCTGACTTCTTGTTCTTCATCCCGTTTCCACCATGTTGTGAGTGCAAATAAATTAAATGCGGAAAAGTTTCATAATTTATAGTATGTAGGATTTCAACACTGCCGCCTTGGTAGGTGGAATCTTTGTAACTTTTATTGTCTCACTCCTGTTAGTGTTAGTAACGAAAGTTATAATGTTTTTAATTTTTTTTTATATATATATTTCTTAGTGCGGTTCAAGACTATCCCAGCGAACCGTAACTAAGCCCATGTGCAGCTGAACCTTACCTGCCTGCCCCTTGCGGCATCTTTCTTGGCCAACATGTGTTAAATTGCCGTGCTCTATGTGTCGCTGCCCACGCCGAATTTCCTTCAAAAACCTCATGGTCAGATTTTTCTAATTTTCTGCATACTCCTTGTGCATTATTTGATGACTAAAACTCCAAGTTTGACACGGACTAAATTGATTGCGCTTGCTGAGTGCATGTTGTGGTCAAGATGTAGCACTAAATTTGTTAATTTTTCTTTAATTTTGGTAATATAAAAGTAAAATTTTATTCTTAAAATAATGGAACAAGACTAGTCCCAAAAGGTAATATTATGTTTGTGTGATAACTTATTTAATAACATTTAACCTTGTGTGATTCCTAACACTAAACTTTGGTTGCACCCTCCTTTGCTCTGGTTAACTTAACCCTGTCGAATTTGCAGAAAAAAAAAACAAAATATAAAAAAAAAATTAAAAAAATAAATGTAACGAAATGGCAAAAATGCTGATATTAATGTAACAATGCTCTTGTAGGATGAGACTATGTTATTGTAATTTCTCGTTGTTGGATATTTGTACTCAACTGGTCAGGGAAAATGATAAAAGAAAAAATAAACATTTTTAAAGGTTAACTTTAAGTTTTTATTTAATTTGTAATCATCCGCTTTTTTTTTTAGATTGCCATCTGTGTAGTGCACTATCATTTGATAACTAAATCAATAAATATTTTATCTGTGTCATGCTCTAATGTTGTTGGTTTTCCATAGGAGTGCCCGACTTAGCAGCAAGGTGGTGAGTATATTTATTTTGAGCTGGGCACTGTGTTTGATATAACATATTTACTTACAACACCAAAGAGTTGGGTTTGAGCGGAGAATTACTTTTCTTTCTATGTTCTCCTCGGGGACACCTTGGCACTAGTTTGAGAGTCCTTCAATTGGGGCGTTTTTCCCAAAAGGAAATTTCCTTGGTTATCTATTTTGGGCTCTTAATCTTGGCGCTGAAAGGTGTCTCAAATAACAGTAGAAAGCAAAAAAAAACACAAATAATTAAATTACCCAAAACATAACTCAACAAACACCACCGATAGAAGATGCAATAAGGTGGAGTGCTGAAAAAAAAGCCTAAAAGTTCACAAAAGCAGAAAATCACTTAGTAACGTTAAGTGAGCTTTAATGGTCGTGAACCACGAAAATCTGCAACCAAATATATCGATCCACCCCTTGACACTCAAGACCAGAACCCCAATTAAACCAGCAGAGAAATCCCCAGAAAGGATATTTCCCCACCCAAAGGCCTCTAATCCAAGTACCAAGGTGTCCCAGAGTATAACAAGAATCGAAAATAGTCTGCTATGAATGCGATCTTGCAGGCTCAAACACAAAAGTATTAACACACACAGTGCGAAGCCAAATAATAAATATATGGTCTTAACTTATTTTTTTAATGGACACATTTGTGCAGGCATTGACCACGAAGGAACACAACATCAAACAAATAGGAAATAACAACCTTATATTATAGGGTTAAAATAAACAATTTTTCAATATGCAGCATGGTAAATTGACAATTATTTTTGTGAATTAAAAATGAATAAATCATTAATACTGTGCATAGGGGAGGTTTGACTTTGTAATTAACAAGAGTACTTTTCATACATATGTTATTTTTATTTTTGTCAGATATTTCAAGACACAAAGTCACAAAAGAGGGGCACAACGAAAACAAAATAACATCTTTCTTTTGCCACCGTTAAACAACTAGGTTACAACTAGGTTAGCTTTGAGTATTTTTAACATTAGCAGAAATGATGTTTGAGCACATGAAAACCAATTATTAACATATTACATTTCTTAACAAATGTATACTTCAGAACATCTGAAAAAGCCTTTATATGATGAATTTCGTTACGATGACAACTTCTAAAAAAAATAATACAAATAAATATAAAAATCAAGCTTAAGATTTTAAATCAATCATGTTTTGAAAATGGCACAGACGATTAGAATTACAAAAACAAAAAAAAAATTTTTTTTCATTCATTAGAAAAACTCCACGCTGTGGGTGGTTATTGGATGCTCTGCTATGTTGCAACCACTCAAGATAATAAGTTCATGCAAACATTTTTTAAAGATCTGACCAAATTTTGGTGTAGGTGGTCTGGCCTGCAACACACCAGGATCTGCTATTTGAGCTCATGGTCAGAACCTCCGCAGCCCATTGCACAAGGCAGGTACCAAGGAGAAAGAGTGCTCACATCACCAACATGGCAGTCGCAGTAAAGTTGAACAGCTCGATGGCGGTGTAGTAACTAAAGCATAATGAAGAGACGAAACGTCCGCTGCAAAATTTACAGGAAATTATATGTCGCATTAAAAAGTGTAGAAGGCAGACTCGACAGACTTCTTCTGCCGCGGAAGAAACTTGCATAGTTCCTAAAGTCGTAACATGACCAGTCGATATATGGTATATCGAATGACCATATTGCGGTGCCGAAGCATATTGATAAATTACATTATATTATTATGTCTTTGAAATTTTAAACATTGTTAAAAAAGATACAACATTACATACACAAATATGTAAATATAAAAGTGTAACTTACAATATTACACAGTAACGAAAATGACAAAAAATTTAGGGAAACTATTGCGTTAATACAGAACTCAGTCTGCCCCCTAGCATGCAGAAATGAAACACAAAAAACAAATGCAGTAGACACCTCAATAGATTAGTTGTTGTTTGGTGTTAATTAATGCAATATGTATCTTTAATGTTTATGTAGCGCAAAACCCAAAATAGACTATTTTGCAAATTAAAAAAAATAAAAAGTTAAGTGTCCTCAAATGAAACAAGGCAAGACGATAAAGGGCTTTGCGAGAGAAGGTAGATTGTTACCAAAGCAATTTAAGGAAAGGATAAATTGGTTTAAAGAGAAAAAGGCCTCAGTATGGCACAGAATTTCATTAGGGTTGAAGTGAGGAATATCTCAGTAAATATGATTTAACATTGGAGGAGTCGAAGCATAAACTAAGCCGATAAAAACACAGTTAAACAAAACCTACTCTCATTGGGAATTTAAGCCGACTTTAAAAGGGTAAACACATATTTTCCTTCAATGGGATTTCTGAAATGTTACTGTATAGTTTATGTAGTGAAAATTCGGGTAACATCAAAATTATTTATTTTTAACCTAGAATGGTATCTGTAGTTTGGTTTTCGAAGCATATCAGGGAAAGCATGTGTTGAGTGAAGCATTTGTTTCTTTTGGGTTTTAATTAAATATAAATGTTACTGTGTAACAAATTAGAAAAAAATATTAATTATAAAACTATTTTTGTATCGATATTACTAAATTCAGTATGTGTAAGATTGTGATATTGTATACATGGAGTTACTTAGGTTAAACATAATAACTAATCTTACGTTAGTCAGAAATGACCATTGGGCCGGGTAGAATGTGTATTTAATGTGTATTTACTTATGGATTTTTTTTTCATTTGTAAATGTTTACTGTGCACATTTATTCATTACGCAAATATTCTCGGAATTTCTTTCATTACTTACTATGCGATTAAAATATAAGTTTACTTGATGGGTGTTGAAGCAAGGGCTATCTCCTCAACTTATATCCCTAACCTCTCGCCTTCCAACCTCGTCAATTGTGATTCGGCAATCGTTAGGTAAACATGTTTACTTAGTTTTAGCTCCTTCTGCATACTTATGCCTATTTATGCAACATGATTTTAAAAATATTATCACCATCTACATGTCTCGAAGCAAGGGCTGAGTGAGTCCTCAACTCTCCTGGTCTTACCCTACAGTCGACTACCCATCCTATAAGCAGCTCCTATCCTGAGGCTCTCCAAAATGTTAAAGTTCGTAAATGTTGCTTGGGTGTTTTATCCACCAAAAGGGTGTCCTACACAGAGATAACTTAATCACAGCATCCGAATTTATTAACAGGGTAAACCTGTATAGTTAGCTTCAAATCATTATGTGTACTTACATTAATCGTGCAGTATGCTTTCAAAATATCAATTACTTGTTATATAATCAACATCTAATTACCCTTTATGGGTGTCGAACCAAGGAGTAATCAAGTCCTTGGCCCTACACCCCCTTATATTCAAGCTTGTAATTTTGTTTTGGTATCTGATGGGAAAACATTTGTACTATGTTTCAGATCATTGCATGTATTTATGCCTAATTACTCTTTGTATACACTTATTTTATATGCCATTAGTAACTATGAAAATTAAAAAATAGATTCACTCTCGACAGGTCTGGCTCATCGCTCGCTGTTCAACTTTCAAACTATTCAAAACTGAATAATCTGTTACACAAACCGAAATAGTATTAACACTGAGAATTGTATTTTGTATCACACTGTTATACTGTCAACAATTAACATTGACCAACACCAGTGGCAGCATGCGAACCAAAGTTGAGTGGTTCCTAAACTAAATTAAACATTTTTAAAAATAAATTTCAAGTTTATATATATATATATACTAATGCGGTCTAATTTTTTTGTTCGTCCTTTGGACTTTTCCCTGCAGTAACCCGTGAAGCGCACATTGATAGTTATTGACTAACACCTACACAATGTGTGCGAAAATAGCAAAAATAGATGTGATAAATGTTGAACACCTGGATTGTAGAATGAAAAATGTAAGTAAATAAAGTAAAATATTTGCTTATAGTTGTAAAACAAATATACGATGGAATTATGGTTGTTAACAACAACAGGCACTACATGTAGTTGGCTGTAGTAGGAGGTGTCCCCGACATGCCAGAGATCGGTCGGTCATCACCCGTTGTAGACAATGTTAATAATAGAGAGAGAGAGAGAGAGAGAGAGAGAGAGAGAGAGAGAGAGATGGGAGGGAGGGAGGCTGTTCTTTGTTTGGTGGCTCCTCCAAGCGGCGGGCATACAAACTTGTTCTCAGTTCACTAGCCTGGAGCAAGTGGTGACGTGCATGCCGCCTGGAGACGAAAACGGGCGATGATAAAGAGAATATTGACAGTCGCCATGGCCGGTGTCGCGTGTTCTTGGAGATGCGCGGCATCAGGGTTGTTCGGAGGTGCTTGGCTGCATTACAATACGGCAGGTGAGGTATAATTAAATATATTATTAATTTCAGCTCAGTCGCGAGTGGACATGGGTAGGGATCGGATGTGTACATATTGTTTGCAATTACTATTAGTAGTAATTCTCATTACACATACTTAGACATTGTGCAAATGCTAATTACACAAGTGAGTACTTAGACATTGTGTAGTTACACTTTGCACTTATTCGTCATGCATTTAATATATAAATTCGCATATTTAGCATTGTCGGATGTCCATCATAACCTACCCTTCCAACCTCCTCAGGTGTAGTTCGGCAACCGACGGGTAAACATGTGTTATTACATTCGGTACATACTTATTATTGATACGTGCATTTATTTAAGTCTAATTACTCATTATTCATGCTTGCGTATATTTATGTATAATTACTTATTAAGCATACTTAGTCATTATGCCATTACACATTACACGATTATTAATTCTAATTACCCTCGGTGGCTCTTGAACTAAGTACTTCCTCATAATGGCTCCGTGCACAGATCGCTACAGTTTCAATCTAACGGGGTTCGTTGAACGACAGCCTGCCAAACGAGATCATTAGAGCTTTGGTATTACAAAGCTTCCACAAATGTCTCTTATGCGCTTTGCATACTGTAAGGGTACCCTCGCAGAAAACAGCCAATCACAGCAACCTTCAGAAGTGGTGGGGGAATGCATCAACCAATCAAAGCATACCTCACAGAGAGATAGGGAGTGGGTAGTCTGAAATAACCTTCGTATTGTGGCTGCACTTTGTGGTCCCTCTCTCTGACACTTCTTTACAGGTTAATTAAATATACCTGGTGTCATTCTTGCTCCCCGTTGATCCATAAATGGCCTTCTCTCCTACTGATTGAGTTCGACAACATCTGCCATGAAAGATACATCGTTCCATCTAGCTACTGAATTTTCCCATATAAGTCTTATTCTGCATCTGCCATGTGTTCGGGTACTCCAGAGCTAATGGTAGCTACGGGGGTGCCATCGAATTATTCAGGAATCGTACTAGCAGTACCATCGAAGTCTTCAAGCGGCACTCCCACAGTGGCATCGCCATCGACCTCTTCGGCTGAGGTACCTAGATCACCATTGCTGGCATTACCTGCTTCTTTAACTCCATCGCCTTCATCTCTGAAAAGTCCGCCTGAATTTTTGCCTGAACCACTAAGTTGTTATCAGTGCCATTTTTGTGATAAGACATTTAATTTTGACCGCAATGTACCACGTCATGAAAGATTTCAATGTGCCAAAACTCCCTGTCGTATTTAACATTTGTGTGACAGGTCCGGTAAGCAGATCAGCTGTACCTATAGTTTACTTAGACGTGCAAAGACTTGTAAAGGAGAAGTGCTTTTCTCATCAGTACCTCGGTACCTAGTTGCTGCAACCTGGTCTCTTGTGACATCGGTATATGCCTTCAAAAGTGTACTTACCTACAGAACCTGTCCTCCACAGTGTTTCGGTGTAATAAATCTCACTAGGTTTTTGCACAAGGGCAACACGAGTGTGAATAGCGAGATGCATAAAAGACCTAACGTACAACTGAGTTGCATATATTGAGGTGCATATACAGGATGTATATGAAAGTATGTTAAAAACTTTGTAAGGTAATTCCTTGTCGAAAATGAGGTACTGTTATATAATGCGACTTATAGCCTGGTGCAAAGACTATAGGAGAAATTCGCCCTTGAAAATATAAAATAAATATCGTATTTTGGCAAAATATCATACAATTTAGAAATAAAGAGTAATTATTGGTATTCTGTTTTATGAAAAATAATATCTGCAGTCTGTAAGGAAATCGTTTCGAATACCTGCCACCTTCGTTAAAATAATGGGGGCGGCTACCCCCTTTTTGGGTTAATTTTCTTTTCCATAAGATTCTTTAGAAGTTTTATGCCATCATTTGTATCGAGAGGGCCCAATGAACAAAAAATTCGTCTTGTCGCAACACCCTCAGGCGAACCATTTTGGAGTAAAATAGAATAGAATATTTGTTGCCAGAAGGATAGACACCCACGAAACACAGAAAGAGTGACTGAACGATATGCTAGTTAGCAACAAACGAATAGTGCACACTGTAATATAAACGTACAAAACGTCATGTGCTACGTGTGAGTCTGTGTGAGTTATGAACACGTAACGAGCGATGCCTTGTGTATTCAAACGATTATGCCGTTAAATGACGAGGCAATGCTCAAAGATTCCGCCATGAGTTTGCACTTAACATTCTGTCAAGCAAATGCACCACACCAAAAAATTTAAAAAATACCTTGCCGTAATGAAAAGAGTATTTAAATTTACGTGCGATTAAAGAACAAAAGTTCGAATACACCAGGCATCGCTCGTTACCTGTTCATTACTCACACAGACTCAAACATAGAACATTAAACTTTGTACGTTTACATGACAGTGAGCACTATTCGTTTGTTTCTAACTAGCGTATCGTTTACTCACTCTTCCTATGTATTGTGGGCGCCTATCCCTCAGGCAACACAGATTCTATTAAATTGTACTCGAAAAAGGTTCGCCTGAGGGTGTTGCGATAAGACGACCTTTTTTGTTCATTGGGCTCTCTTGATAAAAATTATGGCATGAAAGTTCTAAAGAATAATATGGAAGAGAATTTTAATCCGAAAAGTGATTAGCCGCCCCCATTATTTTAATGAAGGCGGTAGGTATTCGAAACGATTTCTTCACAGATTGCCGATCTTGTTAGCATAAAACATAATCCAGAGAATTGTACTTTATTTCTAAGTTGTTTACAATATTTTACCAAAATACGGTATTTATTTTATATTTTCAAGGACGAATTTCTCCCTTAGGATTTGTGCCAGGCTATAAATCGCATTATATAACCGTACCACATTTTCTACAAGGAATCGTCTCACAAAGTTTGTAACATACTTTTATGTACATTCTGTATATAGAAGAATACTGTAGATTTTGTGAGGGTATGAGCAAATGAAATAAATTAATTCATTTAAAAATGTGTGTGAAAATCAATGTGTATTTATTCACTTTTTATCATGTTTTCTCGAGATTTCGTTTTAAAGTAATTTAAGGAAATGGGACCCAGGTCAAGGTGACCTGCGTCCGATATGAATATTTCTCGAGTTTTTGTTTTCATGATGATTCAAGGTAATAGAATCAAGGTCACGGGATACAGGTCAAGGTTGCCTGCTCCCAATACGGCGGTTGTAGTCAGTACTGTAATATGTTAGACGACTTTTATGAATTTTTTCTCGGGTTTTTGTTTTCAAGGTCATTCAGAGTCATGGGGTTAATGTAATGGGTCACCTGGTTACAGTAGGGGGCAGTAGTCAGTAATGAAATACTCTTACTGACTTTTTATGAATTTCTTCTCGAGTTTTTGTTTTTAAGGGTCATTCAAGTTCATGTGGTCAATGTCAGTGTTAAATGCATGCAATAT
Organism: Dryococelus australis; assembly: GCA_029891345.1. Classification (NCBI taxonomy): domain Eukaryota; kingdom Metazoa; phylum Arthropoda; class Insecta; order Phasmatodea; family Phasmatidae; genus Dryococelus; species Dryococelus australis. Next base: position 123,026,655 of record CM056998.1, read on the forward strand.
GGTGACGATAGCAGTAATGTAATATGCTTGCTGACTTTTAGTATTTTTTCTCTAGTATTATATTTCAAGATCATTCAATGCCACAGTGACAAGGTCAAGATCACCTGCATCCAATATTGTGGTAGTAGTCAGTAACATTATATGCTTGTCGACTTTTGCGTAATTTTTCATAGAGTTTTTGTTTTCAATGCCATTACAGGACATGGAATCAAGGTCACTGGTTTCCAAGGTGGTGGTAGTAGTTAGTAATGTAATATGCTTGCTGACTTTAATAATTTTTTCTCGAGTTATTGTATTCAAGGTCATGGGGTGAAGGTACGGGTCACCTGATTCCAATATATTGGTGGTAGTCAGTAATGTAATATGCTTGCTGACTTTTATGGATAGTTCGCGATTTTTTCGAAAATTTTTGAAGAAGAAAGAAAATTGAAAGGAAAAAGTAAATATTTTAGGGAAAAAGGGAAACTTTTAGGTGGAGAAAATTAATAGTTAGGGAAAATTACCATCGGGGTTTAAAATTTTTTAATAACTAATCAAATAAATTTTAATAATTTTTAAATTAACTTTAACTTTTTATATTCTTTTTATAATTTTTAATACTTTCTAGAATAATAAGTTTTTTGGAAATTTTATTTATTTTTAATTTTTTTTTTTTTTTGAATTTTTTCTTGTCAAAGGTCACTAGATTCAAGTACAAAGGTCAAGATGAAAGGTCAAGATCGTTGGCTACCAATATGGCTACCATTTTTCCCTTCTACTTATGCTACTTGGAAACTTCGTTTTTCCGAAACGTGTTCTCCTAATAGTCCGACTAGTCAACACTCGCAATGAAACTTGTCTGACAGTCGTTTACCCAGGAGAACATCTATGTGTTACGAAACAAGTGGAATCCCTAATCATCATTAACGATGTCTCATTGTTTACCGGTTGCCCCAACTGGAGTCGATTTACCGGTCCTGGGAAACAGTCGACCGGCTGACGACGGAGTGTAATTGAAATGCCAGTTCTCGGCTGACGCGGGGCGCTGACTTTATAATGGCGCCGAACCCCGGGCGGAGCAGTCAGACAATGCCTTGCTCAGACACCTCCCTTTCAGACCCTCCTAGAGCCAAGCTACCCTATTCCATCCATTCTTTCATGTTCTCGGTTTATCCCAACCCCTTCTGCCGGGTTGTCTTCGATTGCGCTTCAAGGAGATGCCAACTGCGCGGATTAATTCAGTAGCCGCGTCGACAACAACCCCCGTCTTCCTTCTGTTCCTACCAGAGTGCTGCGTAACTGCTCGACGTGCCTTGGTGCTGCTTGAATGTGTAAATGCAGTCTCTTGTCTATACAGTGGTGACTTGGGTAATGTCGCCAGGAGTTGACGTTGGCTTGGCCTTGCCTGCACCGGGCGGTATCGACATTTTAAAAACACCCTTACCATACCAATGGCTATTTATGTTATAAGTTTTGAAAAGTACTGCAGGTGTGACACCAAAGCGTATCCGAAATCTTAACATAGTATTTTCTCGAACGACAATGACAACAAAGTTGAAGTTAGTGATGACACAAAATTGCCACTGACGTAAATCGTCCTGCCTGTCCTACTGGAACTGGCTGTGTCAGTATCCGGAATATTATTTGAGAATTTCAGTTCCGTATAAAATTATATGTTTTATTTTAATTGATATATATATATATATAAACGACAAATGAAATATGGCTAACATTATTTGTTCCAAAAGCCACTGATAAATAATGAACTATCAAATACACGAAATGAAAGCTGCCTGCCGCACAGCTTATCAACTTTGTTCTCACAACATTCGGTACGAACTAATTACTTGAATTTGTATTGTCGGCGTGTAGAGAAATCAGTGCGATCTCTATGGCTGAAGGTCAGTATGTTCAGCACGGATAGTACGGCCGAATTGGCTGTTATAGATTGTGGCCATTTTTAGTCAATTTTCCGAATGAAATATAGGTTTATGCAATCACCCGAATATCTGTCTGGAATTTATGACCCCACCACCTTCTAATAACTTTTGAACCCCTAAACCATAAAAATTTGTCAACATATAGTATTCAGTTAGGACATCGAACTTTTATAGTTTTCAAAGACGCCGGGTACTGGTTTTCAGAATTGCGGCAATTTTAATATTTAGAGCATTATGTTATATCTCTAGAAACCTATTCCTGATTTAAGCCAATTTTGTTACATTGACTGTGCATGATATAAGCATAGAATTAAAAACACGATAGTATTATTAGTTGGCCATTTTAGAAGATAGCGCAAATTGAAAAAATTTAGCTTTTCCATTATATCTCGAGAACCGTTCAACCCATTTAAGCCAAACTTTGTACTTTGACACTGAATGATGTAAGAATTTAATTCATAAACCAATAATGTTATTGATTAGCCATTCTGTAAGATAACGCAAATTGAATTACATGGAATTTTCATTTTATATCAGGAATTATTTAACCTAAGTAAATCCAATTTTGTACATTGACAGTGTGTTGTAAGCATTGAATTTAGAAAGTGAGATGGTTATTTATTTACCACTTTGGATGGTATCGCAATATAAATAATAAAGCTTTTATATTATACATTGGTATCTACGTAACCAATTCCTGCAAAATTTAGAATATTAGTAATTATATTGTATGCCATGTTCATATATGTAATTGAAAGATATATGGCACTAATAATCAAAATAGCATGAATATAAATATTTTAGATTTATTTGCAATATTTACTAGAATTCTTTACTAGTTTTGACCAAATTGTTTGTGCTGAAAGTAATTTTAACATCCATTTAATATCTCAATAGATAGCCTCTTACGTCCACTATTTTGAAAGCTTATGTCACATGAAAAATGAATTTGTAATTTCCTATCGCGGGAAAAAAACAATTGATATCTATCAAAAATGTTGCAGTCTCATAATAATAGGGCAGGTTAAATAAACAGATATTTTTTTTGTATATCAGAATATTGTTTTGAAAATGGCGGCCAGTTACAATTTTTTTACTACTATGCAATACCTACGTAACCACGTCACAGATTTAAGCTTAATTTTGTTATGCTGAGAGTACCTATGAAAATCATCAAATACGTCTATCCAGAACCTCTATTGTCCACCTTTTGTAAGATAGTATCATACGAATAAATCATGTTACGTCATATTTCTGGAAACAAAAAACCGATTTTTTTTCAAATTTGACAAAAATGCAGTGGAGCAGTAGGCCGTTTAAACTGAAATGTTTTCAGTAGGGAAGGCACTTATTTTCAAAAATGCGGCACTATATATTTTATAGTATTCTATATTTATTAAACGAAGTAACCGGTTTCAACCTTACTTACTATGTTGGCATTATATTTTACAACATTAAAATTTGTCTACACAGAGCCTTTTTTTTTTTTTTTTTTGTTATTTTGTGAGATAGTGCCGAATGAATAAATAAAATTTTGTTTTATCTCGGGCATCAACCAACTGTCTCCAACTTATTTTGGCAAACAAGTATATAGTACACTAGTTAGCAATGTAAACTGATTGGCTATGCTTTAGTAGGGCTAGACACTTATTTTCAAAATAGCAGCCATATAAATTTTAACATAATGTGTTATACCTACGAATCAATGTAACAAATTTCAACTTTACATTGTATGCTAGCAGTATGTATTACAACCATCGAATTTGTCTATACAGAGATAGTCTATGATCTCATTTGTCAGCCTATTTTTGAGATACCCAAAAAAAAAAATTAATCTTTGGTGTCCTACCTCAGGAAACAGTTAACATACGCACACATATTGCCACCAAATTCAGGCGACAAGTTACACTTTTTTAGTTCATTAAAATCATATTACTTAAGAAGTTAATAACAAATTTTCTAAATAACAAACATGTAAATATTTTATGGTAGTATGGCATATGTCCCAAACAACTTTGACTAATTTTAATATGTAGCAGTAAGTATGGCAACCATAGAATATGACAACAAATGAAAATTTTAATTTCCAGTAATGAATACAGCGTCACATGAGAAAATGGAGCTTTTATGTCATATGTTCGGGACTAATCAACCGATTTCCACCGATATTTGCATAGAAGGACATGTTTATTTGTGTCCGGATATATTTACAGTATGGCTACCATATAAATCATTTAAATAAGTTTGTCATATCTAATACAATTGTTAACCAATTACAATTAAACTTTGTATATTGAGAATGACCATTATAATAATAAAATATTTTTATGATGATCACCTTTTGCCACCTTGTAAGATGTGCAGTGATAAACTGCAACTTTTATGCCATATTAAGAAAATCTATAATCTAATTCCCACCATATTTTTTATAGAAGTATAACTACAATGGATTATTATAACATACATAATATAAGTGGATCAAACCATTTCTTATCCAAAATAGTGCAAAACGAATTATTTAGATAAGTGTATCTTATTTCTTAAATAATTTGAAAAATTTCAAACAAACAGTTATGCTGATAGTATTCACTTGATGCAAGAGATATGCCTATATAGAGCATGTTTTTTATGTATTTTCTCACAACAGAGCTAAATTAGAAACTAAAGATTTTATGTCTTATGTTTGAAAACAGTCAACCTATTTCTGCCAAATTCTGCACACAAGTAGTGCTAAGGTAAGTCATGTATATTTACATGATTTTAGGGACTCCAATCCTTGTTTTCAAAATGATGTCCTTGTTAATATTTAAAGTTGGCAAAACCAGTCTAACAAACCATTACAGTGATTACTACCGAATTTGGTTCGCCGACTCGCATCTCCGTAATGTAATTAGTTGCACATCAGCGTTCTCTATTCGAATCCCAGGTAAGGCGCGTGCGTATGTTTAATTTCCTCACGTGTACTGCATTTGTTCCTGGTTACATCTGTAATAATATTGCTATCAATAAGACGTCAAGACCATCTGTTTTCTATCCTTTTAAGAAATTCATCAAAAATATTTGTATCCATGAAGCGGAAACTAGCCACATTATTTAAATCGATAATTTCTTTTTTCATATAGTATTTATAGAATTTGTTTTGTTAATGCTTGTTTGGTTGTTAATTAGAATGTTTTATTTTTTGTCGGTGGGGTTTGTATGATCTCTAATGTTTTAAAACTGAATAATGGGTAAATAATACAATTTCATTTCAGTCTGTCTGACTGGGATTTTCGGTATGTGTGTGTATTATGTCTATATTGTCGCGCGCGCAAGGAATATTCTAAAATCACCATAACCAAATCTCTCCTGTCACCCGGCGACACAGACAAAATGGTTTTGAGGAGGGAGTTAGGATGGTCGGGAAACAGAAGGGAAACAGGGGAAAAGGGGAAATAGAATAAGTGGGAAGTAGGGGAAATGGGGAGGTAGATGGTTTTAAGAGTCCTATGTACTGAAACGTTTGCTGTGAAATTGTTTCTTGCGCGTAAACGCGTTTCTCGGTAAATAAAAGTTCTGGAATTATGACTTTCCGTGAGGAAAGGTTTTAAAAAAATTTCTATTGCCCTATTTTTTTCTTTTATATAACGTGTATTATCAGAGAAAAAAATTCGTTATCTTGACCTTGGACGTGCAGCTACAGAGTCCCCTTAAGGAATAGGAAGAGGAGTGTTTTAAGATCTGGGGGGGGGGGGTTGGAAAAGGGGTAAGTCTATGGGGAGTTGGTTCGAAAGAGTGGCTTGGGAAGAAGGGGAGGAAAAAGTTAAAGAGAGGCCGGCATAGCTATCTATTTATCAAGTACATAAAACTTAACGTTCCAACTAAATAAGGGCCCTATCACTTAAATTCGCCAATTTAACCAATTTTTGGCGGGGGAAGGGGGTTTAGCTCCACCACAGGACTGATTTTAGAGCGTTCTGAAGCTCCATTGCCTAACACATTTCCAAGTAGACCACTAATAACTTAAACCTCAAAAGTAAAACAATTATTCGTTAATGTTATTTTGCACAATCGCTCGGCTTTGAAGAGGCACATCACCTACGGATCAATACAGGACAGTTAAACGGATAAAATTAATCTTCTGGTTAGCACCTTATAAAAATGAATATCTCTTTCTTTTTTATATCAGGTAGGATTACTAATTCTAGTGACTTAAAGATTTTGATTTAAAAAATCCACTATTTACTGTTACAATTGCATATCACATTATTAATAATCTTAATTTTTCAAATTTGCAATGTAAAAAATAAAAACTGAGAAAATACTTGCCCGTACAAGAGTTATGGTAGGTGGTGAGACCTTCTAATTTTACATACTTCAGTACTTTAAAGAGACTCCTTTTTGCAGAGATTATTTTTAAAAAAATTTCTACTTTATTTGCAGTTCTGTGTCTTAACAGACTCCACAACAAATATTTTATACCTAAATAATTTTAACCAAATTACCTACGCGAGGAAACGGCTTAAATCTGAACAACCAACTTTATACCTATCACAGTCAGACCACTCGGCACACACTTAAAAACTTCGTAATCAAGTCGTAGGCCTTCTGAACAGAGTTACGTGATTAATCTTAGTTACTTCGCCTTTATTCCCACCGTGGTTCTTAATTACTACAAGTCTTAAGTTGTGACTGCCCAGTTCAAAATAATCCTACCCAATGCTGAAGCCCGGGAAGAATAAACGATAAACTGTATGAGTGTTGTTTAGTTAACTTACGTTGCTTGATACTACAGAACTCCATAGGCTCCTTCGGCTTACCCCTGGACTTCTTTTCTCTTCACCGCATTATGCCGGAATCACATAGTCCAACGAGCACAACACGACACGACAAAAACCTCAATCACGACCATTTTCATTGTGCCTGCTCGAATTTACAGCCCAAGAGTGTACTGACGCGACACGACGAGTAGCATTTTGCGGATCCACTAGGACGGCGCTAATTAACTACGCTAGTTTCAAGGCGGTGGGCAGACAAGAAATTTGGAATACATGATGGTGACAAAGTTTTATAGCTAATGCTTACAAAGGTCAAATTATTATTTATAAGAGTTCAATACAATAATTTTAATAATTTGTTTTCTTTTAAGCTATATATTTCTCATTGTAAGGAAATCTTTTAATAAAACTTCATTTTGCTAGGTTGTACACACTGTGCGTCGTGTCGCACGACACGACGAATAATATAAATAATTTATAATCCAAAACTGCTGGTCGTACGACAGAATTGTCGGGCTAACGTCAGATATATATCGTATTTCATTGATTGTATAACTGTACGAGTCGTGTCGTGCTTGCGGTAAGGTGCTGGTCGGGGCTGTATGATTCCGGTATTACACACACAACCATCTCGCTTCGCAGACTCCCCGTAAGGTAGAGTGTCCTCGCTGGACCCACGCTCCCACTTGGCTGTTGCTAGGCGGACGTCAGCGAAAACACAACTAACACTGCCACCGCCTCACCCCACGGTGCACCAGCCTACTGATACCTAACCCCCCGGGCTCAGCGATTTTCACGCGTCACGCCATCGCACTGACGTACACTTTGCCGGCCACGCATCCAGTCAGCCACAGCCCACGTGGCCAGCGCAACTCACGGCTGCGATGCGTGCTCGTCGATAGAGCCCCGGCCATCGTGAACCCTCACCTATCCGAAAGGCTATATGTGTATATTATAACATTTCTAATAAAAACTAAATTAACAACAAACACTTGAAACATTTCGAAGCCAAAAGTTCAGAACTGAGAATACACTATCATGCACCGGATGACTTAAAACAAACGAAAGTAACCTACAATAAAACAATGGCTAGCATACGAACAAAAAAAAACTTCAAACCTGTTAAGAACATCAACTAACGAAAGATCGCGATCTTATACCGACCTGAAGATAAAAAACCAAAACGAAAATTTCCTATATCTAAAAAATTACTCCTTAACAATATGGTTTTTCTGTTCAGTTTAGTCTGTATGATCTCTGTGTTGTCTATAGTGTCTAACTTATATTATTATTTGTATTGTCTATAGTAATGTTGTGAAACAAAATGGTTTTATTAATGTCATATTGTTTGTATTACTGATAACGGAACATGTAGCATTTGCGATTACGATAAGTGACAAATATCATTAATTTTTATTATTCTTGTTTTTACTATGGTTACCTCAGTTTCCAAGCAAATATCTGGATGATGTATAGTTTTCAACGAAAGCCTGTCAGGTTATTAATTTTCATGCGCAGAGTATAAACGAGAAGTTGCCGATGTAGCTAATTAGCCTGCTTCGCTTAACTTATACATCAAAACTATTTTGAGGAGTAACTAAAACTTTTAGAATAAAGTAACTACTATTTAAAATGTTTACAAGAAGAATATTTCGTATGAATGTATAGTGACTCGTCGTGTAGTCTCTTATTTTCCAGAATCATAATTTTAGGCGAAGTTAAAAATTGAATTTTATGAAATTTATTGCAGAATAGAAATGAAAACGTTTAGTTAACAGAAAAGGTCAATGTAAACTTTTGTTCTGAACCAGCGCCGAGATAAAACACTGAGCTTTTGATGCTACTATTTTCCAAGTAAGTGTTTCACTGTGGCTAATATGTTTTCAATTTACTGTAGCCTAAAGTGTCAGTACGTTGTCACACCACTCTTGAATTTGATAATTTTAATTCTGTAACGGTTACGGAACATGATATACGAATAAACTGCTACTTTTAAAATAAGATCTATATGTAGGTATAATAAACAGTCTTTAAAAGCTGTTTTGCATGCAGGTGTTGGAAACTCTCGAAAATTTACTAAGTTTTGGTTTATAGATTTAAATTTCAGGTGATATATTTCAGATCATCTCGCAAAAGTATAATAGGTTAGTGGTTCTAGCTCATATAACAACCAAATCTGCCGTAAGAAGTTATATTCTAATCGGTTTGATTGTTTTCTATATGGTATACACAATGCAACATCTAACAATATAAACATTTCGGAAATATTGAAAATATTTATATAAAAAACTACAAACCTTTTATCGTGCTATCATTAATACTATTTTGTATTTTTACTGTGGGATACTTAGGTAGTTTTCGAAGCATGATATTAAAACATTGATATTCCACGGGCATCACTTTTGCAATATGACGGACAATACACACGAATCAACTATTTCGGGGAACATTAAATATCTGCCAGCACAAAAAGTTCGATCAAAATAAGAATATTTGTTCTGCAGAAATGGAACCAAAATAAAATTATATTTTGCCGTTATTTTAAACATATGAAATAATATTTGGTTAAAGTGACCACTTATATTTGAATGCTAAGTTTGGCGACAGTATGTTTAGTAGTTCCAGTGACACAATCAGATAGTTTATTAATTCAAGTTGTACTATCTCACAATTATTTGATATCATGTGACTATGATTAATTTAATGTAGTTTAATGCTATGATATTTTAAAGTAAAATTTTTGTAAGGCTGCTATTTGGAAAATGTGTCCGATAATGTAAAAAAATTATGTAATGTTTAAGGGGTTGTTACTGTACTATATTTTTAACAGATTTTTGCGAGAATAAGCCGAGTGCTTCAAGATGTAGGGCGAATTAACTTTATTACACAGAAAATGATACCTTCTTAAATTACAAAATATATGTAGGGGATCAAGTTATACTAGTGTCAAAAAGTAAAGCGTAAAAAGAAAACTAGAGAAATGTAAGAGCGACAATTGCACGATCACTGTAAATACACATTACGGAGTGTAGACTACCTCAGCTTAAGTGCATAGACAAGATCACTGTCAGCGTCAGATGACTTCGTGAATTAAAGGTAAACGAAACAGTGCATGAGACCAAGAGTGTCTCAGTCTTTATAGTGTTCTCACTGTAACCGTAGAGCAATCTGGTGTTAAGATAAGTGCTGTACAGTAAAAGCAGTGATAAAAGTCGTTAGTTGTACCATTATTTAGAGGAAAGAATCATCGGACTCCTAGAAGCAAGTTAGAGACAATCTCGGCAGCGCTGGATTTGCCACAAAGTGAGATTTGCAGGCTTTGGCTGAAATTACGAGACCGGCTATATTCATTGTACGCCTTTATAATGTCGTCCAAGAGTAATGACTAAACTGGTATCTGGAATTAACTGCTCGTCGAAAACGGTCAAAGTCTGTAAGGCAACTGTCTACAGAGTTTGAAACTGCCTCTGGAGTTAGTTCTCAGCAAACTGTGCACGGAGGCTCGGGATAGATTGTCTGTGTTCCACACGCCCAGTGTCCCTATTAAATCAATGCAAATAAGAGCCAATTTGCACTAGAGTAAGGAGGATAGGAATTGGATCCTCAATTAATGGAGAAGCGTGCACTTCACACATGAGTCTACATTGAGTATGAAAAACGATTCCCGTCGCCCACACACCAGGAAAGAACCTGGAACACGATTAGATCTAAGGAACACGGGGAAAGATACCTGTATGGTGGTCGTGGAGGTAGAATAATGATGTAGTCATTACCCATATTCTATTAACTTACGGAGCTGCACATCTTCAATGGCTATACTGTAACCGCCCAGAGGTACCGAGACGAGATACTCTTACTGCATATACTATTTTTCAGAGGCGCAGTCTGCCCAGAATTCATTTTTCTTGACGGAAATGCACTTGTGCACCAAGCCAAGATGGCAGATGAATTTATTGTAAGTGAAAATATCCGACGCATGGACTAGCCAGTGAGGTCCCAAGATAGAGCAATCCTGGGATACATTATGGCCAATGAGAACACGACTCTTTGTATTTAAAGCTAACAGTAAACATTCAAATAATTTGGGACTTAATTTACTTCAAGTTATTATAATTCCCTGTAGTTATATTTCAGCGTTTTTACACATGGATCTGAATGTCAGCGGAACTTGTTCCGTTCCATCTAATTTTTTTTTTTCAAACCACGCTTAATATTGCCAGCTCCCACAAAGCGCCATCAAGACCAATTTTTCTTTTTACCTTACCATTTGTAATCTTTATGTGTTCAGAGACTTTTACGTTATCCTCCCTAACGTGAGGCCAGGTGTTGAACACTCGAATCCTGATCCACATATTCTGCCACTTGTTGACAAACTCTCTTCGGTGATGCGCCGATTTATATCGTATTTGTAAGCGTGAGTGTATGTGTATGTTTGGTGGTGTGGGAGGAGAGGTGTTAGGAGGTGGAGAAGGGACACAGATGCGCCAGAAAAACTATAAGTAGCGAACTTCTCCCAGAAAGAAAAGTCACGATCGCAGAAAGCATCAGGCGTGTTTGAAACTTTCTAAGGGAGTTTTTTCTCCTGAAGTGTAAGAAGAAAGTAAGGTTTATTTCGTGGTGACACCTTGTATATTAGAGACGTTGCTACTAGGATTATTTTTCTACGTTTCCAAGGTCAGAGTCATGATCCCGAAATATACGGTTTTCACAGAAATGTCAAGCTATTTGAAACATATATGCAGTTATTTGCTTGGATGACAGATTTGAAACAAATGTTTAACTTACATTTCCAAAAACATTTTATTACTTGGCAGGCTCTGGTGAACTCTTAAGTCAATATGCAATGCTCATGAACTGAAAATAGAAAATATGTGCAAAAAAGTTGAAAATGAAACTGGTTTCTCGTAAAAGCTCTGGCAAACAAGCATATAAATTTTTCTCGAGTGTATGATTCATTCTAGCCGGCAGGTAACAATTTTTAGAGCGCAGCAATTCCATGATACGAGATTTGCAAAAATAGTGTTTATTTACGATCATCAATATTTTTACAACGCTAATTTTTATAACCGGCTTGTTCATTATTGTGTTATAATTTAATATTGATCGACCGGAAGATTCATAGTCGGGAATTAATGACGAAAAGTACTTGAGATATTGTCTTTTGAACAGTAAGAATTAAAATTGTTTTCAATGACGTGATTCGGAAAATTTGTAAATTATATAGTTAATCACATATTTTCGTTACAGATTAATTACATTTATCGAAATTGAAGGTGCGCATTATGCTTCGTAATGAGTTTAAGTATAATAAATGGAAGTAACGTCAGTTACCTTAACATCAATGGTAATAGAACCACGTAGGATCTTAAATGTTGTTGTACCTCATATCTGCTTTATTATGTCTTTAAGGCGAAGAGATATGAGGAATTAAAATTAAGTGCAATTTACTTTCAATCCAAATTGAAAATATATTCTTTTTTGTGGATGTAATCTCGGATGATTACAGGTTGTGGTAGGGCGAAGCGAATACACATATTTCTGGGCCCTCATTGCGTATGTTCTTCTGGCTGCAGAAATGTGGTGACATGACGATGCACCACATGAGAACTTCGCTACTGTGAGAACTTCGCTACTGTTTCATTTAGTTAAACGTATCTGACTGATTCAACTGTCACTTCAGTGAATTTAACTGATGAATCTGTGAAAATATGCCAGATTTCCTTCTCTTATTGATTCAGTGACATTTTCCACTGATTTATCAGTCATTTTTCTTCACTGTTTACTGAGTGGTTTATATTTGACTGATGGATCAGTTGAACAGCGTGTAAAAATGGCCGTCGAACAACGTTTAATATTGGTCGTTAAACAATGTGTATCAAGTGAAATAACAACCAATAAAATAATAAAAACAATACAAAATATTTCCTAAAATGTGTTTCGTCTTTCAAAACGCAATTTTATGTGGTAATATGAATACTGAGCATTTCATTCGGTTTTTACTTCTTTCATTTCGTTTTCGTGTAATCTTCACAGCGCAGCGCTCTGTTTGAAGGTTTAAACTGCATATAATCTGGAGAAGAGAGTGCTCTAATATACTATTAGTTTTAACAACCTAACGGTACCAACTAAACCTAAAATGAAAAGTAAGAGCGTACAATTTAAATATTCACGATTTCGTGGCGAATCTATAATAATATATTTTCCTCTCCGTATTTCAACTTGGCGTGGTAGCACACTGGTAAGGTAACGGCCTAAAGATAAAGTAGAAAGAGTGTGCGAATTCAATCACAGCCAACTCCAAATTTAAAGTTATATAATTATGATAAATTGCGTAGTAAAAAGAGTAAACTATATTTAAAATATTTATTCCACGTAATTATTTAGCCACAATCAATAAAAACAATATTTAATTCGCCACTGTAGTCGGACGTCACCTATTCAATCAGTGATTTTTTTCTAATGAAACAAATAGTGGTTTTCTACTGATTCTAAGTTGAGCCATTTTCACTGATTCGATTAGCTGAATTTCGCTGCGATGACATGGCGTGTTGTTCTTGTCTGAATGAAGAGTTAATTTTACTTCCCTGCGAAATATGCTTTAAACTATCACTACAAGTTAGTACACGCTGTGTTTTTTAAACCTACCCACGCAAGTAACAATGCTGTGATAGATGTGTTTTTCCACGGCTGAAATAAATATACAGTTACGTGTGTCGCTACGGCTAAGTGGGAAACGGTATTGTGTCTGCGTCGCGTCGTCTTTCTTACGCAGGGCTAGTGTGTATGTGATTGCAGATATTGAACGTGCAAAATTATAACTTTTTAGCCGTGAATGGATTCTATACAGAACTTAATAATTTTACAGTCACTTCTGTTTGTCACAATTACGTAACTTAACCCCTTGAGGTTTGAAACACAATGTAATATGCTTATGTTTGTGTGATTTGAATTTTTGCCACAAACCCAACAAATTATTTAGTTAAGTAAGAAAACTTTTTGTGAATAAATAATCGTAGTCAAAACTAAGTACCTGTGCAAAGAATTATAAACGGAATAAAAATTATGGTAGGCCTATTTATGTGCATGTTCAGAACTATCTTTGAAACTCGGCGCAGCTAAGTACAAAAAATAAGCGACACGAGTTGCGTGCTTTAATTTACTGTGTCTTTTCGTCGGACTAGTTCTTCCTTCGTTTTAATATTTATTTCAACTGCAGCCGTCCTTTTTAACGAAACAAGGTGTTTGAATACTACGGTACCTTCCCCCGCAGTTTAACTGGATGAAACACAGTTGCGGCAAAATACTATGGTGTCTTACGTGTAATGTGTTATATCGTGTATAATAAATATGTTAACAAAATATATTAATAACCGTAAGAACTGTCGTGAATATAAAAATTGTTAAAAAGTCATAAAGCTGACCTAAATACAGTTATAGACCTACATTGTAAGCATTCGTACGAAATGATTTTTGAAATATGACAGAATTCTTTGAACAGCTGAAGGGGGGGGGGGGGAGAGGAAAAAAAAGATTTAACAGTTAAAACGTAGAAGTCACATGGCAGTGTTTATGTTTATACGAAGCGGAAGGATACGTAATCGGCAACCAAAATTAAGATCTTAGCAGGGCTTCAGAAATATGTGCAGTAAACGAGAATGGCCTATATGGAGTCAGCTATGTCGCTAGCTTCTGCAATCTACTGGTCCGGAACTCGTCGCGTAGTAGTTGCATAAATTATAAGGCATCCCTTCACAGCACATTATTAGCAATTAAATGCTCGTTCTGGAGTAGTAACCTTAAATTTCTGCAACACACACTTTGAAATTTCAAAGTAACACATACAATTTAGTATTCGTGAAAATGTACAGAAATGTCCTAAACCATAATCTTAAATAACAACATTAAATTAAACCTTTGTAAAACGTTCATTCATAAAATTTTGCACTTGGTTATAAATTTTTAAATTAATTTCGGATAGTCAAATAAAAGTATGTTAAGCATAAGAAAGTTTATTTGACTGCGTTACATGTAGATAAAGTTGAAACACCCTTATTAATATCAAATTGCCATTTATACAAGACCTCTAATGAGAACGGCGTGTCATTATAAACCAGATCGACGGCGTTTCCTCCAACAAGTCATGTCATAAATCAGAAAACATGATCAGTGTGTTTAAAGAAGATGTAAAATTTCCATATTAGCTTTCCGACCGAAAAAAAAAATTCTCTCCTGCAGACAGCCGACGTGTTTCCGACCAGCGCGTGGCTGCGAGGTCCTGCTCGTATACGAGTACTTTTGAAGCCCTAAATAATCTTTCCTTTCAAAAATTTATATGCATTAAACATATTTTAAAAAAATATAGCTACGCCAATAGTAAACAAAGTGTCTATATTCTACCGCACTCGGGAGTTATTATCTAAGAGTAAAATGAAATATAAGTAGTAGGGATGGGCGGGTTTCATTCCACCTGGGATTAATTGATGAATTATCCATTTGAATGAAAGAGTTAATCCTTAACACGATCTTAATTCTATCAAAAATTGTTAACCAATTTTTAATCCAATGAATTTTTTTTTTGCATTTATAACTTAATCCGATCTTACCATGATCAATTTTTTGTATTTTCATGTGATAAAATGGTGTGAAACTTTGATTGATCCAATGATTTAATTGAATTAATCAAACAAAATTAGTTGTGTAATAAGTGTATAGTTGTACTTCGTTTTTTTTTTCTCTTTGGGTAGGGGGTGGGCAGCATCTCTGGTACGTCCTCACCTTTGGAGCTCTGGGACTCGACAGAGGTGTGACAAGTTGGGGACAAGATATATAAATATATATGTGGTGAGATTTATGCAAGAGTGTTATAATGTAAGTTGTGGGTCTCATAGAGGATGTTGGTAGATAGGCGACTTTGAAAGATAGTATTACTATTATTCCAAATAAATATCAGCATTGCACAAGAGAAATTTCAGAGTGTTTAAACGTGTTCTACGTATGAATAAATAACACAAGAGAGAAGTATAACTACCTGGTCTCATAAAGAAACAAGTGTAATTACATGAGTCTCCAGGTGTCCTAAAGAAATTATTACATAATAAAAATCAATAAAATCTAAAGAGATGAATATGTCTACAACGTGATTTTACTACCCCGAACTGTATGTTAGAAATATAATTTACACGATAGAAGTATAATGAACAAACACAACATATGTGACTATCGCAAGTATGTGAGTGTCATAAAAACACAAGTACCGAGTTCTAGGTACAATGAAGGGGAAAAATGTCTTATAAATTAAATGGCAAACAAACACAATCACAAGATATATGAAAAGTTTGACACTAAATGACACCTCTTGCACATGCCTGGCAATATTTTGAAACGCATCTGACTGCCTGTGAGACTGGTGAGGAACCACTGAACCCAAATCCACTGTAAAAATAACTGCATTTATTAACATGATCGGGACGTCGTTGCTGCGCAGACTTGGATGTAGTACTTATATCAACTTAAAACCTATGTTTAATTATAAACTTTGGTGGAAAAAAAATCGGGAATTATTATGAAAATATATTCCCGAATGTTTCCGAATAAATGAAATGGCTAATGAACACAAGTACATGAAAATGACTGAACATGTAATAAAATCGCACAAGGAGGTCCCCCAAAACACATCTGTCCACCTCGGAGGCTCGTTATTTTATGACAGGCACTGGTTTATATGCTGATATATATATATTATATATATATATATATATATATATATATATATATATATATATATATATATATATATATATATATATATATATATATATAAATTTACAAGAAAAACTCTGAATACACTCTTCGCCCTACAACTGACAATTAAACAATACTTTTTAAATGAAAGTTTCACTATTATAAGACTAATTTACTTTTGACACAAATTATTTCTGTCATAGCATAGGGAAACTCAGACGATGTGAAGGATTTAATCCCGGCAAAGCATAATCATACGACACTTTATAGAAACATACTATATTTTTTTTAATAATGGACATACTACAATTTTTTTTGTCAAGTCATTGGAAATCAATACACTAGTGACCCAAAATGACTGTTGAAAATCATTCCAAGTTTCGTAGACCGAACACAGAAAGGTAGTTTATATTTGAATTATTTTATTGCAGATTTAATTTCAGTTTTAATGTTAAAATAATAATCCTGAATATCAGTCTCCGAAACCCACTGGCCGCCATGCCCGGTGATGTTCAGTGTCACGTCACGAAACCTCACTGGCTGTTTACCCCTTGGTTGTGGCACGGTACTCCGACGGCTGCCCAGAGAAGTCGAGAGAGCTGGTGTATATATTTATCATGATCAGGTGTTTTCGAAGAACTAAGATATACAGCTAGACGTGTGCAGATCGCTCCTGGTTGCAGCCCCCCTCCCCCTACACATTTCCTCAAGAAGATGGCATTGTCGGAAAAGAGGGTTTCTATCCAAGCCCTCGAATATGAACTGACCTTGCCCAGCTGCCTGCCCTTCGCCCCTCTGCCCCAGAAAATGTTACTTGTGCACGGTTGCTGAAGCATCGTCAAATATGATTCTCCAACCTAGAGCCTGGTTGGCTTCCAGCGAAATAAAATTTCGCAAGTCCCACTGATGTAACTGATATCCCTTAATGTTAATATTTCCCCATACTGCTATCCCCACAAGATAATCCCCAGATTTAACATTCCAAGAAAAACTTTATATTTTAATCCAATAAACTTTATTCCATTTTCCAGCAAACGTTATCCCATTACCAGCAAACTTATTAAAGTATTTCCAGGAAACTAACTATATATTTTTTCTACAAGATATATTTTCAATTGGTAAAATTTAAACATTGCAAGAGCAGCTATATCTTTCAAACAAGTATCGATCCATTTAACTAAGTTCCATCTATTACGAATGCAGACACAACACATGCATACATAATCATACTTTCCAACTGTTTTTGAATATTTGTGTTTATATCAGAAAAAATACATATTTTGGGTGCAGACCTCTGTGACATTAAATATTACTTATAACAAAAGTTTTAATTCAAAAGCATCCCAACCGAGATATTTATATTCACCATCTACCATAAAATGTGTATATTTGAACTTATTTACAAATTGTTTCCCCTATAAATAAAAATGTCTATGTAATCTTACTGAAGTAGCACATATCTAGTTGTAAATAACAATTAGCGAAGCTGAAATCTTATAAACTTTGCAATATTACAACTTATTTTCCTAGAAGGCCAAATTTAAGCAAATTTAAGGGAAATGGCGACCATTAAGAGAAACCCAAAACAAATATTGTTATTACATGTAAGTTATGGAATCGACATAACATATTACCAGACCAAATTTACTGGGCAAAACAAAATTCTTATTACATATGCATATTTAAAATATTGTTAAGACAATCACAGTTCAAAATGGCATACTCAACAGACTAGTCTCCGACAAACAACGATCGTTTAGTAAACAAAGTCTTCAAAAGTTCCCTACAAAATATTTCCAAACCCATCTCTCTCCCTTCTAAATTCCTAAAATTCAATTAATATTTATTCATTTTAGTCGAATACCAAGTAAAGACATATTCCATCTAACATACGTAGATTTAATCACATGGTGAATTATTAGATATACTACCACAATTAACAAATAGATGTTAGAGCAGAAGATATTTGAACAACATTAATTAATCTTTATACTGTTTAAAACAGTATAATCATTCAGAAACATGTTAGTTGTCATTCTGACATTGTCAGGTGAACATATATTTGGAAGTTTACTCTTTCTCCTCACACCATATTACTCCTTTAATTTACATTGATTAAAATGGAGTCATCATCAAATAAACTACACTGCAAATACTTTGCGAAAATTTACACTTTGCCTACAATGTTCGTCGACATGAGAAGATTGAATGTTTGAAGAATTCATATAGCACAATTCGTAACACCGAATATTGTTTGTGTCACTTCGCACGAACAGATGACATTAATTGCAATTTCAGATATGTAAAAAATAATCATCTTCCTCCTGAGAAAGTAAATGTATGGTCTACACTTCATAATATCAAAGAAGGAGGGGGAATTAATGTAATTACAAGGAATGACATAGAATCGGATTGTATGCAATATTAAATAACATTTGAAAGTAATTATTCTTGTCATCAAGTACCACAACTAGTTGCGGAGAACAAGTCGTTAACAATATATTTTCTCTTTATAAGCAAAGTAAAATTGTTATTTGTGATAAAACATCAGGTCACTTCTGCAGTAAAGATTTTACAGTTTGGCAGAACTTATGACGACATGAAAGAATGAACTGTGGAATGAAAAATTCAAGAAAGCAGTCTCAGTGTGATTTATGCCAGAGACAGTTTTCTCAGAGGGATAATATGAATAGACATTGTAAATATTGCAACACAAGTTCTCCACCTCCACATCCACTTGCTCCTCAGTTAGCTGCTCAGACAGCACCTCAGTTAACTCCTCAGTTAGCTCCTCAGACTGCTCCTCAGTTAGCTCCTCATAGTCCATCTACTGCAAACCACGTAATATTTTCTGCCCTACCTATTTCGTAACCTTCAAAAAGTAGATATGTTTATTCAGAGATGAAAAGTAAATCGATTCCCCAGCATAAGTGAAGACTTCAACATCTAGTCTCAAATCCGAGATAGTCGCTAGCGTGTTCGCTGGCTGGATAACATGATGCGTGGGTAATTAACAGTAGGAGTAACACTGTCGCGGATAAGGACATCCATATGTTTCAATACAGGCTATTTACAACTGGTGACAAATACACAAAACAATCCAAGTTTATTAGCGATTAGAAGGCTGACATCCTGACGATGCTCCATTACTCACGAAGCTTCACCCTCATCAGCTCTCGAGACCCTGGTTTCGATAACTGCAAAAATCTCTTCACTTGCTCCGATGTAATGATAGCAAATTTTTGCTTCAAGGTTTTAATAAAATTATAAATCAGTAAATTGGGTGATGTCTTTCTAGAGGCTATTAAATAATATCTGTCTATTTTTCCCCCTCAATACTGCAGTTAGAGTTATAATATCTTCAGCCCTGCCATCTACAACACCACACCGCCAATGACGTCCATCTGCCGCCACCACACACACTTCCTATTTCACAACTAACTTCACATCTATCTACAAATGTCTATAATGTCACAAATATTTACATCTGTTTGCAACATCTCTTGCATCACCATTCAATGATGCTGCTACCTGTTTGGCTGACTGAAACAAGAATAAAACTGTTATCGATACTTTTTGCAAAATAAGAAGAAGAAAGTCCAGTGTGACAAATCATCTACTGGAAACTTTGTGCATGTGAGTGTGTTACCTCTGTCATCGGCATGTGAGTGATTGTAAACTACCCTGGATTTGACAAATGAACACCCCTCTGTGCATGTCAACAAACTCCCCCCCCCCCCAATGTTTCGTTAATGTAAATAGTTGTAAATATATAGGAAAGGACGTTAACACCAATGATGTCGTATATTTGTAAATATTTTGTTAAATCTTTTTTTTACATTGTAATCTGTGTAAGAAATTTTGGAATATTGTAACATCAGTAGTAGTAGTAGTATCAGTAGTAGTAGTAGTAGTAGTAGTAGTAGTAATGTTTAAGATGTACATAACTTTAATGAAATATTTAGTAGCTTAAATCATAAAATGTAATTGATAAAATTCTTGTTTTTGTAAAAAAATATCTGATTATTGCTAAATATGTTTGGGGAATTAGTTCGTAACATGATTCTATTATATTGCTTTCTGATGCTTTGTTTGTTTTAAAACGTGTGAAAAAATTTTTTTATTATTTCATTGGTAAAACATAATATTATTGAAAATTTTTTTAGTGTGTCAATGTTTGATGTAAGGTTATTTTGTGTGAACATTTTAAATATTTTATCTTAAAAGGATGATTTTTTTGTTAAGAATTTTGAATAATTTTTTTAATGTTAAAATTAATTGCCATGACTTGTTATTTATTAGTTTGAAAATTCCTCATATCATTACAAAATATCTTTTGAATCATTGGAGATTGGATGTGTCTGAAGACAAAGTACTTTAATATGACTGAATTTTAAATTAAAAATATTCTTGAGATGTGTGGGTTATTCTAAGATTTTTGTGGTTTGGAACTTGAAAAGATTTTAAAGTCAGGTAGCAGGATAGCTGTTTAAAAACATTCACGAAAAAATTTACAAGTTGTTTGGTTCCAATTTGAAGAGAGAGAAAAATTTACTTATGAAATTTCCATTAAGGAAATATGACAAAAACTAATTTTAAAGAGGGAAATTAAATAAATTTTTTGAGAGAAACGAACATGTCGGAATGGATGAATTTCAAAGGAGAGGAAATAGACTACTTTCTCGAGAAAACTTTGCTGGGCCGCTGATCAATCTGAAGAACCCTGGGGAATTTAACAAAACGGATAGCCAAGTGACACAAATACCTTTTCAGGAGGCAGGTAGAAAGACCTCTTGGAGACACACCACAATGTTTTCTGCTGCCCTGAGTTTCTACAGATAGAATAATTCAGCAAAGTTTTTAAATATAAATATATATTTTCTTGCATCAACAAGTTTGCCACTGCTGCAGCTGGAGATTCAACATGAGGATGCTTGCTGGAAAAAAAACCACACTGATACTTTATACAAAGTCAGAAAGCATAATTGAAGGTTTAAGAAATAAAATAAATATCAACTATTTCACATATATTAATTTTTCTTCTTACAATAGTGAAACTTTCGTTAAAAATCAGGTCAACTATAAAAAAAATTCAAGTTTACTACCACTAACTTATAATTTTATTGTTTCAATTACTTAGCAGGAAAGTATAATGCCTTAAACAAGAAGTTTAAATTTCTCCCTTAGAGAAAGTTTTCAGCTTGATTCCTTGTCAATTTCAAGAAATGTGTTTTGTTTAACACATTAATTTTAGTAAATATGTTACAGTTCTCTTAATCCGTATATTGTTAATCATATTTATGCTAACCATATAAGGAAATTTTACGTTAATGTACCTGATCATATTTTTTAAACGATTAAAATTCTATTTTAAAATAAATTTTTTTAAAATTTGTTTCCAAAAAGTGTGTACAGGGAAGTAAAACTTGTTTCATAAATATTTCTTCATTTTTTTTATATAAGTCTTGTGTTTTTTTTTACTTTTTTTTTTGCATAAAGGAATGACAATTTTATCAAGTAGAAAACACAATATTTTGCTCGAGAGTTTCCAAACAGCTAGGAAGACATATTGCCCTTGGTATCCTTGATGGTTAAAATAGTAGACCTGAACTACCCTCCCCGCCAGGACGAACCAAGAACCTTGAAAGCTTGCTTTGTGAAATGAGACACTTCCCCCAAGGTATTATAAACAGAAAAGCATTCTGCTGGGGTTTGTTGGAGTCAGAATACCACCCTCGGAAATATCGGTTTTTGTAGTTGGTATTATAGGAAAAATGTTGAAATTTAACCTTGAAGATTTATGACTCTGGAGAAGGAGCGGTCACACTCCTAAGGTCGTAGATCTCTAAAAGTAACTGTTTTTTCATGTCTGGAGAATTTGGTTAACACTATAAGTTTAAGTTTTGGAGGCGAGTATAAATTTATTAGCTAAGAACATTTAATTGAACATTTTTATGGCATTATTTTAAGTTTAAGCATGTAGCTTTTTTAAAACAACAACATTAGTTATGTTAATATTACTAAACAAGGATAATATTTTCCATTTCTTAGCAAAACAATTTCACTTTGCATTAAAAGGAATAGGTTAAATAAAAGTAAAGATTAGTTTTAAGGTATATTTATTGATGAAAATATATACAAACGCAGCTATTTCACATATTCATGTACATAATGACAAAACGAAATATAAGATGTTCCAAAACACACATGCTGTTTCAAAAATTAGCAAGTCATTTTTGACAAAAGTAAGTACAGAAGGTTACAAAATATATGCACACCATTAAACAACAAAGTATAGGAGGTTACGAAAAATCATAGAACAAGTAGGTATAGGGTGATTCACAAATATAGATACCAAAATTTCTTAATTTTGGTTACACATTATTCCTTGAAACATACTTCATTCCTCAAATAAGCCTCTTTATTCCTCAATTGAGCCTGCTATTCCTCAAATATAAGACTATTTATTCCTTAAATAAGACAGTCTATTCCCCAAAAAGCTACATTTATTCCTCAATTAACACTGCGACCAAATTCAACGTCTTAATTGGTTTGAGGACGTAATATTTTTAATTGAAACCTATTACTATCACGGAATGTTTACTTGGAATATTTCATTTTTTCTATAAAGTAGTAGGGTTAGGTAAAATTCATTATTATATTTCTCGGGTGTTTGCAAATATTACTTAATTCTATGAAACCTCTTTCCTGAAGTGCTCTTACGATTAAAACCATATCTATTATTCCAGATTATTCCCCGTATTTTTCAGGACAATAAAATATCTAAGTTTATAAATATCTTTATTTGGGTCTTCAGAAAATATGTAGTCATTATTCACAGCATTTGTTGTAGGGAAGTCTTCAGCATTCTTCGCATCACTTGTATGAAACAACTCATTTGTATAATCATCACTGCTGTTTTTACCTGGTGTTTTATCATAAATATAGACTTTACTTTACTTAGAAAGAAGATATGTATTGTTACCGACACTGCTCTCCACAACTAGTTTCGGTACTGTATGTCGAAAATCATTACATTCACATGTTATTTAAAATTTCATACAATCTGATTCTATATCATTTTTTTCAATTATGTTAATTCCCTCTCCTTCTGTGATATTATGTAGTGTAGATGGTACATTTACTTTCTAAGTAGGAAGATTATTTCTTTTACGGATATTAACATGGTGATTCAAGTTATCAGTTCGTGCGAATTGACGAAAACAGTATTTGCAGTTAAGAATTGAACGAGATGAATTCTTCACACATTCAATATTCTCATATCTACGAACATTGTAGGCGACATGTAAATTTTCCCACAGTATTTGCAGTGTCATTTATTTGGTGATGTTACAATTTTAATCAATGTAGATTAAATGAGTAATCTTCGATGTGAGGAGAAAGTAATCTTCCAAATAGATGTTCACATAGTGAGACTGTGTTCAAAGTTACCATTTATTACAACAGTATTTTAATATGTTGTAGCGTTCAACTCAGATGTTATTAATTAAAGTTTTCAGAAGTGGTTGACATTTGGTAATTTAGAATTTCAATAAGTTTTATTCCATGGTAAAATATCAAATATATCAGTATTTTACTCGACTAATTGAAACACCACACATTGTGTGTTCATATAATACATACATGCATTGGAACACAACTTCCTACTTAAGACATCCATTTTCTTGGCTAATGTAGATAGTCCATGGAGGGAGCAGCAACATTGACTTAAAAATTCTTACAGATTTCAATAACACAATAGTACTCCTATACCAAATATGAAAATGTAGCATTGCCTCTGTATCATGCAACTTAAGTGATATTTGAGATATTATAGATGAGATAACCATCCCCCCTTCATTAAAAACTTGTATTAATCCAATTTTACAGCTGATGCTAGGATGAAAATTCAATGGGTCAAAATATTTGATAGTACATACTAACATGTGTACTCTAGCTACTAAGCCAATTTACTCCACCTAAGTTTTGTATGCATTAAGCATATTAAATTTTTTAATTAATTTTCAATAACAAAGCTTTTTTCCATCATGAACAAGTCACTTCTAATTACCAACCTGAATACATGCGTTTTACAATAAATATTTCCACAGATTTTCTTATGCTTTATGGCGAGAAGACTGAAATTATTTGCATAATTCAAAAGCAGATGAACTGGATATAACTTACCCTTGACATGATTTTAACATACTTTCTGTTCAAATTTAAGGACACTTGTAATTGTAATGCAATTTACAAGTACTTTTTCCAATACTGCTTTCACCGCAAACAAAACTGTGTAAATATGCTACCAGGTCAAAAGAAATGGCGCATATCACCATCATTGCATAGCATTGCAGAATGTGACAAAAAATCATTTAAATACACATAATTTATTTTAATATCACAGGTACATGCACAAAGTTAAAATATTGGGTACTTGAGGAAGTAAACAAGACAAAGTGAAATAGAACAAAAATCGTATTTATTGAAAAAAAATATTGCAAATAGGTCTACCACTGAAATGTAACTATGACTCTCAGGAGTGAAATATTATTGTTTGAAAGTTTTGTACAGTGGTGTAAACAATTGTGAGCAAAATGTTGAGGTAAGGGGAATGTTGCTACTACTTTTGATTGGTTTCGATGGTAACCCTCACTCGACAGCTGACTCACACTGTACCATATATATGCTGTCTTACCAACTATGGAAAACCTGATGACATCTCCACTACTGCAATTAAAGTGGTGTCTGGTGTGCGGTGTCAGTACATGGTGTTTAGTACACAGAATGAACTTTGATACACTGGCTGTAGAATAATTATTCTCGCCACCAAAAGTTGTACTCGACATTTCTCCACTAATTCTAATTAAAATTACTTGCTAACAAGTATCTAGAGAAATTAAAATAATCGAATAGTAAAACAATAATGATATCAGGACTTTTGGAAGTGTTAAGAAAGTAAACTATTACAGTTCTCATTCAGTTAATAATTCTTGGAAAATATTTGGTAGTTGGTGCCAACATAACCCAAATAATCTACAAATTATTACTCAAATGTATAGTTTCCCATATGTGAACAATAATCAAAAGTACAAGATTAGAAATAGCTGTTGCGACACTTAACTGACTGTGTTGTTGTCCAGGTATATGCAAATTTGTGTTGCGAAAATCCTCTTTTCTGAAATAGTTGGAACACACTCTCTTTGTGTGTACTAACAGCCAGGCTTTATTTTTTATTAATTACATCCAAGTCTGCTCTCCTACATTTATGCACCCATTGCTTGCACCTATGAAATGACAAAACAGTATTTAAGTAAATTGAGGTATTGAGTAATTGGAATTTGCAATGAATAAATACTGGCAATAATAAGACAACACAGAAAGTTATCGACTACAGCTTGTGTACTTACTGACTTGCATCCTTCGTAAATCTAAGAAGTGATTTGCTGCAAGTTTCCACATTGCAATTATGGCAGCTAAACACTGCACAAATCTTTACTACCATAATATAAAATCATGAAAGCAAGACAATTTTTAATTAAAATGCATCCTAAATACTCAAACTACCCATTCAATGCACAGCCTTTCATCGTACAAACAGCAGAAATCACTAGGAGCACTGGCAATCGTGTCTGGCATTTTTTCAGCTACTTTCCAATATTGTCCTTCCACAATATTTGATCAGATTTCATTGATGTTGTATAAATATCTTCCGCTCTAACATTTATATGTCAATTGTGGTAGTATATCTAATAATTCACAACGAATATTAAATGTAGGTATGTTAGACGGAATACATCTTTACTTGGTATTCGATTAAAAAGAATAAAGATTTATTAAATTTTAGGAATTTAGAAGGGAGAGAGATGGGTTTGGAAATATTTTGTAGGGAATTTTTTAAAGACTTTGTTTTCTAAACGATTGTGTTAATCAGAGTCTAGTCTGTTGAGTAAGCAATTTTGAACTGTGATTGCCTTGACGATATTTTTAACGTGTGTATGTAATTCGAATTTTGTTTTTCTCAGTAAATTTTGTCTGATAATTCGTTATGTCGATTCCATAACTTATATATAATAATTTTATAATTTTTGGGTATCTCTTTATGATGTAAATAATTCGTTAACAGTCGGACTTTGTTATCCTAAAAAATGAATTATATGAGTACAAAATTATAGCCATTTTCCTTCAAAATTGCTTAAATTTAACCTTTTAGGAAAATCAGTTGATATGACGTGAAATTTAACAGATTTCTGCTTCGCTAACAGTCATTTCCAGCTGGATACATGTTATTTCAGTAATTTTAAGTCGAAATTTATTTTTCTAAGGGAAACAATATGCAAATACGTTCAAATATACACATTCTATGATAGATTGTGGACCAAAATATATTGATTGGGAAACTTTTGAAATGAAACTTTCATTATAACTAGATTTTTACTATGTAGAGAAGTCTGCATGTAAAATACATTTTTTTTCTGCTAAACGCACAAATATTTTAAAAGAATTCGAAAGTTTGACTATATAAGCATGTATTGTGTCATCCATTGTAACAGTTGAAACTTAGGAAAATGAAATGATACTTATTTGAAAAAGATTCCTGTTTTTTCAATGTTTAAAATTTAACAAGTGAAAATATCTCTTGTAGGAAAATACAGTTAGTTTCCTTGAAACACTTTAATAAGATTACTGGTAATGAGATAAAGTTTGCTGGAGAATGGGATAAAGTTTATTGGATTAAAATATAAAGTATTATTGAAATGTAAAGTCTGGATGTTATCTTAAGGGGATTACAATATTGGGAAATATTAACCTTAATGGAAATCAGTTGCTTCGGCGGGACTTGTGAAATTTTATTTCACTGGAAGTAAGTCTGGCTCTAGCTCGGAGAATCAGATTTGATGATGATTCAGCATTCGTGCAAAAGTAACATTTTCTGGTGCAGAGGGACGAGGGGCAGCCAGCTGTCCAAGGTCAGTTCAAATTCGAGGTCAGAGGAAGGGGATTTTGCAAACAGGTCGACACTCCGGTGGTAGAAGCCAGGGGAGGGTGTGCATAACCTTGGATAGAAACTCACTTTCCGACAAAGTCGTCTTCTTGTGGGAAGGTGTAGGGGGATGGTGGGCTACAACCAGGAGCTATCTGCACACTTTAAGCTGTCCAGTGCTATCTTAGTTCTTCACAAATGCTTGACCAGGATACACATTTACACCAGCTCTCTCGACTTCCCCGGGTTTCTGCCAGAGTACCTTGCCACAATCAAGGGGAAGGCAGCCAACGGGATTTCCTGATGCGACACTGAACATCACCGGGTGCAGCGGCAAGCGGGCTTCAGAGAATGATAGCTGCGGATCTCGTTTTAATATAAAAAATTATAATTTATCAGGAATAAAATAATTGTCATGTAAACTATGTTTCGGTTTTCGGGCGATGAAACTTGGAATTATTTTCAAGTCTCATTTTGGTAACTAGTGTGTGAATTTCACCGACATTCAGAAAAAAATTGTATTACAAACATTATGTTAAAAAATGTATAGCATTTTGCTACAAAGTATTGCAAGATAATACTTTGCGGGATTAAATCCTTCTTCGTGTAATTCGAGTGTCCCTACACTACAATGGAAATAATTTGTATTAAAAGTGAATTATCATTACAATAGCGGAACTTTCGTTACAAAATTATTGTTTCCTGGTCTCATGTAGGACGAATAATGCATTCAGAATTTATCCCATAAATTTCAACTCAGTTGGCTGTCAACCTCCGACCATACTACACATAGATATTTAAACTTATAATCTGGTGCACGTGGTTTATTCACCAGCCTCTGAGGCAGACAGATGTGTTTTGGGAGAACTTCTTGTGCGTTTTCATTACATATTTAGTCATTTTCATATACTTGTGTTCGTTAGCTGTATAATTTATTTGGAAATATTCTCTTTGTATTTTAATTCAAATTTCCGAGCTTTTTTCCACCTCAGTCTATAATAAAACTTAGGTTATAAGTTGATGTAAGTGCTATATCCATGTCAGTACTGCAGAGACCTTCCAAGCAAATGGATGTATAATAAAAATTTTCTTCTTTCCATGTGTTAATTAAATAGATTATTTTTATGTGTGAATTGGGTTTCAACAGTTCCTCACCAGTCTCACAGGCAGGTGGATGTGTTTTAAAATATTGTCTGGTATGTGCAAGAGGCATCAAGGAGTGTCAATTTTTTCATATATCTTGTTATTGTGTTTGTTAGCCATTTATTTTATTGAGACATTTTTTTTCCATTGTTCCTAGAACTTTTTATTTTAGTATTTTATGACACCTGCAGACTCACGTACTTGTGATAGTCATGTTGTTGTGTTCATTTATTATACTTCTCTCGTGTAGATTATATTTCTAACAATCATCTAGGGGTAGTAAATCACGATGTATACATATCCATATCTTTATGCTTAATTGATTTTCATTACATAATAATTTCTATAGGAGACCTATAGGCTGACATAATTATACTTGTTTCTTTATGAGATCAGGTAGTTATACTTCTCTCTTCTGTTATTTTTTCATACATAGAACTCGTTTAAACAATCTGAAATTTCTCTCATGCAATGTTGCTTTCATTTGTAATAATAATATTAACTTACAAAATCGCCTATCTACCAACATCTACAAGACCCGACAATTACACTTATACAACTCTTGCACAAACTCACTACATATATATATACCCCATCCCCAACACATCACACCTCATTCGAGTGCCCGAACTCCACGGGTAGGGAATACCAGAGCTGGTGTTCACCCTGAACCCATAAAGAAAGAAAAAATAAAGTACAAGTTTACACATATCACAGAACTATTTTTGATTGATTAATTTAATTTAATTTATTGGATAAATCAATCAAAGTTTCATACCATTTTATCCGATTAAAATACAAAAATAAATATAAAATTGATCGGATTAATATCGTATTAAGGATTAATACAAAATAATTTCGTCGGATTAAAATTGGATCAACAATTTTGATCGTATTAATGATTAAACCTTTCAGTAAAATCGATAATCCATCAATTAATGCCCAATTAATCCCCCGTGAAATGGAACCCGTCTGCCCCTACTACCAAAATATTTTTTTACTATTTAAAAAAATCTTTAACAAGTGTTCATTTAACAGTGTATAGCTCATACCAAGCGGTATGGTAGAATGGCGACAGAACTTTCATTCCGCTGTCACTGAGGAATGTTGCCTTGCTAAGTCACATCACATGATCAGCGATCTGTTACTACGATACCACGTTTACTTCGGCGCGACCGTCACATTGCGATTCAGTGTTTAAACATTGGGTGAAGTGAATAGATATAGGGTAATGTTATCCGAGTGAAGAGGGACGGAGGGCGTAATCGGTGCTTGTAGAGTGTTGATTAAAAATGCGGAATAATTACTTCTTGGAATATCCATATATATATATATATATATATATATATATATATATATATATATATATATATATATCAATTACCTCAGTACAGCTGAGAATATAAACGAATTGCTTGTATATTGTGGGATAAATAACTTGAGTATTTGTAGTATGTGGAGGTATAAACTACCCTTGTGTGTGTCAGTCGGTAGGATGGCGGTATTATGCAAACGCATGAGCAGAAAACCTATAAAGCCCGTATAGAAGTTACCGATTGCAAACAGTTGTTACGGTTTGACTGTAAGAATATAGATTATTTGATTGAACAATTCATTTCTAGAAGAGATGGGGGTAGTACACTTTCACCAAGGATAACAAAAATGAAAGTCTGCGTTTTCTTGGCGATCCAGGGTTTCAGGGTGGAGTAACAGAATATATGGAATTCATCTTTCAACAGTATGAAAAACAATAAACTCGGTAATGACACCGTAATTGCGAACGTTGGAAACTCGACTCACATTCCCTGCACTATCGGAGAAAATAACGGAGCTAAGTTGTTTTGGCAAACACGTTTCCTTGTGCTGAGAGTGAAAGAGACTCTCGGATGTACTCTTACCGACAGGTAGTGTTGGTGACGGTAGAATTTAGATGATAGGCCCGGTAAGGGACATAGGTCCCCAGTATGATGGAGCATGTGATTAGGACTTTGGCTGTGCGTTATCCCCGATGCCGGTAAAACCTTTTAAAGCCAACCAGAGTAATAGAAGAAGTTCATTTCAACTTTATACTTTCCAGAGAAAGATCGATAATCAAACGGAGTTCCGGACAAATGAAAGAAGATATAAAATCCTATCTTATTTTGTTCGAGTTTCACTTGAGAGGGTTGCAGAAGTCATCGTTTCTTCTGCAGTTCTTCACAATGGTGGTAAAGAGGTGAACAAAGTGTTTGACGGAAACGGCTTGGCACGAAATGTTGAGGATGATTTTCTCGGCGAGCCGATATCAGAACATGTAGGTTCCCGGCAAGGCGCGTAGTGAAACGTTAGACGTTTGCGTTTTTGAAACAATTTGTACATGAAAATAATTTTTTTGGGAAAGCCACTGAATCTCTTCGACCGTCAATAATTTGAATTCCCCACAACCCAAATACAAAAGGAAAAAAAAAAGGAAATATAAGACCCAATCGAAATTAAAAATACAGACCATGCACGTGCTCTCAAGATTTACACTAAAGCTTGCGCGCATGCAAGTCTTAAATTTTCTACGCACGCAAATGCTCGTATTATAAATTTTAACTTGCAATTTTTTTATTTTTTTTTTTTTTACATGTATTAATTATTTCTTATATTAGTGTAATTTGTAAAAGGAAGTAACGCAGGTAGGTTTACGAGTTTAATAAGATGTCAAGCTCTTCTATATGTGTGAAATTGTTACGTACGATGTTTCCTTTTCCAACTTAAGTTTGACGCGTTTGGTACTGTTGTAAAAGTACACGCCTTTGCAGCTGTAACGTAGTTAACTCCTTCGTCTCAGCATTCTTCAGTTTTTCTAATGTCTTTTGTGCTTGTTTGGCATTTTGGAGTGACACGTTGGCGGGATGGTCACTTCAATTACTCATTTCACATTCTTCGTTATCAATTTGTTCTCTGCATTTCTTTTCATTGGTTTATGATTATGTACACACCGAAGTAATTTGATGTACACACTGAAGTAATTTGATGTACACACCGAACTACTTTCCAGTAAATTGGGATTTCCTCTGTATTAAAAAGCTGGACAAAACTTTCTTCCAATTTTTTTTCTATTTAATCAGCCGATTTTCTTTGGCTTTCAGATAAGAATGTTGCTTTAATTTTGTTTTCATATTATACGAAATTTTCTTCAGTTACTACCATGACACTTGCTTTCGCATTTCTTCGAGTATTCATTAGTAATACTTTCCCAAGACTCCTCTTCTTTTTAAAAATTGAGGGAATGTTTCGATGTTTCTATTATAATACGATTTCCATTTAGTATTCGTAAAAAAAAAAACTATCTGTCAAACTTCTTCTCTCCTTCGCATTTATCTTCTTCGCCAGAGGATGGCATGGTAATTGACTACTATATGCTGTTCACGATAAAGTGAGCACTTCTGAGGTCTTAGCTACTTATTCCTTGCAGCCATATTATATCCTTCAACCAACTTTTTATGTAATTATTGCCATGTTAGTAATAAACACAGTGTGTATATCCCAACGCACTCAGAAGGTAAAGTCTATGGCTAAAATAAATTATATTTATTGACTATCATTTCAAAAGTGCTTACTTTATTGTGAATAGCCTATACCAGCACGTGACAGTAACTGAGAGATGCGCGACAGGTCGGTAAGTTGTTGAGTAATTGCTTCAAATATAAAAACAATAAATTACGTGTGAAAACAATTCATTGTAAATTTTAAAACTATCAATACTATTTATTAGAGCACCGAGCTATTACGCAACTCAACGAGCCCTTCTTTATCCAACTGGAATTTAGATACTGGTCAAAACGCGAAGATATTACTTCAGTAAGTTGTTCACTTTTATTCACTTCGTCCATTATGCATTAATTTTCCGATTACTTCGTCGCGTCGGGTAAAAATACAAGACAGCAGTCACATATACTTTATACAGTATATTAACAATCACCAGATTCCCATCCAAAAATACCGAAGATTGAATTTACCAATGCACATCAAATGGGGTTAAAACGACTCCTACTTAAGGGAAGGTGGAATATTACGGCCCCCTAAACTTTTTAAGGTTAGCACTTGGTTGTGAAATGATGCATTATCAAGAGACTCATATTCACCTTTCATTTATGCTTTCTTACTAGCAATAAGGGTCTGCTTCAGCTGCACTTTGAAAGGCATTTACACCCTTCTAGAACCGACTTAGATTATAGGGCATATATGTGTATATGTATATATATTCAAATTATATATATTCCAATTATATATATAAATTGCAATTATTTTTAATGAGGAACCACCTGGCGAATATTTCGGTTTAATTCTGTTACATTTTGTAAAAGATTATACTGGATGTTCAATAACAAATTATAATAAACACCAGGGTGCAGTAGATAAGTACGAAGTGAGCATACTTCATGCAAGAACTAATAGTCTAACGTCCATAATTAACTCGCAAATTGCAGTAGTAATGTGCAAGTGTCGGTAGACAATCACAAAAACTAGGTTACAAGCAGTGCAATGAAATTACACTTTATTTACACATTTGGGCTGAAGGCATGGGGCAGAATGACTACTCGATGTCTCTCTTCAAAATGTCTGTTCCAACTGTCCATATCCGTCGACCACACAGGCGGTGCAGTGCTGAAGCATGTTGCGACGCACATGTGCAGAGGTTTCCGGTGTAATGGGTTCATCCCTCGTGTCAAGTGGTGTGGCATACACCATCGATTTGATGTGGCTCCACAGCCAGAAGTCAGGTGATTTGATGTCAGGTGAGCGTAGGGCCATGTTATTGGGCCTCTCCTACCTATCCACCGATTTGGCAAGTGCATGTGTAGGTGTCGGCGAACAGCAATGGTGAAATGAGGTGGGGCCCCGTACTGCTGAAACCACATTGCCTCGCAAGCATCTAAGGTAACTTCCTCCAGGTATTCCGGTTACACGACTTGCAGGAACTGTAGCACCTCCGAGACTGCGACCATACAGTACTGAGCAGTGTTATTATGCACGCAGACCTGCGCACAGGCTGGTTACAATCCCACATACACAAAGAAGCATACTCTCTCCTGCTTATTGCCACTAGCGTTGGCAGGTTAACTATGGACGTTAAGACTATTGGTTCCTTGGTCAATTATGCTCCATTTGTACTTATCTACACTGTTTTGGTGTTTATTATGATTTGTTCGTGTTCATTTGGTATATTCGTTTTGATATCATTAAATACGATATGTTGCTATCATCTAACGAGTGATGAGAGAAATCTTACAGTAACAACATAACACGACATACCAGTAATATCCATAAAACCAACTCTTCTCTCACACCTATAGAACTAAGTAAACGTATCTTGGACTGTTAAAAGCAGTAGTGCAACTCATTAGTCGCTCTCTTGGAGGAGTATGCCAGTTAATGTACACCCATTGGGCAGTCAGGAGATGAGTTTATTAAAACATTATTCATTTTGATGAACAGATATATGTCATGCGGTACCGGGTCTAGTGAACATGAGCGAAGCTCGAGCACAGGAGTGCGTTCGTCCGCTCAAACTGCTTCATGGAGAAGGCGCATAGTATTTACGCAGAATACTTTATTAGTGTTTCTAAACATCTTGTCTTTCGATCCTTATTTTTAAGGACCTGACTAACCTGAGAGAGCGAGTAAAAGTGTATTGAAAGAAACGCGTTTTCAGTTTGCTTAAAATATGGAAATTGATAAATGATCATTGCTGAAGAGGGCGATTGTTTAAGGGCTGAAGCACTTATTTGAATTTTCAACATACACGAATAGAGACACGTGGGAGTAAAGGCACGTTTAATATATTGGCTTTTAATTTCACCTCTTTTACTATTCTCGTTACCTAACAGTCACACCTCATATTACGTATTAAACATTTTTGTTGCTTCTGTTTTGGCGTTAACTAGGATATCAGTTAAGTTGTGCAGTCACTGAAGTAGCCCAAAACTTAATGTGTTTGCAGGTCAGCGGGCGGTTAGATTTATCACGAAAATAATTTAAAAATATAAACAATAGAACTTTGAAGCTGTACACAAACATATGTCCAAGGTGGGATTGCGAAACACAGACAAGCGTTTATTGAAGACGTTCCTTTCTTGGATATCTTCAATGCGACCTATATTGCGACGGTTCATTTCCTGACCACTACATCAGAAATAGACGCCTTTTCCTCCGGAGGAAGGACAGTTTCTGGGCGCGACAATCACCAGATTTTCTTCCCGACCAGTAGTTTCCGTCTTTTTGCCCCTTTATCCTTTTCCCCGTCCATCCTAAACCCAAGGACGTGATCGACATCTCGCACGTACGCTCGGTCCTTCTCGGCGGTATACTCGCCGGTAGAGCGTTGGCGAAGAGTGAACAACTTGCTGTCCCTGGCAGCGCTGCCAGTCGTGAGGAGAATCAGCTATTGTCGCTACGTTCACAAGATTTTCCTTTCTCTCCAGGACAAAGACATTTGGTATATCCTCTGCAGTCTAGGTCTTAATGTGAACTCAGCTAACTTCTGCCTTCGATCTTCATCGATATCGCTGTCAAATTCCCTGTTCACTTAATTTTCTCTCTTCGCACATGTAAACAAATATGTATGTGTGTATGTGTGTGTGTGTGTGTGTGTGCGCGCGCGTGCATCGGGAGTAAACGTCACACTGTTTATTTTACAGATCCTAGGTGTTTACATCGTTTTATTGCGTTTTTCACGTTCTGTCCGAATTAAAAATCACTGTATACTATACGAAATAATAGATTATTAAGCCAGTAGAAAAGGGAAGTACCATCATGGTATTGGGGTAAACAGCACTTCTCTAAATGTTCATATTTTTTTTTTTAACATAGTGGCATTTACCTCCGATGCACAACAATAGGCACATGCAGTAATAGGCAATATGTAAGTACACAAATGCATAAGTATACCTATACCTTATTAATAAGTGTAAATTGGTGTTAATCCACACACGTATATGTAATATGCATGAGTTAAGTGGAATACAGTATGCGTCTATACGAAACTATCACTAATCCAACGCATGTAGTAAAGGCTGACCAAGGGACGTCGAATATAATTCTGTGCTCAAATATAAGCATTTCAATTTCGCAGTTGATAAATACGTCAGTGAAATATAAGAAAGTTTTGGGGTAATGTAGGATTATAATAAGAAACAAATTTAAATAGTGAAACTGTAAAATATCTTTGAGAAAAATATTATGTTACAGAGTCACAAAATTTAAAGAAAAATACGAAGAGCAACGCCAATTTTTTTCGCGGAGATAATTAAAGCTTATAGCATGGGTGGAAGTACCTGTATATTTGTTTATGTTACTTATAATAATGGACTTCTTAGTTATTCCTTACTTGGTTAATCTCTGTATAAGGAGACAGTCTGAAGTATTTATCTGCTTCTTATCAATTTCATTAGTTCTTTCTTCCATAAATATTTAATGGGTAAAATTCTGCTTCGACAATATAGTCAGATAGAGAGGTGAAAAAAACTCGATAATAAACATAAGGGTGCACAATTTGAGAGTTCGGGTGATGTTACAGAACATATTGGCCGTGCTATTGAGTTTACTATTACGGACATGGGCCTGTACTTTCTATCAGTATTCCTGTTAACACTCACGCTACAATCTGCCAGTAATGGCCACTATGACACGAGTTTCAAAATCGGTTAATCAGTGTTCATCCCCACGATTCGCATTATTTAGGACCAACTACTCAAGAAGTCACTTTTTGCTTATGTGTAAACTGAGCGTGTTTAAAACCTCTTTTAATGATCTACTTGTATGCACATTGTGTAAGCCTCTGTTATATGTAAAATCAAGACAGCTTTGGATTGATCACTTTGTACATGTGGCGATAAAGTGATTGATTTTGTGAATACATTATGAAAGTAAACATTGTATAAATGATTTTATTATGAAACTTTCACGTAGGTAATAAAACAGCAATCATAAAAATTAATTTGAATGCTCATAAATGTTTGCTTGATACATTTAATTCAGCGTTAGTACATGGAAATACTTTCCCTCCATCGCACAGTGGCCTGACTTCAACCACCATGATGCCAACAATATTAAAATCCAATATTTAAATTTTTAACTGAAATTAACATATGTTTCACAGGATGTGTATTAAATATAAGTGTAGCATTTTAAATTTTCGTGTGCTGGTACGCTTATGACGTTCGGAAGAACTTGTAACCTAGTAATTGTTCTAGGCACACTAAAATCTTCGACCGTATTTGCTAAATTAATTTCAGAGTTCAATTGTTTTCGGTATTCGCATATTTTTATATTGTATTTTCAGTACCTATCGTAAATACATCAAACTATTTTCCAAAAATTGGACGAAATATTAATACTTATAATAATAAAGTCGAAAAAATTTTAACACGCCAAAATCTGGGGCATTATTTTATATAATGCAAGTCGTACAATTCAAGGTTTATCGAGGCTTACGAAGTTTCTCAGCGTATAATGTTGTGAAATAATCGGCGATTCAAGGGCCTTGAGGCTGAGTGCGTCAACTTGCGAAATTCGGTCACAGGAGTGAGATAATAAGGCTAAGCGCGACCCTGAGAACAGCTAGGACACCCCTGTACTGAAGAGTTCCAAGTTGTAAACAGTCTTCGCTGCCATGTTGAGTATGGAGAGCTATGGCAGTGATCGCATTCATGTCGAATCCTTGACATTCTGCATTTATATATATTATAAGTAGGTTTTAGGAAGTAATTTCAATTTCGCAAAGGAGTGTTAACAATCTTTCGAATGCACTTGCTGATTGTTTATCATAATTGTGGATGCATAGATTTGGTAAGTAATATTTGGTTTTCTATCACCCGCATGAAATTTACATCTGGAAGTAATTTTATAACTAGAATCATGGGTTCTAGTAATAAATCAATTGTAATTAACTCTATACGAAAACTTCGAAACCACGAACGCGTTTTCCGTTTTTCTACAGTTAACAGTTCCACAAATATATGTTTATATATGTATGCCTATAACTTACTTCGCCTTTTAAATTTAGTATTGAACCTTCCGATTGTTAATTCACTAATGTGCAAATTGTAGCTAAGGAGTAATTATGAGGACCCGTATTTAATTCGAGACATTTAAAGATATCTATGCGTGTACTGTGAGAAACTATGACTTGCACGATTACAAAGATCTTTTGAAGTCATTATTAAATAAAGTCTACAAATTTTTTTTTCTAAAACGGAAAATATATAGTAGCAATAGACTGGTCTTAGAACGGTGGCATTTTTTTATTGCGTAATATATTTGTCTATTTCCTCGAGCACACAGTTGGATTCCCCGATAAAAGTGAGGCCTAGATAGATACGCCGGATAAACATAGCCGTTCAAGAATATCATACAGTTATGCGAGCAAGTAAACAAAAAAAACAGTATTAAAAGTGAATCTAAAGCTGGTTGGTAGATTTCTATATGCTAAGATATAAACGCGAGAGAGCAGGAGCGTCGGCATTACAACTAGTACACAGTATATAAATATATAAAAATACTTTGAAATTAAACTGAAATAAGGAAGAATGTGATCCACGTTGAACTGAGGAAGCATTACCTCTCCTAACTAAAACCAAATCAATGAAATAGTCATACAGTTTAATCGTAATGTCGACAAAAATGCTTAATGGTGAATTTTACCCCAGCTATTCGAAGTTGGTTGAAGCAAAGGATGTGTGATATCCAGAAAATATCCAGTGCTCAGAAATTCGCTGGGATGCTTTGTTGTAATGTATACTTCGATCAAACGGTTGTAAGAATACTGCAGACCATGAACGTCAAGCTTGAAGGTGAATTATTGTATTGGTATGTAAATAGGGATTCAATGGTTCATCTGGGTACTCTCCATCTCCATACAAACAGTTTTGGGAAGAGGAAACGGAAGCTAGTGGCAAAAGTGTCTTCTGAAATTCTTTCTCGTCCCGTTGGCTTTGACAGAAAAGACTCGTGAGACGTGGAGTTACCCTCGACCACGCTGCCGGCATTCTTGTCAACCCATTAGGCTACAAGTTGTCGATGAATTTTAAAAATAACATAAAAGAAGGGTACATTTAAAGTATAATTAATAATTTACAAAGTCTCAAGAGAGAAGGTTTAGAAAAAAATATTTCTGACAGTGATTAATGGCAATGTTCTCTTGTCTATGGCAGACACCAGAATATTTCAGTCCCCCATCTTCATGCCGACAGCTGGAGGGTATTTATTGTGGACAGTTTCTATGCCCAGAAAATACGACGCCCGTAAATTTGATATATCTGCCCAGCGTGCCTACATCAGATTTATGGAATTAGTGCTGCATAATTTTCTATACATTTGTTAATTGATGAAATATTTATTTTATGGATCATGATTTCCCTGAATGAAATATTTAGAACTGTCCCACTCTTTATTTCATTTTGCAGGCTTTAAATCAAAGCAGCTTTTCCACAATGATGTTCCTGATGTCGGTCAGCAATAATAAGCTGTTTTACAAGAGATGAAGGAATTAATTCATTTTTATATTGACTGCCCAAAGTAATAATTTGGGTCTACCATTGACGTAAAATCCACGAAAAGGTTTTTTTTCATGATCCCCTTACAGCATCCAAACCAACAGTAATGTACCAGGACTGACGAAAATATGTTCGGTTATATTATTTGTTCTGATTGTGGTCATGAAATAAATATCGACTAATTTTAATGATGCCGTAAAATAATATTATGACTTTATAATAAACTGTGCAGTTGACATGAACCAGCATTTGCTTTACAAAACGTGTTGGAACAAAGTGCCATTTTCATGCAACATTCTCTTTTTTTCAGTGAGCAATCGGTCTGAGGTGGCAAAGAAGGCGATAAAAATGAGATGCTAAGAATTACCGCTAGTTATTCTGTTCCAATTCGCGTAGAAGATTAAATACCAATGATTTGTTTAGATCACTTTTATTAACATCTGATCCAGCAATTTTAATGCATGAACGCTATCGACGAAAATATTCGGAAAGTTGTCCCCTAATTAGAAAATAAATAAAAACATATTTATTTGTGGCAAAACCAACTTTGCATTTGAAGATGATGGCGTCCACGAGTATGATAACTCCGATGACAGCAGCGATGAATAATTGGCTAGATAATAATTTTTGTTTCATTATTATATGTATTTATCCTTTAAATATTTCTTATTTTATTTTGTATTATTCCGGAAAAGAAAATTTGTATATACATTTATATATTTGTATATAAGTTGTTGAACACACTTTTTATAGTTATATTAAGCGTCACACATTGATCACATTAACGTATTGTTAAATGATAATGTAATGTGAGAATTAGATTTGTAACAGTGGGACTTCACTACACGCGATCAAAGGCCACAAACAGAGCTATACTCGCATGATTGTACTTTGCTCCTACCGCTTACGGAAACTGCGGTGGCAAGCTATAAAAATGCGATTTATTTATTTATTTTTACCGTTTTCACTTTTTGACTTGAATACGTCTTTAAATTTGTGACTATAGCGTGAGGCAATCCAGAAAATCCGATGATAACAAAATCGGTGTATAAAGTGTGACGTGGCAGCTCCAAAATAATCGTCTACATTAAAAATTCAATTACACCGTTCCATTGTCAAAGGATCAAATAATATGTTACGTTGAGTAAGGACTGTGAAGCATCGCGCGTGGAGTCAGGGAAGGTGTCGCAATTATGAGTTCGTTTCGCCGCGTCTCATAACTTCCGTGTAGTATAACATTTGACTAGAAGAAGCTACGACGCTTGTTTAAGTTTCAATCGACACCTCTCGAGAAGATCAATCGATTGCGTGTATAAAAACATTTTTGTGGCGTGGCTATACTGAAATTGTATGCATTTAATGTAAATATTACGAAAACTTAACACAATATCTGCCTATACACTTAAAAAGCAAAATCGGTATACAGAAATCGTATACAGTTGGAAAGAACATCTCAAAAAGCAATCCAGAGGCACCCATAAAACCCCATATGATCGAGTGAAGCGGTGCCGGGAACGATAAATAACCATCAAGGCGTCCGAGCGCGTCAACGTAGACGTATTCACGTAAAACAAACGGCCGTATACCCAACACAGCCAAACCCAATTTTTTAAATACACTTCATTCGATGAATGTAAAAATAATCGGGCCTAGATAACTGGTTTTCTGTTTCCTGGTAAATAGTCTTATTAACAGAACATTTATTTTCTAAAATACGCCTACTTGAGGAAACATCGATTTCAAAGAAAACGTTTTACTATATAAGTATCATAAGGTGAAATTTTGGGGTTGCATTAACATTTAAATTCTGCATAAATAATCGGCTTCCTGCAAATTCGATAGACATTAATTTCATAATGTGTTTGATGCACCCGTAAAAAAAAAAAATATCAAGTAATATTATTTGGATATTCTTCCCCACTCATTTCATCCATTAAAACCCGCCATTCTTTCTTTATGCTGTCTTGTATGAACTCAAATTTGTATCGTAAGATGACTAACATTCATCTGATATTTCAGCATGTTAGATATGAAGCGATTATTTCAAGCAGCAGAGTAAGGAATGATTTTTTGCCACATGAAGTACGATTCGAGCCCAGTGTGCGTCTTTACCAACTTCGCTTGGTGCATGCCAGGTACAATTCCCATTACAATATATGCAGGAAAGGACATTGGCATTTTTAATGATTGATTTCAAAGTACTGAGTTAAAGGTTAACAGCTTATGTAATTCGTGTAACAAATTTTTGGGGACGTTAAATTGGGGAGAGAAAGGTAAGCAGTTAAATTTGGCAGGTTCAGGAACAATGTTAAAATAAAGAGGATTAACGTTTAAGAAGTCCAGTTGTAACTGCATTCTAATTCCGGTTGAACGTAGGCATGTTTTGACTACAATAAGAGGAATGTTGGTTGTATGTAACCATTATTGTACCCTACATATCATTTCCACAAACCGGCGGTTATATTTGTTATATAGGCACAGTTTATGCAAAACAGATAACCATAATTTTCCATACAATTAAAAAAACTTCATTTTTCTTTCAATTTGGCAATGTAACTTTGTGCAAAACATTAGCAACACAGGTCTTAAAAATTATGGAAAATAATTTATTAAGATGATATTAATATTTTAATATTACAGTACGTTTAGAATACAAAAAAATCTTTCTTTTAGTTCAACACGATACTACTTAAAGAATATGTAGATAAAATACAAATAACTGTTTTTTTTTTTTTTTACTAAGTCCATACCTAATAATTTTTAATTCCCAAATTTTATTTAGTGTTACAATATTATCCTATTCATATACAACGCATTCCTGTACACTTCAGGTTCTTTCGCAATGAAAAATTTAAAGCTTAGAAAATACAAAACTACATACACTTATGTAGACGCAAGAAAAGAGTAACTATGGGGCCTCGGTGGTGTAGTAGTTAGAATACTCGCCTCCGACCAAGGCGAAACGGGTTTGATTCCTGGCGTGGTCGTCGTGGATTTTCGCTTGTGGGAATCGTGCCGGACGATGCCGCGTGTCGGTGGATTTTATTGGGATCTCTCATTCCGGCACTTCTTCATAC
This sequence comes from Dryococelus australis, assembly GCA_029891345.1. NCBI lineage: Eukaryota > Metazoa > Arthropoda > Insecta > Phasmatodea > Phasmatidae > Dryococelus > Dryococelus australis. The sequence continues at coordinate 123,068,799 of CM056998.1, forward strand.
TTGTCTCGCTTCACCATCGTCGGCTCTCTAGACTTCCGCGTTAAGAGTCGCCTAAATCTCTTAACACACTCCCAGAGTACCTCATGTTTCTGGTAGTCATATGTGCAGAAGTGGCAGGGATCAGTAGGATCTGATTTACATGTCATAATTGGCTTGAACATAGCTTCTAATTCCAAGTACACAGTGATGGACAACTTATTCTCATTGAAATATTAAACTATTTGAATAAATGGCTCGATGCGTTTCACCCAGGCTACGCCACTTTGATTATAGCTGAGACGTTATGAACACAGTACAGTTCGTGTTATTCCGAAATATGTGCCTGTAAACCTGGATTTTCTTAGCTAGTAATTCAAATATGTAAAACATCACTTGTTTATATTTATTTTAATTTCATGTTATTACTCATCTCAATGAGAGGATGTAACCAGAAAACTTCAGGAAGGCTTAATATACAGGCGAGAGCAAGGATTCAAAACACTTTGAATCAATTATACTTTGCCAAATATGTCTCCAAAGTGCCAATGTATCTTCAATCCCGGTGGCATTTGCGCGACCACAAATGTATATGACACTTGGAGACACCTTGAACGGAGTCTGTCTGTGGACCTACTTAGAAAAATCATCCTTCAAGATGAGGGTTTAGCTTAGCGTGCCGCTTAACGCTTCCTGTCATAACAATAAGCTGAGAGCAGCGGTTCACACAGGTAAGAAAGTAGTAGGGGCGGGCCGGTCCTAGGTAAAAGGGATGCCACCTTTTTTTGAAATCAAGGGTTAAATCGATCGAAAGGGTTAATCAAATTGACTGAAAGGGTTAATCAAGTTGATTGAAAGAACTAATCAGATTGATTGGAAGGGTTAATCCTTAATCCGATTTAATCCGATCAAAAAATTTTATGCGATATTAATCTGACTAAAAATTTTTAATCTTATTTGCTTTTATTTGGTGTGAATTGATAAGTGTATAGTTTCGTGGAAGATCATACTAAGGGACTTCTTTCTTTTTAGGTTGGGGTTTAGTGCAGCTGTGGTACATCTTCGCCCTTTGAGCTCTCACACTTGATTGAGGTGTGGTGTGTTGGGGACAGGATATACATGTGGTCAGTATTGTGCAATAATGGCATAAGTTTAATTTTTTTGTATTTGTAGTGATATTGCTCGTAGACGGTGGTGGGAGATAGCCGATTATTTGGTAATTAATCAGAAAATGATGCATAGTTAACACATTAGAAAAATTTCTGAGTCTTTAAAAGAAATATATTTCAAACAAGTTCTACCTATAAATTACTAAACACAAGAAATAATTTTAGCTACGTGAATAACCTGGTGTCGGCAATGGCTTATTGATCAAAATTACATGAGTTTACAGGTGTCCTAAATAAAACACATTTATTTACAATCTACAGAAAAGAAATATGTCACAATAAATTAAAGGGCAGTCTTTGTAATCACAATAACAAGGTAATTGAAAACATGTAAAAAAATACACTACTTGATGCCTCACTCACATAGCTTAGATATTTTAAAACATGTCTGTTTGATCGGCAGATAGCTGAAACAATGACTGCGGTGTATGATGTGCACCAACTTATAACCTGGTAGATACATGGAGTGTGGCCGGTGTCTGGCAGGCAACTAAGGATATAGCTACTCGGAAAGAGATGTGAATACGATTTACAGGGCAAACAGATAAGAATTATGTTTACAACACACATACTAATATACAAATTATGCTAGTTGTATTAAAAATTGTTAATTTCCATTGAATAAATATTTAATAAATTTTGCGGAAAAATTATTTCTGTAAGACAAATAACTAGATTAAAAATAATAGCATTAAATATTTAACTGGATTTACAGAAATGCAATATATTGTTTCCAAATAACTTTCACCGTCACGATAAATTATTTTTTACACCTCTTCCACCAAATCTTGCATAGCAAAGTGAAAACTTTTATAAATATTTCATTAGATTTCCATAACAGTAATTTAATTAATTCATTGTTATTATTGCCGAATTTAATGCTATGAAGGGAATTAAATTATAACATTTATTTTCTAACACCGGAACCCAAGGTTGATTAAACCCATTCCGAATGTTTAAGGGAAACAAAATGAAATTCTTCCTAGGAACATGCAATGAACACCGATGTAGGCTATCTCGCTCATTCTTCTATCCTCTATCTACAACATTCTATAGAATATATAATTGAGGATAAATATTCCCTTTCCTTTGTAATAGACATTGGTTATGGAAAACTTTACACCCTCCATATATAGTATTCGTTTTTTAGAGGAAAAAAACCAAGATAAGAAATAATTTGGGAATATTTTTGTTTTTTATATATGTACAATTATACTGATTTAAGAACTATGCATTATCGCTCATATGTTATTCCAATGAAACAATTATCCCATCAACAAGTGGATTAAAACACTTCCAAACCCCATTCAGAAGTTTATTAATTAAATAAGACATCAAATGTAATAATTTTTTTTATATTTATCATCATAATTTTTACAAACATTTTATTACAATATTTTAATATCTTGATTCTTAACCCACGAGCCATATACTTTTGAGAAACCCCTCCATCGAACAAACGACATATCTTTTCTCCTTTTAATGATTTTATCAATCAAATATTCTTTTGCAGAAGTAAATTTTTTTCAGTTTATTTTTATAAATAATGCCTTTTATAGTCTGTCCATCATAGGTTTCTCTGTATTACACTCTTGGGTGTGTTTGTCTAATTGCAATAATTTTAAATACTTTGTAAGACCAATTAACTGTAAATTTTTCCTCAAATATAACTTTCTGCTTCATGATACATATATATTGGCCAACTTTGAAGTTTTCTTTTCTATCATCGATGACCTAAAATTTATTATATATGGTTCTCATTAAACTATTATCGATAACTTCTTTGGGTGCCGTCTTATTAGTTCTATGATTTCTGGAATTGTAAAATTGAACTTTTTCAGGCAAAACATTGACCCATTGTTACATCCCTTTTGGTGTCAAATGTATATATATATTAACTGTTTAATCTATTTATTGTATCATTTCACAACACTGCCATTAATATCGGAATATGTTGCATAGTGATTAATACCATAATGTGTCATTATTTTTCCAACTGTACAGAAAAAATTTGGAACCTCTGTTGGTTTGGAGTTAATTTGGCTTTCTCTATTTTTTTAATAATCTTCATTGCATCACTAACATGTTTTCCAGTTTTGTTTTTTTAAGGAATACCACAACCATATTTCGAATTAATGTAAATTATGGTTAAAATAAACATGAATTCTATATTGTATTTGGAAAGCGTTTTCATTTCAAACAAACCTTCTTGAAAAAGATAATTTAGCCCTTTAGTAATAACTCTTCTTCTGGGATATCTAATCCTTGAAAGGGTGTGAAGCTCTTCAGAAATATTAAGTAAACTTCATTGGTAATATAACCATCTTCTTTCAACTCTTCAATAATAGAAACAATTTCGTTTGTATGTGAATTATTGCCAGATTTTGTCGAAGCTATGAGAAGTTTTAATATATCAACCATTTCATTAGGATTGTTTCAGTATACAGACGAAAACTTGTTGTCAATTTCATGATTATATTTTCCACTTCCAACTATATCTCCTATTAAAGGTAATATTGGATGTTTTTCATTTCCTTAATGGTTATTCGCGTATGTACTGCGAACAAGTTCATTATATTTCTACGAATTGGTGTCAAAAAATCCTACTGGAAAGTTTTTAAACAATTATACAAACAATCCTAGACTCATGTCAGATATGTAATCACCTATTTTAATTTCATTATCAGGTAAAAATGTTATTACTGTATCTCCAAGGTACCATATGTATTCATGTAAATAAACACCAAATGCCATATTGTGCAGAGGTGAAGTATGTTTCAAAGTTAAATAATGACATGTTAAATAAGAAAAAGTTACGTTTTCTTCGTTAAAGATTTTTCTTGGAATTTAATTTCCAATGCTGTTTATTCTGGTTTATTTAACACAGTAGGCAATGTATCCATTCTACACATAACAGGTTTAAATATTACTTTGTTTAAACATCCTTTTCCATTCTGGCTCTCTTAGCTTGAAAATATTTCTTCTTCACAGAAGAGATAACATTATGTAATTCCGAAGTAGAGGCAGACATGTTTTGATTATATTGCATTAAATTAAAATCATCTATATATCAATTAAGTTGTTGGTTTTTTAACTGTTGCAGTACATCAAAATTTAGGGCTTTTTCAATTTTATCAACTTTACTTATAGAACATATAATTTAGCTATAGTCTTGGCTCTCAAATCATTAATAAAATAATTTTTTAATGTTTCCAAATCATTATTTCTTTTCTCAGATCTGTTTGCATAATTAAACCATATTTTTTATTAATCAATTCATTACTAAAATATTGCCTTATTTGTTAAATTTGTGTTTCAAGTTGTTTTGTTATAGTAGTACTTACCACTTCATTAATTACTCCTCTTAAATTATCTGACATTTCTGCCAGTTTTGTCATAAAAATTATGTTTGTCATATCATTGAAGTCCTTATTAAAACCATTAAAAAATTATTCTATTCTAAATTCATTTATCTGCAAATCATAATGAATATTGGTTAACATGTATGCAATTACACTCGTGTTTTTATTAACATAATGATTAAAATCAACTAATTTATTAATATCTCATGAATATTGTTTGATTGAGATTTAAATACATTTTACATAATATAGTTTAAATCTCCCACATAATGATTATTTCCCGCATTAGTATCTTTCATAGCACTCCCATATTACATAATATATGTCCATTCAAATCACAATTCCTTCACGATCTTTGGTTAAAAAGCTATTGAAATTACTATGTTTTATATCACTATGTCCAAACTTTGAAATACAGGAAGTAAAAATCTGTCAAAACCAGACCTATATCTGAATTTATATAGAAGAATTGTTGGTATAGTACCAAAAAAGTAGTTGTCTTACCAACAGTAAAACACATATCTTTAAACATTGTAAAGGTCATATCGCCTAAAACATGATCACTGTAAATATGTTGCAGATTCATATTATCCATTTAAAACAAATTACCATATTTGCATTATCGCGAGAATTATGTTTTTGTATATGTGCATAGCTTTGTTATAAATAAAAACATCGACATTTGAATGTCGACCAAACCTCAAATTTTGCTGTATTTTACCCTGCGGTTAACACCAAAAATCGTCAAAAATAAATACAGAATTGGGTAATGCTGCATTCAGAGGCACTATATCTTCTTTATTTGTAAATGGGAAATATCGCATTACTTCAATTCGCAAGAAAACGGTCGCTAAAAGTATATATTTCTCTTGTATTGTTTTAGTAAACACATGTATGTTTTCAAATTTAAGTATGTATTTAATCAGAAGGCAACGAATCACAGCTATGACTAGTTGTTTTGCAATGTACATGGAATTCAAACTGCATAAAATGTTACCATTAAAGAATTATCTATTACTGATATGGAAAAAATACAACAGTGTTCAGCTTTAAAGCACTGTTTGACTGGAAATATCTCTACTCCCAAATACAAGAATACCAATAGATGGATTACCAGCCATAACCATGGTTTAAAATAGGATAGTAGATGTATGAGAATATTTAAGATAAGTGTGTATAACGTGACAGGAACAGATATTCAAAAATATTACAATAGCCCATCATTCAAACATTGACATAAAACCCACAGATCTAATTCAACATTATTTTCTCAGAGGAAAACTCTAAATTAATGCTAACTTGGGCAATGATGGCTGACTGGGGTGACCAGATTATGATGATTCTCCTCCCTAATCACCTGCGGATATTATGCAAGTGATATGGAATTATTTGAGATGGGGACCTAATGAGTGAAATTTAGTATAAATAATTTTTTGCTGTATGTAATCCAATATTTCAATAAAATGGATCAATATGATGAGAACAAGTTAACATGTTCTTGCATATAGAAATCGAAGTGTAAATTGAATATTAGCAAGTTAATAGCATATTGGAGTAATCCATTCTGATTTAGTTCTGCAAAGAAATAGTTTTTACAACTTTTCGAAACAGCTTGTGTTTGTATATATTTTTCAAACAATCCTTTAATATGTTTTGTATCATCCTGTATTTTACAGTGTAAAAAAAGTTTGTGTATAAATTTGTGAAATAAGCTGTGTTTGTATATATTTTGTGAAGAAAATATGTCTTAAAATAATTTAGTTTACTTTTTTTAACCTATCCTTATTAAAAGTGTACTTGTTTTCCTTAGAAATAAAATAATTATAAGATTTGTAACAACAGAGAGATTCTTAAAAGCAATCAAAATATGTTGCATTAACATGTATGAGTGTTGTAATGAAAAAACCAGAGTAAAAATACTGAAAGCAAGCACTCTAACTACTTTTTCCATAACTAAGTATATAATATACCATACTGTATAAGGCATGGTTGATATAAGTTAGTTTCTGGGTTCAAGTCCCAAGTAGGTTATTATTGTAATCTAGTTTCTGGGTTCGAATCTCAGCTAGGTACACTTGTAAAATTAGGTTCTGCGTTCGAGTCTATAAGGCTTGTATGGCAGTAAGCACATTACATAAAAGTATTATGAACGAATTACATAATTGAAATATATAGAACAGCTGGATAATGGTTTGTTCATGTGCATGAATAAGGTAGACATGCTCAATTTTATACATGTTTAAATTTAAATGAATAGCATAGAATATTTCCAATGAAGCATTATTAGCTAATACATTTATACTCGCTTTGAAATCTTATACCTATAGCGTTTGCCACTATCTCAAGACATGAAAAAACTGTCATGTTTAGAGATCTATGGCCTTAGCTGTGAGACTGCTCCGTCTCCAGAGTCACAAACCTTCAAGGTTTAATTTCAACATTTTTCCAATAGTACCAACTACAAAACGGAAATCTCAGAGGGTGGCTGCCTGACTCCAACAAGCCCCTGCAGAAAGTATTTCGGGTTTATAATACAGTGCGGAAAGTGCCTCTTTTTACAAAGCAAGTTGCCATTGTTCTTAGTATGTCCTGCTAGGGAGCTCAACTCAGGTCAACCATTTTAACCATGAAGGATACCAATGTCAAAAAGTCTTCATAGCAGAATTCAAACTCTTGAGAAAATTAGTTTTGTGTTTTCCAATCTATTAAATTAATATTTAATCTCCAACCTCAATTATGCAGGAAAATATACATAAATTAAAAATGAACATATATTTATGAAACAAGTTTTATTTGCCCGTATACACGAAACTTTACATAAGTTAAAAAATAATAGTATTGAAAAAAAAAAATGTTTGTACACATTAAGGAAAAATATCTATACATATTGCCTTAAATTAGATCACAAAGCATAAGTCATTTCTTGACTTCGATAAGATTAATTGAAAATAAAAATTATTGTTGTCAAGGTTAAGGTTTCCACAAACATAAGGTGATAACTTTATAATACAAAACATAATATTTCATATTATTAAACAGTTTGTAGATTTAAAGTTTCGAGAAAAGTATATAATATTATGTTTAAAAGGTAGATTTAATCTTAGAGAAGATTAAAGAGTGATTATAGCAAGCATAAATTATTTTTATGGATAATAATAACTTCTTTTTTCTGTAAATTATGTATCACTTTAGTCAGTGTGTTGATCTATAATATACTTGTTAATCATTTTAATTCATTAATAATTAAAATGTATTAATTTTTGTTGAACAGAAATATTATTAGTGATAAATTAAATGTTATTCATATCTTCGAGGATCAAACTTAGCATAGAGGTTTGTCTCAGAATTTGGGGGTGAGGGTTGAAGATATTTGAAAGTCATCGGTGTGAGAAGTGAGAGGACTGAGCATTTGCCCTTTCGACTTCTGGTTGGAGGGGAGAAATTATGCTTCCCATGTGTTTACCTGGGAATTTGAATTTGTTATAAATAGAGCTTTAGCCTCTACACCCCCTTCAACTGTTTCCAGTTGTTATCAGTTCGGTTCAACTTACCATATTGCACTCGCAAGAAGATTATTTTCTCAGCTTATCTACCCAAGGCTTTAACAGAGAACTTGCATATTTTAACTGGGATTATTTAATGATTTATGGAACGGACGTGATGATGTGACAAAGAATTTATTTTATTTTTTGGACAATGACAATGAAGAAAATTGTATTATTAAACCGCCATTGTTCTTTTCCATGCCTTCCTTAGAGCTGTCACAGTCACCTACAGCATTAGGATTAAATACTTCACCACCTACAACATCGAGACCAAGTATATTGACATTTGTGCTAACATGAGCTACAACAATGAGAGCAAGTATATTGATGTCTGAGGTAGCGATACCTACAGCGACACCTCCAGTATCCAGAGCTACATCAACACCTCCAGCATCCAGGGTTACAGCGATGCCTCCAGCATCCTGAGCTACAGCAATACCTTCAGCTTCCAGAGCTACAGCAATACCTCCGGCATCCAGAGCTACAGTGATGCCTTCGGCTTCCAGAGCTATAGTGATGCCTCCGGCATCCAGAGATACAGCAACACCTTCGATGTCCAGAGCTGCAGCGACGTCTTCGACGTCGAGGTCTACAGCAACGCCTCCAGCATCCAGAGCTACAGCGATGCCTCCAGCTTCCATAGCTACAGAAACACATCCAGCATTAAGAGCTACAGCGACGCTTTTGACATCCAGAGCTACAGCGATGCCTTCGACATCGACATCCAGAGCTACAGCGATGTCTTCGTTGTCAATGTCCAGAGCTAAAGCGATGCCTTCGACATTGAGGTCTACAGCAGTGCCTTGGGCATTGAGCTTGGAAGCTGTAGATTTGAAAACAGACATGAAATGAGGTGAGCTTAGTGTACAAATCAGCAATGTGTTTGTGTTGCACTCCACTAGATTTAATGCTTATAACCTAAAATAATGTGTGGGACAATATGTCTAATAACTTCTCCTCATTTGTTCATACCCTCACCACAGAATATATCATATAGTCCAATATCATCACCTCCTTCGCCTGCTTCACCATCACCACCAACTGTTGCTCCTTTGAAGAAACACAAATTCAGCTTACCTCTTAACTCTTAATGTAAATTTAAATGAAAATTTAAACTTACAGTGATGAATGATTTTAAGTCGTAATAAAATGATGCTTTTAATGCTTTCTGAAACAGCAAAATTTGATACTTTTTCCATTTTAAAATTGTAATGATTTTCATATGTGCTATGGTGATAAGATTTACAGGCATGTTGTGATGATTTTATATCAATATAATGATTTTCACTTGTACTAGGGTGAGAAGATTTTGTAGTTTTAGTAATTGAAATAATAAAGTTGTCTCATATTTTAAATGTTTTTAACATAACATGATTGACAGTTTTACACTTTTATTATTGAAAGTATAAAATTGGAACAATTTGCTAAGGAAGTTAACGATTTTAAGAAAATTTCATTCTGTTTGTTAAAAGTTGTAATGTTTTTTTTAAGACAGTTGATAATTTTAATGGTTTATGACATAAATTGATGGAAACTTTAATAAACTTTTGTGATTTCAATTATAAAAATTGTGAACAATTTTTTACTGTTAACATACTCTGTTGTGTTTATTTATCTGTTTTATGTCGTAAGTTGGAACTTTTTGTTAATAAGCCTGTATGGCTTTACCACATAAATGTTAAAAAAATGTTTAATGATTTTCAGCCGTTACATACTTTGTTGTGATTATTTTACAGTTTTATGGTGTAAGATGGAGTTTTAGTTAATAAGCTTGTATGGCTTTCCCGTGTAAATGTTTAAAAAATGTTTAATGATTTTCAGACATGGCATATTTTGTTGTGATTATTTTACAGTTTTATGACATCAGATGGAATTTTGGTTAAAATGCTTGTATGGCTTTCACGCATAATTGCAATAAAATTTATGTAACAAATTGTATTATTTGTATATAGCATGAGGTACCAATTTTTTTTACGCTTGTAAGGTTCTCAGTAGTAACATGTTTAAAGTTTTCCGATCATGGCATGTTTGATGTGAATATGTAGAGACTCTGTCTTATAAATGTTAACTAAAGTATGTTTTATAAATTTTTTTAAATAAAAAAATTTTTCTATTTTAAAATGATTTACTGTGAGATGTTATTAATTAATAAATTCCTAATGTCACTATTTTTTTATATATATTGTTATGTGAATGATTGGAGATGGGATGTGTCTGAAGACAAAGTGCTTGTATATGACGGGGTATTAATCTCTTAATTTTTTTAATAAAGAATGTTGGTAAACATGAAACAAGAAGGCAGTGGTAAGACTTGGAGGTCTGTAGCTAGAAAAGATTTTAAAGTTATATGGCAGGATACCTGTTTGCTCACTGTCAAAGAAAAAGATTAATTCACTTCCTTCTTGATGGAGAAAAATACTATACATTAAAAACTATCATTTAAATTTCCATTAAAGACAGTTAATAAAAAATAACTTTGAAGGGCTGAGGGGAAATTACAAAAATGTTAGAGAGACTCGAATATTCTGAATGAATGAAATTTGCAATTGAAAGGAAAAGACTAGTATCTCGAGAATACCTTGCCAGCCTGCTGGTCAAGTTGAAGCACCCTTGGGATATAATGAAACCGAGAATCAAAAGACACAAATACCTTATTCCAGAGGCAGGTAGAAACACCTCTTAGCGACACACCTCAACTTCAAGAACATTTTCATGCTGCCCTTCAACTCTACAGCAAGCAGTGGCAGAGTCCAGCCAAATTTAAATAAATAAAATGTTTCTCACAGCAACCAGATTACTACTACTGTTGCTGAAGATTCAAAACTAAGATGTTTGGTGGTAAAACATAATCATACTTTACAGATAATCAGAAAAACAAAATTAGATTTCTTTAAATAAAATTCAACTTACGTATAAAATTTCTGTCATTTTCCTTTAAATTTGCTTAAATTTGAACTTTTAGGAAAAGCAGTCGAAATATTGTGAAATTTAACAGATTTCAGCTTCGATAGCAGTTATTTCAAACTGTATATGTAGTATTTCATTAATATCATGTCGAAATTCACAATTTTTTAATAAATTCAAAAATATATACACATTTTATAGTAGATGGTGTAACTAAAAATTCTAGCCTGGGAAACTTTCGGAGAAATCTACAGGTGAAATACGCACAAATATTTAAAAACAGATTGAATATGTTTATTATCCCCCTGAATCTAAAGACATTTGGTTTTACTGTGAGTTGTTTAGCGTAAGTTTTCAATGGTTGAAAAAAATACATTTACTTGTGTATTGCTTAAACCGAAAGATGCATGATTGAAAAAGGTTGCTGTTCTAAGTTTAACTTGTGTATTCCTTAAATCGAAAAATGTGGGTTTTTCAGTTCATAAGAAAAAATTTTGAGACTGAGAATATATCTGGTATTTGTGTTGCTATGAAATTAATCATAATTTCGTGTAAATACTTAAAAATGTTTGCTGGAAACACAATAAAGTTTACACGATTAAAGTTAAAGTTTTGGAATGGTAAATCTTTGGATTATCTTGTGGGGATTACAATATCGGGTGATAATTCGTTTCAGGGATATAAATTTCATCAGCAGGAGTTGTGGAAATTTATTTATCTGGGAATACACCAGGCTCCTACTTTGGAAGAAACAGTTATTCTCGTAGGTTCAATGTTCGCCCAAACGTAGCAGTTTGTTGGGAAGAAAGCAGAGGGGAGATAGCCAATGTCAGTTCAAAATCCACTGGCCCGGGGAATGGAGTCTTCCCGATGTGATACATAAAAGACTCACTTTGACCTTGAGGGAAGAGTCTATTCCAGGCAGAGGTAGCTATCGTCTCGGAAAACATGCGCTCTGGGCTGACGGTGAAGAGAGGAAGGCAGGGTGTGTGACCTTGGAAAGGGCAGTCCTCTGGCCAGCAGAAAACACACTCTGGGCTGGTGTAGGGGGTCGGTTTGGGGGTGCGTATACATGGACAGATTTTGCGAAGCATGTTGTTGGTCCGATAGTGGGGGTGCTTGACCATGGACAGGGCAGTCCTCCATCTAGCAAATAATGCACTCTGGGCTGGAGTATGGGGCGGGGGCACATGGTACTAAACAGGTTTTTGTGCCATTGGATCGATAGCAGGGGTGTGTGGCCTTGGAGAAGAACTCATGTTTCGGACGAAAATATGCTCTGGGGTGGAGAACTGTGTGGTCTTGTATAGAAACTCTCTTTTCATAGAAAGATGAATTCTGGATTGGAGTGGTGGGGGAGGGCGGCTGCAGACACGACCATTGTGCACATTTCTAGCTGTCTGGTGCCATGTTAGTTTCACGGCAACCCTCGCACTGGATACACATATACATAGATCTCTCCTCTGAAGTATCTATGTACTGGACATAGTGGCCTGCAGGCTTCACCCCTTATTAAGCAATATTACATACATGTTTTGATATAAACATTTCTGTAAGTTTTTTAACTTATTGGGAAAAAATCATTTTACTGTAATATGCCAATATAGTGTGTTTATCATTCAAATACGCTTCTGAGTTTGGTCGACAAAACTTCGTAGGATTTTCTTTCAACTGCCGTTTTGGTAACTAATGCTGTGAATTTTGCAGACTTACAGTAAAAAATTTTGTATTCCCGTTTTTTTTTAATTTTTGTTCGACCAAGCATGCGAATTAAAAATAATTGGTAGTATGTTTCTATAAAATGTAGCAGGATTATACCATCCGAATCCTCACAATCTTCGACAGAAATTTGTGTTAAAAGTGAATTCTTCTTACAATAATTAAACATGTGTTAAAAATCTGGGTGATTTTTTCTTATCGTTTCATTTATGTTGTAGGACATAGCATATTCAGAGCTTCTGCCATAAATTTCAACACAGTTGCCTATTGGCCATGCTCCACATATATAGTCAGGCTCTCGATGTAAGTTCAACTCATTCATACATCAGACTCCATATCGAACGTACATGTTTTGGGAGAGCTCCTTGTGCGATTTTATTTATTTGAAAAAAAAAAAGGGATAGCTGGGTTCCGTAATTCATTTAGTGATTGTCATATATCTGTGTTTGTTAGGCATTTAATTATTTTGGAAACATTTGTTTTGTATTTACGTTCATTTCCGAGTGTTTCATCTCAGTCTATAATCAAACGTAGGCCGATGCAGATTATGTTTGCTCTCAACACCTCATTCAGCTTATAAGTCGATGAAAGTGCTATATCCAGCGACCTCCAGAGCTAATGGACATATATTAGAATCACTGTCAGTTAATCGCGATTTACTGGTGTAATTTATATATTAGTATGTGCATCGTGGACATAATTTGTATACATTTGTCATGTAAATCGTATTCACATCTCTTTCTGAGTAGCTATATCCTTAGTCGCCTGTCAGATGCAATGTGCACTCAATGCATCTTACAACTTATAAGTTGGCGCACATTATACAATGCAGTTATTGCTTCAACCATCTCACGACCAAACAGACATGTTTTAAAATATTGTAAGGTACGTGTGAGAGGCATCAAGTAGTTTTATTTCGTAAATTATTTCAGATTCAGTGTTATTGAGATTAGGTTGACTACCATTTAATTTATAACTAAGTTTTTCTTCATTGTAGATCATTAATTAATTCATTTTATTTAGAACACCTTTAGACTCACGTAATTGTGATCAGTTAGCACTTGACACCAGGTTATCCATATAGTTTAAATTCTATCTCGAGTTATTTATTCATAGAATTTTTTTTAATACATTTTGTTTAACCGAAATGTAACTTGAGAAAGTTACAGCCCATATATTTGATTACACACAGAGATAGGACCCTATCCCAAAAAACGTAAGTGAAATTGACAGTCGAGATAATTTGATGATAAACATTTCCAGTTAATGAAGGTGTTGCAGGTAGTACAGCTATTATAAGTTCATTTGGTAATCCTGTTATGTATTGACAAAAGAAAATTAAGTTCATCTGAGGAGATCAAATCTATTTGTACAGGAATTTAACAGGTAATTGTGGTAATATGAAAGTGCATGGATATGCAGAAGCTGTGTATAATCCTTTATTTCGCATGGTCATAGCAGCGGCCCTAAATTTCCAGGATGCTGCTGTGCATCGACATCCAAAGTAGCATTTATACCATATATATGCCATGTTATTCTTGAACACTTAGACTTTGTAGCTGCCTGACATATGATAACCTTAAGTGATATAATGTGTGTTGAGAGCTTATCTGGTGAACTATGTACTGTGAACTCTACAATGTTGCAACTCTGATAAGAAATTCATAAATGAAGGCTTTCACAAACCACTGGCCAGTGTTATAACATTCTTGGAGGATATCATATATATGTGCATAATCAAATAGGTGGGTACAACTTTCTGAAGTTACATTTGGTTTGAGTCATTATCTTTATACCAGCATCACTATTTTCCAGCTGGTGTTGCTCGGAGGGCGAGCACTACTCTGCTGCAAACCGAGGTCTAGTGAGTCCCAGTATAGCCATGTGGTGCACATACAAATACTTATTGCTTATTACATTGATTCATCCAAAAAAAACTTAATGCATACTTACTGTGACCATTGACAGTGAACATTTATCCCCCTGATGGTATTTGTGGTATATGTTCTCTTTTCATAATATATAGGTTTTCGTATACAGGTCTACGAGCAATATCACTAAAAACACAAAAATGTTACACATATGCCAATATTGCACAAAACTCACGACATATAAACCCTGTCCCCAATACGCCACACTTTACTCGAGTGCCAGAGCTTCAAGTGTTAGGACATAATACAGCTGCTCCTTATCCCCACCCAAAAATAAAGAAAATAAAGTCCTGTATCACACCCTTGCACCAAACTATACACTTATCAATTTACACAAAATAAAATAAAAATTTTTTATCACATTCAAATTTTCATCGGACTTAAATCGGATTAAATTATTTTATCCTGTTAAATCGGATTAAGGATTAACACTTTCAATCAATTGGACTAACCCTTTCAATCAATCTAACACTTTTATATCAAAAAATGCAGAATCCCTTTGTATCTAGGATCTGCCCGTCTCTACTACTTTAGTCATATATTGTATGTAAATGGCTGAGCATGTCTTGGTCAACCCTGGTTAACAGCTTAAATTATAACGATTACCTGATAATTATCTCTCTGTTCAGGATGTTCTATAGTTTCAGTTTAGTTGCCACAAAACTTTCCCAGTCAAATACAAAAATATTACAATGTGCAGAGCACAAAGCTCTTACAAGCTGGTAATTTTTTTTCGAGTGTAAAACATGATTTGTTTTTTTTTTGTTTGCAGTTTATATTAGTTTGAATTATTCTCGTCGATTAAACTCAACCTACTCTTTCTGGTTCAATGCATAGATTTTCCCGAATGAAATTTTTTGGCAGGGAAGCGTGTTATAATCAGGTTCAAAAATTTAAAATTTTCTTTCCTGCTCGGTATACCCTAGGTATATGAGCTAAGGATGATCGTCTTCTTTGAATATAGCCAAAATCGTCTGATAGGACTATTATTTATAATGGAAAGTCTGAGGGTTGATTAAGACGTATTTTCTATTGAATTATTCTAGGAGCTCGATGTATAAATATATGTATGGGATCAAGCTCTTTAATGTTAGGCTGTAGTACTTTTAGATAATTCAGTATCCAGCGATATGCTCTGGTTAAAAATTCCTCTCCTTTTGCCAGTAGAACACCAGTTAACAATTTTATATTACGTCTTAAGAAACTCGTGTTACTTGTAGGCCTACGTGGGAGCATTCATGGACTTGTAAACGTTGGTATATATTACTTCTTCTTTCATTATGTTTAATGTTCGTACCCTAATATATTTTTGGAATTCTCTAGGCACATAACTGTTTATTTCTTTGCAAACTTGCCCTAATTTATTTTTAATTTAATTTACCAAACAATAGCAAAAGTCCTAGGCAATAATACTTGTATTTCAGCAACATTAGAAGCAGTTTTAATCAAACATTCCATAACCTTCTATATTTCCATGGCATGGCAGTAGTTCACGCGATCATGTAAAAGAACTTGCAACTCTCGGAATAGTGAGAATAATGGTCGTTCGCTGCAAAGATTGATTCTAAATACGCTGTATTTTGGCTGGTGAAGAAACTGTAGCACGTGCCTAAGCAAGTAATCGTTTTGGTTCAAGTATTGGAAACATTTCTTGCACGTACGTGTCTCGCATTCAGTATTATTCGTTCAGCAATAATTTTTCGTGTGTGCAAGCTATTTGTGTAAATGGAAATGACAAACCAAAATGGCAATACTGGGTCGTGGTATATACACTGCAACTGGCAAACACGCAGCTGAATATGCGCACGATGGTGCAGTGAATGGTGGGTCATGAGTGAGCGACATTCAATTACGAACTCAAATCGTGAACAGAAAGGCACCGTAAACGATGTAAGCAGCTCAGCCGGAGTCAGTGATGATGTAGCACAGTTCAAGTGAGTAAGTGGAGAGAATTGGGCGGCTCTTAACAGCTAGGTCTTGAGAGACGATGAAGGTGATTGAAGTGAGTATGGAGCGGCGCCGGAATCAAGGGGCGGGGGAAACGGGAGATCCCCGAGAAAACCCGCCGAGCAACGTCATCGTCCGGCGTGATTCCCACTTGTGAAAATCCAGTGACCCGGCTGGGGATTGAACCCGGTTCGCCTTTGTGGGAGGCGAGCGTGCTATCCGCTCAGCCACTGTGGCCCGAAAATTCAAATGAGACAATAACCTTCGCGCATATATATGGAGGGAACGTAGAAAGGGCAATGTGAGAGAGGGCTCTCCGTAACTTTCACCCGCAGGAGGAAGGGAAACCATGAGACACTGCTGACGTTAAACGCATCAAACAGATGACATCGCTCCCAACTATAAGCTGTTCATGGTAAAGTGAGCACTTTTCAAAGCCCTCTCATTAGGAATAATAATTAATTATTTTATTTTATTTTAGCTTTTGACGTTAACTTCTGAGTGTGGTGGAATATAAACAATATTTTTAATACTTACGTGGCAATATTTATTTGAAAGGGGTGGTTAAATTATAAATAATTGCTGAAAGTAAAAAAGTAACATGGGCTTCAAAAGGGCTCATTTTACATTGAACAACATATACCACGTTATTAAATACCACGCTGTGTAGCTTATGTTTTTTCGACAGGTAGTACGCACACGCGGAGCAGCTCTCGCCCAACCGTTTTCGGCCGCTGTCATAACTGAACTGTACAATCCCACTACTTCCTACAGCGGCAGTGGTCTTGCCCGGCGCGTCCTAGACTCTACAGCTACAGATGACGGCGTGGCGTCCACCCTGGGTAAACCGTCATATATACTCTTCCTCTTGATAACTGTTTGACCAATATCAGGTATAAGTACTGGAAAAATCACTATTACACTGCCTCTTTAAGAAAGCAGGTAAAGCATACAAAAGAAATCTCAGCTATTATAGTCACATTACATTTTAGCGGAAGGGAACACTTAGGCTATCTCGTAATATGAATGCACTACGAATGTATTATGCTACATCAAGCAGACCAAATGCCTTCACCTGTCCTCGCTCGTGTAAAAAAAAAACATATCGTTTAAATCATATGTATTATCAAGAATTTTATACACTACTGATGATGCAAAATACATATTGTGAAGTGTCAGTTAATCACTGCCAGGTTTAATTTATCTATGCATGTTCTGTGGATTATATAAAAAACTATATATTTTAAAACAACTGTCGCCTTAACTAATAAATGGAATTTTTACATATTCTGTGTCTCTGTGAATGAAATGTACGCTCATTTTCCAACGTGACAAATAAACACTCGATGATGTTGACTAAAAATACAAATATTATTAAACTGCAAAAGGATATGAATTACTAGACGGAAAACTACAAATTTCAGGAGCGAAAATACGATCTATAATTATCACATGATATGTTAAGCTGAGACGTCTCGTGATTTGCATTACAAGCTTGCTGAGCTGCAAATGACACTTAAACAACAGGTGATACCGAATAATTGGTGTACTGTTATTTGAAACTTTATTACAATTATTTTCCCTGGTCTGCGCTTTTACTTAAGAGTGTAATAAACAGTGTTGGTGTTCTAGAAGCAACCATACTTATTAGAAAACAGATGACAGGCTGTTTCGTTAATACTCACTTATTGTGTTAAAAATATGTTCTACCAAGTTTCCAGATTTTACTGTATCTTCTGAGAAATTTTAGGAGTTTTATTTCAAGAAGTAAAGTTTTTTTACTAAAAGAAGCCCTTTGAACACAGTTCACTATGGAACATAGAGAATATTTGATTACCTCTATATTTGGTAGAAGGATTTTCGTCTGAAAGACTACCGCATGATGCAAAAAATTGGGTTTGTCTGTGTTGGGACCACGGCCGTTTGTTTTGCGTGAATACGTTTACGTTGTCGCGCTCGGATGGCTTGGTGTCTATTTTACGTTCGCAGCTACGCTTCACTCTATCATATGCGGTTTTATGGGTATCACTGGATCGCTTCTGAGATGCTCTTTCCAAATGTGCACGATTTCTGTATTTTGACTTGGCTTTTTGACGAGTATAGGCCGACATTGTGTTAATTAATTTTGTACACTAAACTCATAGAAATTCACGATAACCACGCCACACAAATGTTTGTATAAAGGCAATCGATTGATCTTGACGAGAGGTGTCGATTGAAACTTAAACGAGCGTCGTAGCTTCTTCTAGTCAAAAGTTATAATATGCGAAATTTATGAGATGCGGCGAAACGAACTCAGAATTGCGGAACCCCCCCAACAAAGGTCTGCTTCGCAGTTCTCACTTAACGTCCCATATTCTTTGATCTATTGGCAATCGAGTGGTGTAATTGAATTTTGAATGTATACGACAAATTCGAAGCTGCAATAATACCGAACTGTATTCCCCGATTTTGTTATCATCGGATTTTCTGGATTGCCTCTCAGTAAGTTCGCAAATTTAAAGACATATTCACGTCAAAATTCCCTACTGGATGTGCTGACGGATAGTAAGGAATTGTTACCAGGCGTTGGTTGGAAAGGCGTTCCGCCATTTTGCTGGCAAGTGAGACCATTTTGCTGGCGTGTGCAGCTGTAGTTAGATATGTGAGCGGCTGTTTCACCTATGTATACTAATCTGTTCTGTTTTCAAGAGGAGAGAGATTACTGCTGAAAGTGGAAGTGATTTAAAATACGTGATGTTGAAGAAACGGTACGTATATTTATATGTAATTTAAAATTATAATTAATTTAAATAAAGTCATGAATGATTTTTATTTGGGTATTATATCAACGCATATTAATTTGATTGTAATTGTGTAATTGAACAGGTTATTAAAAAAAACTGTTACTCCTCCTAGGACGATAATTGGTAACTTTGACGAGTTTAACCTCACACTACACGCAAGTCGGAACATTTACTGGGCCGTTATTCATACGTTACACGATACCACAGGCGAAATAGTTGCCTAGTAGTTTTATTGTGAATAGTGGTCTAGATAGTTATCTCATCTCAGTATTTAATAAGCCCATTCGCAGAATATGGCACCTATGTGTTTTACGTGGGGTGTGGTGAATTGCGTACGTCTGTGGATAAGCGAGGGCCCGTCGCGAATTATGTACTTCAGTCGCTACTGCGGCTTTTTCTCTTGTGGGAAATATTTCGTGGATGAAGAGGTGTGCGGAATCGTGGTCGCCATAAATCACGCTCGTTTAACATGTCATTTCCAGTGTGGTGGTCATTTAATGGGGCGATCTTGCTTTTATTTACGCTCCGGGGTTAAAAAAAAATTGTAATTTGCATTCGCCACCTATCTTGGATTCGAGACGGGAGTTATTGTTATGCCGCATTCAACGTTCACCCTTACGACATCCCTAGTAAGTTTTTTTCTGCCTGTGAAATATGTGTTAGCACGTTGAGCTGCATTTTGTGTAGTGCTGTAGAAGCGATAAATCGCTTGCAACGAGTAATATATATATTACCGTGTATAAATGGAAACATGAATTCAATATTTATTTTTCAAATTGTGTTTTCAGCCTGATTTCCTTGGAAACATATACTTGTTAAATCAGTTCAATGTTGGCCGACTTCTGTTTAGTTAAATATTTATTTGTTTTGAAGTTATAATAACATTTCGAACATACGAGCGTAAATTACTTTCCGCTCCTTTTAATTATGCTTTGTATAACGGCGGAAATAAAAATACGAAGTGTAATTCTCAATACGCCTAGTGTACACAAATAATAACATTTAAAGATAGATATAAAGTGAGAAATTAGGCTAACTTGCTAACTGAAGTATTATATTACTAATCGACCTTTTCGTTTCTGAGTCATATTTTAACATAAATTATATAGTAATATACAATACCTATGAATATATTCTTTATTTTATATTATTTTCCTATTATACATTATTTACATAGACACGCAATGTTTTTTGTCCTTAAGCAAAAATATCGATTCATTGCCCTTTAATTTTCTATTTCATTGGTAAATTATTGACATCAATTTCGTTTCTGTGATATGTATATGAAAATTACTATTCTTGATTGAATTCATTGTACTTATAATCTCTTATTTCTAAAATAACGTTTTATAATCGTCGAAATATGTTTAATGTCATACAAACCATGTTAAATTGCTTTCGATTTGGTAGTCTTTTTATCGTCCAAATTAAATACATCAAGATAATAATTTCTTCTTTTACTTTAACAGTATGCCTTTTTTAACTAAAATGTTGCTTTTTAATTAATGGAATCCATATATTGTCTTTAACCAAGTGTCACCAGTTATACGAGAATTTCATCTCCCATTTATATTATTACATACTTCATACATCATGTTAAAATTAATAAATTAACATTAAACATTTATTTATATAATTTCATTTTTTCATTCCATAACATTTAATATGACCTCTGTATTAAGTTTCAAATATGTTATATACTTATACATATATAAATGTACAGTACAAATATTTTTATTTATTTTTATAGATGTCCTTGTAACACATGTTTTCCGCGAATTCGACCAACAAATTTCGGGGAATTATTCCTTATGCAACATTTAATGGGGAATATTCCGGTACTTTATACCTAAACTTGACATTATGCGAGATATGAGCCCTTGAAAACCGAGTTTACCAACTATTTTCTTTGAAATATCGGAAACGAAGTGAAATTTAATTACAATTCTATGATACATTTTTATTTTGCTGGGATCTCCGACTCCTATTATGCCTTTAACCGTAACGAAATAAGAGAGGTGGCCACCATATTTTTAAATATTACATTTTTGCCATCAGGAATTCTGAACGTTTGATGCTGGTCAATTAAGCAGTATGATCTTAGCAACAAAAGTTGGCCTCTTGTAGTAACTTCCCAGGACCACCGTTTTTGTGTCAAATACACGCTTATTTACGTTGGCAGCGGTACAGTGCCTAGCATGTAGGCAATACTAGCTGCATGCATTTATGTTATGCTGCTGAGCCCACTTCACAGATGATGGTGGAGGACATTTTCAACAATTACCGTAGATAAGATGTACCTACAATAAATTTATAATCTTAGTGCACTGAAGCTGATTGTCTCTTGTTATAGTGTCAGTCGGTGTGTGATTCCTTGCATGAATCATTAGTTTTACCTACACACCTCAAGCTATCACTGCTACCAAAATTTATATGTATATTTTACACAAAAACGTTGGGTCCTGTACAGATGAGCCAAGAGGGCAATTTTTGTTAATTACGTCATGTTGCTCAATAAATCGACATCCAATGTTAAGGAATCCTGATGATAAAAAAGTTGTCTGTAATAAATGTGTTGCCACCCCTGTTATATTCATTACGGAGGGAGGTAATAAACGGAGTTTGCTCTTTGGTTGAAGAGACCGATAACTTAAAACAATGTTCAGAGTATTTAAAAACGTTTTCACTTCGTTTCTAATATTTTCCATAAAATAGTCCTGTAGTATTAAAACTCAATTTGAAGTGGTGCGTATCTCCCTCAGTATTCAGTTTAAGAAAACTTGTTCCGTATTTTCCCACTGATTTTGCAGAAGGAATCACGTCAGGAAGTTTTTTGGTTAAATTTCACCTCAACGTGTGTGTGTGTGTATATATATATATATATATATATATATATATATATATATATATATATATATATATATATATATATATATATATATAATATGCTAACTTTCACAATTTTTGGGATCTCTATATACTTTATTTTCTATTCATTCCCTAATATTTTTCCTTATAATGAATTATCCACTTCATATCGCCGTAAAAATCGTTGTATCACTAATTTGTATGTACCTATTTGAAACAATACATATTGTTAAAAATAACTCCATTGTATTATATATTTTTTTATGTAAATGTGTTAGTTTAACCCCATATTTAAACCTGATTACAGGTATCAAAAATATAATGCATAAAGTTTTTTTTTTCTTTTTACTATATTAAATAACTTAATTCTACCTCTCGGTATCGTGGTAATTCTTCTTAATAATCATGTACACCTTAAAAATTCTACGTCTTGCATTGAAAATATTACATAAACATATTTTTCGGAAATGTCAAATACGTAGACACTGGCCACAACTCAACCTAACTTATCCGCTGCGTCTTGATTTTTGGCATGAGCAAGAGAAAGTTACAGATAGCGGTAGTTATGCACAAATGCCTTGTTTCAGCTAAGATGATGTCATTCATTTCAAGTATTACATGCACGATAATGTGAATCGTTCCATTACGAATACCTCTAATGTAAATTGGGTAGGTGCATGCAACCTTCAAACCATAGTATTGTGGTCCTGTAACAGATGCTACACAAGTTATGAATATCTTGCTAAAATATAATGATGAAAACCTAACAGCAACATAATGTTGGAAGCAGTGTAGATCAAACGTGTTGATTGCGCAGTCGACTTCTGACCACTGGATCATCTATACCGGCTAAGTATAAAAGAATACCCACACTTTGAAGGTCTATATTATCAAAACCAAACACCCTACGACCTTGGTTGGCCAATCAAATGAACCGTGAAGTTTCTTTATCATATAGCCATAGGCTAAATGTTTACAAACAATACACGTTACTGCTTGTACCGGCTCTTACCAAAAGGGATAAAGAACTGAGACGTGATTACTGCGCGTTCGTTCTTTCCCAGAACGAGGTAGACGATGCCTTCATGTCCAAGCTAGTTTTTAGTGATGGAGTGACGTTCCATACAAATGGTAAGGTGAACCCACACAACATGCGGATTTAGGGTCAGGAGCATCCACATGAAACCACCGAACACGAGTGCGCTTCCCCCAACATTTATGAAGATATATTAAACAAATTTCACGGTTCCGCGGTTCATTTAATTGGCCAACCAAGGTTGAAGGTTGTTGGGTTTTTATATTATAGACATTCAAATTTGGGGTATTTATTTATACTCCCCCTGTATTATCCGTTCCATTCCGATTCACTTTGACATCTAGAATATAACAAAACTGCTGTACAGTACTGCACATGTGTGTGCACTGACGTCTGATTAATTACAGGCTGTGTTCAATTTGGCAATTTATTTAATATGCCATTCATCTTACTAAAATTAAAACAATCATTTCAAATTTAGGCACAAAGTGAATTCTTCATATCTGAAAAAGAAATGCCTACCTCGTTAATTAACGATGGACACAATAGGTGCATTCATATATTTCAAATTTATTGTAACATAAAATATGCTTCAAAATAAGTGCGCACAATTTTAGAATCTGAATCCAGTAGTGGCGAGTTCTCATTAAGTGAAATGTTTTCTTTACTAGTGACACGCCAAATGTTTACTTAATTAACAAATTCCAGTTAACGTGTCACATTTATCCCGTACAGGTTCACTGGTTGCTGTGCTCTGTGGTTTTTTCCACTTAATAGAAAAGTGGCTTCAGCCCCAGTTAAACAATCATGATATTTGAATTCGTAAAGTCTATATCATCACTGCAAAATATTTTGGAATTTTGTATGTTTGGGTTTCTCTGCAATTGAAGTCAAATCCAATGGAAAATAATTTTTACTCTTTCTTTAATTGCCAGTTTTGTCATCCTGGTTGGATTATTAGTTTACATACAATTCCATGGAGCGAATTATAGCAAATACAAGTCCCAATTCCTTCTATGTTGGAAATTTCATAGTACATTATAATAGCCTTCTGCCCAATGACCCGTTCACCTTCCATTTATCTATTTATGGAGACGTATAAAGGGATGCCTTTAGCCTAGAGATTTTCAACCATTTTATGTAATAGAAATATCATAATAACCTACGTCCATGAATGGTCTCGGTGCTTTATGAGTTAATGTTGACTGTGACTGGGAGATAATTTCGCTACATTTCTCGAACTCGCACTGAATCAGAAAGCGGAGGAACAAGTGTTCATATTTCTATGTTTTGTTGCCTGAATGGTCTCTGCATGCCCACTTTCACCTTGGTATTCATTATGTCGGAAAACCCACAGGCAGGCATATTTTTATCGGAATACATTTTCTAGCAATTTCTGCACAGCATCGGCATTTTTTGCCCAAACCCTATCTTCCTGGAGTCAGGTTTGTGTCGTGAAGCACGATATGTCGCTAGAAAGCCTCGCCCAGTGTGCTGATCAATATGTTGCCATGAGACAGTTTGGGTCTAACTTCTGCACTGCCCCGCAGGGCATGTATCCTAGTATATCAAACTCAAGAAATAATCTTAAAACTGATTTAAATGATTTTTTTTAAGGACTGGTGATCATGAACAAACTTCACGAATGTGTGTGGGTATGCTAAATGCGATGAGGTCACACTGTTGAATGCTCATCAGCATGTCGAATTAAATTCCGTACAGAATAATGTCTCTATCTTGGTATTTAGAGCATTCATCACTTTGGCCTGAAAATATACATTGCTTGGTATAGCAAGAAAATTGTGGACACATGCCTCGACCGAGTGGAGAGAACTGAAAATGCAGTCTCTAAAATTTGTGTGTAAACTTTTGCGACGAGTGTCACTCCATTCAGGCATTGATGGAGTACAACATTAAAGCTGTTCGTAAGAAATATTTTATTGCTAAAAAATATCACCCTATCTCTCTACAGTCGAAAGAAGAGACCTATCATCCATTTCGGTGGCCAAAACTCTCATCGGTGTGATGAAGATGCGAATTCTCAGACAGACAAAATATGTTAAATAAAGCATAAAGTGACATATTCTGATTCTTAAGCGTAAACTGGAAGGTAACACTGCCTTCCAAAATGATTAATATATTGTTACGCTCTGCTGCCCGGCGCTGTGGCGGTGGACCCAGCTCACCTTCCCCTCCTCGCTCTTTCTGGGAAACCCGTGAATAATGGACAGCGGGCATCGGGTTGTCGCGTTGCTCGGCGCCTTCGCTTGCATCACGGCCCCTCTCCCCCGCTGGAGGTTTCGAGGGGTTTGGTGACGACGCAAGAATGTTCTGGTGAGACTGGCTGGCGCCTCGGCTCTCCGTGATGCATCACGTGAGTTGGGGAAGATTTTTGGTGACCGCCTAAGACACTATATATACTGCCGCAACCCAGCCGCCGGCAGTCTTTTACGGAGGCCGTCTGGCCAAGTGTGCACGAACGAAGGTTTTTGGGATGATGGCGGGCGTGGACGACAGGTTGTGAAACCGACGAGTAAAGCCTTCTGTGCGTGAGGGCGCTTGGAGGACTCTAGAACATTGCGACTGGCGGGACATGGACTGAACTGAGGTAGGACTGAATTTAAGTGTAATACGGAATTTATTGTAAATATTGGAACTGTCAATTTGGACACATATTTTATAGAATATTTAAATATATTTATATACTGTCTATTGGAGTTTATCTTTAATTATATAATTTAGTTCATTTATTTGCGGTAATTAAAAATTGAATGAAATTGGAGTAATTAGTCGTGAACAGTAAGTGGCATCATTTTACTGTGAGATTTTGAGTTCAGAGAATTTTTCTATAGTTATTGCAAATAAAATAAGGAAATAATAATTAATTCCTTTATTTAATTAAGACCTCCATCCCTTAACGAACTTGGTATAGCCCACCTAATTTCTAGAGAGAGAAATTGCAACAATATATAATTTGCTGCACAAGTTACACAGAAATTTATGCATGAACAGAGACACGACATGGACACACTACTGTCTCATTGCATCGCTTCTTGCTTCGACATGTGCAATGAAATGATATATCGCCTGTAACACCTCTACAACAAATCGCTCGTCAAAAATATAATAACCGATCTTTTTTAACGTTACATTATGAATTGGGGAAAACGTACTGTGACGATTTCAGCTAACACACTCAGAGAAGTATTGTGTCTCAATGTCTCTTCAATTTAGGCGATAATATTTGAAAGACGAATGGCTCTTCCTAAAATGTCTAAAAGAGGTTGGGTTTACTTCAGTGAAAAGGTTCATTCTAAATTATTTTTCTTTACAACATTTTTTAATTCATAAAAGCAATTCTCCTTTTAAAAGATATAAAAGTATCAAAAATGTATTATAAAAGCCTTTAAATATTTAGTCTTTACGATAAATTATCCCAAAAGTAGAAAAGATATAACATATATTTTTAATTAGCAGCAAGACTCTCCCCCTCCCCCTTTTTATTTAAAATCAGCAACAGTAGATCCTCACTGTTTTAAATCCCTAACCTGTATCCCCGCACATGAGACGGAACCAAGCTTACAAGCTTAAATACAATTATCAAAGCTTGCAGAAGTTTTGCACATATTCTTCGTTCGGAAATGTCCCTGTATTGCACCGTTGGCTGGCCTGTGTTTCGTCGTCATGGAGACGGGCTGTGGTAGTAGGTGAAGTGGCCGGCGAGTTTTCACCGGCAGCAGCGTCGCCACGCGCGGCCCGCACCAGTGTTGCCAGACGAACCAGAATTCTGGCATATGTACCAAATTTTCTCTCTTGGTACCAGGTGCCAGATTTTTCTTATTCTCGTACGCATATATATAAGAATTTTTGCTGTTCACTCCCGTTTCCCCTGCCCTTTCATTCCGGCGCTGCTCCATACTCACCTCAATCACTCTCATCGGCTTTCAAGACCTCGCTGTTAAGAGCTACCTAAATCTCTTCACTCACTAAAATAAAAATAATTCTTTATCACAAAACTTGGAATTTTAATGTAGTACTTGTAGTTTGTAGAGTATTGTCATAAGAGTTTTTAAAAATTATTTATTTATTATTTAGGCTAACTAAATACGTTTCCGGCGAATAAAATTTTTCATATTGTAAAATATGTAACAGTAAATAATTCTATGATACCTTAAAAAATATAATTAGACATAAAATCTAACCAAAAGAAATCCAAATTCACAAAAATAATTATTAACTGTTGTTAATCATGCTAATTTTAGTTGGAACTTAAAATTATCATAAAGAGAATGTGATTACAATAACAGGGTTTGGCGGCGTAGGGTGGAGTAGTTTTATTAGAGTACCAGGTATTTATAGAGAATACAAGAATGTTAAGGCACATGGTACAACAATTTCACTTTCCCCATCTGGCAACACTGTTTCTGCACTTGTCGAGCAGCAGTCATGCCAGCAATAGCTCATGTGTGTTGGTCAGTCAAACGGGTCCCAACCCATCAAAGGTAAGCCGCGCACATAGCCCACACTTATATCTTTGTATTGTAATGTATTTGGATTTTGTGGGACCTCTGGACGTTAATCTAACTCGGCTTTTCACAAGTATCGACTTACAGTGCAGTCCAACTAAGCCATATATGCTAACGTCAACCTTGTGAAATGTCTACTTTAAGACCTGTCAAATTCAAAATTTGCCAGGGTTTCTAGACAATTCTCTCTATTAGACGAAGATAGTATTTCGAGATTCTCTATAAGCTAGATGGTCGAAGCTAGATTGAAACCCTCTTTATAAAGACCTAAACAATCTCGTTGATCTGCTGCAATTGCTGATCGCTTTCCATAGTATACGCAACCAATCCACATAAACAAATAATTTCGAGCACTGGGCTTAAATATCCAATTTTGCAACACTTCCACGGAATCCAGAAAGCCAAAAATTGCAATATTTTCGTAGCAAAAGATAATTAAAAGTAGCAACAGCTACTGCCGAAATTCGTTTGCAAAAATTAATATATTATGCACTCGGCCATGTTTATCAAACACAAAGATGTGGAATATCATTTACTTCAAACCAAAGTGATGATTTCCCTACAAGTCTAAGGTGAATATTTTTTACCTGGTGCGTATCTCCAAATAGGGTGATGTTTTCCACACAGGCTATCTACGCAAATGAGCTGTGGAATCGCGCAGGATTATTATAGATTATATACGCTTAGGCCTACGGCTTATTTATGCACAGCATTTTTACTCTTGGATATTGTATTTGTAGCAGGATCGGGTGGTGAGCGCATATTTGATGGTTTGTATAAAGAAGGGACACAACCTCAATATTACTTGATTGTGTGCAAGGTTGAGAAGCTTTTCAAATGACGCAATGGGCACAGGTAAATAATGCGACTTAGATACTCGGATGTGTGATGGCTCATGGATATTTAAGAAAGAAAATTTTAATTGAGCTAAATTTGACCTGTTTCTTTAGTGATCCCAAACATCTATGTATCTATATTTGAAAGAATGCCTTACATATTTTTTAATATTTTTTGTTTTTTTTAATTCAAGTTTAAATTTCCTTTTAACCCCGTTATGTATTTTTTCCAAGCGTACTTTATTACATTTTCTTTGCTATATATATATATATATATATATATATATATATATATATATATATATATATATATATATATATATATATATATATATATATATATTTGGCTTCTTGTATAGGATCCAAAAATCTTACAAATGGTGAATTTGCACCCATACATTTGACGTTTGCGATTACATTTTGGGTTTGCTTCTAAATAAGCAAAGGACATAAATAAAACAATTTTTAGTCGTGTATTAATTAATTTATTCCACTATACGTATGCAAACTTGATTGTAATTATTTTACACTTCCATCATTAATTTTATGGATACATATGTAAAAAATTATAATTCTTTTATACTTGTTAGCAAATAAAAATACTTCACATAAATTTTTATTTTTAATATCAACAATATTTTCACAATACACGTAGGCGACATGCCATTACGTCTTACGAAACGATTATCTCAATAGATCCCTTCAGTGTTCCACAAAATTAAAAAAATGCCTTACATGTCATATTGTACATGCTATATGATTAAACTAAGCACGATTTACATATTGTATTTACAGATTATTTACATACATTTTTAAAATTCTTGCACAGAATTCGCTAGGCACATTCGGTTAAAGTTTTTCACTTAGGCCTAAAGTTTTCAGAAAATCAAACTCATTTTCAGCTCACAAGGCAGTTCGCAGCATTCCATAAACCGATTTTATATATTTGTTTGTCCATATACCAGCAAACAAGTTCACGAGCAGATGAAATAGAAACACTTTCACTGTTCATAAAATAGTGCTGTAGTCGCACCGCCGAATGGAATGACGCCCAGCCACGCATGACTAGATTGTTGTCATATTTTATATTGACCATATGAGCAACAATCAAGTACATAATCGGGTAAAAAAAAAGACCTCGACGCTTTTAATCGTGACCATCGTTGGGGTCATATATATGATGCAGTCCATCTTTGAGTCGTGCAGGCACAGCGACTTCCATGGTCTGTTTCAAGAAAATACAGTGAATTTATGGATTTAGGTAAAACAGTAGCCGCCAGGGACAACTGCTGTTGCGTACAATGTATAAATCACAGGGGTTGATGTTTGTTAGCTTGGCTGGTAATTATGAATAGAAAGGCAGATAACTAGCCAATTGAATGCTGGACAACAACGGCCTCTGAGCAGCCATACCATCCAGAACAATTTCGTCGCCATGGGATACAGAAACCGTCGCTCTGCAAGGATACTTCTGTTCACCACGACGTCACAAGGCTCAACGATAAATGTGAGAACGGGAACACCGCCACTAGACACTCAACACATGGCAAACTGTCGAATGGTCGGATGAGTTGAGGTGCATATTGGTACATGCCAATGGCAGGGTGAGAGTGATGGATTCCTCGCGTCAGCAGGGTACAGGTTAGGCTGCGGGTAATCGTATCCTCGTATGGTTTACGTGGCATTGTCCGTCATTGAGGAACGAAACAAAGATCTGCTGGCAGATTGTGAACGCCCATTTCTGCGCCTACGGCACCCGGAAGGAGACCTGTAACTAGTCAGCTAAAGCACCGGCGAACCGCTCCCTAATTGTGACCGAGTGGTTGGATGAACACTCCATGGACAAGAGATTGCTTGTCTGGACCCCGAGGTCACTTGATCTTAATCATATCGAACATTTCTGTGATACTACAAAGACATGTTGGCGCACTGTGGACACTGCTCCGACTGATCTCCGTACACTGGGGGAGGCTGTGCAGCTATCATGTTAGAGTAGGGTTCCCGAACACTTCCAGTTTCTTATGGAGTCCATACCACTTCACATCATCCCATTAGGGCGAATGCCGGTGTTAAATGCTACAAGGCAGGTAACTCTATTAAAAGTGTATAATTGGCTCCTCAAATAATCCTCTACTTCGGCTGCTTGGAAAATATTCCATCATTTGTGTGTTTGTGAAACAGGAAGAATTGAAGATAACAACGTGGAGACGAAGGCCAAAGTACTCATGTAGCAAAATGCTGTAACGCGATGGAATCGAGTGGCAGCCAGATCATTTACACGATTCGGTAAAGAGTGAGGCGGAAGGCGGTGTAGGAAAAAATAGCTAATGGCGAAAATATCTAGGGATGTATGGATCACAGATTGGAATTTGAGATCTGAGGTTAAACTGAACATTTTTGCCTCATCTTTACCAGAGGGAATCTGTGACTTCGAAGCCGGGAACTACGAACACCATAATGGTATACTTCGGTTTACTGTGTTCGCAAGACAATAATCCTCTGGAATGTTCTATACAGTTTCCATGGACAGCTTAGTTTATGTTGGTTTTGGTCATCGTTTCCAAATACGTCATTACTTTAAAATTATATTCCGTAAACTTTAAAATCCTGCTTGACTGCTTGATCGTAGTTGATATACAACTGTTCAGATTGAGCTGGAAAAAGTCTAACAAATGTGTTTTAAAAAACAAATAATGTAACTAGGCCACAGAAAAACTATACGAACCGCTACTATTTATAATGTGTACCTTATTTTTTGGAGGTAAATATTTAATTTTACTTTTCTGCGATGTTCGCTTTAGAACCCTCTGGGATATTGCGGCCACGTTCACGAACATTTAATATTCTGCCAGTGTACTCAATTTGGCCGAAGTCTAGAAAGCGAACAAATTCTTAAATGACATGCTTAAATTTCCTGTACCCGAACGACTAAAATTGTTATATTAAACACGGCTTTGTTAGAACCGACTAGAGTGTTCTACCTTGATACTCTCATTCGCGCACGATCACGAGCAGTGCTGACAGTCACACCCTCCCCTAACCTCTCCGAGCATGTTCCAGGCAAGTTCGCCGCCCCCGGGACATGCCTTCATCCTTCGCCTTTCTTCAGGCGCCTTCATTACTCTCCCGGATGTCTCACTGGACGAATTCTCAATCCGCCGTGAGCGTTGAGGGGGAAGGGGGATCATTAAAACTTTTTGTACACGTTTCGTGCGAAACTACGCACCACCGCGCCGCTTAAAGCGAGAGAATGTAGCCGAGACGCTTGGCTGCCTAGACGCTTTCCACTGTTATTTGGAAGCTGCTTTCTTGTGAAGACGCTTCGCTCTAACTGGATTGTGTTGGATCTAGGCTTCCTCTAGGCATGGGCTTATTGTTTTCGGCTCGTATTCCCCCAGAAAGCTTTGTTACACACACACTCACACACACACACACACACACACACACACACACACACACACAATATATATATATATATATATATATATATATATATAATAATAATAATAAAAACGTGTGAAAATTTTATTATTCCAAATTTTGTCTACGTATTTATTTTCAGGATAATATATTATCGTTAAAAGTGGTTGCATCAAACGTTGACCCCTACTTCTTTTATCTTATCGACATTTACTGAAGAGTCTTTATTCATTCACAAATTGCGACGCCCTTAACCAAGGGCGTGGCAGGTGGGCCCTGAAAATTCACCGTCAAATAACAATAAGATTCAACCCATTTAAGCAGAACACGCAATGTTAAAGATTTTACATAAAACAAACAACACACATGATAATTGATATGATGAAGCACACAGATGACCTACATGTAAGAATATTCTAGAACATATGTGAAAGTTCAGTATTCTGTTTCACAACCATTAATACTGATAAATGAATACTGTGTGAATAATACCGGGCGTATTAAAATGTACATAAAAATTTCTCTAAAATGTTTGAAAAATTTAAACGCCTATTATAAAAGTTTGGACTACCATGGTTTAAGATTTTCGGGTAATGACAAAAGTTAGTGTATTATCCGAGTACACTCTACCCAGATGTCACCTGACATTTAATTGGACCAAAAACCAATTTTCCTACTAAGAAATTACAAGTTTCTCTAGTCGTCCAAAAATGTAAACAAACTTCCAAATTTTTATAAGGCCCAAAAAAAGACACATGGGATATGCACTTTCTCTTATTAAATTATTTTGCCATGTTAAAAACATGCATTACTGTAAGCATTAAAATTCCACATGGTTAAAAAGAACTCACTAAAATGTATATTTTTAAATTTCCAACATTAACAATTATTTTATCTTTGCAACTATGAGTTCAATTTTTCTCACTTGTAAATTAACATGACACAACATTGTCACATTCCTCTGAGGCATTCATAGCATGAAGTATTTCAAATATTTGAACTTTTCTTTGCAGCATGTTACAAAATGTTGACTGTCAGAAATAACAATATGTACTTTGAAATACTTATACAGCCTTCTGCATTACATAGGGAATTTATATCGGGCATACTTTATAAAATAGAAAACATTTTCTATCTATCTATTATGACCCAAAAGTACGTCATCTTGCCTATAGCCAGAAGGGCCAGAATTTACATGTGTTATTTTCATCTTCTATACTTTACTGATGTGCGTCGAAAATTCAAGAGTGCTGATCTCCCCGATACGGCCGACTCCTTAATCTTATATACCAAAATCTCTGGGCAGGTAGACCCCTCCCAACAGGAGAAATTAATGACTTATCAATCAGACAACATGGAAGGATCCACGAGTTCTGATAATATTCAAAAACATAGTCTAGAACACTGAGTTCCACCGCTGCAGTTCTGGCCACGTGTTCCAACTTCCGATGCCACTCCGGCGCACGATAACAACACCCCTACCGACCGCAGGCCTAACCAGCTGCAGTCATGTTTGCCAGTCTTGTGTCGGGTAGTGCGGTAGTCGGGTGCTCTTGTCGAGCTTCGTGCGGTGTGGCATACGTCCGTGACGTAAGCTTGCCGTAGCAAGCTAAATCATCGCAGACCTTTCAGTGTGTACAATATTAAGGTAGTGAATTCTCATCAACTGTAGTTTTATGTAGTTTAGTACGTATTTTCAGCGATTTATGTCCATATTATCCTTGAACGGTATTAGTATGCACTCAATGCGTAATAACTTTCCACACCGCGCCGGGCGGCGAGCGAAGTTCAGCTGACTAGGTTAAGTAGGACGGCGCAAGACGTAATTTCTGAGACGTGGGGCGTCTCATCCTCCCGTCCCGAAGTTATGCTCCCGGTGAAAAATCATGAAGAGACTTCAGGAACTCTGCCGAGCTGGCCAGGCTCGGCACTGTCACTGGACCACCGTCCTCATGAAAACACCAGGCAGAGAAACTCTTCACCACATCCAGCCTCCATCTCCAGATGCAGTTAAAGAACACATCAGACAAACAAGAGCAAGCATTAACCAGCTCCAAACAAGAGCGTCAGTAATCAAGCATAAACCGATGCTACTTCAATTCGCACCACACTGCATCATCGGCACCTGCACGACCGAGCCATCTTCCAGGCAGATGCGTGTTTAAATGTTCCCGTAGAGCCAAGTGGAAGTGAGGTGGCTCGCCATCTTGTTGCAAATTGAAGTCGTTGATTTTTCTTGCAATTGAAGTAGAAGACACAACGTATGCATGTCTAGGTACCAACCAACTATCTGTAATGATTTTCTCCAAGAAAAAAAGAGACCATAAATCTTCTCCCTCGATATGGCACAGAACACATTAACCTTAGGTGAATCCCTTTTATGTTTGATGATGGCATGGAAGTTTCCTGTACCCCAACAACATACATTGTGCTGATTCACTTTACCATTAGAATGTAACGTTTCTTCGTCACTAAAAATTAACCTATCGCACAGGTTGTTGTCATTGTCCTTCCTTGACAACACATCGGTGCAGAATTCATACCATGCAGCGTACTCGTCTGGAGAGAGCACCTGGACCAGCTTCAATAGGTAAGGTTTCATGTGCAAGCGTTTACGCACGATTTTTAATACTGTTGTTTGTGGCATCTGAAGCTCACGACTTGCTCGGCGCGATTATTTGTGTCGTCGTACAGGTGTCGATGACGCAGCGTGGTGCAAATGGCTTCCGAGATCCCCGGACTTAAGCTTAAGTTATTTATTTTACGGGGGTTGCGTGAAAGACAAAATGTTTCTCCCATAAATGTAACAAACGTTTCCACTTCTAAGGCAACAAATAACAATCGCGGTAGAGTCCATCACTACTCACACTTTCCACAAGTTGTGGGAAGAGTACGAATATCATCTTGACGTCTGCCGTATAGTTCGAGGAGCACATATCGAGTCTCTGTAAACTGTTAGAAAAACTTTCAAAGATAATCTGATCACTGAAAAAGGTGTGAAGTGTATACGTTTCATCGTTCAGTTTTTATGATTTTTTATATTGTAAATATATTTTGTGCTCAGCCTGTATATAGACGTACGTGATCTTTCAGTATTCCTAAGGTCTCTAACGTATCACCAGTATGCAGTTGTCACGCAGGTTACCTCTCGTGTTTTCCAAACGGCGAACTTCTCAAAGTATAATAATCAGTTTCTGGTAACTAATGAATCTTCTTTCCTCTACATGGGTGCAGATTAATTATAGTAATGTTCTAAAAAGCTTAGACACTATGTAGCATTGATGTATCATTGACAGCAACGTCATTACTGATGAATTCAGAAACATGTGAAGAAGATTAAAATACACCAGTGACTTATGCGGGATTCGAATTCAGAGAAACTCGAAAAATTAACCCAGCCTGCAAATAAATGCATCACGGAGGTAGGATTCGGAGCGAAAAATTCCAATGTAATTAGTACAATTTTTTAAATGATAGGGTTGACTAAAATAAAATATTTTCACGGCCGTCATTTTGAAAATAAGTGTCTGAGCCAATAAGAACACGTAAGTTTACATGGTATAGCAAAACGTTACTTGTGTGAAACATTTGGTGGAAATTGGTTGATTGTTCTTAGAGATATGGTAATAAAACCTTATTTTCTTAAACGGGACTTCTTAAAAAATTGCTTAAAAAGAGGCTTGAGCACGATGTTTCTAATATATACGATCAGCATAAAATGTTTTTCTGAATTGGTGAAATTTTAAAATAGATATTGCAATCATATTTAAATATTTATACGAGAGCCATTTTTTAAAATCATTGTCTTACCTCATATAAAGCATATAACTTTAAGTGTACTTGTGTAGGTGTTCAAAATTTGGTGTAAACAGCTGAATTGCTCCATAAATACATCAAAATGTTCAGTTTAATCATTTGACACTGTTGTTCAAAAATCCCGCAAAAAAATTATCACCGGCATTGTTAGTATAACGATGTTCATAGAAGCTGGACAAAAATGTTATGTATTAGCAGATTCGATGATTGTCGTAGATTCAATATACAAAGTTAAAATTTAATCTGTTTCATAATTTTATCAGTAAGCTAAAAGTTAATATTAGTGACATTCGGAAATAAGAGACGTACACACTTAAAACATATAATTTAATAAGGCCATCCGTAGTAGAACATCTTCGCTACATTTCAAAGAAATCGATTGATTATTTACCGAGATACGACGTAAAGTTGGTATTGTTTTATATAAGGTTATCTTACAAAATGGCGGAGAAATAAGGTATTGCATAGGCAATGTTGATAGATGCAACAATATATACTTCTGCATACAAAGTTTAGTTGATAAGTGTTTTGTAGTTACGTGGATAAAAAATTATGAGCTATAATGATATATATATGACCGCCATTTTACATAATCTGCCATAGTGCTACTTGTTTGCCCAATTTCATAGAAAACTGTTTAATTTCTTAGGAGATATCATATAATTTCAATTGGTCACGTAATACTACGTTACATAATGGAGGACAAAAGAGTTTTTGTGTAAACACATTTTTAGACTGTTTTATATACAGCCAGCATAAAACGTTTCATTAGAATTCACTACATGGTTTCGACGATATAACATACAAAACCAATTAACTATATAACAGCCATATTGAAAATAAGTGATATAGGTGAAATATAGGTGAAACCTATCTTTTGTTACCTAGCGCAGTACTACTTGTTTACCATATTTTGTAATAATCTGACAATTTATTCACAATATATGACATAAAACTTTATTTATTCGTGTGGCACTCTCTCACAAAATGGCGGACAAAAGAGGCTCCGAGTAGATACATTTGATGTTTGTTTTATTAGCTCCGACCACACAAAGTTAAGTTGGAATTGATTATATGTTTTCGAGGATACAGTATACTGTGCTGAAATATTTAGATGCCCGCCCTTTTGAAAATAACTATCTGACATACTTGAAACATATTTGTACATATCAACTACCGTAGCATCACTAGTTTTTCCAAGTTGATTCATCCAGCTCAAAAGTAATCTGTGAATTTTTTCCCGAGATCATATTAGAAAAAAAACTTGATTAATCCATTGTTTATATTATGTTTGTAACAGATATTGTCAACATCCAAAATTCGTTGAAATTGGTCAAAAGATATATTATTTATACTTCATACACCTAAAATATTTTATAGGCACCATTTTTTAAAACTAGTTGTTCATCAATTTTAATTGCATACATTTACATGACATACAATAGTATCACTTATGCCAAATCGGTTGAGTAGTTTTCGAAGTATAACGTAAAAGCTTAGTTTTTTAATGTGGAGCTATCTTCCAGAAATGGTGGACCGACAACAATATCATTTCTGAATTCAAAGCCTATACCTTGCACTGTCATCGTACAAATTTTGTTTTAAATCGGTCCAACGGTTTCCGAGATATGACATATCACCCTAAATATTAAAATCGCCTCAATTTTGAAAGTACGTGTCAGGCGTGGTTGAAAACTATAAAAGTCAGGTGTACTTACATAGTTCTATATGTTTATCGAGTTTTGTGTTATTTGGTTGTTGCGTTAAAATATAGAAAGGAGGTACACAGACGCACAGACCCATGCACAGACCCATGCACAGACAGGTAACTGATCTCATGAGCCTTTCTTTCCTTCGGAAAGTAAGCTACGAATTTAGTTAAAACATTGTAATCGAACAAAATCAAACCTTTGAAATAAATAGTGAAACTACATGGATATACTGTACAAGAACCCAACAAATGCCTTCCTTAAAGTTTACATACACATATATCTGTCTAAATTAACTAGTTTTCTTAAAATTAGTAATATATTTATTTGTAATCTCTGGCGAAACCTTCTGTCAACTGATGTATTTTAATTAAGAATTTAAGAGGTAATTATAATTAATATGTGTGTGATTCCTAACCTGCATTGCAGCCACGTTTTTAAACGCATCAAAAACCCCTAGGCGCGATTCTCCTACCGACAGTTCGTGTCGGGGGGCAATTTCCTCACAAAGTGAAATTTCGAACTATGGCAGTCTATTAATATTCTTTTAAAACCATATATTCAGTAAATTAGTCAGTGAAGACGATTCATTTTCTGTGTTCTCGAATTGAACAATGTAATATTAATTTGACTAACAATTTTAGTTATATTTTTAAGGTATTTATTTTTAGCACAGCTCATATAATGATAAAAGTTTTCTAAAGTTTGATTAAATTATTTATCTAAGCTTGTGTATTGAGTTATTTATAGCTTTTCACTTTAGATAATAAGTGTTTGGTACAATTTTTTTTTAATTCTACTTTTTTTTGTTATTTGGGTTTTATTAATTGGATTCTGTTGTATAAAAGAAACGTTTAGAATCCAATTAGTCACCCATGCAAGCGGTATTTCTTGCGATTGCTCTGATTTGTACCTCTTTGTGACTCGCCAAGCGCTAGCTTCCCTGTATCTGGACTTTTCTACGGTTTTTAATCTAACTGAAGTACCCAAAAGATGATTTTACCATATATGTGGTCTTCTTATCACATCATAATTTCTCCCGTTTCTGTGTGTCTGGACGTGAGTCGTCCAGGATGGACAACCCATGCTGCCTATCGGGAGGATTGTAATTAGTTCGTTTTTTTTTTTTTTTTGTGTGTGTACTGCCCGGATGTTGTGTGCTTGCTGTGTTGTGGCTGTCATGGCATTTTCGTCACTTAAGTGCCTGTTTTACATTTTTTCTTCCAACATTCAGGGAGTAGTAAAATAGTAGAAATGGTTGGCTGTGCTATTCATTCGTTAACTTGTAAGAGATAAAGTGTTTAAAATGTTAGTCTTCAATTGAATTTTCTTCTGTTTCCCTTCTGCGGTGCGTATAACCACAATTTCTTCGCTCGTTCTTCTTCGTGCACCAGGTATTCAAACTCTTATTTATTTGTACAGTTTTTTTATATGTTACTAATAAAGGTTCCCGGACCCAGTCCTTCAGTTTTTCCTTGTTTGTCAGTGACGTCTCCGTTTGTCCGGTTTCTGTCTCCTGATGTACGGGTTTAAACAGCTGATATTTTTACTGGTAGAACTGTAAGCATCCACTTATAGTTACCAAGTCTCTAAGGAAATATGTGCGAAACAGTGGCGTTTATTCCATAGACGCAAGGTAAACAATGCTTACCCTAAACATATTGGAAATGTTTGACACTTTATAGTTTTTGCCTTACGTATTTAATTCTAAGTTCCCTGTTTTCGATTCGAGAAACAGAGTTTTCGTGTACACGCATAGTGCTGCTATCTAGTACTTATTTCCACAAACGGGAGCGACTAGCGATGAATCAAAATCGCAAGCAACAACACGGGCAGGGTACGCAGTACCTCCTCCAAGCGTACATTTTTCCTTGCAAAGTGGATGAAAGTGTTCTGGAAAACGGGAATTTTCTTATAGTTTGTAATATGCTCTCTAAATAATATTAAGTTAATTATTATTACATTCATTTCGCTTCCGTTTTTATAACTTATGTTAGGTATTATGTAACGGTAAATACAAGCAAAGTTGGAAGTTGCGTTTGTTAGTAGAAATTGAAAATGGAACCACAGCTCGGCTTATATCAACCATTCATTGTATTGTAAAGTGTGTAATATATCATATTATAAAGGCATTTTACAATGTTTTATATTAAACACTCAAATATGTGGGGCTATTATTATAAGACTTACACTCTAAAAAAAAAAAAAAAACTCTTTACGCGCCGCTGAAGGGAACCTCCGTACATATTCCTGTCTTTCAACTGCTGTACGCTCAATGTCACGACATCTAAGTCACAACGGACATTTGTTATTTCAGATTCAACAAGCGGAACTCTACTTCAGATAAAAAATTACCCAATAAAAATAAATTGTTTATAAGTTAAAGTGTATCCTTTGTGATGCATCATTATAATGAATACGTGATTTATATTAAATTTAAGGTCATTATGTGTTTTTGAATTTAACATCAATTTGCACCATTAGGTGTTACGGATACATGACAGGATCATTTTGAAAAATTTCTTAGATGACAATTTGAATTTTTAAAGTTGACAAAAATTATTTTCTTCTGGGTGTTATTTGTCGTTTATCCGGTTTTTGCAGAACTCTGTATGAATAACTTTGTTATATATCATTAAAATTAATTTAATATATTTTATATGATATTCAATTAAATATAATTTTTATTTTATTTTTTTCCTTTGTGATGTTTGGTGCCATATTGAAACAAAAAAGTTTTAGCGTTAATTTCATTAAAATATAAATAAGTAATAACTCAATTATTAAAAAAATACATAGTAATGAAAAACCACTAGTTTACATGTTACTATTTCATAGAAATTAAGTTTTCCTCTGTGCATATATTTTACCGACGACGCAAGAAAATTTTGCATATATAATTTTTACCATTTTGTACAAGTTCTATACTCCAGAGTGTTTCATTTGGGATATATTGCTTCGTAATAATATACATTTGTTCTATTTAGGGTCCTTTTGGCGTTTTATAATTCGTTTATATTTTGTGCCACTTACGTGCTTGTTTGTTTCTGGCCTTCGTTGGTATTATGTTCGTGACCAGTATTCGCTGCGTTTATTTGTTGAATTTGAATAATTGTTTGGCTGTGTGTTTCTTGTCATACGTGGGATAACCTGCACCCGGCCTGGTGATCTCATCACCAACGCCTACGTTTCCTGCTAATGTTGGCTGTGGCCAGGCCAAATCTAGAAGCATATCTTTCTTTCGAGTAGATACAATTATCCTACGGTAACACCGGAAACATTCCACAAAAAAGATACATACGTGTTTTCCGGTCATAACATCTTCATCGTCTGGTAACCAGACGTCCATAACATTGCCCCAGGACGAACACGGCAGATCTCTAGTATAAGCTCTTCACAAAGGCCTTTGAGACAGATACAACACAGGCAGAAGGAATACTTGCCTTTTACTGGAGTAATCTCCTGTAAGGAAGAACAGCCAGATATCCAAAGCATATCAATATGTTTATAACTTTGTTATCATCGACTTGGTGTCTCCATAGCTCATTACTTTTCCCTCAGAGTGAGAAACTGTAATTAATGCCTAATATTTTGGGAACAGTTACCGTATTTGTTAAAATGTTTTATAGCACTTTAAAATTCTTAATTATCGTTGTTTAATCCTCCTAATTGATTTTCATACTGGTCCCATCTGGGACACCACATTTGGTGGTAGTAGTGGGATCGTAACTTAGCCTTCCCCTCGATAGGGCTCTTGGATTCATAGCATGAGAGAAAAATATAAAATCATTGTAAACCTTTCTTCTATGGCCACGTTGGAAATTTAGCAAACATAGAAGCCACTCGAATTACGAGGCTAACATGTATTGCAGACAATATAATTTGAACAAATCTATGTTGTCTCCAAGATTACACAGAACATGTATATTTTCATAACTGTAATCACTTCGATATCGAGGATTTGTATAGGAAATCTTCAGTCGCATCAAATGCACGACCGTTTTATTGCGACTTATAACTAGTAGATATTAACCCATTTACATGGTAGAAATCGACATTTTCAAACACTTATTTGCACTCGATTCCTCTAATGTGTTGTCTTTTGCAAAGGCACTCGAATAAATGAATCAGTAAGGAATTAGGAGAGTGGACCATTTTCGATCGATTGTTCAAAAGTGAACGGGAAATAAATATTTAACATGAATTGAAGTCAGAAGAGTTTGGGCATATAGCGAAAAAGCCCTTGGTACGCCTAGAGCAATACACTTATAATGTAAATTGCCGGTCCTTTAATAAATTATTAATTTGTTAGATTTCATTATGCCACAGAACTAAATTCATGAATGAATTAGTTGGACATCCTAAAATGCCAAAGGTTTATATGGAAAGACCGAAACAAAGATATTGTAATTTCCACACATAAAAAAGTCCAGCTGAATTTGGAAAAAATTAAACGAATTTAAGAAAATATGTAAAACAATATTTGCTCAAAATTGTACCTTTTTTCTACTGTGACAATTTTATTGCCCCAAAATACGCATTTTCTCTGTTTTTATAAAGATGAATTGTTATTTATTGTTCCGTCTATAATTCATAGTATTTTTAGTGTAAAAGCTTATTCAATTTTTTGTGTAAATATTACACAGTTAGATTTGCATAACTTAGCATAGTTATTTTATTAAATTAAATTTTTAAATTTTTAGAATTTTTTTTGTATATTTATTGAATTTTATTGCTGAATTTTCCATTCATCTTTTAGGTGAACATTTATGCCAACATTATTTTACCTATAGTGGTTATTACCTTAACCAGCTGCGGCAATGCAAAAATAAATATTACTGAGTTCTATTCATGAACACAATGGACACAATATTTCCAAAATTTATATCATGGGGTTATATAATTGGCGTTATATTTGCTACGTCCTTGCCCTCACAAGGACGTGGCAAAGTAGACTGTACAAGGTCCGCAGTCAAAAACCCCTTTGACACACAAAGGAAACCCTCGTTG
This sequence comes from Dryococelus australis, assembly GCA_029891345.1. Taxonomy (NCBI): domain Eukaryota; kingdom Metazoa; phylum Arthropoda; class Insecta; order Phasmatodea; family Phasmatidae; genus Dryococelus; species Dryococelus australis. The sequence continues at coordinate 123,111,359 of CM056998.1, forward strand.
GGCAGTGAAACTTCAAAAACAGAGCAAAACTTAAACAGTAGCATAAATAAGAACACAAAATCCATGAAAAACTGTAAAGCTTTATTTATTTATTTTACTTCATTTAGTTCTTTTTTGAACAGTAGAAAAGCACCAAACACTGGAAATTTTTATAGAAAATGTAAAATTTGTTGGTTGAATACCAAAATTAAGAGACAAATATATGTATGAAAAGACTGAAAAATGGGAAAACATACAATATCTTCATAAGCTAGACTTAACACAATATCACAATATGCAATCTCAAGTCATTTATTGATAAATCTAATATTTGGTCTACACGTTCCCCATATCAAAAACGCAAGGATATGACGAAAGGGGGAAAGTATTGCCCACGGCAATGCTACTAATATTCTGGCAGTTTGCAAGATGCAATATCAATTCTTATTAAAGACAATATTTAGGAGGAAGAAACCTTTATACTGAAAATGTAAATAGTGCCTATACTAAATGTAAATATTTCCCAACTTCCTTTACAATTTAAATCTTGGGATAAACATTGAGTTTTACAATGCATCTTTGCCAAATATGAAACAGTTCTTTCCGTCAAATAATTTCGAGGCGAGGCCACTACTAAAACTACAAATTTTCTTTGTAGGCTAACCATTTACCATTACATCAGGCTTCAAACACTAATAATGAACTATTCCTTATGTTGGACCTGGCTAAACAATATATGAGGTGGCCAACACGAATCTAAAAGGTTGTATTAGAATTCTTCAGGCATAGTTGCATATACAAAAAACCTTTAGTTAGTCTAGCCTGAAAATTTTCATATTGGCTTTACACATTTTTGAGAAAATCGAACAATTTCATTACTGATTGTTTAATTAATACTTCATTAAAATGTGTGTTTGTTAAAGTTTTTTATTCTAGGCATACTTTGCTTAGATAGTGACCTAGCAAGCTCAAAAGAGAAACAAATATTAAGGTTTCTTGTTGTAGGTGCCATACATACAGCTCCTATTTAAAATAACAACATTTGATTTGCCGATATTTAGCCATAATGGCCTACCAAATTAAAATTCTGTTTCAAATATCGCAGTTATCTGGAGGTTGTTGCTGCTGTCCCCGAAGATGGTTAATAAACCCTGAGCTGCAAAAGATAACAGTATTTATACAGCAAAGCAAGCAATACCCCCAATCGGTATCTACTAAATTAAACCTCAAATAGAAATTAACGTTTCCACATTTGGATACCAGGAGCAATGGCCCTTATTAATGCCCAACCAATCATTGATTACATATTCAAATAAGGAAGCGATCAAGATTGTTTATTATATGGGTATCTTGAATTCCCTGATGAATCAGGAAACTTTTGTCCATACAAGACAGAACACAGGAAGTAGAGCAGGCGATGATGAAGTAATGTTAGATGTGATGCACAAAGCGGCATACGCACACACAGAGCGCCGAAGATTGCTATCGCTAGCTGACAGACAGAATTACATCACTGGTATAGTGCAGAAGATGTCAATGGTGCGCGCCAGTGCTGCAGGCCTGCCGCAGAAGGCAGTAGACGAAAATTTCCGACCGCTCAGTTTGTGAGAAAAGGTGCATGAAGCGGTCTCGCTGTCGGTCATGTCGCGTACCCAAGGACGTCGCTGCTGGCTGCCAGCTGCCACTCGCTCGCCGTCAAGCTGGCCATAATGCAGCCATGCTGATCTTCAACACCAAATGGCAGGTACGTGGAACAGCAGTAGTTTCCTATATATGGTAGACAGGTGTATTTTGTAATTTAGAATCCAGGGGATTTGTGACAACTGTCACGAAGTTCCCTACCCTAAGCGAGGAAAGGGTGCAGACGTTCCCATCCAGCTTCCAAGTCAAGGGGGTCCATTCTTGAACCAGGAGTTGAAGTGGGCAGCATCATTCGGCCAAGCAAGGAAACTACATACTCCTATCTCCATCAGATAAGTTCCAGAACAAAAAGGCATATCCTTGCGGAAGTATCACCTTCGGTTCAGTTCCAATAACACAGAGGATCTCCTCGCCTCTTAAATGGGCTAAGCCACAATCAATTCACCATCCTCGCTACACTAATATCCCTGAAATTTTAAGGTTTTGAGATTACTGGGTCAAAAAACCATCTCACTCATGAATACATTATCAAAACAAAAAAAATATATATAATATCACCTAACAAGCTCCATGATAATGAGAACAAAAAGCAGAATGAGCTGGGCATGAGTGGACAATCCATCACCTCCCGAGACAGCATCAACATGGCTAAAAACATACACAACAAAAGAGATTGATAACCATAGAAAATACAAAAAAATCAACCATCAATCTTAAGAACACCAAAGCCACCCACTTCATTGGCCAAAACCAAACATTTCAATATTAAAAGATTCTAAATTTTAGTTGACTCAAATGTGCTTTATTCAAAAAACCCAGATGGCTTTCGTCCTCTAAAAGAACTGTACCTGGCATCAATAATCGCTTTAAGCGATATGGACCTGTAAACTCTGGTGCCTGCTTTGCACGAAAGTCTGCTGCCTTATTGCTGAGAAAATGGGTTTCCAGAAAAACCCTATATCCTGTTTTAATGGAAACTGTACCCCCAGAAAAATATTTCGTAGAGGCCAAACTTGAATGAGACTTCCTCTAATTCAAGGTTGCCTCTGTCCAGACCTCATCCAGCTCAGTATCTCCAATACCCTCCAAAAAAAACTCGTGAAGGCCCCACGTGTTGATTAGCAGGTAAAAAAAAACTTCTTCCAAAGAAGAGTTCTGCCGGCATCTTCTGCGTGGCATCACTAATCAAGTTATTCAAGGCAAGCGATAGATGATATTAAATAACATCACATTACTTATGAGTCCCTGACTGAAAAACTCTTAATGCAATCTTCGAGTTGCGATTACATAGCTCTACAAGATTTGCCTTAGGGTAATAGGGTGTTGTCTGGACTAAATTCGCTCTCCAAGAAAAAACATGATTTTTAATTTCAGCGGAGACCAAATATGTGGCATTATCAGTTAACATGCTTACCGGTGAAGATAACGCATTAAATAACCATTGAGAAAAAATTTTACAAATTTCAACTTATTTCATGTTTCACAAGGGGGAAAAAAATATAAATTTACTAAAGCTGTCTACAACAACTAATATTGATGAAAATCTTGATGTGGTACTTGGCAATGGTCCAGATACATCTAAATATACCCGTTCACGAAGGAACTTTGCAACATCTGCACTAAACTGGGTTTTAATTTTGACACTTCTAGGCTTTACCCTCCGGCTCTGAAGACACTCATTAACTAGCTGTTCTATTTCATTAGCTAAGCCTAGCCAGTAAAACATCACCTTTATATGATATACGGTTTTATCCTGCCCAAGATGTCCTCCGGAAAAGCTGTCGGGATGGTTCCACGCATCAAATGGGGAACAAAAAATTAAAATCTACAGGTCTTCAATTCCACATGGCCTACTATCCCCTCTTGTTTTCATAAGTGCGACCCTTGCCTGTGTCAATCTTAGCTTTTATTTCTTTACACTCGGGGTCTATTCACTGGTGGTGTTGAAGTTTAAGATATTCCTGAGGAAAATTCTGGAACACCTTGACCTCTTCTCCTTCATATTTAGCTTCGGGATCTCTAGACATTTCAATTGGTATTTCTAATTTACTCGTGATTATATATTCTGACTGCACTATAGAGTCTACTTGACTGAACTATAGAATCTACTTGACTAACTGTGTCAGTCTGTACATTATCATTACATGTTACTTTCTGAATGATAGGTTTTGAATTTTTCTCCTGAACCACACTTACACCTACAGGGAGATCCACATGAAACTCATCAGCATCAAAGATACGGGGCAATGCATCGGCCACCCCATTGTCAATTCTCTTAATGTGTTTCACGGTAAATTTGAAACATGTAAGTCTGACTTGCCACCTGGCTAACCTGCCCGATGGTTTGTTGGTGGTTAAACACCAACGCCTGGCTGTCTGTGTGTAAGGTAAATTCAGTCACAGTTCCATCGGGCCGCTTCCGGCATAAGACAGTGGGCCGGTATTGGTATCAGTTGGCCGGAGTTTGTGGGCTAGCTTTTACCGGCCCAACTCAGGCCCGTATTTTCCATGTTTGATGGGAAATGCATGGTAACATAAATAAAAGTAATAAATAATTATCTCTGAATCTGCTCAATCAGTTAAAGAGTAAATTTTTTATATTTAAACTGGTAATTTGCGAGCAAAAAAAAAGTTTTTTTTTAAGCAGGTGACTTTATAAAAGCTATAACTGAGACCGAAAATATACCAAGCGTTGTTTTGATGCATTGTCAATTTATAGAACACAATCAGCACGTCATCGCTTTGCTAAGGTTTTATCGAGTTATTGAAATAATACATACCTATATATGCGACTACTCATGACTACCTGTGACTACCTGCGACTACTCGAGTCTACCCATGACTGCATGCGACTACCCGCGACTACCTGCGACTACCCGTGTCTACCTGCGACTACCCGCGACTACCTGTGACTTGTGACTATATGTGCGACTACCCGCGACTACCTGTGACTTGTGACTATATGTGCGACTACCTGCGACTACTCGTGACTATCTACAACTTGTGGCTACCCGTGACTAGCTGCGAGTACCCATGAATACCTGCGACTACCCATGACAACCTGTGACTACCCATGACTACCTGCGACTACCCATGACTACCTGCGACTAATTGCGACTACCGGTGACTACCTGCGACTACCACTGACTGCGTGCTACTAATTTCGACTATCTGAGACTACTTACAACTAACTTGCGAGAACCCGCGACTAAGTGCGACTAATTGCGACTACCTGCGACTACCTACGACAACTTGCGACATATTCTTGTAACATTAATAAAATTTATCTTTAATGGTTTTGGAGGAGCATGCTCAGAAAGTAGCCAAGTAGCTCATTATTTCCGACTTGGTTTACGAATTTTGAAATTTCTCAAGGAATTTTTATTTTTGGAATTAAACATAGTGTATGTGCATGTGGAAGAATGTATATTTGTAACAGTGACAGAATTGTAAATATTGGCCCTGTAGTTTTAGTAGAGCATGCTTAGAAACAGTCAAGTTGCGTATTTTTCTCCGGATTGTTTCACAAATTTTGAAATTTCTCAAGGAATTATTTTTTTATCTAAACGTAGCCTATGTCCATCAGGTAGAATGTAGCTTTATAACAGTGATAGAGTGATCAGAATCGGCTCTGTAGTTTCCGAGTTTAGCCGTTACATATAAACAAACAAACTCATATTACATCTTTATAATATTAGTATAGATAGTACTATGTCTGAAATTCAGGTTCCTGCAACAAAATCTCTCCAAAGAAATGAATGGGTATCAGACCCTTATAACCAGTTGGGGCAGAGGGCACATTTTATAATTTTCAACTGTTACTACAGTGCAATATTAAAAGAATCTCTTCAAGATTAATTCTGAACTTTGAACATGATCGTAAGCCTGCAGGCGATCACTTTAAAGAATCTTATATCTGACTTCCTTTAGAATGCAAAGTGAAATATGCGCCAATAAACACCGTCTCTGTCTGCTTTTACTCCTCATTCACTACAGAAGTTTTTAGAAATTGGAAAGAAATGTTCATATTTTTCATAATATTAATGGTAAAAGTGAAATTAATTTGCTCACCTGAAAAATATTTTTTTTTTAAATAATCGTAGAATTAAAGTACCTTTCTTCGAAATGGTAAAATAAGAAAACTCTGAGCCTAATATTGTTATTAACAATTTGTCTTGAAAGGAGAACTGTATTTTTATTTCGCATCTATATATGTATTTAATAACGGTTCAAACCATGTTCGATTCTAACGATTTCAATATTTTCATAAGATAATGTGTTTTGCTACTTTATTGTACCAAAATATGCACAATCGTCAAATGAGTTAGGAAACATAAGCATTATATCTTATGATTAAAATTAATTCGGTAAAGAAATAATATACTTTCTGAGAAAGTGTACAGAAAACTACATTTTCTTAATAGCGTCAAAATATTTAAATACTCATAATCTTATTTCAAAACCTCTTGAATGTAATTTGCATCTTATTTGTTATTAGGGAATTAATCTTTTAGCAGATATTTATTAAGGGCTTATTTTAAAATATTTTGCTCCTCACTGGAACCTCTAGTACGATGCCAACTCACTTTATCTACAGTATGTTGAACAAAATGTTTATATCGCAAACACATACATTCTCTCCAGAATAAAATTAATAGCGATTAATATTGGTACACTATTGTTCGCTACTATTCGGAGTGGAAATCGTAACCAATTAAATTGAAACACATAAAATAATATCTTTCGTCAGGGAGAGAGAGTGAAATATTTTTTTTCTGGCTTGGCCTACATTGACTGTGCGCGCACCAAACAAGTTTTTAATGTTATTCATGTATGACCAAATAATAACTCTTGAGCTAAAATCACACACGCTTCATTCAAGAGATTAGCTGCCTTTGTTACTGATGTATGCTTACAAGTACCACACGCTGTTTGACTAAAGTAATTAAAAATCGAATTTTAATCGACTGAACGACATTTTGCTGTAGTAGATGGAATAAATAGTTCATATATAATACATACATTTCCTATGCATATTTCGATGGCTTGAGCTAAACTTTTAGTGGTTATCCTATACTGAAGTTTGTAATAACTTGTTCTTATTGATAACCATACTATGATACTATACCCAAGTAGAAGTATTACCACCAAATATAATTTAAAATTCTAAGACGTTACAGTTAACACCCATTTCTACAAATGAAAGTAATTCATTTTCATTCACATGACATTTGAATATTCAACTTTTTAGTTTGACAGAAATCTAATGGTGCATTAACTACTTATGATAATTTTTGTAAGGGGATTATTAAAAATTTTATACCATTGGCCAGTCAGGTGGCTGTATATATGTTTAATATTAGTGTTGCTTTTGAAAATATAACGCCATTCCGTTTTACGCTTGTTTCGAAATCATAATTTGATGCATAACTATATTAATAAATTCGCACAGATGAAAGGTTGGAAACACCTTGGCGACGTAGTGCAAAAATAGCAATTAGTATCTAGTTTAAATGGTGACAGTAACCACAGAATATTCATTCAAATTTAGTGGTTTGCATTTTTACCTCACTCGATAATTATTTAATGATTGAACTGGCAATATAAGAAAATCAACACACACGTATGTTTTGCTAACGCACGAGATCAGTAATCGTCATAGCAGTTTAGATAAATACATTAACGAACGATGTTTGGCATAATTTACTTCAAAAAGGCTTGAAACGTTATAAGGAAGACTAGGTAATTTTCTTCGACGTTGAGTTACTGGTAAAGAGATTTAGAATCGAGAGCTTTTGCTGGCTAAAACCAAGCATCGTTTTCATGGAGTCTGAAAATTTTATGACGGATTTACGAGCTCCATCAAGCGAAAATCCTTTAATCCGATACCAAGAGCTTCTCAGAGGCTCAATTCGCCCTGCTTTTCACCGAGAATACAAGATAATTTAATTTTATAAAATTATGCTCCTGAAGAAAGTGTTACGCGAAAAAGGTTTAGTCTTTAACTGAGTTGTTTCTTCTAGCTTATAAGCATGCTCCTTTAACTAATGCTGTTGATTCACAAAACTCTAATTTAATTCATTGTCACCGGAAAAACATGGCATCGAGTTTGTCTATTAAGCTAGGACCGGTGGAAATAAAATAATTTAATTTTTAAATATCGCCGAAAATATATAATTTGAAAGTTTCCCAAGGTTTAGTGTTTCACTTACTCTACCGGACTTTTATTTTAAACTTTTTAGCGTGACTCCAGATATAGAGAAAATCGATGTAGTCAAGTTGAAGGGCAAGGTGGGAAAATATTTCGTCGATGTAGTAAAGGACGTATGGGGGAAGTATTCATAGGAATTGAGACGTGAAGACGCTTTTAACGGATTTTGGAAAATATTCTAAAAATAAAATTTGGTAGGAGTATGTGTGGTATTTAAGAGTAATAGCATCAGGTTGAACAGTTCCGCAAATGCACTTTTTAAAAATGTGCTCCCAAACTCCTCAAATTATACGAAGTTCACTTGTGGAAGTAATATCCACGTAAAATCTTTCAGTACAAATACTGGAATAAAATTTACGCAGTAACCTCGTACAAAACAGTTCTAACACAAGTTTCAGACAACGAAATTAGAGGTTATAGACTGGGTTCTGAAGTCCGTAGTTCGAATACCTACACAGATTTCAGAACTATTAATGGTTGATTTTGCCTTATGCGCGCACATGCGCAAATATCATACATTTTAATGCAATCCGCCAAGGTGAAGCACGGTATTATATACTGGGTTCGAGACTCGAAGAAATAAACTTTTTTTTTCCTCGCTCACTAAAACTAGTAAATTTGCGAGGGTGGGATTACATTGTGTAATATGCTTATGAGTAGTTACTGTAAAAAATGAGAAATATTAAAGGAGCAATTATAGTTTGCAGACACAAAACAAACCATGCTGACAGAACTGGACGCTCTAAATCGAAATGAGACTATTAGTAACAAAAAAACTGTTAATATACAAAGAAAAACTTTTAAACATGGGCTACTCTTCAATGATTATTCAATACTCTTGTAACCTACTTTTTAATTGGTCCGTCTCCCGTGTTGTACTCTTCGAGATTACGCCGGGCTGACATTATGAGATGTTAGTTCCACATGACCATTTATTAATTCTCTACTCTCAATATATAAGACCAAACAAAAATACAAGTTTATAGTTCATGATATTTACAATTTAAATACGATAATAATTTATGTATGCAGTTTCATTTGAAAAGATACAAAATTAAATCAAGGTTTTACGACAGTTTGAAATAAATAAACAGTTTATTAAATATACAAAAATTCGGATGAAATGAGTTAATATTTGCTACCCTACTAATTGTATAATCAGTCTTAGTTACAGTTGTAACTATGTTGCTTATGGCTCCTGGGGTGTGATAGGTGTACCATAACAAAGAAGGAATCATACTTACATATCACATTTTCACATTTTGCATAAGTCAGTTTGTTACAATCAGTCTTCTTGTTCTCGGCATATGAAGCCAAATATTGACTTTTCAGAAAGTTAACTCATACACTTTTGCATTCAAGTAGTTATCAAACAGTAATTGACATCAATTCATTTTTCTGAAACATGAACAGGTTTGAGTTTATCTGAATGATCGATTCAGAAATATGGAAAATTACTTTCAAAAATATAATATTATATTAATCTGCGTGCACAAACCACCTAAGAGACACTTAAGTACAAAAAACTGGAGTAAATCCCGTATAAGTACATAGCGAATGAAACTTTTAATTTAGGTTGTTAGACAAATTTTGGATGTATAATAAAGATGATTTTGTGAGATATAGAGACCACAGTTCGAATACTGACCCGAGTTTTCGATAATATTTAACGAACTTTGTTATTGTTTTCTGTCTAATTACGTGTTTTTATGACCTGATATAAAGAGCTATGCAATGTAAAAAGTTAAGGAATGGTGTAGAGACCCGGATTAGAGACCCAGATTCATAGAAAAATATATTCTATCGGAATATAAAAAAAAAAGTGGTAATTTTTCGCAGCGTTCGGTGAATAATATAGAAGTTTATATTAAAGGTGAGTAGTATAAAATAGATGGTTCTGATGCACCTGGCTTCTGGCTCGGGACACAAGGATACAAAAATGTAAATTAAGGTACTGTCACAAACGGCGGCCATTTTGCCAGCCAGTAGCGATGGCGACAATCCTGGATTTCCCTATTTCCCTTTTTCCCGTACAAGTTGGCTGATTTGGGGTTTAAAAAGTTGTTGTTTTTTCTTTTTCCCTCAAAAATTCCCGAATGTTGCTCCCACCGATGGCGGCCATCTTGGCAGACAGTGCCAGAAAGTGCCTTTGCACAATCCGGCAGGCAGTTTGCATATTGCAGCTGAGGTTTGAACAATGTGGTTGAATCGGTCAGAGCTTCTCTCTCAAATTCGGAGCTTCTCAAATTCCTCACAAATGGCGGCGACAATTTCGCCATCCAGTGCCGATGGTGGCCATTTTGTCAGCCAGTATATATTTTTAGAACTCGTTAATGATTAGTGTGACGACCACGATATTCATTTTGGCGACTGTCATTTTGCCAGCAAGTGGATGACTGCCATTTTGACAGCAAGTGGATGACTGCCCTTTTGGCAACAACTGGATGACTGCCATTTCGCCAGCAGCTGGATAGCACCAGGCAGGCATCTTGGATACACATGATACAACCAGACCAGAAAACATTGACCCACCCAGCCTAGGAAGGTGGTCGAGAATGTAGCCAGGCCTGCACAGAATACTATAATAAGAAGAGAGTTATAAATGCGAGTGTCATCATGACCATGCACAATGAAACCAGACAATAAGAGTAAATACCCACCAAACAGGGAGGTTGAGAACATTATACATATCACTAATGCTATAGAATATGAATAATGGGGGAGTAAAAAAAATCCATTTCAGACCCACACAAATTGTGGCCCGCAAGCCTGCAGGGAGATGTATAGCCTTATCCACAATAGCATTATCAATAAGGGGAGACACAAAATGCGAGGATTCCATACACACGCCAGACCACCTGCCTCTCTCTCAGACAAAAGATGTATGAGTCATGGGACCAAGTATGCCATACGAAAACTTATAAACATAGTTGACTGTAATTCCCGAACTATTTGAGTGATAGTTGGCAAATTCATAACATAGACATCAACCACGACTAGGAGAATGATCATGGGGTCAAATATGCCCTGTGTAAAACTATAAGCATAGTTGGTCGTAATGTCCGAACCTTTGAGTTATAGTTGTCAAATTCATAACATGGGCCTCACTCCTGACAAGGAAAAGGACCTAATGTAAAAAGTGGCCTAAGCATGTTTATAAGAATAGTTGGCTGTAATTTCCGAACCATTTAAGTTATAGTTGCCAAAATTCATAACATTGGAATCGATCGTGACTATAAGAAGGGTTGTGGGGTCAAGTATGCCCTCTGCCAACTTAAAATCACAGTTAGCTATAATTTCCGAACCATTTAAGTTGTAGTTGTCAGATACATAACATAGGCATCAACCCCCGACTATGAGAAGGATGTTGCAGTCATGTATGGCATGTCACAGTTAGCTATTATTTCCGAACCATTTAAGTTGTAGTTGTCAAATACATAACATAGGCATCAACCCCCGACTATGAGAAGGATGTTGCAGTCATGTATGGCATATGGCAACATATAAGCATAGTTGGCTGTAATTTCCGAAACATTTAAGTTATAGGTTTCAAATACATAACATAGGAATCAATTATAGAGGGGAAGTCTCCCTGATAGCACAGCATACTCTATAATTCCAGTCGGTGATCTCTGGGAGCTCCCAACTGATATTTGTAGTATGGTTTTTTTTTATGTTTTCCTTCCTTCATACCGAAAGTGTGCATTTCCCACTCACACATTCAGTATGGAGGGGGACACCAAATTTCCAAGACACCCTGCTAACCTCAGGTCAAGTACAAACTATGCTTACATACATGCATATTTGTCTGTAATTTCCGAAGCATTGGCAGTCTCCATGTCGCCAGCCAGTGGCAAAGTTTTTAATTCAACTGACATCGAATGGGGTGGCCAGAAACATTTTGAATGATCTCACATATGCACATACACCTTCGCCTCCAGCGGTCTGTCAGTGCCAATAAATGCTACCAGTCTGTGCAAAAAAATATTTGTTTTATTTTCACTTCCTGCCAAAATGACCACCACTGTCGATTTAATGGTTGCCAAAATGACTGTCAGTATCGTAACGAACATTCTGTAAATTTCCACGAGGAAAACAAAATCGGAATTCTTTGTAATGAGACCTTAACTTATATTTTTGTGTCGTGTCTCGAGCCAGAAACCAGGTGTCCCAGAACCAACTATAATGCTACACACATTTTAACACACACACACGTCTCTGTTGGCCATGTTGTGACTGACCATGAAAAGGGCACCCACATACAGATATGCTTTTACATCTTATTATTGTTACGAATTATCCCTTACATTAACTGATGTAGCAGTAAATACCCATAGACTGCGAGCACATCACAACATCACCTCGCTGGAAGCGGAGACCACAATGACCGGTGCCACCTTTCTGTGCATGATAGATGCCAATCAAGTACTGCATCCCCACTGCCACTTCCCTCCCCCTTGTCAATACGCTTACCAGTATTGAAAGGAAACAGTGTATGTAATCTGAACCAACCACGAGGTATATCGAGGTTCGATCCTCATAGAGTGATAATAATAATAACAATAACAATAATAATAATACAAGTCGACATAAAGACTGTCAATTAGTGTACAACTATTTTAGTAATTACAGACAGTCAGTCCCCGACCTGCACCTGGGTACCAAGCTCATCACACACACATGCAATCAGAGATAGTAATATGGATTGTTCTGTGTGCTTTCTCACATCGTCTGCTACAGTGCACAACAGGAAATACCGAACGACCACACAGTCATATTGCACAAGCAACAGCTAGACAAGACAATACATTGTATATCATTCGACAAAACCCATGTAATTCCATCACTAATACAAATTGTCAGGTTGGCCAAGTGGCCTAAGGTGCCTGATATAAGCTCTGGTTCTAGTAAAAGGGAGCGTGTGATTTAATCCCCGCACCTGACACATTTTTTTCTGTACCCTACCGAATAAATAAGCTATCGTAGTTTTGATTCCCATTGAGAGCCTACAGACATTCGTCGGTCCCACTGCCCATGAAGAGACTAGAATGACAGTCATACTCTGTCTCCGACCTGCACTCATGTACCGACCCATTTGCAATTAAAGACAATCATACTCAGTCGCCGACCTGTACTCATGTACCGACACTTTTTGCAATTACAGACTTTGATACACAACATAGTGTGCTGTAATTGCTGAACCGTTTGAGATACAATTAGAAATAGAATCATATGAAGAACCTACACTCTCACCAGCATCCCCGTCCTGCACTTGTGTACCGAAGCAGGTAATAATAACAGGGAGCAGTCAGAGGGGTCAGGGAGAAGTCAAGGAGGGGTCACCCTGCTCTGTAATATGAGCCACAGACACACATATAATGTAAGTGATGCTAGACCGCTCTGGTCAAACAACCCCCCTTATGAACCAACTGAAACGAAACCATCACTCATGACCAGACTGTGACCTACACACTCGTGTACCAAAGTGTGTAATTACAGTTATTCATACCTTGTATCGAACCTTCAATAACCAACAGCCATACTTCAACCCGCACTCGCATACCAAACCTTAAATGCACACAGCTAGTCTGTACCCCGACAACAACTTAGGACCGACCTGCACTTGGCATGTACCTAGACATCAATGTACATCATATGCACAACCATCGAGTATTCTAGACAACTAAATACAATCGAATCAGACATGGTATGTTAGAAGGTACACACACATTCCACCTATGCACATTATCTGTCTGTAGAGCAGAAGACATGTAGGTCACGATGTGAACTCACTGGAAGCTCAGAGCACAATGATCGTTCTGTCTTTCCGTGTATGGTATACATTACGGACCAAGACAGGACATTACAACAACTCTCTGTCAAAAAACCGTACTCCTGACGACTATTGTGTATGATACTGGAAAGGAATAAGGTATCGAAGGTTCGATTCCGTTGATAGTGTATGCTGACATGTCTACAAACAATCGTTCATTGTCTGCCCCACTGCTCATGACAACGAGCATGTAACGACCTTTACAGTCATACTCCGTCCCCGACCTGCATTCATGTACTGAACTGACACAATTACAGACAGTCATACTCTGACGACCTTACCTGCACTCGTGTACCGACCGAGCCTTTGCAATAACAGACAGACATACTCTGTCCTAACCTTCAATGCATGTACCAAGGCTTTGTAATTAAAAGAAATTATATTCTGTCGGCCCTGCCCATACCTTCAATGTATGTAATTACATCATGTGCCACGTCTTTGAAATTACAAGCAGTCGACCCTTCCCGAATGCTAAATGTGTGCACTTAGACAGTTTCCATCCAGCATTACATGTTCAACCGTTCTGTTATGAATACTGCGATGTTGTGTTTACCCATAGTGAATAGTCTCGAACCCAGGTCCCTACAGACATAGCTCACACACACTGTGACAACCCGAGACACGAACCGAGTAAGGAGGTATCGTAACCTTCATGTCAACTACATATATACTCTGCTCTTAGATGATGCAGAGCAGAGGTTTTACCTTAACGAGCATAGCTACTTCAAAAGACCAGCAGGTCGCGAACACATATAATCGTAGTGAACTTACTGAAAGAAATGACCGCCCTGCCTTTCCATACACGCAATACAGTACCGTCATGTCCGCCAGCAGACAATAGTTTGCTTGAAGAAAGAGAGGGGCCACTGCCAAAACATTACGAAGAACTATAATCTGGTAGCCCTAACCATGTGATGCAGGCGAAGTGTGTGCCTTGTATGCACACATCAGGAAGTGTTCGAATGATGACTAAGTTGATCGTGTATGAGTGTAAAGGGACCAACCTCACAGCTAGCAGTCGAGGCATAGCAAACGAGCATGCCATGTTGATAATTATAAACATAATCTGTCTCTGATCTACACCAATGAACTGAGCTTTTACAAGCACAAACAGTCATGACCCTACCAACACACATGTACCGACCGAGCATTTGGAATTACAGAAAGTCATACTCTGTCCACACTGCCTATGCTTGAACCTTCGATGCATGTATCAAAACCTTTCCAAGTAAAAGCTGCCATACTCTGTTGACCCTGCCCGCTGTAGTGATAACCTAGCATCGATACACTGCCTTAAGGTCGTGCGGAGTATAGTTGGTGACCGAGCGCTGTTGTTTTATAAACATGCCCCAGTTGGCCCAGTTATAAAAGGTGTCCCCCCCCGCATTGTGGTACCTCCCCCCCCCCCCCCCACCCGGTGGCACCGCGAATCGAGGCAGTCTACTTGTGAGTGAGATCGTAGGCTGAAGACGAAGGCAGCAGACGACCCTAGGCCCAAAGGAGCTCTGAGGCAAACAGATCTACAGACCTTGGGTTAGCATAAACGCGTTTGCAGTAGGGAGCCATTCTTGTAATGGGCCATCTTCCCTCTTCCCCACTGTAAAGTTAATTGAGGTAAAGTTAGGGAACTAGCTGTCATTATATTGTGAATCTTGTATAACTACTGTTTCTGTATATTCAATTAACATAACTGTATACAAATTGTGTAAGTGTAAATTTATTGTGTTTTCATACTTGAAATTTGTAATATTAAATTATTCGACAAGGTAGCTGCAATCGAAAGTTTGCCACCCCCCTAATATGCTCAAACTACTCCACACTTTTCTTGGGATACCTGCGGCGATATATTTTGCATTATACATCCATTGCATAGCCATTGATTGAGCTGACTAAGCATAATACTCCCTTTAAGTGGGAAACAGTGCACCGGAATTCATTTTTATATTTTAAACAAGCCCTTCTTCAGGTGTGTATATTGCAGAAATTTCACGAGGGCCGTGTCATTATTTTAGCATACGACACCAGTAACACTGCAGCTCGACCAGTAACACTCCAACTCGACCCACAATCTAGGCAAGGGAATATCGTGGTTTTCGCATCTAAAATATTTTGTGTTCAGGAGGGGCAGTGGAGCACCACCGAGAGAGAGCTGTCGGCTATTACATACTTATGCACTCATTTTCGTCAGGATTCGTATAGGCGCAAATTTACAATTGAAAACGACCACGCCAGTTTGTGGTATCTCCGTTCCATGGTGGATCATAATGTACACATTCGAAAAATGGTAATCATCTTAAGCGAATTTGACTTTCAAATTAATATAGTTAAAAGTAAATTAAACAAACTACCCGATGTATTAAGCTGCATACCCACAACCCCATGGGTCGCTACATAAACCGTCACAGTCCACAACACACAATACACCGCCGAAGATGACATAATGAACTGCACCTCGCTTTTTAAGGCATTTGCCGATGCCATTTTTCAAAACCCTGACAAAGCATCCGAAATTAGTGCATCAATGGCCAAATACATTATACAACACAGGGACGATGTTAAACACAATTTTATTTCAGAACACGACCCGAGTTAGAGGGACATAATCGCCACTGCAGTAGCTAAAGAAGACATTTTTTTCTATCCACTTAATCATCGAATTTATAACTACCCTCTACCAAGTGAATGATGAAGTTATTAGACAGAGGCATACCTTCACACTCGCCACGACATGCATTGATCCAATCTTTAAATGTACAATCCTTATTGTCCTCTTTAACAATGTCATAGATTCCCCCCTCCAAAAAACTATACACACGCCCAGGAATATATTCAGATCGATGATGAATCAGTGTTCCACCTGTGCCCTCTCTCTGTGCCTACTTCTCCCTTCATTGGTGAATACAACAATGACCCCCATATTCGCAATCTGAAACAGGCTCTATTGAATCCAGAACGAACGGATACAAAATATCGTCGGTTAAGTCGTCGCTATGGTATAGCCAGCAACAGGGAAATATTTCTTAAAGTTCACTCACCCCAGGGGTTGTAACACTTGTCCCAAAATTATATGTCCCCGAAGTCATCCAGGCCTATCACGTCGCCATAATTTGGGGAGGCCACATTGGTGTTCTTAAAACATTGCATAAAGTTAAACAATCATATTTTCTGGGACACAATGGCCACTGATGTTAAGAGTATGTTCAATCCTGCCCTGAATGCCAGAAATTTAAAGCCATCACCACACAACCCATGGGCCAGTTAATTCCAATATCTTAGTAGCCGCTTTCGAAGACTTGGGCTCTAGATGTCAAGGGGCCCTTACGTGCCACTAGCTGTAAAAATAACTACATTCTGGTAATGATGGAATACGCTATCGGCTATGTTTGTGCTCAGCCAGTTTAGTCTTTTGATGCAGCAACCTGTGCTGAATTTATAAAAGAAGTTGTCTTGCAGTTTATTGCCAAGAACATATACTTACAGACCGCGGAATGAGTTTTCAAAACGAACAAATTAGTAACATCCTCAAATCACTTGGCGTCAAAAATTTCACTACCACCGCATACAACCCCCATTATAATGGTTTAGTCGAAAATAATAATCGCTCGATTGGGGAACATCGTACAGCTTGTGCGAGTGCGGGCAAATTATACTGAGATTTGTACGTTCCATTCATTCAGTTCAACCACAATAACAGCGCTAATAGCTCTACTAAGTTTATGCCCTTCTATTTGCTTCATGGGGTGGAAGCAGCCCGCACAGCCCAGGTAGTAGCCGCTAAGTTTTCCGACCGGGAGGCATAATTGGTGCGAGCAACTTTTAGCCACTCCTGAAACTGCCAGGCGCAATTTAATGCATGATCAGAGCCTTCAGAAAGCCCAATTCGATAAAAATGCACAGGAAAAATACCTTACGTGTTAATGACTTTGTCTGGGTACGTAACCGCGGAAGACATGCACCCAGGTTGGCAGACATAGCCCATCGTTTTCGAGGCCCGTATCGAGTCACGGATGTTTTATGCGAATACACTGTTCCAGTGCAGACTAACAAATCTGGTGTCCCTAAGTTTGACACTATCTGTACCAGGCACACCAAGTTGGTGCACACCTGCTAATATTTCATAGTAATGTCGCTCTGTAAAATATGTTCTCTGTAACAGTGTTTAATATATATGTAAAAATGTTTTACAGTTTTCTCTTATTCCATCATTCGTCACGTGCTAAACTGTGGGTGCTAAGCTGTCTGTGTCCTGACATAGCTAAAGGGGATCCAAGGAGTACAGCAACATGGACGTGCTGACTTAGGTCCAACTCGGCATGCGTTATGCAGCGAACAACAGTACCAGCGTGCCTTCCACGTCGCGTTCCTGCCTCTCAGCCCGCCTTCGTGCTACTGTTCAATGGCTGCCACACGGTAGAGGGGATACCAGGCCTGCCAACTACACTCCTCACCTCTCGCCTCCCTCCACACAGCATAGCTGTGATGCTCTTCTCGCCACCCACCGAGGTTGGCAGCCACACGCACGTGTGGAATCGCCTTTCGCATGTGCCGAACATTGTCTTGGGAACAGCTGGCCAGGGTCGTGTCACGCCCAGGTGGTGGAGCGCTATCTCCGACCACATCGCCATGGCGACCTTGTGTTTTTGTTCTTTTGTTACAACAGCTGGAATATCCACACAGCCAACCTTCCGTACCCACGCAGGGATATATTATGTCATGGTGGTGCCTGACATAGTATATGAAACAAGCATACCGCTGGTATACAAACTCCAGCTACAGTTTCCATCCCCGCCGGAAGCACTGGAGCAATTCCTCCACATTGCCTGTGCCGATCAAAACACAACGACGTATACGAATGGGAAAATTTTGTACAATTACATACAGGGAATCGAAGCGGGAGTACTGAGAGATTATCACACCGACGTCATTACCCCTTTCTGTGCAAAGCGCTGCATCCTAGTCATAGGAGATGTGGGGTGTTGGTTCTGTAATTTTCTGACGAACAAGCACCTCTACGCTTTCCTACAAAACAGCTTAAGCCTTGACCAGCAAATCCGAGAACTCACAACCAATGTCCACAATACATACAAGGCATTGAATGTTTATTTTAATATTGTTAATGATATCACCCACAAAGCTAAAAAAAATAAACTCCCTATCCAAGGTTAGAAATGGCATATCTACAGCAATTAAGTCCCAACTAATTGCATTTAGCACTGTTCGCACATTGGAAACACAATTCCATTTGCTTGTGACAAGTGTTTTACACTTTGTACACAACCTAATCATCGAACATTCCATTTAATCATTCATCCACTCATGACAACTCCACAAACTGCATCTAGCAGCAGTAAACAAAACTCAACTCACTCACGACCTCACAGCATTGCAAGAACAGCTTCGCAAAATCAATCTTACGCCCAGTATCACCACTAAAAACTATATAAATACTATTCCCTCGAATTCAATGAGTTTTCAATTTCAGAGGAGCATTTAGTAATTAAATAGCAAGTGCCATTAATCGATATTCATTCTCAGTGACATATTTATCACGTCAAGTGTCTTCCGCATCACTTCAACAATTATTCCTGCACGCTTCAACCGCCATCTCGTCTCATCGCAATCGACCACAAAACAGAAACGGTTAAAGCAATTTCACCCTCCATCCAGCCCTCTCAGAATGTTGTATTCATCCCCCCTCCCCAACACGATTCTCTCATCGGTGACAATGCCAAATGTATGACCTCTGCCACTTTGTTGACTGATGTCATTTCATTGTTCAACCCATGCAAGTACCGCTGCACACATACCGTCCCTTTTACTGTCACTGATAATTCCCCTCAACCAGTTTGTATTAACCAACCCCCTTCCCAACACCTTGGTAAGTTGTACGAACTTATAGCTAGACACAATCATCCCCACCCGCCTCTTAGGAGATGTAGAGCTCCATGTCCCGTGTGGTTGCCAGGTCACCATACACTCCGACATCGTCACTCATTCCGCACATCTGTGTGATGTACGGACACCCGTCATCCCTCTCCATCAATCGGTCATTCCGATACATTGGCTCTCCGAGTAGTTCGTCCACCTTCCCCAACTGTCCCTACCAGAGAGAATTCATTTCAACAACATATCAGCTGCTCTGATTACTCACTGGCATGTCAACTATACTGAATTTCCTCTTTTGTAAGAGGTTGTCGCCGCCACTGCAAGTGGTAAATTCATGGCCCCTAAGCTATTTTCCCTAATAGACACTGCTCATTTTGATTACTTTACTCTTGCCTCACTGTTTTTCCTGTTATGCATTGTAACCACTTTTTACATCAAGTTAATAAACATATCTACCCTCCTTACGGGCCTTAATGCGCCCTACTAAGTGGTTTTACACAAGATGTACATCCAGTTAACAATCGCCAGAATACTCCCCCGTGACACCTTGTTTATTTTTATTCGATACTACCTGCTTCACGATGTGTATTTAATTCTGTTATCATATTACCTTTACTACAGTCCTTTATATTTAACTTCCCTTTTCTATGATGTCACAGTTCCTTTATTCAGCGTTATTTTGACTTTGCTTTCAAATAATTACAACTTAGACCTACAGGCCTGGACTTATTGTTCAATTTTAATTTTATGCATTCATGTAGCAAGCCTTGTAGTAAGTTCCCTTAACTTGCCTATGTGTTTTTAAGCCACACTATGCTATTCAATTATATCTTGACGTCTTTTCATTGTGGCCTCACATTCTGCCCTGTGTGTACTGTTCGTATTATTTTTATTCAATGATTTTCAGGTGTATTTTACAACAGGCCTGCCGAGCCTCCACAACATAAACAGAGAATTAAGAAATATTACATGATATAGAGTGATTCAATTCAGAATAATTTCTCATATTCCAATATCTCAATCAGGCTATGTTGTCCCCATTTGTACCTGCGTCTATTAAAGTGTATTCACGCCACTCAGCATGGCATTTTGGTGAATATATAGGTTACATGAGTATACTTGAATTTTGTATGAATCTTAAATTACCCGGCAGATTTTCAGTTATAATTCAAGTAATTTTGTAAGTAAGGTGTTAGGCCTCCTGTCTTTATAGGCAATATCACAATAATTGAGCTTAAGTCTACAGTTATCTACTGTTACGAAACTTCAGTTACATGTATATGTTGCACACATTGCATTTTATGACTATATATTTGTATTATTGCAGTTCAAACTCATTTTACTAGGATTTCAGTGTACGCGACATATTTTATGGTAAGGAATGAGATAACCCCTCCAAGTTGAAATGTGATTTTATTACTTCAACCCTTCACTAATGAAAAGGAGTCTGGTTATGTCCTTTCCTTAAGGCTGATGTTAAGTTCTTCTCTTAGTGACCTAGGGTCTCTACTTATACATAATTGAGAGTTTAAATAGCATGCCTCCTGGCATTATGTGTGGTTACAAGTACTTGTTACTTAGGTCACCCTAGCAATAAAACCTGTCGGCAAAGTGTCGGAAAATTGTTGGCCCGATATCTTTACTGTCGGCAACTGTCGTTTCAATGCCAGAGGATAGCCATCTGACAACGGTATGACGTCTTTTTTGAGACAATATGTTTGCCAATAGAAAAAAGACAGTAACTCACTGTATTTTTTAGGATAACAGATGGATATCACCGTAAATATGTCGGCGTGATATCTCACAGCCAACATGTCGCCAATAGTAAAAATAATATTCTGGCCCGATTCCCATATTGTATCTTTATTTTTCGGTAAGCTGGCCGTCATCTTCTTTATTCCGGCCCCCTAACATTGTCGAGACGTCGCTCTTTACCACAATAAAGACACAAATATGATGTCTTTTTGCCGACAAAGTTTTTGAAAGTGTTTTTTAAATAGGGAAGATGTTAGTTAGCTGTTAATGACATTATGTCTACTTTGAGACCAAGTGATAACTGTTAGCATGTTCTTGTCATGATTATATATGTTTCATGTGGTAGTCCATGGGCATCTTTACTTTGAATTTTTTTTTTATTTGTACAACCATCTGAGAGACATATAAAAAAAAAAACTATTTCGTTTGCAAGCCTTGGTTGAAACGAAGAAAAATTTTTTAAATAATCTGTGTTTTAAAGTTATTTGCTATATTATCATTGAATTTATTAATTAATTTATAATAATTTGTGTAATTTTAAATTTGAAACTACTGGAAAGTATCATCAACTTACCCTGTGGTGTATAGCTTAGTATTGTGGACTGTCAACTCAAGGGTCTTAGGTTCGAATCCCGCAATCGGCAAGCAAAAGATTTTCATATCATATAATATGTTAAAAAGTAGATGAAGTGAACGTATGTAAAGAGGAAATTATATTTAGTAAAGTTTTTAATTTAAAAGTGAAGGTTTTTTCGTTGTTATACTGCTTATTTCTGGACATCATGCTGCTGCAGGCCTGGCATCGCAATGCCATCCAGACGTCGCTGGCCCATCATCTTGTCGCCATCCAGCCATCACAAGCCCGGCATCTTGCCGCCACCCAGCAGCCGCAGGCCCTGCCTCTTGCTGCCATCCATTGAACTGCTTCCAGTATAAGACAGCGGGCTGGCATTATCTGGTCGGCGTTTGTCGTCTATTTTTTACCGTCCCGATTTCGGCCCGTACTTTTTGTGCATGTCGGTCCGGAATACATTTTGCATCTTACCGTTAGTGGTACGGTGTATTTTTGAGACTGTCGGCAAACAGTCCGCCTCCAGGCCATATTTCTATGGGGGCGCTTCCGGCAGAAGACGGCGGGCCGACATCATCAGGCCGGAGTTTGTCGGCTATCTTTTACCGGCCCGATTACGGGCTGTACATTTCGTGTTTATTGAGGGCCCAATAAACACGAATTTACCAGTTACAGTAACTGTTATAATTATTTGCTTGTGCATACTTCAACAATTACGCACAATATTACTATTCCGATTTCGACATTCTATTCCTGCCTTGAGAGCAGTAGCAACATAGTATATAGTAATTTTCAAGTGAGGACTTATTTCGTTTGATGTCGTATGTATATACTCCTGTGGACAATAAGGGTTACTTGCTTTTACTCCATATTGAGGGGACTTATATTCTTGATATTCACTGTGTTGTTACTTAGGACTAAAGTTATATATATATAGTTTTATTATATTATAAGTCTCATGGCATTCCCACTAAAAAAAAAAAAAAACAAAAAAAAAATAATAGGATTATTCTAGGGCATCGCACTTCCAAGTGCTACTATCAGCGGTTCGTTTTACAAGTAAAAACATCTCGATCACATTATATAACGAGATCGTGAATGTAGGGTGAACTTACCTTCTGATATCCAGAACTTCATGAGTTCTGTCACATTTTTGGTATAGGAGTACTCCGCCCTTTTTATTATCGATTTCCCATATCTGCAGATTTTCTTATGTTCTTTTGTATGTGTGATGTTCAATAAAACAATCTATGAAACCTACCACTAGCAAGTAAGATGTTTGTAACTATGTAGTACTGTTAATGTTAAGTTTACTGTTCTCAATATACAATATCATTACCAATTATTTTTCATAATAAGTTATATATCTTTTGTTTTCTTGTTGATATCATCTTAGGGTATATTATTGTAATTCTCGCCAAGTGCAAACATTAATTCAATTTATTATTTACAGTAGAGTGCCCTATATATCTCTCTCAATGCAATTACGTACACGTGAAAGACAATTATGCAAATTGCAGTGCTACGAACATTCCTAAAATACAGTACCATGTAAAAATTGTGCTGTCACAATATTCCGTGTGCCTCAACAAACTTGACACTCCTGTGTGGGTGTCATATACATACAAATGCAGTGAATAAAGAGAGAAATAAACTTTCAGCACTTTGCGCAGGGCTACCACCTACCAAATATAAACTTTCTCAAAATGGTGTCTGTGCCTATCATTTTCTCCGTTTTCTGTATTTTCACATATTTTATGTTACATCACACAGTGTTTACAAGTTTATAAGAACTATATATATCTTTTTTACAAAATAGAATTCTTTCGATCATAAGTGGACATAAGTTTCAAATACCACTGAATATATATATATATATTTTTTGAACCTTTATCTCTCAAAACTGTGTAACTCGCAATATAGATCTGTGTATTCTTATCTGGAATTAGTAAAAATAATTATCCCAATATTCTCCAGTGTCTTACATAGAAAGTAATCACTGTACACAAGCACGCCTAGTGCAGCTTACATCACACTGTGTTGTCAATAGTTGAGCGTGCGTCCGCCGCAGCCAACTCCTCAAACTTAAATTGTGTGACGCAAATTATTCGCGTTGCCAACCATGGTTTTTGTTGCATTTTATCTCAAATCAACCTATATTATTACTGTCCTATTACAGGCAAACAATAGCACATATTACTGTAATTTTTTAATGTAACTTAAGCCAGACAGCCGTGCCTTTTAACCTTGTCTCCTTTGTAGCTCATATTTCTGGCATGTTATCAAGTGATCACTAAAGGCGTGCTTATTCCAACATCCCGCCTACCCGTGCCCACTGCCTAGCCATTGGGGGAATTTTTTTTTACTTAATTTTAAATGTGGCCATTGACACTTCCCCACCCCTTCTTCCTTACGTGTCACAACATGTTCAGTCCTAGTAATTTTTAACATGGCTAGCAAAATACCTTTGTATTATTACTGTTATATATTTTCAAACTTGCCCACCTTGCCTTTTGCTCATAGATTACATTAAACTTTAACTCCCTTATATATTTTTTCAATATGTGTATCACAAGTATTTTTAATTTTGTTTTTCGACTGTTGCTCTTACTAGCAATAGCTCCCTCGATATCGCGCTTTAAGTCCTCTGAGTATGCCACCCTGTGCGACGTTTTCCAACACCTTGTGCTCCTGTGCCTCCCGAACACGTATGTACCCAAAGATGCTTGTGTCTCTCTCACTCACACCCTATGCTACCTTCTCCAATTTTGTTCTCTTCAACAGCTGGAACAGGCGACATCTCGACAGGTGGGGGGGGGGAGGAGTAGTGTAGCGATAACCTGGCATCACTACACCACCTAAGGTCGTGCGGGGTATAGCTGGTGACGTAGCATTGTTGTTTTATAAACATGCCCCAGTTGGCCCAGTTATAAAAGGTGATAACCCCCCCCCCCCAGGTGGCCCTGTGAATCGAGGCAGTATACTTGTGAGTGAGATCGTAGGCTGAAGACGAAGGCAACAGACGACCCTAGGCCCAGAGGAGCACTGAGGCAACCAGATCTACAGACTTTTGGTGAGCATAAACGCGTTTATAGTAGGGAGCCATTCTTGTAATGGGCCATTTTCCCTTTTCCCCACTGTAAAGTTAACTATGGCAATATTAGGGAACTAGCTGCGATTATATTGTGTATCTTGTACAACTACTCTTTCTGTATACTCAATTGACGTAACTGTATACACATTGTTGTGTAAGCGTAAATGTATTGTGTTTTCATGCTTGAAGTTTGTAATATTAAATTATGTATTTTTATAATCTATCTTTCTTATTTAGGCACGAATGTGAGCATCCCCCATGACACCCCTTACTTCCTATTACAGTATAACAGCGTTTGATGTTGGTTCGAGTATAAAGTATTGGATACCAGAATTCATTAGCATTCAGGACGAAGGGAAAGTGTTACACCGCACTAGAACTTTCAATGGGAGTATGTACAGGCAGATTCCATCCAGCAGCCCAATAGTTCCACTGTGATAACTGCGATGCTGTGTGTGTGTGTGCCCATAGTAATAAGCTGTGGCAAGTCGTGAACTCAGGTCCCTACAGACAGCTGCTTGCACACTCACTCCCCAGTCTCCGCTTCCGTGTAGGTGTGTGTTACTCATGTTACATAATGATGTCGTGTGTGCATAAAACGAGGGTATGTACGCAGTTAGTCACTCGTTCGAGCTCGGATATACCTGAGAGTGTCTAATTTCAGGTAAGCAGTTTGTAGCATAGCTACATCAAAAACTTGTTGTCGGACACAATGAAAATGATGGCCTGCTGTTCTAGTGGCCAGAAGGTTATATCAGCTATTGTGGCATATGAAAAGCATAACTCACTTGCAGCACTCGACAAAGAAACTAAACTCGTATACATGCCTAAAGAATTCCTTCTGACATATGAACGTCATGAAATATGGCATGTTTACAAATATCTACCCCATATATACAACAGGACGAAGACATACGCGACTGTCTCCTGTGTACAGAGTGTTTGCAAGGATGTTCGACTGTTATGGACACACCACATTCTAGGGGTTGGTGTAATGCATGTTCGAAGAGTGTTGAAGAAGCTTCTAACACTGATTCCTTCTTTTAGGAACTCATGAAGGACAGAGGGAGATGTAAACTTGGAGCAGCTGACAAGCTCATCGTTCCGACGCAGGTTCGGCTGACAGTCACCATCAGGCTTGTAGTTCTGTCCCTGAGAGCCCTTGGTGCAATGGTAGAGACATTCTGTCATGGCGTAATCTCGCAGTTCCTCCTCCTGGCAGCGGTTGACGATATACATGAATCTCAAAGTAGTAGTTAAACTACTAATATGATGGTTTTAGTATAGGGTTGGCCAGCTTAGTTGTCATCCACACTTCGAAGAGTGAACATCGGTTGTGAACAACATGATCTTATTCATCGATGGAACAGGAAAGTTATTCATGTCGATACTGTAAGAAGGTATTTTGTAACAAAAAATATCTACAGATAGCATGAAGCGGGTTGTTATCAGAATGTAAGGTGTATTATGTTCTCATGTAAAATGTGTAAATCTCAGTTTAGTCGCCATAGCAGCCTGAAAACACATCGTGCAACATATAAGGGTCGCGCTGCACTACCTTTCAAGCAGTTTCTGAAGATATTACCAGCTTAATGTAAGGATTCATATGAGAGCAGTTCTTTGGTACCACCACGACATCCATGCAAATATTGTAACAAGACATTTACATATGCATACGATGCAAGGAGATCTGCACAGAGTTCATGTAAGAAGAATATAATTCGTATGATATATCGCTGTGATAAGTGTCGAATAATGTATGTGCATGTTGACACTTTAAATAGGCATTTGAAACTGTGTAAGCCACAATAAACTATTTAAATAAATCTTTTAAAAATTTGTAACAGAAAGAATACTGGGACCGCTGATGATTTCATCTTTGACCAGCAGAATGTAGGTATTAATTACTGCAACAGCACTGCACTGGAAGCTTTGCAAGTTAAAAAAAAAAAAAAACCTGCTCACAAGATGATATGGATACTACCCACATCAGGCTGGCATGTCAATGTGGTATAAAACACGTTGGAATAGGATGGTCAGCTCAGTCGCTGTTCAGACCTCGAAGAGAGAACATCGGCTGTGGGTAATGTGTTCGTATTCGATGATGGAACAGGAAAGATATTTGTGTCGCTACTGTAAGAATACCTTTTCTACAATAACCAGATGCAGAAAACTTCAAAACGGTTGTCGTCAGAATCCAGAGCATACTATGTTCAAATGTAAACAGTGTAAATCACAGTTTGTCCGATATGGCAAATTTATACACCATCCTGCAGGTCGCCCTGTACTGTCTGTCAGGTGCGGATTACCAAATAAATGTGCGGGTTCATCTACAAATGTTGAGACTAATTCATTTCTTCCGCCAAGTCATCCATGCAACTATTGTGATAAGACATTTATAAGTGCCTGCAATGATAGGAAACACGAAAACAGTGCTTGTGTGAGGAATGCCATTCGTAGGACATATCAATGTGATAAGTGTCGAAGATGGTATGTACATGATGTCGATTTAAATAGACATTTGGGACTATATAAAGGAAAGACTAATAATAAACAGCCACAAGATTATTCACCATCTCCGAAGCTTAGTGACAATGGATTTTTCCTGAAGCGATCTGGATTCATGGGGCTTTTTAAAGCTTTGGTTGCACCGAATATGTAATTTACACCATACAATGTTTGCTCTTTCCTGACAAATATGAACCCCTAATATACTATCAACTTATCGATGAGGTAGAAACCAGAACTGCATGAAGACAAATATAGTACCAGAACTTTCAAGACTTCGGCTGTAGCTGTGTGCCATTCATCTGCAGCAGAAGATGGGATTGTCGATAGTATATGCAAGATATGCCAAGAAGAAGAATAAATGGTGGCCAAGGGTTCGGGTTGGACCCTGGCTTCGGTAAATGCTCTAGAGTTGATAACAAGTGGATACAGTTCCACTTCGCACATAGACACATACCGATTTTCCCTCACTACAGAGAATATGTCAAAATAGCTTCGTCATCGGACATTACAAGGAGATGTATAAAGTACTCCATCAACAGACATTCACATGCAGTTGCTAAACCATCTTGTACGACATCGGTACTGGAAAGAGTCAACTGCGATGAGTCAGCAACAAGGAGTCATCTGTGAGGAGTCAGTATCAAGCAGTCATCTGTGAAGAGTCAGCATCAAGGAGTCATGTGTGAGGAGTCAGCATCAAGGAATCATATGTGAGGAGTCAGCACTACCTTGTAGTACACATGTCTCTTTGTGTTCACACATACACTTGGAACTGCCCAGAGCATTAAACAATTACGTGGTAAAGAATGTTAATACTGCGACAAGTTCTTCAGTAAAAGTTTGAATGATCATCGTCATGAACAGAGCGGGGTATGTACATAGGCAACGACCTCTAGAATACAAACATGTGATATATATGGTGTGACATTTGGTAGAGGTGATAATCTAAAGAGATACTGGTATGTGTAAAGGTACCGTACCTTTCCTTGACATGAGAAGGCACGACCAGTCCAGTCTTCCTGCTGATTCGTCATGTACACTCATGTTACTTCAAGCACCCATATAATTACATAGACTTGCATGGTGCCCCAAATAAATGTGTGAAGAAGGGCCGAGTGGTGCAGAGCATGGAACATACAGGTCTTCAGAGGTTGTGAACAACACTCCTACAAAGCTATCATGTAAAGTGACAAAAGAAAACTAAACTGCTACCAAGGATGTTGAGAACGACAATGTGACCTCAAAGTCCACTGAGAATGATAATGGGATCTTCAAGTCTGCTGAGAACGATAATGTGACTTCCAAGTCTGTTGAGAACAATGATGTAACCTCCAAGTCTGCTGGTGATGATGTGACAACATCTGCAAAGCGAAAATGTGGTGCTGAGACCTACTCAACTCGGAAGAAGAACATAGATGGTCATGTATAACGTAACCCCCTAGTCTGCTGCGAACAGTAATGTGACTTCCACTTCTGCTGAGATCGACCATGTGACCTCCAAGTCTACTGGTGATGATGTGCGGACATCTGCAAAGCATGTTGCTGAGACCTACTCAACTAGGCATAAGAACATAGATACATCCATGTATCGTAAACCTTCTGCGAAGAGTGATGTGGTCTGAGTACTCGGAAGAGCCCAATGACCTAGTTGATAGACTACGATAGTTGATTTCATTGCAGAGAGTGTGATATCGGTCTGTCATCGGAGAGATACAATCAATTATTTATGGACTAAGAACTGGAGGCGTAATTGAATCTTATATGTGTGTATGTGTATAAATGTGCGTAATTTGGTTGTGTATATAATAAATATAAACAACAACAATATTTTTTTTTTGTTTTAATTCCTACCATCTAAGAAATGTACTACCACTATGTGTAACCCGTAGTCTTGCTGTGCCCGTGTCCTGATAATGAACGAAACTTGTTTTGTGTATATACAGGTTATCACCTCAGGTAAACACAGTGGACTGTCTTGTATGACCAGACTGAACATTTAATGCCAACTTTCACACCAGCATAAAGTCGTTGACACACAGTAATACCATATTGCTTGAAGTGACCCTTCATAGACCCTTGACATGGCTGATGATGTTGCAGATGGTAAGTGATTGATCATGTTGTAGTAGAGTACTGAATCACAGTAGTACCACCGATTCCATATCGACCCACCCTACAATCATCACATATTACATAAACGACAAGCACTATATTTCACATCAGTTGTTGCCTCAAGTCTGTCTGAGCATGTGTGACTGTGCGTATGCCCCAGTTTTATGCACACACGCGAAAGCCTTATCTAACATAGGTACCACACCAACAAGTGGGAAAATATTTGCCAGGTGTAGGATTCGAACCTATGCTCCCTACACAGGGAACCGGGGCTTAAATCCAGCGCCTTAGACCTCTCGGCCAACCTGACAATCTGTATTAGTATGGAAATTACCAGGCTTATTGGACGTTATAAGATATGTGTGATGTGGCTACTTCTTAATTTAAATGATGCTAATGTTGAATATGACACACTACATGACGTACTCACCTTTATTTTATAGGAGGTTGACATCATCGCAACAGAAGCGATGACAGAGTATCCATCGAAGCCCAGATGTACGCTATGTACAGATAGCATATGACTACCCTTCATTATGTACATTAAAGTCTCGGTACATGCCGAAGTGCATGTCATGCCCGAACACACTACTGTAGTCTTGGACCCCAGACACACAAAGGTGATGCTGGTGGTGGTGGGGAACATAGCATGGCCACAAAGGCTCGGCGCTTTGGTAAAGTATGACTATGTTTAATTAAATACATTGAAGGTCGTGGGGTCAGTACATGAGTGCGCAGAGACTTCCTCTAAGTATACGGAATGAAGGGTCAATGTGCAGCCCCTGTACACAAGTATAGGTAGGTCATAAAGACAGATTATGGATACCTCTAAGTGCAGGTCCAATGCATATTACACATGCTAATCAAGACAAGAAAAAAACAAATTATACCTTGTGGTGGGGTGGCCATGTCGGCAGCCAGTGTGCTGACAATGTCCATTTGCACTATGGTAGCAGCTGGTGGTGGTGGGCGTCCATGGTCGGCGTGAAGACCTTTTCTGCAAAAAAATGTACTTGGTGACAAAATAGCCTCTGTTGGTACTGGCTGAAAAGTGGTCACCATTGGTACTTGCTGGCAAAGTAGCCGCCTTGGTTTTCAAAATGGCCACTATTGGTACTTGCTAGCAAAATGGCCACTCTGGCTTGCAAAATTGCAACTGTTGATACTAGCTAGGCCAAATGGCAGACCTCGGTACAGGCTGGCAAAATGACTGCAATTTGTGATGAGACCTTAACTTACATGGCAGCTGAAGTTGGGGCAAGCCTCGACTTCAGCTTCGTCATAGACACAGCACCACAATGGTCTTACGATTTTTTCCACCTGGCTCTGGTTCTGGACACAAGGTTGCCATATGCCATACTTGACAGCGAACCCCTTCTCATAGTCGCGAGTTGATGCCTATGTTATGTATTTGACAACTATAACTTACATGGTTCGGAAATTACTGACAACTCTGCTTATAAGCATGCTTAGGCCACTTTTTACATTCAGCCCTTTTTCCTTGTCAGGAGTGATGTCCATGTTATGAATTTGACAACTATAACTCAATTGTTCGAACATTACGACCAACTATGCTGATAAGTTGACATAGGGAATATTTGACCCCACAACCCTTCTCCTAGTCGTGGTCTTTGTCTATGATTTGAATTTGTCAGCTATAACTCAAACAGTTCGGAAATTACTGTCAACTATGTTTATAAATTGTTGTAGGGCATACTTGGACCCACGACCCATATATCTCTTGTCTGAGAGAGAGGCAAGTGGTCTCTCTTGTGTGTGGGATCCTAGGTTTTTGTGCCTCCCCTTCGTGATAGTGCTATTGTAGACAAGGCTATAAATCTCCCTGGAGGAATGTGGTCACATCTTGTGTAGGCCTGAGATGGAATTTTTTTCCCTCTCTCCCATAATTCCTATTCCATAGCAGTAGTGTTATGTATCATGTTCTCAACCTCCCTGTTTGGTTGGTCATTATTATTCTCGTCAGATTTCTTTGTGCGTGGTCATGATGGCACTGGCATTTATTTCTCAACTCATAATAGAAACTGCGCAGGCCCGGCTACATTCTCGACCAACTTCCTAGGCTGGGTGGGTCATTGTCATTTTGGTCTAGTTCTATCCTGTGTGTCCAAGATGCCTGCCTGGTGGCTGCGGAGCATCAGTGCTGGCGGGACCTTCATTGGGGTTGGACATAGGTGAGTGGGGCGGTTCGACGTCACATCAACATGGCCACCTGCAGCATGGTGTGAGTAGATTTCTATTACAGTTCGCTGGAGGGGCAGTGTACTCGTATAAAAAGAGTTCTGGCTTACTTGGCTCCTCGCTTGGGACACAAGGACATAAATATGCAAGTTAAGATCATCACAAATAAAATTCCTACTGGCAGGCCGCTGGAGGAGGAGGTGTTTGTGCACACGATCGTTTGAGATGTCTGTGACTACCACATTCGATGACAAACAAAATAACTCCTGGCTGGTAAAATAGCAGTTGTCCACTTGATGTCAAAATGGCGGTCTTGCACTTGCTTGCAAAATGACAGTCGCGAAATTGATTACCGTGGTGGTCACAATAATAGATAACGAATCCCCAAAAATGCACTGGCTGACAAAATGTTCGCGCCATTTGTGAGGAATTTGAGAAGCTCCGACCGATTCAGCTGCATTGAGCAAACCTCAGTCGCAATGTGGAAACTGCCTGCCGGATTTTGCAAAGGCTCTTTCTGTCACTGGCTGCCGATATGGCCGCCATTGGTGGGAGGAACATTGGGTAATTTTTGCGAGAGAAAGGGAAAAAACGACAGGTTTTTTTTACCCCAAATCAGCCATTTTGGACACGAAAAAAGGGAAAAAATGGAAATACAAAATGGCCGCCGTCGCTTCTGGCTGGTAAAATGACCTCCCTGGCTGACAAAATTACTTATGTCGGCACTGGCTAACAAAATGGCTGCCGTTTGTTTTGAGACCCTAACTTACATTCTTGTGTCCTTGTGTCCCTTGCCAGAAGCCAGTTGTGTCAGAACCATCTATTTTATACTCCCAAGGTGAAACGCAAGTTTTAGTCATCGGTTATGGGGATCAGAGGTAGATTATGGGTTTGCAATGCGATTTACGACCTGAGATTTTAAGCATCTTTAGCGATGTTCGTACATTAATTTCTTACTCTTTGTTATTAATGCCCTACCTGATATAAGTATTTAAGCAATCTCCAAAGCGACGTATGGTGTAGGGAGCTGATTTAGAGACCCGAAGCTATAAAAATAGATATTAGTTTACTTTCGGATTTAGAAAAAATTTCAAGGATTTTTTTTAGGAGTTCATAATAAAGGTGAAACGATGGTTTTAGCTATTGGATATGGGGAACAGGTTAAGATAAATGGTTCGCAATTCGATTAACGACCTGAGTTTTTGACCCATTTTTTTTTTATTTAAAACGATGTCCGTACCTTAATTCGTCACTTTTTACATTAATGCGCAAATGATAAGAAGTTTTTAGCAATTTACAAAGGTGATGCATGGCTTACACTCTAAATCTGTATCAGTGAGTATTTCACTGCTTCAATCAGTCAAACGCATATGACTGATTCAACAGTTACTTCAGTGAATTTAACTAATGAATAAGTGAAAAAAAAAAGCCAGATATCTTTCGCTTATTGATTCAGTGACATTTTCCACTTATACATCTGTGATTTTTTTCACTGTTTACTGAGTGGTTTATTTTTTACTGATGGATTAGTTACACAGCTTGTAAAAATGGCCGTCAAACAACGTTTAAAATTGGTCGTTAAACAAATTGTAACAAGTGAAATAACAACTAATAAACTAATAAAACCAATACAAAATATATTCTAAAATGTGTTTCGTCTTGAAATACACCATTTTATGAGGTAACAGAAACACACAGCCTTTCATTCCGTTTTTACGCCTTTCATTTCGTTTTCATGTTTTCTTCACAGTGCTATGGTTGAAGGTTTAAACTGTATAATGTGATCAAGAGAGGACTTTTATAATATTCTATCCTTTTAAACAGTCGTTATGGTACCAATTAAACTAAAAACGAATAGAAAGAAAACACAATGCTTACAATCTTCACGATTTCACCGTTAAACTATAAGACATATATTTGCCTCTTAATATTTCAAGCTAGCATAGTAGCGTAAATGTTAAGGTAATGGTTTACAGCCGAAAAGTGTACGAGTTAAATCCTGGTCTCATACGAAAATTTTTTACATTTTTTAAATCATAGTAGATTGCCCAATATAAACAGTAAATTATCGTAAATATGTTCATTTCACGTAATTATTTGTCTACGTACAATAAAAACAATATTTAATTGGCCACTGTAGTCGGTTGTGACTTATTCAATCAGTGAAATAATTTCACGTCACTAATTCAACCAGTGAAATTTCTTCACTGAAACTATCAGTGGTTTTCCACTACTCTCTAAGTGGGGTTATTTTTACTGATTCGAGTAGTTGAAATTTACTGAGGATCAGTGGTTTCTCACTTATT
Source organism: Dryococelus australis (assembly GCA_029891345.1). NCBI lineage: Eukaryota > Metazoa > Arthropoda > Insecta > Phasmatodea > Phasmatidae > Dryococelus > Dryococelus australis. The sequence continues at coordinate 123,145,457 of CM056998.1, forward strand.
CGGATTTAGAGTGTAGGACCCCGAGTTCGAAGCCTGGAATCATAAAAATATGAACTTTTTCTCGTGGACTTAGAAACAATCTTAAGATTTTTCCGAGTGATAAAAAAATGTATAATGATAGAGTAATGACGCAAACTTATACCTTAGTTGATTTTAAGGCGTCAAGAAGTCAACATCGATTTGGAAGCATTCTCTCGCTATACAGTGAATAATAATTTTGAATATGAAGGTCTACCGTTGACCTCATCGAACATGGAGCCGCGATTTGCATCATCGCTAACTGGTTGTCGCCAGTGCCGATTCTTTGATCGAGTTTAACTTATGATCTAAATGCTCGTCGGCATAAGATAACGGCCTGTACGAAGAGTTCTTTTTGGGCGATGAAGCATTACGAAATTTGTTCCAAGCGGTTTGTATAAAGCGATACATTGAAAGAACTTATCGAAATATGCACGGATTCGTCTACTAGGAATAAGCAAGTGTTGCCGGCAATACATATTGCTGCATCCATGGGTACCAATTCGACAGGTGATAATGATGATACATCTAGTACTAAAGACGAAATGAGTGCAGTAGGGTAGGTATGTGCAGAATTTACACTAGCAAGATGTTCGCGTTAAGTTGACGAACTTCAAAATAAACAGTTGCGACGTTAATGCCATCGCGTTATGTTAATTTACAGCCATATATCTCTACGCGGTGGTGTACTCTTTGCTCGGGTCGGCTCCCCTCACTTTTCCTCCCTGTTCTTCCTCCTAATCTTCACCTTTCCATTTGCCATGGTAGTTGTTTTAAGGCCTTGCATGGCCCCGCTCTAATTCTGTTCGCCCTTCTGAGGTCTGCTACGTTACTCCACTACCTTACGCGTGACAGATAACCGTTTGGACATTATGGCTTAAGTTGCACTTCATCTCGACCAGCGTAGGTCAATGCCGTTGTTGAGTTGACTATTCTTCCTGTCAGGCTACAGAGCGATGCAGCACTTATAATGGTGAGTCGTAGAAAACGTTAAAGTTTGCAGTAGGGTTTTCAAATGTTTTGATAATTGGCGTGGCATAGTTATATTGTACCTTGGGTGTGCCATAGTGATGTTCCATCTCAAAATTTTCGTTTTGGCTGCCCTTCCAAATTATATTTTGGCTTAACAATGGTGTCACGTTGCTGTGCGTTCCAACATAACGTGTTTACCTTTGGCCACAGCAAAGTTTAATAAATGTTTGATGATGCACTGTTTCCACGTCTTTATCATTAGGACGTATATATTTTTTATCTGTTAGTTGTCGGTTATGATAATTTTTATCAGTCAGAACTGTGACAGGTCCCATACAAATGCCTGAAACCGTAATTGTTTTAATTGGTTTTAATATAATTTTAAAGGGAAAGGAGGCTTTGATGGGCAATTCTCTGATGCTCTATTTTCTGTCAGTTTAAAAGGATAACGGGTGGTAGGAAATGTACTAAGTAAAGAAAGAATGGAAATTCTTTTTGGTTGTAATTTGGTACAGTAAAGTTTGAATCACAGTTATTTAAATGTTTGCTGTCATGGAGCCGAGATGTATTTTATATTATGAAAATGTATTCTTTAATTCCTCCAAGATTAATGGCATATTTTAATTATTTGTATTAATTTGGTAAATAATTCGTTATAAATTGTGATCTATAATTACCTACTGCAGCGATAACTTTTCTAGTACCTTCTTGGGTTTAGCCATTCAGTAGTATATGTATTTTGTCAAAATAAAAGGTGTTCAGAACTTGTTCTCTATATGTAGTTTTTTGTCAACTGTCACATGGTCATTGGCTCTAAATACTAATGCGCATATAAATCGTGCTATAAGGAAAAGCAAATATAATATTGATGATGAAGTAAGAAGTGAAGACGATCATGAATACAGCATAGATGAAAATTTACTTGAGGACAGTTATAATTCTGAAGACGATGATGGCGATTTTCTCGATATATTGACACACCCTCCAAAAAATTTGCTGCAATGAGTGTCATGAAGAAGGTAGAAGCCATCGAGAATACTGGCTATTAGTTCCCGAAGTCCAGAATGAACTTGTTGAAAGACTCAGATATTTGACTGACCTTCAAAAATGCGGGCATTTCTCATTCATTGTTGAGATATCGTCACAATCATTAATAAACTGAAGGAACGGGGATATATGGCATGATGTAATGAACTGCTTTCTTCTGAAATTGTAAGTACGAAACAACAATAAATTATAATTTCCAAATAATTTTTTCTTTTAATTTTTTATGTCGTACCATATCATCCCTCACAACATTAAAGTGGTGCTATGAGCATTCAACAACTAACAGAAAGAACTGTAAATAAAATGATAGTAAATACTTTATTTTAAAAATGATTGAATAGTTGACTCCGTATAGATAATTCATTCTGTCGCTATGTTCAAATTTTGGAGACAGTTGGAAAACCTTTTTTTTATGTGTATTGATAAAGACAGACGACATACCCATGGATTGAGTATGGATCGATGATTGATTTAAAGATTGCGAATGTTTTATGGAAAAAATTAAAGTTTCATGGGAAGATTGTTACATTGATGGGAAGCTTGTGGTGAATGCAGTGCTGATTGCGGTGCGTCGGTGCTGGTTGCATTGTGTTTTGTGCTGACTGCAGTGCTGTTTGATGGAAAGGTTGTGAACGATTGATGGAAAGATTGCGAAATATTGGTTGCAATGTTAAAATATTGATGTGAAGATTAAGAGACTAATAACAAGTTGCGAAATATTGATGGAGTGATTGTGTAAGATTGATGTCAGAGTGAAAGAATGATGGGAATATTGAAAAATTTATGGAAAGGTTGCGAATGATTGGTGGAATTATTGCGAAACATTTCGAAAAATTGATGGAAAAATTTCGAAAGATTGGTGGAAAGATTGGAAGAATGATTGAAAGTTTGTGAAAGATTCATGGAAAGATTGCGAAGATCGACGGTTTGATTGAAAGATTGGAAAATTTATGTAAATATTGAAAGACTCGTGGAAATATTTTGAAGATTGATGGAAATATTACGAAATATTACTGGAAAGATCGGAAGATTAATGGATTGATCCAAATATCGATGGAATGATAGGACGATTTACTTATTGATGGTCAAGCAGAGTACAAAATTTAAGACTGTTTATCATCCACATACATTCCAAGTCTCCAGGGCCTGGCAGTATTGGCATTTAAATTAACGTCCATTAAGCCTGTAAATGCGTTGATAGATGCTGATCCATATCAAAATTATATCATACTCGTGCATGTAGTGGCTATTAGTATGAAGGCTTGGTTTTGTCATATATACATACAATTAAAAAATCTGATTGACATACTTATACCTACAAAACAGCCAAGGCAGAGAATAATTTGCTAATTTCGACAACGTATTTAATCAGTCTTCAAGGCGAGGAGACCGGAAATGTAGTAATTAAGTGAGAGACTTTTGCATGTTTCCGTAATACGCGCTGTGTAATTTAGGCACAAAATAAAAACATTAATAATTTATAGTTAATAATTTTTAAATTCTATAATAATTGAAGATTTTAAATTTGACATACCATGTGCCTATTAAACCAATATGTCTACCAGAACAAACACATTCTTGAAGAATTAGTGGGTGTAACTGCCAAGCACCTACGTGTTCGTTCGACAATCCTAAGTCGACTGCTTTCGAGCGTCCTGTGAGTCGAGCTAAAGATTGCTGAGCTTGTCCGAGTCGCGACGGCAACCATCACCTAGCTGCCCAGCTGCTAAACTCCAATTTAAAATACATTGCAACAGAACAAAGATAACCCTACTACCAGCTTACATTAGAAGTTCTTAGTCAGTTAATTTATATCACAAGCTACTTTCAACTTAGCGAATCAGGTTCAGACAGGTCATAGAGTTTTTGAGATACTACATATAACCAAAAGTTTTGGAAAATAATATATTGAAAATGCAATTTAATTATTGAAAACTAAAAATATGTTTCGCTTTTACTAGTTGTTATGAAATTATTGAAATTTAACACCATTTACCATTAGCCTATCTCTAAATTAATTTCTGCTAAAAGCAACTCCTCTAAATAACTACGCTCTTAAGCTTACGTAAATAAGAATTACGTGTAAGTACGCATGATGCTCATGAAGTGAAAACGAGATCTGATACAAAAACGCACTTTATGGTGAACAATTATTAAAACTTAATTGAAGTCGCTGATAACGATATTCTTAAACAAAATTTAACTATGGTCCTAATGCATTTTGTGTGATATCATTAAAATTGTATATGTAGTTGTAGCTAAAAAAACGCTTGTGAAGAAAGATATTTTAAACGTTACCAACTGACATGGAAAATTGGCGAGTTCAGGTTCTTGTAGACCTTATTTCACAGTGAAGTAATAGTTTCTTCATTGGACTGATAATTTTTATCTCTGCTCCGTGTGGTTTCCCACTCCCTTTTCTGCGCGTGTTACGCTGCAAATAGTGTCAAACAAAATTAACTAAAATTTCGGAAGTAACACTTTCTAGTAAAGCCTGGAAGAAATTAATACTGCAAATTTTCACCGACGTACATATAATGAAGCAGCAGTAAAGTTTTCTCCGTAGAGACAAGGCAGTCTAGATATATATGGCTACCTGATTCCAAGTGTGAGCAAGCGGACGTGCAGTAAGAAACGTAACCGTTCCCTGGACAGATTACCGAGAACTGCCACGTACTCTCTTACTCCCTGAAGGTAGTAGAGAACTCCCCACCCACAACAACCAAACTTTCAACTCCCACTGCGGCCCACGTTATCATGACCTGCTAACTCTCACTGCGGCCCACGTTATCATGACCTGCTAACAGACCAACAGTTACCCCCTCGCACCCTGTTTTCGTTCCATCGTTCCAGCAACCAGCAAGCTTTCACCCGACTGTCAACGCCAGGATAAACAAACTGCAGACTAGTCGCTGTCCACAAGGGCTAACATTTATTGATGATGCTGCTTCCCGCCCCCTCTGATCAAAACATTGCTTCTCTGCTAGTTTTATCTTCGCCTTACAGTATTTCTATACACCTGTGAATTTCGTCTTGTTATTTTGGGGCCAAATAATAATTTTGTTTGCATACTTGAGCTCTATTCACGAGTTCACTTCATTCCAGAAAAATTCACGAAACCATAGAGTTGTACGTAAGACAAAACATTTCAAAACGAAACATAATTTGACACATACGTAGTCGATGATGATAAAGATTGCAAATCTACCCAACTGCTCTAAGGATATTTTACTTATAAGATCACGTTCCCTTCTGAGAACTATGGGTCTTCCAACCCGCTAGTAAGTTTTGAAACCGTGCACCGATTTTCACCGTAACGGAATTATATCACCTAGTAAGAGCACCTGACTTTCATACTTTCGGACCATGTCAAGTGCTTATGTTAAAATTGTGATCATTCTATTGTTTCGTGTGTTTTGTTATATCTCAGGAACAAATATATAACTATCTGAACCGTAATTTGTGCGTTCATATTCCTCTTTGTAAAATTATATTCAGAAGTATTTTTTTTTCTCATTTATCCAAAACTTGAGAATGAAGCACTACATGATAAAATGAAACTCTCTCTCTTATTGCCTCACGAAGTGCTCAGTCGATTACAGATAAATTTAGCAGACACATATTACTGCGTTAAACATACATAAAATTATAACAATTTTACATATCAGACAATTATCTTCAAAATTGTAATCGTATAAATATTTCTTCACTGCAATTTAATCTCTGTTAATTAAAGTGGTGTGCTACTATATATAATTAGATAACTGAAAAAAATCAATTTTACCGCCATTTTCGCAAGATGGCAATAATGTTTAAGATGGAATTTTATCTTACAGTAAGTGCTCCAGTACGTTACTAGAAATATTCAAAGTCTTGCTTAAATGTTCCACTTACTTTCAGAATATAGGACGTGTAAATCCGTTCATTCCAATTATTTAACCTGAAAGTATTTATCAGCTTCAAATTTTTCTTAGCAGTACACGTTTAAATCTGCACGTCAGACAGTAAGTTTTTTTCAAGGTCCTTGAGATTTTGGATTTGGTCTCAGGAAGTCATCCTTGTCATAATCTGGGGGTGCATCGAAGACATTCACCTACGGTAAGTGACTTTCCTGTTGGGCTGTTCAACCCGTAATCTCAACTTGTTCAACCTTTCCCTTTTTTTTTTGTTAAGGCTTCGTCAGTGTGTTTTCATTTTTCGCATACGCAATTACTCCTCCTCTACTTATCGCTGTGATGTAGTGCAAATACATTCGTTTCCTGACAGTGTCAGTTTATTTTAATTTGGTCATTGATCTTTACAATTTATCCCGTTTTACAGGAGGTATAAAATAACCGTCTGTTTGGGTTGCCATTTCTCTGGACCACCTGGCATTCGTGACTCGATGACTGCTCTCAGAGCTCCGTATAGCAATAAGTAGCTGAGTGAGGGCAAATAAGAGGGGCGACCCAAGGCGCTGATGTTCTCTCACAATGCCGTCGTCATGCACAAAGCCTCCAACATTGAGAAATCTCTCGCGAATACACTGCCTTCATTCTTCGCAAACGTATGCTGTCATCTCTAAAAGCTTGCATGTTTTGTATTACTGGGTTTACTTCACTCGGACTTGAGGGAACAGTAGCACAAAACTGTTTGGTTTCTCTTTCACTACTAACCCGCCAAAAAAAAAAAAAAAAAAACACAAGATAATCTGTGTAATTTATTAAAATATTTAAGCATCTGGCCTGACATTTTCTATAGTGTTTCTAGCTCCATCCCCTAACAATAGTATATTTGCGGCTTCTTCACACTTTTTTAATAAAACCTTTGAAAAATTACCCAATATAAGACATGTTTTGTTGTTTCCTAAATATTCCGTTTATCAAAAGCGTTTTATACTTGTGAATACATAATAATGCGTAATTTTTGGTTAAATAAAACCGTTATTTATATTTTATGTGAAAATTATAATATTCTACTAACAAAAACAGTGAGAAAACATAGATGTTGGTAACGCGTCGTAAGTAATAGTTCTTATGCAAAATATTATTAGAGTGAGTGCACACGAAAGCAATGCATTGACCCTTTGGTGTAAATTTCTAGACTCAGTTAAGCTTTATTTGCATAAGGCGGAGGAATATCCTGTAAGTCGAACTTTAGCTGGGTTTCATAAATTTTGGAAGTAACCGCGAATGGAGTATGTCAAGAAATCAGCATATGTCGTGGGACCCTTTTAGAAACACCAATAAAAATATAACTCTTAAAAGAATGGAAACGCATTTTACTTGTGCGAAAATATCTACTATGTGCATGTATCCTGTTGGAGATGTACGCGGAATGGCTTCATAGTTGGAGACGAGACGCCGCCTCCTGCAAGCTGCATCCTCCATGGCCGGCGTGAGCTCGAAAACTGACGACTTGTTTCTGTAGCAGCAGCCGCCACTTCCTCGCGGCCCCTTTGCGGAGTTGTGCAGCGATGTATGGGAGGAGCCGAGAGGGGGGAGGGAGCGCTGGTTTCAGCGCCCTTTGAAGTCTTCGCCGAGCATTGGAGATGCTCGGTGCCTGCCGACAGAGTTCGGCGCCAGTACCCGGCAACCTATGGCGACTGTGGCGTGCCGCGCTGTGCAGACACGCGGAGGAGAAAATAACAGCGGCCTCATGTGAGCCGACAGCATGCCATGTAGGTACAGTACAAGTTCAGGTTTAACAGGAAAGTTACAATCTGCGTTTGAAAATTCCGCACTCGTAAATCGAATATTTTAAGCTAAATGTTAACATATCTACAGTAATATTTGAAGTGAATTAAGAGAAGAAGTAATTTTATGTGTGGGAGACTTGGAGTAAGGCTGTTTAATTTGTAATAATAGTTTGTTAATTTTTACTTATCCTTTCTTGAGTTAATTCGAATATGAGTTGCGGCCTAGTCGCCGTAGTACCTGGGTCACAACTCAAACTACAACTTGCCTTTCTACCTAGTGTAAAAAGAATCAGGACAGGAAGTGCTAACTGAAGCGTGTCAGCAAAGTGATGGTCTATTTGTTGATAATTAAGCTGTCGACCATGTTCACACATTATTTTTCAAGAGGAAGGAACTATTACTACAATTAACACTTTTTCGGTTAGATAACATTTAATATGACGTCTTGTATAGTTACAATTTTTTATCCACATACATTTGCCAATTTAGAAACTTTCCTTACAAATGCACCTTAAAACTCACTAAAATGCCCCTTTCACCACAACTTCGAATACCTTGGGCATAAAAAATAAACCTTTTAAATTTCTACAAAACACTTTAAAACAGGCAAACTCTACTTGGAAAATAATCAGCCTGCCTAAAACTGCAGGATTTACAACTATGATTTTTAAAACCATTAAAAAACTGCTTAAAAGCATTTAAAACACCCATTTATCATAAATATCGGAGAACATAGGCGCCTTTATTGTACTAACACCACAAAGCTATTTTAAAACGCCTACACCCATATAGGAATTCCTAAAAAATGTACTTTTAACATAAACTCCCTCTACCAGGAGATTTCCCAATACACCATCAGCAAGGATGACCACCATGAACTTTAAACTGGCCCCTTTAAAATATCTCTCAAAACCTTTACTAACATTCTAATATTTACTAAATCAAATCATTTTCAAAACCTTCCTCTCGAGTACTCCTGCAAGCCCACTTGGCTGCTACCGCGAGGAATACATTTCAATTCACAAAATAGCCCATTACACTCTCGCTTACTTCACCGTGCAGGGGGGTTAGTGAACTAAAATTCAAATTACAACCAACTCCTTTTAAAATATATGGAAAAGGCCCCACTGATGTATTGATTGGTGTCTTTTTTCCGCTTTTACAACTCTTTTCGCCCTTAAGTACTCGGGAATAAACCCATGTATTTTCCCACAACAGTTTCCACCATTTACCAACCACTCGAATAGTCAGGCTGGTGATACTTTCCCCACCGGACACTTTCGTGGCGGCTTGTCCATGAAGCTTCTTCCAACACACTCACTACACTACCAAAGTAGGCATGGAATATTGTCCCCGCCTACTCTTTCGTGAATATTGCCCACTCTGACCCAAGACTACTCTACTCACACTACCAACGAAGGCAAGAGATATTGTCCCCACTGACACTTTTGTGATGGCTTCCCCTTCATCACTAACTACTCGCCACACACCCCACAATGATGGAAGAAAGAGAAGGAATGTTCTCCCTACCACTGGGGCTTTTCTCTTCTTCCACCCATACCAAAACATAAATTCCACACAAACCATCCATCATACCATTCACTCTCCCTCCCCAAATGTTTAAATTTATTCCATTATTAATTATCTTCTCAGATATAGCATTTTCAATTTTTCCAATTACTCTGCCCAGGTTCCTTCCTAAAAGTCCCGACGAGAAAATATCACTAATATCTGTGCTGGTCTGGCGGCTAACTCCCAGCACACGCGTATCTTCGGGAAACACTCGGAGAACACCATAATTAACTCCAAGCGCTATTCACAATAATTTCAACACAAATTAATAGCCATTTACCCTGGAAAAACTTCAGCACGGCCGCTCATCATAAGCCCGCCGCAGGGGGAGCACAAAAATTTCAAATTTCATATGCAAGTGCAAAAATAACTAAACCTTTACTCTTTCCTTCGCCATAAAGCAACTAAGTCCCACACAGGACATGGCCAGGAACAAAGTCTTAACTTCTTAAGAAAACGAGAAAAACAGTTAGCCCATTGGCACCTTCCTCCATAGTCAAACTCATTTAGCACGCCTCACAGAAAAATTCAATCACCAACTTCAGCTGGCCAAAAACTAAGTCCAGAAAATTACAAGTCCCAATCTCGGCCTGCCAAAAACTATTACCTATCATCGTCGCTTCGCAGAATTATTCTGTCCCCACTGCGCTCTGAACATCGTGAATATTTTCTAAGTCCGAAGATTCGCCGAATACTTATCTCTTCTCTCGCAGACTCCTCATCTCGTTACTACTCTGGGCTGACACCACTCACCACAGAGAACCAGCTCGTCGGCTGGGGAATTCTGCCAGAACCAGCTTGTGCACCTACATATATATATGTATATGTATTCATAAATTCACCGAGAAAACCACCACTCTTGCGCTCCCCCTTCCAAGATACTGGTACCTCAGCGCACCCTATACAATCAACGCACTCTCTTTGAAACAATGCCCTCTTTATTGCCAATATTTTCTGAGTGGTACGAATTTCGGACAGTCAATGACCGCAACCCACCATACATAAACGTCGTGAAGGTCATCGCTCACTCTTCCGCAGGAGTTCAAATTTATCTAGAAATAAACATTTCTGAGCACATGTTTCACACTTGTGACGAACGCCCCATCACAGAATAAATGGATGATTAACACATATGTGCTCCTAAATCTTTCAACGCTCTATTTTACTGCCGCTTAAAAATCAATCCTTTGCATAAATAAAAGGCAAATTTTTATTCAGGTAGCAAAATGATAGCAAAGCACAGAGATTTTTAAAAAATTTTATTTAGTGACAATCACTTTATGCAAGAAATATGGAAATACTTGTTATCTTAAAATAGCTCTAATGTTTTGTATGCACTCGTATTTTAAATAGATTTAATGTCAAATTACAGAAAATTCAATACTTACGAAACAGCGTATTGTTGAAAATCTCAACAACGATTATATAAAAGCAAGGTATTTTGCACTGAAATAAAATGCATTCAAGGTAATACCTACATTCAGAGAGAAATATTGTGGTGAGATTTATATAAACTTCTTCCGATTTACTTTCTGAGTATACATGAACTGTGTTCCCTACATGACTTGGTGCAGATCACGCAGTCAAAAATTGCACATAGTTAACCTGCACGATGACTTAAATGTAAATAAAAGAAGGAAATAACCAACCGCTTAAAATGATATTCCCTCAGCTGTACTTAAATATAACTAAGTTTTGGTAATCTTGTCCATATATTACTAACATTTTTTCCAATAAATAAGTTCCTATAAAATTCAACACTACGCCGACAAAATGGTCGAAGAGCGATTATCTAATTGACATTTCAATAAACTCGCGCACACATATAAGTCAGAAGTAATGCATTAACCAGAAAGTATTTAAATATGTGTCTTACAGTGAGTGAAGAGAACTGGACGGCTCCTAACATCGAGGTCTTAAGAGCCGATGAGGGTGATTGTGGTGAGTGAGTGAAGAGATTTGGACGGCTCCTAACATCAAGGTCTTGAGAGCCGATGAGGGTGATTGAAGTGGGTATGGAACAGTGCCGGAATGACGAAATGGCGGAGGAAACCGGCGATCGTCAAGTTAGCCCGCCGAATAGTGGCATCGTCTGGCACGATTCCCACATGCGAAAATCCGGGTGTGACCCGGCCGGGAACTGAACCCGATTTGCCTTGGTGAGATTCGAGCAGTCTAACCGTTCAGCCACCACAGTCCGTAGAAAATATAAGATCCTCAGGAAAATTATATCGCTTTTGGAATTACATGCATTGATGTAGGTATTTCCCTGAATTATAACTTTTTAACACCAAACATGTGCGTGTCTCAATACTTCGTGTTCTGATTGTATACTGGACGCAGATTATTAGTGGTTACAGCGAGATTTTTCTTGCCGACGATATACATTCTGTCGCTATTAATTTAATAGTATAACTTTGTAGACACAATATATTGTTACCAGTTCTAATATAAGAAAGGTCTAGTTAACTTACTTAGCGGTAAACAAATTCGTTGGCCAGAATTTGATGGTTATAGGACTTGTTAATCGATTCGGTGGTATTAATCATTAAGTGGGGATGATTTATTATAAATTGTATCTGTAGAAGCAACAACAAGAAATGTTTTGCAGCCATCACCAATTTTTGAGTGCAGTGCTCCCGTCAAATTTTTCTCATAACCCGCTCCATGCATTTCAATTATTCAACACTACGCTTGGCTGACATTGGGTGAAAGGTTATTTGGCATTAGAAATAATATCGTACCGTGTCCTTGTGCATAGTTGAGACTGACGTAAAAACGCAAATTATAGTCCAAAATACTACATCGATTTTAAAATTACTACACTTCACAAATTGATCCAAAACAGAGAAAATTAAAATCGTAGTTCTAAGAATACGCTAACCGATTTATTATTGAGTAGGTTTAGACTACAAATTCTATTCTTCAACAGTATTGTATCGTTTCTTGTCTTGTGAAGGTAGGTATGCATGTAAAATGCCTAACGCCTTGTCAACAATAAAATGATTAGAGATGGAGCACGTTGCTCAGATAAGATGGAGTGGATAAGGAACTGGCCTAGCAGGGAACAATCCTCAGCATACGTCTGGACTGATTTTTGGAATCCATGGAAACCCGATATCAGGATGGCCCAAACGGGACTCGAACCCAGGTCCTGTAGATGTGAGTCCGGATATTTACCAGTGCGTCACCTCACTCGTTTGTTTACGAAAATTGGTAGTAATGGTTTTATTTTAGAGATTCCTGTTAGCATTTTAATCTAAAAATATTATCTATTTTTTGCTTTTTGATAGTAACAATGTATACGTAATATTCAAGATCTTTCTCGTATTCTAGTAAGAGTGAATGCTTTCGAACTTCATTTTGCTCTATAACTTAACAACATGGATATATATATGTCCCATACCGATTTTGGCTGAGCCCAGAAAATGAAAACAATATAGAGATAGCTTACGTGTACCCATAAAATATTCTTCATTAAGACATCAGATGGAATTTATGTATACAGAGGCACGAAATCTGTCCAGGTACATTAACTTTCACTATCAATAGAACCATATATTTAAACACTATTTTCGTTTCCTTCGTTTACTTTCCATACGAACTGTAAATACAACTTATTACGTGGCATTGATTCGTCCACCAACATGATTATATTTTTGTATAGGCACCGCAGTTAGAAACGCTTCCATTCGTCGATTTATCACATGCTATACGAACAGTCTTGTCCGTATTAAAGAACAAATTAACTATGTACCTTAAAAAGGTCTTTAAAATCTGATCTACATTTACGGTACCAGGTCGAAAGCGACGATGCAACGCTTGAAGGGTTATCAATTACGACACTACTTACTCCGTGATGGTGAACCCGATTGAAATAAATATGGTCTCGTTCCATAGGGTAAACGACTAGGATGCGATCACGGCATCGAGTTGGCACCGCGGCGACTATTAGCAAATTTTGTGTGTGAGGTAAATTTCCCGGCAGAATGCATATATATTTCGCAACCCCTATGAGCTAGCTTACTGACTTTGTACCATACGAAATATCTCTCCTCGAGCCATCTATTAAAACTGTTAGTGAAAAGTATCCATATAGTTACTTTCATTTCATTCTCATGTCAAAATACCCGCTAACGCAGACAACTGTGTATCTCTGACACTGCAAACCAGGATTTTTATCGACTGCCACTTCTGTTCGAAGCCATTTTTTTTTATTTTAACGTGCTTTGTTCCTGAGCTCGGGTAATTTACGTTTATAATCGGCATTCCTCTAAAGCTTGCCATATAGGTGATGGAGATATAGAAGGATATAGAAGGAGAAGTGAAAAAAAGTATTAAGCTCTTCCCAGTGTAGATTGTAGATGAAGCATTTTGCTAAATCATAGAACTAAGCGAAGCATGAAGCAGCGTTCTGGAGTATTTTGTCACCAGCCTGCGCAGGCAGCTCATATGTTACGGTCGATCGCCAGCTGCTGATGGGAGAAACTTCCCTCGGCCGAGATGTGATAGAATGAATGATAAAGTGGCGGAAAAAGCTCTTTACACACTAGTGTCATACGCTGTCCCGCCATTGTGGCTATAGCGTAAAATTCACGCGCAGCCACCGAGTAATCGAATTAGCGCAGATTTCGCGAGTTCCTATAGCGGCCGGGTAAATTTCGATGCGCGAGAGTTTTTTTGTTTCTTTTCGTAACTTGGCGAAGGGCAAGTACAAAGAAACGTGAGTGAAGAGATTTGGGCGGCTCGTAACAGCGACGTCTTGAGAGCCTATGACGGTGATTGAAGTGAAAATGGAGCGGCACCGGAATGAAGGGGCGGTGGATACGGGAGATCCCCGAGAAAACCTACCGATCAACGGCATCGTCCGGCACGATTCCCACTTGCGAAAATCCGGTGACCCGACCGGGGATTGAACCCGATTCACCTTGGTGAGAAGAGAGCGTGCTAATCGCTCAACCACCGTGGCCCCTACAAAGAAGCGATATGGCGTAGGATTTCTCTTGATAGTGTGTATTCAGTCTCTGATAGCCGCCTGTTGCTGTGTAATGGGCGAAAGAGTAAATAAAGTGTATAGTTATTTCACAGATTTTTAGGATGTTTTATAACATACACTTGAAAAATCACCCTAGAGTAACATGTTTGCCTGTTTTTTTTTATAACTTTTATACCACAAGTGCAGTATATAACACTGATTAACTTTAAAAGTATTATATTTTTTAACTAGCGATTCGTCCCGGCCTCGCTCGGGTGCGATATAAAAATATGGCGTTGTTTATGTTTACATAATTTGTATACATTATACACTAAATGCCTAAGGTAACTAACATAGGATGAATACTGTGTTGTTCAAAAATCCTTGTAAAGCCGATACTGCACGATAACTACAGCCGTACTTGGTTCTTGTACAAGCTTCTACAATCACTGGTGCACGAGCCGGTATACCAGCCGCTATATGAGCCGCCATGGAAGATTCATATTACACGACAGCAGTTTGCGTACTAGCATTTGGCACCCTCGGTGGGTGCGCAGTGTGATATGAACCCCATTCGTAGAACTGCTACCAGTTAGTAACTTGCGTACGCCTATGAAAAAAACTAGTTAGCACATCTTAATATTGCTATATAACTGTTCACCGTTTACATAAATCGATTACTTACTAGTATAGTTACATCCATTTTCTTGAAAAGGATGTGAATTCACTGAGAGTACTGTAACAGAAATTCCGTTACACGGCGGAGAATGAGATGCCTGTTTCAGTTCTTGTATTTCAAGTAATGTAGATTTTTGTAACGGGTATGATTAAAAAAACAAGTAGAGATATACTGTGAAGGTGTGAGATATTTTTTCCCGTGGGTAGGTATTTGCACTTAAAAGAACTATAATTGTTAGAAACTTACACGTCCTGGACACAGGTACCCAGTAACAGGAACTCAGCATATGGTGTTGTACCTCCAAATTTGCTCTCCTCTAAAATGCTTACCACAGGAGAGAGAGTAAGTACCATAGGTGAATCATAGAGGACACTAAAATTCCCTTTAGATTTCATTAAAGGGTTAAGCTGAACGAAATATGTTCTGGTAAGAGAAAGAATCATCTCATTTAAATAACACTGATTAATTTTTTTTTTTACTTGTCTGAGACTGTTAGACACATTGGAATAGAACTGCAATGATATAGGAAGACTAGTGATTAAGCTCACAGAGAAATTTTGTAATAATTTAATAACGTCTAAAAATGGAAATAATCTAAAATATATGCAAACTAACAATTATTCTTATTAGTCGTAACACTAAAATATCAGCATTCTGTATGCTAGAGCTTATCTTATGAAAATTACGTCGCCGTAACTGAGATAGCCTACGTCAGTATCAGCCTAATCATAAACTTAAAGTTTCTTGTTAGAAATGTTCTTCAAATGGATAATTAAATTAGTGAGGGAAAAACTCACACCAAACTTGAGAGGAAGAACTCATAAAAATAACTCCGTATTTTGTGAGCGTAAAATAATTAAACTAAAAAGTTGCATATTTCAATATGGCTGACTGCATGGTGTATCTCCTGGTAATAATTAAAGCTGTCGGCCATTGGAGAATCTTTTCCGAAATAGTTATCTAACTCACAATTAAACGAAGCCTAGCCACTGATCCTTGTAGTCGATAGTATGTAGCGTCCTGGGTTCGAGTCCGTAGGCTTCCCTCATTTTCGGCCAGCGAGTCTGGGTACACGAAGAAATTACAGTCTATATGATTAGTACCCCCCGTCACTTGCGGGTGGCGAACTTCTTAAATAAACGCGTAGGTAGCTTGAGCAGACTAAATTAACATATATACACTGAAATACCGTCGTCTGTTCTTCATGTCTATCTTAAAGTTACGAGATTCGACTTGAAACCTAATTAAAATGAAATCTCTATTGGGTCTATGACACTAGCCGCAGCCCTTCCTAATGGTAGAATCTATAATGGAGATCGCTTCGACGAACGCTTAAGGCGTACCTCTCTCGGCCAATCGCGACATGGCAACCTCAGTTCAAATGATCATGCCACTGCGTCGTCGAGACAACCAAATAACAAACATTAACATAATTTAAGGCTACGTAACCAATAGCAACCAACAGTACCAACTTTGTAACAATTATGATACACAGATGAATGAAAATTATTATGTACAAAATAAACACTTCAAAATAAATAAATTAGGCGACTGCCATGAAACTGAAAAATGGATATTTACATACAATACAAACAAAATACGTAGATCGTTAGTTTGATCGATATGGTCATCATTTTCATATTAATTAATAAATAACAGTGTCCATATAACAATGATAAAACCTCCAAAATGACAGAATTGCAGGCGTTACAATTTTTATCGTCGTGATGAAGTAGCTCGAGGTTTGTCATCTGCGCATTTTCCCAGCATCAATTTGCTTGTCGCAAATAAAGTTATGATTCATGGTCTACTGTGATAGCGCTGACCAACTTTAATATAAACTTTCTGTACGGAAAGTAGTTTAGCGGAAGTGCACAAACGTCTCAGAGCAAAGCGTTGTAACCTGAGTTGCTATTCACGATGTTTCTGATAGTGCTATTGGTATACAGTCAGTTCACTGTCGGAATACGGAGGGAGGCCACTCCACAGCGTGTATGTGCACATCAACACATATCCCCCAACACATTTCCCCCCTACCTACGGCCCGCAGCTCCGACGGCACGTCCGCACAGAATGGCCTGAAGCTGTCGCAACATGACACAGCGTCACGATCTACTCAATGCCGTACAGAGGATATGGGATAGAGACCGCATGCCGTGTGCGTAGAAACCTACCTTAGATTCCCAGCATTTGGGAACTAGTTTGCCACCCACACGCTACAGGATTTCGTGCTTTGAAATGTTAGCACGCTCCATCTGAACAATGTTTGATACAACTAGCACAGTTAAAAATGGTAGAATTTTCTTTCCTTGTGAAAGCATCAGTCTGTTTGAAAATTAAAATATTTCTAAGGTCTACAATACTGACCTAAGATATGCTTTTAACAGTTGTGTAGGTATACTGCAAAATATTTTTTCTGTGTCAGAAAAAAAAATTTCTCTTAAGTCCGTTGACTGGCGATTTTAAAGAGGCGCCTTTAAGAAGCCAGTGAAATGAATATAAAGATATATGTGGAATGACAAAGCCAACTGGAGACACGGTTTGTTTCGTATAAACTGTGCATTCTTTAGTGGTGACTCGACAGTCCGAAAGTAGGTAAAGCGCTAGTAGCATAGGGTGTGGGTAGAATTTTGTATCGATTGCTTTCGGAAGGGATTCCTGCCATATAAGGAATAACTATGAATTTCGTCACGCTGTGGCGGAATCCGAGGACAAGGGATCAGGCTGCAATGACTGTAACATGTATGCCACTTTCTAGGCTCATTTGGGGAGATATGAATCCCACGAGATAACGGCTTGTTCTTTCTCCCGATTATCCCTTTGCGGGTCTTGGGCTGTGACACCTTACTTAGCAGGTGTATCCTCGAATTCTGAAAGGTGTTCTTTTTCTCGGACCTAAAGGATCTTTCTCAGTTGTGGTGTGAGACTTCAACTACCGATAATTGTGTCGGGGGCCTTGTCCCCCCCCCCTGGGGCCAGTATCATGCTTTAGCTGGAAAGATAGTTACAGAAAGTGCTAGTTATATATGCCAAAGCTAATAACGTCTGCTATTTCAAGTGAGTCCAAACCTCCTTGTGGTACCGCTGCGTGACCCACAGGGTTTGGGTCAGAAAACATTAGAAACTCCCGTGCATTTCCTATGCCAATTTTACTAAAACAGTCATATGCCTCCCAGGCTGAGCTTGAATCACGACCAATCGTGAGAGTTTAAGCCTGGCAATGGGCCAATCAACTCTTCTACAGTCAATCCCATGGGGCAAAAATTAATAAATTTGAATGAGAAGGAACTGAAATGAATAGAGACGGTATAACCGGGACTGTAGTATTAGCCTACTTAGATAGAGAGCTCACAAATGTTATGAAAATTAAGGAGGATCATGGGCTAACATCGCTCCACACATTAGAGGTCCCCTTGGATGGGAGTATCCGGGGTGCGGCTCTGATGGAGGTTGCATATAGGCAAAACCGACGTCTTACGACGTCCAAGAGGACAAACGAGTTTGGAGTTGCGCTAGCAGTAATAGAACCTCAGAAAGTAATTCCCTAGTTGATGCAAGACAAGCTAAGCACATTGCGACAAGCGTTTATATGACTGGGATCGGCTTGGTCTGCCGGGGTGTGGGCCTTCACACATAATGTTCTAATGGGGTTCCACATCTCGGTGGACCTACCGGCCTTTAACCATGAAAGTAATTACTTTAAATTTAGACAGCCGGGGGATAGAGGGTAATAGTTTTTCATATGCTATATGGCCAGTGGGGTAGAGGTGTATGTGGACCACGAGGGTTGTGGGGCCTTATCTTGAGGAATATCTGGTCAACGCCTACACCGAAACCTGCTAATATGGAGCTCCAGAGCCAAATACTATTATTTGTCTAATAATAATAGCGTAATGCGCAAATATAATCATTGGGATTGCAGCATCAAAGATCCCAGTACTGTCTTTAATAACAGCACAAAATATGTCGCAACAACAGTGATGGCCTTTTGGGTGGGGAATGGAGCAAATATAGCCTCTTGTTGTTGTTGTTGTTGTTATCGTCGAGGAATCTAAGCTCGAGCTGTGCTCGTATACGAATCGTTCACTCCCTTGCCATGGGGTCAAAAGTCAAGTTGCACTCGTAAAGGAATTTCTCGACCATGTGACCCTAACACGAATGATTCTGAAAATGCATTTCCGTAAAAAGAGACGAGTTTCCGAAGTAATCATAAAAAATTATTATATATGTATGAATAAAATGCAGCGAAAGGTAGTGCACGAAGCACTAAAAACACAAACACCTCTATTGCGTAACTGTAAAAATACATTTTATAATAATTCTGATCGCAGTAGTTTGAACTACTGTGTGTGCTAAATTGTGCTGGTACTGTGATGGCAATACAGACCCGAGAGCCTAAATTGAGAAGCCCGTGACGAGAGGTTCTGTTGCATTCAGGGCGATGCGACTGCCAACAAAGAGATCGCAAGTAATGTCCAGAACTCTCAGAATTGTTCGTTTCAGAATTATATGGAGTTATGTTCAAGAACTGCTTTTATTAAGAAGCAAAAACGAAATTAATTTATTTTGTGCCAAGTTGAAGTGACTCCAAATTTTTTTAACCACAGAAAAATTGTGACCTAGAACATCACTCTTAAAACACTGAGCAGTTTGAAGCTAAAATGTAAAACAACTAATGTATTTTCCTGGAAAGTTAGAATGTTTTCTTATACCAAGTATAAATTTATATGGAACACCTCAGTCACGAGAGTGTTGCTGAGGCCGCACATATAATCTAGTCTGCAAATTGATTACTTTGTTCCAGTCATATTTTATCTAACTGAAAGAAAACTAATAAAATTAGACATTTTTCTGGCCACATCTC
The DNA here is from genome assembly GCA_029891345.1 of Dryococelus australis. Classification (NCBI taxonomy): domain Eukaryota; kingdom Metazoa; phylum Arthropoda; class Insecta; order Phasmatodea; family Phasmatidae; genus Dryococelus; species Dryococelus australis. The sequence goes on from CM056998.1 coordinate 123,165,261, forward strand.
TGCTGAGTAATCATTTCAATTACCTCTATATATTTTTCTAGCAAAAATTTTCTATGTTCTGCATTTGAATTTATTTTTTTTTTGTGTTATTTGTCAGAGTTTTCTTCTGCCACACCCTTGAATTCTCTGCATCTGTGTTACACGTTGTCTCCCTGCAATATAATAATAACCTACATCCTCGCCCATAAGGAAAACCTAGCTGCTCTGTTACAATAGTAGACTGATTTATTCACCTTCTGCGCATTTACTCAACATTGACCTAGCCAAACTAACACAACTGTCAGTAACACGGTCAACAGTAATGAAACGGTGTATTGTATCAAAATTTTCAACATACAAGCCTCTTCGTATGTATGAAATACTTCTACCGGTTTCTGTTAAAAGTAATTGTGTTAAGAATTGATTACAAGAAGTTTATAAACATTTCAAAGCACTTGTTTAATAAGCAATATGGTCATGCCGGAAGAAGCAGTTCAATGTTGGGACGGGGGGACTGGTTCTGCGCCGCCAGAGAGATTGCTATACCTCATATTCACACTAAATGTTAAAGACAATTACAAAAAAAACATTAATAAATGGATTTTGTAAATAGATTTAGCGAATGTACCATTAGGTCATATTTCAGAACACCGTTTTTCCTTGGTTACAAATTCCAACAGATTAAATACAACAAAAATTAAGCAATGGCCTACACCTAGTTTATTTCCTTTAGGGATATACATTAAAACAATATTTCTAAACAAATTCCTTGTCTATATAACGAATTGCATCAGATTGAGAACAGCGAAAATTTTGCATTATTCAGTATTGCTCATTATGTTTTACACTATTGTTTCATATTCCAAAACAATGTCGCGTAGCGATCATATTACTTATCGCCAGTGACGTCACAAAGTCATTGTAAGGCCTTGTAATCTTTATGGTCACGTCTTAGCCACGTTACTTAAGGGATAAAGAATTAATTATATTGTCCTAAATTACTTACAAATCCTACAAAGAAAACACTCTCCAATTATTTTCTTAAAATAAATGGACATTACTTGGTATTTTCAATTAACCCTTAAATGTCTGAATTAATTTTCTTGTTTTGATTTCAGTTTCCTTTATTCTAGTAACTACAAACTGCCCATATAACCACAGATGATTGATTAAAGAAATCAATTTCTCTAATTGTGGCTAACAAAACCTGTGTCCGTATTGACACGCTCAGAGCATATTTGTGTCCTTTTTAGCTTATTTTTATCGCGTATAGTCTACTTAAGCAGATTTTTTTCTAGAAAGGCGATTTTTTTAAATCAAAATCTCTTTACAGTCCACATTCATTTTGAATGAAAAATCTCAAAACAGTGGAAACACAGTCCCACGTCACTTTTTACACACTGGGTGCGAACTGCATACATTTTCAACCGGCATTCTTCTCCGGCACATCTCTTTTTCTCACATTTTTTCACAAGGCGATTCAAGAAGTCAAACCGGACCTCCTCGGGTATTCTTGACTTGCTTGATGAAGTAGATGGTCTTCCTAAACCTTTGGATGGATTTGCAAACCTCGACAAGTACACCTGAACAATTTAATGCCTAAACTCCAACTGTGTGTTCTTCCTTCCTGAGCTTCTTGCCAACTGCTAGCCATTATGCACACTAAGATCAATTAACCATGACAGCAGAAGCCACTACCATTTTTGGTTTCGGATTATTATTCTATAAGTGCCTACATTTTGGTCCAAACGGTAAACACCATCCATTTTCTGACTATACTAGTCAATATTATGTTACTCCTTCTGGGAATATCGTTTTGCAGAAGACTGTGGTTCAACATCAAGACAATTAGATACAATGGATACTACTGACGTATCCACCCACCTGGATACTATACCTCCATCTTCTTTGGCAATGGCAGATTCATTATGACCCCTCTCTTTCTTTAGTAAGATACTATTAGAGGTCATTGGGCACAAATTAGGTATCCTATTGTTCCTAAAAGTGTCAGTGCCACCATAACCTTTATCTCTAAGAAAGGACAATAAATTTAACCCTGTGAAAAAATTGTTAAGGAAGAAGTGAAAAGGTAATGTTCTTAAATCGGTACTGAAGCTTTCAATCATTTGAATGAATGGTACTGTCGCCTTACCAAAGAAATTTTCAAAGACGGTGTTCGAACGAGGAGATTTCCCTTGATAAATAAAAAAAATTACTGGATACCCTTGAACAGAGGTCAAGCATCTTACTTTATACCCAAATCGTATGGGCTTCCTTCGTATAAATTGCTTACAGGAGTGTTTCCCAAAATATTTCACCATCGATCAATCGTAAAACAGGTTTTGTTGAGGTATAAAGTGTTTTAGGCATTTCTTTCGGATCTTTCTACCTAGTGCCTATTTCTCCACATTTTGTCTTCATTATCAAAGATAAGTTTTATCTGCAGAGTGCAAAAATCTTAGGATTTGCTCAAATCTATTTCTTCTCATTGCATTGCTCTTTAGCTCATTTCTAGTATCTTTATGATTTTCTCAGTAGCTTATTTTATCAAGGACACTGTAGAAACCACTGAGGATCAAAATTCCAATGAAACACCTAATTTAATTCTTAGTAATATTAGGAAGTTCACAGTTCTTGAAATAGCACATTTATTTGTTTCCTGAACAAAATACTCAATTACAACATCATAGAAGAATAATTCAAACAATGCTATAGTCGAAAATTCTCTATATTTACTGTAATCCTGTTCAGGAAAAGGTTTTAAATAAGATTCAATTTTCCCATGCACCCATGTTCTCTTTGATGATGTTGTCAGGTGCTGAAAGTTGCTATGTTCTTCATCCCTTTCATCATTATATCGTATTTCTGCTTGTGCTCTTAGTTTCTTGGGATTCAAGTTGTCTACTATTCCACCAGTATCTTCATCACCCGAGTCTTCATCAGTCAGAACACATGGATCTGGTGGTGCGATATATATTGTATCGGCAAGACCAGCTTCATTTTCAGCACCAACAAATATAATATCCAAAGTCTCTGGCTGCAGGATGTTCTTCCAATGCATATAATAAAGTAATACTCCAGTCAGAACGTTGCCAGAATATGACATAATTAGCTTCACGAAGGAGTGAAATTTTTTACAGTAATTTCCATAACAAAATATTTTGTTATGGATCAGTGGACAGGTTGACTTTTAACTGTGTGCAATGTGCATGTTACGCATGTGTGAAAGCTAGAGAGGATATACCGGACAGCTTGCACATTTCTCCGAGACAACCCGGCTCTGTTGCTACCCTAAACCAACATATAGCAGCACACTGCAAATAAATAATAGTTACAACAAGCGCTGGTAGGTAATTTGTCGCACTCTCGCCTATGTTATTTGTATAGGCGTGTACGATATTATTCTATAGTGTATTTGGTGAGAAGCATACACTTGTGTTGCCATGGAAACCGCTGCAAACAGAATAACCCTCATTAAGTGTCAAAAAATAACCAAGTTTAGTACCAAATAGACTCAATTTAAAATCGATATGTATTTCAGAATGATTCCTACAGGCACGGCTAGAATATACTTCACCTTTTTGTAATAAAGATCCTATGGAGATCAATATCTGACTATAATTGACACTGATAAAAATATATATTTGGATTTACTGCCGTAAATAGTGAAAAATTATATCATTAATGTCTAGCATGTCCACATGGACACATCAACATTTCACACAAAAAAAAGACACTGTATCGCGGAAGTTCAATCTAGTGGAATCTTTGTGTGCGTTTGCAACGAAAACGGTGGGTCCTAATGTAACATCTCACTTTTCCTAACATCATGATAATGATATGAATGTCCTGAATTTTATGTATTTTACTTAAGTGTTAACTGCGAGAGTTGTTCTACATAGATTTAGTATGCAAGGTGTTTTATTTTGACCTTTATACTACTTAATAGTGAGAAATTGTTATCTTAAATGAAAATTTTGTCTATGCAATTAAAGGTGTTTTGTAATCCAAATAGTATATTATAAAGTTTCTATTAATCACAATACACCAGCCAGAAACAAAAACCTTTTGTTTCCGTTAGGACTATTGCAGTAAAATAGAACTTTCCTCATTCATTCTAAATGTAGCTGTCTTGATGGAAGGAAGAAAGAAACGAAGTGCTCCAAAAAAAATTAATTTTCTGTTTGCAAGTTCGTCGTATATTAATAAGTTAATACATCCAAATGCTAGAAGAATGCAAGAGCAATAATATTGAATAAATAAAAGTTAAGAAGACATACTATTTCCAATATAATTAATAAGCCCGAAGAGGAGGATACCATCTATAAAATTCACCTAAGTTTGACGACAGGAAAACGGAAGATAAGATACAGATTCCAGAGACGACACATTAAGGACCTGGGGGAGTGTCCATCCAAGAAGGAGATCTACGCCGTTCCAGAGATTGGAGGATCGACTGCTTGCAGCACAGACGTCTGGAGGACCAGCCTGTAGTTTGACGCCATGGGTAAAGCTGAGCAGAGCGACATCGGGATACCTGCTGCGCGCTGAGTTGGATTCGACGCTAAGGTTCCTAGTTTCACGGAGAGGTGTCAGAACATCGATCGCTCGCAGGACTAGATGCAGAGGAAAGGTGGTGCTACACTACAGTTTTCGCTACACTACAGTGTTATAAGAAACAGCTACTGAGTGCTTATTCTTGTCTATTTAAAACACATCATATTGGTAGTTTGGCAGATGTATAGCTGTAGTTTTCCTGGTTTATGTAAAGTTGGTATTTGTAATTAGAATTTTTAATAATCAATGTTAGAATAATGTTTTGAAATTCTAGTGTTCATATGTATATTTTCCTTGTAATGTGTTAGTTGGTCATTTGTTTCCCAATTATGACTGGTATGTTATATAAATACAGGAGATTTCGTTTAATACACTTCCTATAACTGAACCTAATGTTGGTACTATTATAATTTGCCTTAAATTAGCCTGTAATTTGTGATTTTTAAGGTGTTTATCTAAACTGATTTTCAGATGCTTGATTTAATCTCTTTTGCAAATTTTCAACAGAAATTCTATTTCTCCATAGTGGAGGTATAAACATACATTCATCTATCACACACATATATGGATATCTTTGCATAGTCCAACTCCTAAAAAGTAGCGTGGCAATATTGTGTGCTGTTACACTACACTAAGAACCAGGTTTTGTTGAATCAAACAATATTTGTTTGGCGCAAAAAAATTATTTGTTTATTTAGGGGCAATTAAATATTTTGTGGCTGAAAACAAATCATTTTGTTTTGCTAAAAGTACATTAAACCGTTTGGGCCGATATAAAAGAAGTTTTATAAGTTCAACCGAGTTTCGAACCTAGAACACCAGCGTCCGAGGGTAACGCCTTAGTAACCACAGCTAACGTGACAAATGACAATGCTGCAAAGTTTTTATATAGATATAATAGGAAAATTGAGCAACGTGTGCAAACAAATATTTCAAGTTTTACAGATTTACTTACCAGATTCTTGTTGCATTGTTTTATTTATTTATTTATTTATTTATTCATACGATTGTTAAGCATCAATAAATGCACTAACAAACACGATTACTATCATAATTGTCATAAAAAATACAAACAAACTCTCGAGCTGTATTTTCGAACGAAGGCAGTCAAATGAGTGGTCATACAAATATAACAGTTTATTCAACAAAATATTTATTCGGCAGTCTAATTTATTTGGCCCAACACAGAGAGTTTTTCTATTCAAGCATATATTTTGTTAGGTGAACAAAATAAATTATGTTGCTTTTCAAATTTTGTTTGCTCGAAAATATATTTAGTTAAGATATCTGAATATATATTTGTCCCTAAACAAAAAATATTTTGTTCGATTTTGTCTCATTGTAGGCAGTTGCAACAAGAAGACAAATTTTGTTTCGTAAGTCATACTGCTCAATAAACCAACATCAAACGTTCATATTTCCCGACAGTTACGAATTTGCCGGCAATTAGAGGATGGCCACCCCTGTTATTTTCGTAACAGGGAGTGTTATTATAGTGAATTTACTTTTAGGTTGAAGATCCCGATAACATAAAACAATGGTCCGTGAAGTGTAATTTCATATCACATGGTTTCCGATATTTAGCAAAAATACATTCCAAAATCTCCCTTTTCGTGGACTTATTTCTCCCTTAATATTCAGTTTATGAACAAATTGTCCCATATATTTGCCACATGATTTTTCATAAGGAATCATCTCACGGAGTTTGTCGGTCGAAGAAAGCGCCATCCTGTATATATGGCACATTAAATATTTTATTCTTTACAAGAAAATGCAATTAATCAGATAATCATGTCTATGAAATTCTTCAGTATGAAATCCCAACATAAAATATGGAACGAAAAATGCCCATATTAGCTTTGACCAGAAGGGTATCTTAATACAATACTTATCTTAGATGCATGATGATACAGACGGAAATCATATACCCGAAACGGCCCCAGCTTGGTCTTTTTATACATAATAAATTTACACCCCCTCTCTGCCGGGGAATAAATATCGCAACATTGCGACTTTCATAATCAGTTGGCATATAACATAATAGCAAATCTAAACTCACCCTGCTGCCAGTGCTAGGGGTAACACTCGTTGCGCCTGGCAGTATGAATTTTGACGTGCACGGAAACAGCCGGCTGCAGGGCTACGGTAAATGCTGGCCGGCAGGCCCATTTGTCGGCGTTTGGTAGTCGCTTTTTTCTGCAAGGATGGAGAGGTTCACAAGCCAGTAGACGTAACCTCCAACTTCCAACAAAATTTATGTACCCCCTCCCCCTTATCCCACCCTCATATGAAATAATGGATGAAAACCAGAACGCCCCAAATATATTTCTCAAGGATTTGATTTGTGGCATCAGGCAGAACATAATTAAAACATATGGATAACTGATACAAAATATAATCCTACTCTCTAAGAGTACCAGTCAGAAATGCATTTAAGGCAGCCTTCAAATTTATATTAATTCTTCTTACTAGGTTTGCCTTACGATAATATGACGACGTTTGCAATAGCATAGTTCCCCACGAAAAAGTCAGGTTTTTCAACTCAACATTAACAAAGGAAGTAGCGTTTCCGATTACGATATCCACAGGTAAAACAAAAATCGGAATTAATCTACAAAAACACAAATTTACTAAAGCAATCAACTTCCACGAGAATGGAAGTAAACTTAACCTTAGGCATTAACAGAGTACGGAAACTGCGCTACAGTAGGACCATATGTCTTAACTTCTGAGAAGTTCGCGGCTTAACATTTTGGCATTCCTCACAGTCATGTACCCGACTAACAACCTCTTGACTCAATCCTGGCCAAGTAAACGCTTCCTTAATACGAAAAATTGTTTAAGAATCACCTAGGTGTCCTCCGAAATAAGTTGTTATAATAATATTCTAACAACACACTCATCAAAGAGGTAGGTACAAATATATCAAATTACTTTGTTTTGGGAGGGACATAACCAACCAACCCTTTCCGGATTTAATACCTGACACTATTACATGACTGCATATATGAAATTATTTTCTGACACTCAGGTTCTAATTTTTTATATTCTCGGAACTTTGAACAGGCCTGTTGGGAAAATCTGTGCCACAGAAACATCTGGCAGTTGTTTTGTTAAACTATTACCTGTGGTTCACTATCGATAATAAACTCTTCTGTGTCGAATGTGCGTGATAAACAATAAACGACACTATTCTCAACAATGGTCAACATTATATTTATACTGTACTTGGTAAGACGGACTAACCGTCGTGTAATGCACCCTGCAGGTTTTCTAGTGTTCAGTATACAACTAAGGGCCTGATTATCGGTCTGGAGGGAAAATTCACCCCATTCCAAAAACTTAGTTAATTTGTAAATTCCGTATATCAATACGATATACTGTATTTTGGTTCAGCTGGTGTTATTAAACGACTGGCGCATGCGAATAGAACTAAATTTCCATCTACTTCCTGGCATAACACTAACCCTAATGCTTTTGAACTAGCATGTACTTGCAGTGTAAAACGCTTTACAAAATCGGGTAAAATTAATAGTGGAGGTGACACAATATTTTTTCAATTACCTGAAAGAAAGTTCCTGTTCATTACCCAATGCAAGATCTGCTCCTTTCCGTTTAAGAGCATTTAAAGGCTCCGCTATGTTAGGAAAATCATCAATAAATTGGGAATAAAACCCTACCATGTCCAGAAATCATCGAACGCTCCACAAATTTTTAGGGACTGGAAAGTTTACTACGGGTTGAATTTTACTATCTGATAACACAGACCCTTAATATTTAACATGCATTTGTGCCCATGTAACTTTTTCGTGACTTAAAGTTAACCCGGCGTCTCTACGTGCATTCATTACAAGTTCCAGATTCCGTAGGTGTTCCTCTAAACTAGTACTAAAAACATAATCATCATCAATAGACATGAATAAGAATTCATGCAGATATTTACCCAGTAACATAAATAAAATACGTGACATTGATTGTGGGCCGCACTTTACTCCTATGGGCAATCTTTTCCATTGGTACAGCCCCCATGGAGTAACAAATGCCTAAATTTAACTCAATGCGGAAGGCAATTCGCACTGAAGGAAGGTGGAGTTTAAATCAAAAACAGACAAATACCGAGCCTAGCCTACATGTTGTAAATCCGATTCAATAGTCGGTATCGGGTGTTGATCAAGAAATATGTTTTTATTATTGCGACGGTAATCACAAATACAACGATATTCTTGGGAAGTGAAAATACTGGAATTTTATAATTACTTACAGACTCCTCAATTATATCCTGATTTTTCATATCCTGTAGTAACTGTTTGAAAACACGCAATTTAGTTGGAGAAACATGATAAGGCGCTGAAGAAACCACCTCGTCATTCTTGAGACGCAACATATTCGGGCACTGAGTCTTATGTCTAAGCCACTGAGTTACTACGTTCGTATACTTTGCCTTAAATAGTTCAATCTGTTCATTCTGAGAATCAGTCAAATCACTTGAATTCATCATATAAAACCGAAAAGATTTATTTGTCAACCGGCAAGGTAAGTGCGGACTAAAAGCAAACAACAACCCCTTCTTATGAATAGTTAATGACGCTAGAGTGTTACCCAATAACTCTACGACAATTATCATGTCAAGGCTCAATTAGGGCAACAATCTAATGTTTAATTTCCATGAAAAAGTCTTAATCTATATTTTTAATCTGGTTACACACTGTGACTTAAGTTCCCCACCATTTTCAATAGAAAATTCATTGTATTCTCATTAAGTAATTTTTACTCTACCAATACTGAAGGTTTTCACTATCGTATTGCAAAATGACTGACTTATTAAAGACCACGAAGCCCCAGAATCCACTAACGCGGAATGTTAAACTTTATTACAAATCTCAACTGGGACAAACAAATGAACGTGTTTCCTTTCCATCTGGAAACTTCCAACATTATTTAAACCAATGGATTTAATACGCGCAAGGACAGTCACGACGCAAATGTTATTTTTGCTTGCAAAAAAAAAAATTCCACGTCTTTTAATGATATAGCAGCACGCGATATACCAGGCGGTGTGTTTAAAGGCGGTTTTAAAATTTCTCCCAATTTATAAAGCTTTTTTTTAATTTTCCCGGTTATTTTATTCTTAAAATAACATTTTCTTGCTGCATGGTTGATGTGACCACAAATATTGCACGCTTTTCGTGCATTGTGACATTTTGCCGTCTTATTATTATTAAATATTTTTTATATGTACCAATTCCCTTTTCAGATTCGCCCTCGTAAATAATGTATTCTATTTCCGTCATAATTCTAATAACTGAGGTAATGTCATGGAATTTGACGCAAAAATAAAGTATCTGCTATACCGAGGTAACAGATAAAAAAAATTGATCGCCGTGAAATAATATTCTGGGCATGGCTGCCCTAATACGCCCACATGACCTTGGGCATCTTAAACAAACTGTTGTATAGTTTTCCCTGGCAATTGACGTTTTTCTAGCAACTGTAAACGTAATTTCATTGTATCGCATTCTGGTTCAACATGTTGAAGGCATGTCTTAGTTAAACGAACAAAAACCCAATTTTTCAAATTAGTTTGACTGAAAAGATATTGCAATTCCTCAGGAACTCTAAATACTGTAGCTGCATACGACACGTATCGAGTGCAATAATTCGAATTAAAACATTTATTAATTGCTACAAAAATTCTACAACTGCTTGTAAAGACATGGACTTAAGTTATGGTATCTTAGCAATCAACTCGCTATACACATATCGTATTGATAGTAAAATTTGACAGAACTCTCCCGCACCTGTATTTACTGAAAATTTGTTATTAATTTTTACTTAATTTTTCTATCTTTCGGATTTTTAGAAGATTGTTATGGGGTTTTTTCAGAAGTTTTTGAGTTCAAGGTCATTGGCATGGAGTTAAGGTCAAGATCATGGGTCAAGCTCAAGATCACCTGGATCCCAGATGGTTGTGTGACGTCAGAACATGGCGGCTGACCGGCGCCTGCGCCGGACCACCAGCCCTTTAAGCCAAATTCGTCATACTTAATGTACAAATTAAAATTTAAAAACAATCTCATAAACGCAATGTCAAATTTTATGTTATAAATTGGCGTTAGTCAATTGTTTTTCCAATATAGCTACTTTTAAAAGTAAAATCGCCAAATTCGGTTAAAACCAAGTATACAAATACGTTACTTTCACGTATATATAATATTTACAAAAAAAATTTCAAACTCCTCAAAAATGTACTAAACTTATATATACATTCTCACTGCAACTCCAAATTAGAGGCTCCTCTTACTACTACAGACCAATACCAAAGTAATTGGGAAGTTAAATTTTTTTTAAGCCAATCCAATGCTGATGTAGGGTTCTGACGGAAAACTCAGGGACGCTTCTCACACTCAGACATACACCACACACAACCGAAGGTACTATGTCACAGAAGAACTGGATAGCCTCAACAGATAACGTATACAAAAGAAAGTCACTCACCTAAAGCGCGACAGGATAAAGTCGCGTAAATGACAGCTCAATTTAGAGAAAAAACTTTGTGGCGGCCACAGTGTGTTTTGTTTGTATTTCCCCTGCCAACATGTTTCTGATAAATAAATTAAAAAATCTGTAACCGCCACAAAATGAATTCTTACTGGCCAAAGGATTCGCCTACCGCTTAGACAAACCGGTTTCGATTAGCAGCGGGGTCGCTCCCGAAATTTCGCATGTGTGAATCGTGTCGTACGACACCGCTGGTTGGCAGGTTTTCTTAGGGATATCCCACTTTCACTACCTTTGCCTTCCGGCGATGATCTATTCTCACCTCGTATGACGCTCATCGGCTCTCGAGAGCTTGATGTTGAGAGCCGCCCAAATCTTCTCCACTCCACTAACTGACCACAAAGGTTTAGTGATAACAAAATATATCGTGTTTATCACGAAAACAGTTTTATTTCAGTGACAAGGCTCTCAATAGGAAACGTCAAGGTCTGAAGAAATATTTCTCTAACACTCATTCCAGCAATGTGGTCAGCCCAAGCAGTTGCTATTTCACTCTTTCCAGAGCCGAGGGTACACACTTCACTATACATACAAATGTAGCTTTCGCAAAAACGTTTCTGGTACATGCAAGCTTTCACTCTCTTCCTTGCCTCATAATTTAATCATCCAGAACGCCGCTCTTCTCACAATATCATCCTCCTGCTGCGAACATTTAAATTCGCTCTATACTTTATGTTCGAGCCGAAGAGCCGCTATTAAAGCTCCTCGAAAGTGTCTACTGATCACGAGAGTATATTTCTCAAACGCACGTTGAGGTTTCAACGTTTACACAAATTTCTTCTCTTGCCAATTCCTTATCCTTATACGTCTCTAGCCTTTCCGTTCTGAAAGATTATTTCCCAACCCTTACTATTACTTAGTCCCAACTAGATCCTCCAGCAGAAAGGTAATGCACTGTGAGTTAGTATTCTTTCATACAGCACAGCTCGGATATCTCGTTCTGCATTTCCTTTTGCATAAGCAGATATTTGAAGCAATCTTAAGTAGGGTCGTGGAGACGTCCTCCCACACGGCGCACCAAACGCAGTCTGACCCCGGGTGTTTTTCCTGACATATCCTTTGAGTGTTTAGAATATGTTGGAGGTAGGAACGGTAACTAACTGCCTCTCAAGGCTAGGGCCTATAAAATTCATGCAAGGGGAAATACATGGTGGCAGAGAGGGATTGGCTGACGATGACCGCGTTTAGGAGGGAAAAACCGCTGCAAACACCGTAAAAACATCCCAACAGGAAAACTTTCATTACTTATAATATGGTAAAATGCGATTGTGTAATATAACTCCTCCTGTGGTACAGATAAGGCGTAGTGTAATTGTGAATAGTGTGGAAGGGATATGACACTAGGAGTGGGTGGTGGAGAATATTATTTTAATCTTGGAACAAATTAATAAACACCACTAATCTTGAATTCTGACTTGGGGTTTGAACTTACCCGGTTCCAAAGGACTACAATAATTTTGCAAGAACATAATACAACGTAGATAGGTCTTACCAAGCCCGTGACACACAGGAACATAATTAGCCGCCAGTCTCCATAGGCGAGAAACAACATGCATGACATCGGGAAGAACAGAACAAAAAAATTCCACTAGCTTCAGAAAATACAATACGCACAGACACTTACGTAAAATAAGTAAGAATTAATTTGAAAGAAAAAGTTTGGATTCTGACACCATTAAATTTAATCTTATCTGTGCAAATACTAATTTGAAAATTATTGCAAGTCTTATAATTAGTGTTTCTCAGTGTGCGAGTAACTATTACTGTAGCCACCTTGTTAAAGTTTATCTTATTAAATGCAAAAATTATATGTCTTTAAAATTTTTAATTTAATTTAATCTCTTTCTCAAAAATCAAACTCAGTCAAGAGAACAAATAAGATCTTGGCATAATTCCGTACGCAACTCAGCCATGGCATTTTCAATATTCAGTTGTCCAAGGTGGCGTAAAGTTAGTCAAATATATTTTAAAAATTATTAATACAATTTTGGATAACGTCTCTGCATTTGAAATCCTCAAAAATACTTCGCTGAAGATACTTAGTTGCTGCAACATCTTGCAAACTTCTCGTCAGCTCGTCTCGCTGGTCATTCAACTTAATGTCTAGCCATAGTGGTATCCTCCCTCGCAAGGCTCTTGGGCCTGGGGTTTGCTGACTAAGTTCATACTGTACCACACGCAACATCGCGGTAGCTCACACTGGAATTTAATCATATAACTGAGTATATAGCACGTGCAGATTTCAATCTTGCAGTATTATGTAGTGCATCTTCGCCCTGTCAAGCAGTCTGCATAACATGTTCGTACACGGCCACTATAAATAAAGCACATGAAATTGTCTACCAGGCCGATAAGCCACTAGGACTCAACCTTACTGGCGGATGCAAGATGGCTAGACGCCTCCTAAACGTCATACCTATCAACGCTTTCATCGTAGTGCCAATCAAGAAAGGGCGACATCATTTATCATGCATTACACCATGCGTTACTATGGCAATCAAATAACATTCATCCATGTATGTAACCCACGTGCAATAACTTCGTGGTAGAAAATTCTGAATGACTTGCAAAATTACTAAACATAAATAAACTTTCTGCTGTTGTACCATCTGGCTATAAAAACTATAAAAACATTATATCAGGTGTAAATAAAATGTGGCTGCCACAAATTAAAAAACAAATAAATAATTAAATGTTATGTGATTACAAACAGTGGAAAATAATCTGAAATAACTGTTAAACATAAATGTAGCGGTTTTGATGGATTACAAACAGCACCGCCAAATACAGTGTGATGTTTAAAGAATAAAACAGAAACACTACATTTTTATATAGAATGAAACGCTTTTAGCTCAGGTGTTATTTTTTCGAAGAACAAAAAGTTTCAAAGTAAAATTAGTTTCTGAAAAACAAGTTTTATAAAATGAAAATCATGAATTAATTTCTTGTTGTAAATAGTGTGTCCTTCGAATTAAAGTTTAACAATCCAAAATAGTGAGATAAAATAATTAACAATAATATTAATAATACTAAGCCAACAATCGCAATAAAAAAAGTACATAGTAGTGTATTGCGCTTTAAAAATGAAAGTCTTTCGTTTTCGTGGGGCTGGTCATAAGTGGTCTGCAGCTCGGTGATCCACTTCGATCTTCCTTGGCTTATATCCGCGATGTTCCTTGTTCGAGCCTCTCACTGGGCAGCAAGCCATTACAAGGAAGTCAGTAATCGTGCGGGCCCAGATAGTGTCGGAATCACATTGTATCCAGGCGTGTCTGTGACTATTGTTATCAAGCAAGAGATAACTGCGTCGACCAACAGTGTTGCACATGAAAAATATAGGCTAACAAATTCAGAGACTATAACACCCACAAAATGCATGTTGTGTACTCGTGTTATTAACGTTATATTATTTTATTTATTTTTCACACTTTACAGCTTTGCATAATATTTTATGTAAATTTTCGCTGCACATGTCACACGTACGGTATTTTAATTTAACTGTACGATAGCAATATTATGTGTGTTTATCTTGAGTATGTGAATTTAGTTTGCAGTTTTGTAGACTCATAAGCTAGCTCCAGTCAGTCAAGTTAAATGTTATTTCTTCCAGTAGCTTCTATTGCGAACACACGAAGGCTAGGACACTCGCCTGAAAGTACATTGAGCGTAGGATTTTAGTTACATAATTAGGGTGTTTAAGAAACTTCTCCTGACTACATTTTAAGTAATTTCGTTACTTGAGTTAAGCGAATGCTGAATTTGCCCCTTTTCGCTAGGTTTAGAGAGTTAGGAGGTAGAAGTTTCCATTACGACGTCAGCGTGCATAAGAGATGAGACTCCACTTATTAAGCACTACGCCCTACCCTACACTCAATGAGAGCAGCCTACATGACCTTGTTTGCATAATAAAGATGATTCACACATCGAGAGCATCAAAACAACAGAACAGATAGGATTTTTCCGGTATGGTATAACGATGCTACTGGGCAGCGTCGGCCATTTGTTCTAGAAGATTTTAACCGACGCCATTTTGTAATTTTCAAGTACTAAGATCCCAGCTTAAATTTTCTCACGGGAAACGAGAGAAGCTTTTATTTGTGGTTTCCTGAACTAGGTACATAAACTTGAATTTAATATGTAATATTTTAATTTTTGAGAAGCAGTAGCATACATTTATTTTTTAATACTGAAGATTAAGACTGATACAGGCAAGTTTATATTACATTAGTATAGGGATCAGCCAAAAGACGACTTTTAGCTGCAGGAGGATTTTGTTTAATTTCACTTAGCTTTTGCTGATTGCCATCAGCATCTTAAAATACTTTGTTCAGAAAACATGGCACATTATTAAATCGAAAAAGCTGAACTAGAATACTAGTTCCAAAATTATCTAGATCAGGTGTCGACTGCTTCTATGTAGAGTTGAACTACCTTGTGTCCTATCTTCCAGGTAATTTACGCTACTTTTTAATTATTCTGATATTCGTGCTGAGTGAACATGTACACAAAAGGTGTGCATAAAATATGGTCTGCTGTACGAGGTATGCAGTAAGGTAAATGTATCTTCTGTTCCACCTAGCCGCGGAACTGGTAATTAGTGACTTCCACCTGGTATATCACACACTGACACAGATATATTTAATATTAAATATTTTACCATTTGGTTACACCCCATACTACATGAGATGGTTTATTGTGGTTGGCATCAAAATCTTTCACTTTAATGAAGAATCTTTGTAAAGGACAACTCTGTGTCACACATACACTAACCCACATGTGAGTACAATAGGTAACTTGGTCCAGGCTGGTTTTTTTTAAGCAAGTCACTATAATTGTATGTTTAAAGATATTGCTATTCATATTGCTAAGACTGAAACCTGGAAACAAGTTGTTTCAATCTGTATTCCTATTTATTCGGAAAACACAGCCAACTAATCTACTTAGGATAACCGTCATGCAGCACATAAGCAAACAGCAGGATTTAATAACATAAATGTCAAGTCTGTATGTGCACAGTTATAAGTACCTACAACGTTAATCACAGCCTTACATTAAAGCTTATGTAGATTTAAAACTTCTGCATGTATCTGTACATTTATTGTACATCTCATAAAAACTGGTGCTCCAACAATGTGACCGAGCGAATTTTGGAAAGTGAAGTGTGTGTAGTAAATGGGTAGGAGAACACGGACACCGTACGACCTACGAACACTTACAGTAATTAATTACAGACAGCTACATTACACAATCAGATGGATGAAATTGTAGAAGTGACTCGGGAAGTCATGGTGGTTAGCCAGCAACTAACACTGCACCTACGTCAAACAGCACTAATAGCGTTGAAAACGCTGTTGTACGGGTAAATACGGTAGCCATAGAATGTGTGGCGAGCCCTTTAGACTTGGTGCAGCAGTTTGCAGCCATTATACAATCACAGTTGCAAAATATGCAGAATAAGCTAGAGGGCTGTAGGCATTTCCGAACCACGTACCTGATAGTTGATATGCGCAAGGACATATAAGCCAGTAAGATGCAACTGAGAGCAGATATGAGCGAGGACATACGAGCCAGTAACAAGGAAATGAGAGCAGATATGCAGGCCCAAACCACGTAACTGAGAGCAGATACACGTGAGGACATACAAATCAGTATCAAGCAACTAAGCGCTTATATGCAGGCCCAAACCACACTGCTTAAGAAAGTACAAGCTGCGAAACCACAGCGGTTTGATACAGCAGCAGATAGCATTATTTTGAGAGGCGGTCACTGTTAAACTTGGTCAGGTAGAAGCTTATTTGGCAAATCAGAAGTGATGGAGGAATTTGAGCAAATCAGTTTTAACCATGCGAGGCAAATTAGTGAGGTCAAACTCCACCCGAAGGAGCTTGAACACCACACCGTTTCACGGGAAGACCGATCAGTGATTGATGCAGCGGTAACAGACAAGCTTGATTAATCAAGTAATAATGTAGAAAACTGACTTTCACAAGTAGAAAGAGCATCCGCTCAAAGATTGTCCAGTGTTACAGGAAAGGTCTAATAGCTGACTCAAGTAATCGTGGGAGATAAAAACTTACAAATAGCTGCAAATGAAACTCCGAGGGAGGAAACAACACGCACAAGTGATAGCTCCGCACAACTAGAAGGAAGAAGTCAGATGCTTAGTTTACCTATTACTTCAACTGTATCAAATCCACCAGTGGCTACTACACCCATGCCAACACTCATTCACCGCCCATCTAAGCTGTGGGCAGAACAGCTGCCAAAATTCGAATGATGATTAGGAGAAAATCCTATTTATTTCCTTATCAAATTGAGGAATATGCAGTGTTGTCCGGACTGACAGATGGCGAGATGTTGCGTCGCCTGAAATAATCCCTAACCTCAACAGTGTTATTGGTGGTAGGTAGTGCGCAATGATATCACGAATTTATCAGAATTAAAAGGCAAGTTCATTGAACATGTTTCGAGTACGAAAATTCAGGACAACTTAACGGCCAAACTCCATGCAGAAAATTTTTTTTCCAGACAAAGGGAAGACCCTGGCAATGCATTTGTAGGAATTATATGAGAACTCCTGAAATATTACCCACCAATTAGCAATGAGGAAATTATTGCTATGGTGTTGCACCAACTACCATACCATTATCACGCTCATTGGACAGGGAGAATATAGAAAAATCTGGTCGCATTCCGAGAGGGCTTGTTTGCTTACGACCAGATATTGTTTGCAACACACACATTCTACCAGAGAAGGGGAAAAAGCTGCATCCGCTGACCAAGCTCCGCCCCTGTACCACAACAACTCGCAACCACACTTTAGAGGCAACTACAGGCAGATTCGAAATCCAAAGGTGCAAGGATACCAAGTCGGTATTTTAACAATATAGTGTACATCAGTACTCCAGCCAAATAAAATCTCAACAGGTCGTTTCGTGGGAAGAAGTTCTACTCAGGGCGCAATGCACGGCCAGATTATCGTTACTTTGATAGCCAGGATGACAAGACCAACTCCGAAGGAGAAATGTCACAAGGAGACCGAAGCCTAGAATCACGACAGTCACCTGAACCACAACCGCGGGCGAGAGGACACCAAATACCGCCCAGGAGTACTAGCCAGACAACTGATACGGCTGGCACTCAGCAGGGTAAACAAGGAGGCGTGGCGCATAATGGAGGTGCAAACGCCACACAGATGCATAGCTGCTACAAAACACAGACGTAGATTTTAATCTAGTACATTCAGGCTACACAAATCAGCCGAGACTAGGGTATTTTGAGAACCAGGGGCTACTAGACCCGCACATCCCTGTGTCTACACCTACTCAGCATCAGCAAAATCGCTGGAGAATTCCTAACCCAGTAGGCCAGGAACCGGCCGTCTATAATGTGTTGTGCTAAACCACACAGTCCATGAGACTTCGAGTCTTACCCCTTGGGAGATAATTACAGGCGAGCGATCGGCTGTCTTTAACCCTGTATTATTACCAGACCTCCCGATAATACTGGCAGAAACACCTGTAAATGCCCAAGAGCTATGTGAAGAACTCACAGCAATAGTGCACAGAAGACTGCATACTGCAGCCGACAGAAATATTAAGCGAGCTTAGAAGTCAATAATTAATAGGCTTGAAACAGACCAGTTGGTTTTGATAAAGGCAACTCATGTGAGTCGACGCTGGGACTTTTTACGACACAGCTACTTCTGCTTTACGAAGCGCCCTATGAGGTGAAGCAAGGGGTCTATAAGAACTGTTACTAGTTGATAGTTCCTGGTATGGATAACCTGGAAGGAAGATATAATTTGACCTTGCTACGCATTTATCGCCCTAGCTAAGAAGTGAGTTCCACAATAGCATAGAATAGCAGCATCTAATAAAGAAGCTAGAAGAGCATCGAGTACGATGGTGATTCTATAGCCCTAATTGTATATAGTTGGGTAGAGGACGTTTTTCCAGTGAAGTTGTCGGGAAAAGCACTTCCGTGAGCAGAGTCGAACCTGTACACACCACATGAGTAATTTATTTGAGAGCCACCCTATTAATTTTTACTTTATGCAAGATGCCGAGTACTTTGAGATGCCAAGCCTACGCATTGCTACGGAATAGGGGTGCTGTTGTGTTAAGAATAACCATGATGTGGTTAGGGAAATGCACGTCGCTAGCACTGGGAGAAGTTATCTAACAGCCTACATTGCCTACCAAGGGAAACGAGAGAGAAACTACATATGACGTGTGGCCAAGCTGCCTATCGCGCTCTTACAATGTTGCGAAACTCACCACGTTGTCCAGTTAATTTCCATTACATATGATCTGAAACAGAAAGCAAAAGGGCCCAGCCCTCACACACAAAGCACTTGTTCTCGCTTTAACTCAAATAAACACTGGAATTAGAAATATGACGTACCGTGGTTTCAGTGGTATTGATACGTCTATCCAGCTTCGAGTAAGGTTTTCTTTGAAATAATCCATATGAGCATTGCTGTCGTTCCATTCTTGTTTATATGTGACATTTGTTTTTGTCTGTTTATGGCTACATTTTGGACGATCTGTGTGTGTATGTGTAGAGATAAGCTGTATTCTTCAAAGTTTTCTATGAATTGCAGTAGTATTTGTTGTTGATCGCTAATGAATGTTAGCGAATATGTTGTTGAAGTTTAGCTGAGACGTCGAAGTCTTCAAGCGGGAATGCGCCCAGTATTGTGAATAATTATATCGTTGTGCATAACTGTGTTACTGCTTTCCTAGGGATAGCTTCGATCATCTATCCGCTGTTTTTTTGTTGTCTTTTTGATGTAACAGAAGTGGTCAAAGTGAGTACCTAATGATCCCTATAATAGAAGTGAAGTAAAATTGATATGATATGTTTGTGCTGCAGTGTGTATTAAGAGTGTGCCTAGTGATGAACTTCAGACACCCTGGTGATGGAACTCGCAGAATTTGGGCGAGTACAGAAGAAGAGCCGCGCACAGCACTAACACTCGCATGCGAAGCCAGAGGTGAACACACCTCCACAGCATCACAAACATATGCAGGTAGTTCTGCAGTGCAGTGACTGTCTTGTCCATATACAGTGCTGGAAGAATTTGTGATGCAGAGTGGGGATACACACATTTTGCACTGATGTCGTAGTTGCAACGTACGAGGACCAATCACGCATCAGTGGTTCCCGCCCGCTTTCAGTATAGTGAGGAGTGCTGGAACATGTACATCGCATCTGGATAGAGCAGGACACGAACATTTCCCAGTGCAAAACTCGGTAGCAGCCAAAGGAGCGCGAAACAGTGTGTTCCTGTGATAATTTTTCGCCTTGGTAGGCGAGCGAGGTCACGAGACGTGGTGGCGTGACTCCATAGCAGACAAAAAATAGCAAAAATAGTGGAGCTCAGGGAAAAAAAACTTGAACAGCCTGGTGCTGCCCGCCCGCTATGATTCCTTTTCTTATGTTTTCTTTCAGTCACCCGACCTGAACAATAGGTGATATGTATAATGAAGTTTATTCCTCGATTGAAGTGTTAAAACACATATGTTTTAAATGCTAATGTGATAATAATTTTAATTTCATAATGATATCTATTGAATACATTGATTTGAGAATGTAAATCCCATTGTTGACAGTAGTAGGCATATGGGGAAACGGGTGCAGATGGCTTCGGCTAGAGGTGCGAGTCGCCAAGGTCACCGACGGGCATGTTGGTTTTTTCCTCTCAAAAATCGCACATCTTCGAACAAAATCGTACGTTTTATCTCAAAAATACCTTAAAATTGCCCTTTTTCTCTACAATATTCCCGTTTTCCCTACAAATTTTCCGCTTGTCCTTTAAAGGTGCTTTCTCCCCATTGCGGCTGACGTAACTCTTCGTTGCTGCTGAGATATCCTAAACTCAGCAGCATAATGAGGAGTCGATAAAAAGAAAAATTATTTTAATAAATTATTATTATAAAATTAAGTATATTTATATAATTTCAAAATTTAAATGCTTGAGTATTAAGTATTATAGATCACCGGACTCGTCTTTTCAAGTCGCATACGATCGTGATGTCATACTACCATACTGCTCTTTTTTCATGCTCTCTCATTCCACCTCTTACTCTCATTCTATACCCTTCTCTCTTGCCACCCTCATTCAATATCTTTCTCTCTCTTTCTCTTATTCCATACCTTTCTCCCTCTCATCGTTTCTCTCTCTTTTTCTCATTCCATCTCTTTTCTCTCTTTAATTTTTCTCTCTTTCTCTCATTCCATCTATTTCTCTCTTTAGCTTCTCTCTTTCTCTCTGTCAGTCAATAAGTTTTCTCTGAGTCTTCCCATTTTTGTTGTTTCACTCTCTTTCCTTTCTCTCTTTCATTCTTTCATTTATCTTTCATTTTCTCATTCCATCTCCTTCTCTTTCTTTCTCTCTTCCTCTCCGAGGTTTTTCTCGTAGTTCTCCCCATTTTTTTATTGTTTCACACTCTTTCCTTTTGCTCTCACTCGTCCGACCCAATTACTCACACTTGTTCGATTAGTCACATTTGCTCCACTGATAACTTACACTTGTTCGACTCACCCTTCCACATAGTTCCTTCATCGCCTACTAGAGTGCAAGAATCGTCAGCATACATATTGATTTACGAATTTAAGGATGTAATTATCCATACACGAGAAGGTTTATAAAAATTATTGTAAAGTACATTACAGGCAAGACTTTGTCAAACGTATTCAATTATCAATAATTTAAATTTTGAAAAACAATATTTTGTCTCAATATTTTACTTAATTTAATTGGTTTTTCCATTTGTCGCCTAGCCCCTGTAATCACACATGCATCACCACGCCGACAGGACTGCTAGGGACAGACGTATCTGCAGCGACTCTCCAAGTGACCTCATCTATATGCACGAGCAATGACATCATCCACAAACATCGTTCAGGAAAGGACAAGTGCTTGAGAACTTAGCAATCGCGAGGCACTGGGGCTAATCGACCCTGCCAATCAGACATCTAAGAGTCGATGCATTAAATATAATTAGAACTATTTCAATTTATTTCATTTATTTAACAGTTTAATAATGCCGAAAAAAAATATTATTTTAAAATGACAGTAAAGAATGTATTTTAAATGTAATTTGTAATGTAAATTCGGTTCAAATATCTAAAACTTTGTCAATATCACACTTTCCCATGTAAGATGTTAAATTATAAAAAGGAAAAATTCTTATGCTTGGACAGGGAACCAAGCCAAGAACCTTTGGATTAGATGACGGACATGCTGACCATTAGACCAACGATCTCACAGCAAGTCAAGTTTTTAAAACATTTATATAAGTTGCAAAAGTAGAAGATACATTCCCTCCTAAAATTACAGAAATATTGTTAAAGTATTTTATATTTTTTTCAACCAGTTTATACATGGCTAAATAACAATATATTTTAGAACAATTTTAGTTTCTGTAAAGCCCTGCGATGTGCTATATTGTAACACCTCGTAACTTTCAGCCGGAGACTAAATTCTTAAGCTCACATATAATTATTACTTATGAATTCTTTTTTAAATAATCATGTAAGCAAATAAGTATGTACAGACATTTAGGTAGGCAAATATAATTTGCAATCTATTAAGACCAGGCTCATAAAATTAAATTATGGAAGCACCATTTCTAGCTCCAGGAATGTATGTTTAAGCCCTATATAATAATATAACATTACTTGGCATAGGGCATGTCAAATCAAAATCTTATATTTTAAGATATTCTCATTTTTTAAAGTAATGCTTAAATTTTAAGTAAATTAATTTACGTTTTAATACTGAAAATTAAGACCGACACTGGCAAGTTTATATTATATTGGTATAGGGATCAGGCAAGCTAAGTACGGCCACTTTCAGCTCCAGCAGGGTGTTTGTTGCTCTCACTTAGCTTTTGCTGATTGCCATCACGGTCTTAAAGTAATTTATTCAGAAAAGATGGCAGCCAACAAATCTAATTAGGATAACCGTCATGCAGCACATAAGCAAACAGCAGAATTTAATAACACAGAAGTGTCAAGTCTGTATGTGCATAGTTATAAGTAACTACCAGATTAATCACAGCTTATATTCAAGCTTATGTAGATTTAAAATTTGTGTGTGTGTATCTGTACATTTATTGTGCATCACAAGGCTATCATTATTTATGCTCGCACCACCTGCATATTATGTGTGTCAGTTGTGCACCAAGTGTTCGAAACTGGCGTGTGTAAAGTGTTGTGCTTTTTTTTTCACAAGAAGTCTTGATGAATCCGCCAACAGTCACCATTGGATTAGCACCAAATACTTACCGTGACGTCATTTTTTTCATATGAAAACATATTTTCTTATCGCGATCATTCATAATTGAAAATGTTCAGCTACACAATAATGGCCCTAAGCTTCAGAATTCAAAACAAAGATGCATCGCTCGTTATTGGCACACACGTACACTTATCTGATATAAAAAATATCATTTTATTTAAAAACAATGCCATCTAGAGAAAATTTATATATTAGCAACTACGAAAAACATCAGTTTTTCACCAATCAAGGTGATACGGAAAATCAATAAAGTATTAAACGGCTATATCCAATAGCTTAATGAAATGCAACCAACATGAAGACATTCAAAACATATTCAAAACGTATATACAACTAGTCATAGCAGCGACAACCACAGAAAAAAATATACCTTGTAGGAAAAATATCATCAAATGTGTTCAGCCACCTAACTGTATTAATTAAGAAGACTCTATCGCAGCAACTGTTTACAAGAATAATCAATCAATTGAACAACAATCTGTACACTTTCAATCCAATCAAATCGTTTATGTGTCTCAAAAATATTATCGTTCCTTTGTGTTTGATAAGGGCTGTTCCCTTTCTTTCCTTTCTTTTTAAGCGTCATTCCCCGTAAGAAGTTTTGGAGAGGAGCCTATACAACAGTGACTACTCAATCATCGTCTTAGCGAAGTGTGCAGACAGATAACCATACTTCAGGTAGGGCTAGACTCATCACGTGTAGATTCACACTAGGGCAAAATAAGAACATTTCTTCACCACGTAGGCAATTTTCTTGATTAACAACACTATAATGCGCTGTCATTCAATTCATAGAGCAGCATGTGTTCTGGCAGCACGTGTGCGATAAACTTGTTACTTCAAGGCGAAGCAGGTGCGTGATTACTTAGATTACTTGGGGCTCATAAATCACTATTATAGGTGTGGTATCCACTGTGTTGCGGTAATCAAACTTTTCGTAAACTCTTCAGCTACAGTCATGCTATAACAATAAAAGCCTCCAAATTAATACATTTTTAATATTCTCTACCCTTAGCTTTCTCAGTGTTTATCGTTTTATGTTGCTCGCCATGGAAAAATTTCACCATTTTCAGGGGTGTTCTGTAAACTCATAGTGTGGTGAAATTAAATCTTCCCACAATTTCTCCAGTGGTAGGATTTGTCAGCTCATAGAAGTTCCCCTTCGCAATATTAGATACAATATACATCTTCTTTCAGCTGCAATGATTTAACGACTTTTCACAATGCGGGTAATTTCCTCGTTTAATTCTTCTGCTAGTATACACTTTTCTTCTGTAAAATGTGTGGTGAGGGTTATTTAGTGAGGTCGAATTATGACGAACGCTTACCAGTTATTTGATCTCAGGTTACCTTGATTACCCAGGAAGTGTTTGATTTTATTTGTCCCGTTTCTCCCTGGTGGCATCGGAAAGAGGACAGGTGATCGTGGATCTAAGAGATCCTGCTTAGAAAAATAACCAAGTTTTGGGGAAGCCACGTAATCATTGCCATGATTAATCTGCACTGACGGAGGTTGAACTTGGCTGTCTGAATGCGCTGCTTCGTTACGGTCTGGATTCTGTTTATGAGGTGAATTAAGCCTTCTATAAAAACTGTTATTTTCTCCTGCGTTGCCCTGCTGGTTTTGTCGCTGTGAAGGTGACTGTGGTTACGGGTGGGGCTCCAGACGCTTGCCTTCTCTGCAACTGTTCTCGCCTCCCGATCTGTACCATTCTTGGTCGCTGTCGGAATTCCTAGCAGCTCTCTATCTTCATCCCCTGTTGTATCTTCTACCAGAGTAGTATTAACTGCATCGGTAAGAGCATGGTTCATCATTGTGGTAACCTTGATTATGGTTCTGGTAGGGCTGAAATTATTGAAAATGGTATACTTTTACTCTGGGATCCTGATGCTCTCTAGGTGGTTGCCGATATTCCCTGTTCCGATTATTTGGATACAACGGCGGGATTTGCTCCTGTAGGCCCGGTCTATCTGTTGATTGTGTTCTTTGCGGGCACTCTATCTGATCGAAAACCAGTAAACCTTTTCGAAAAGACACCAGGCTGCTATCCAGCCTGCCTATCAAGTGAGTTTAGTAGCGATATGGTAATGGGTGCTGCGCCATGACTATAATAAACTCCTCATCTCGCATGGGTGGTGTCACATGGTGGGACTTCTCGTATACTTCGGACAAGTGAGCTTCCAGGCTCTTCCCTTTGCCTAGGAAAAATCTCTCCTCGTGTAGCTGGGCCTTAAAACTACCTTAGATATTCTTGTTCCAGAAGTGCTCTATGAGCTTGCACTTGAAATTGGCGTACGTAGCTGCTGTGGGTCTCACCACTTCCCAACAATGTTATGTGGTAGATCTAAGTGTGACATTTAGACAGCAGGTCATGTCACTGCCCTGTAGTCGAAGTAAGTTTGCATTCTCCTCGACCTAGAGTAAGAAATTAATGAGGTTATCTCCCACCTTAGCTTCAAATCGAGGTACCTGTTCCGTCCATAATGTATAAGGATGGTGCAACAGTGTACTCATGGGTTCATTAGGCCTTAGATCTGTGTTGTGGTTGGCACACAAGCGGCTTGGTTCGGCGAGCTTACCTGAGAATCTGTGTGGTCCCATATAGTAATTCCACAATCTTGGCAATGTTAGTGGAGATTTGAAGGATATGCATGGTTGCAACCACCTTTCCTAGCTTGATTTTATTTCCAGCGTCAGATAGCTGGTAGTTTACTCTGGTTAATTTTGGCTTTCTCAAAATGTCCTAGCCTGTGCTCCAAATTGTTACTAAACGAGTCAAGTTCGTCACTGATTAGCTCATTAATGTGAGTAGGTTTTACATCTGAAGTGTGCCGATTTTTAAACTCCAAAGCGCTGCTCTACCAGACTAAATTGAACTGTGTTTTATTTCTTGATATGTTTAAGGTCTTCCCTGTTAGTACCAAAGTAGCAAAATATAGTTGGCCCACAAGTGCAGATATGATTGTGAACAAGCCGTCCACATGCGGCATCCACAGACATTCAAGAAGCGGAATCTACCAGCAGAATCATGTGGCATATATGATGAATGATGACTGTTGTATGATGTGTTTACGAGTGAGCCAAATACGAATATTTAACTGTCAGCAGATGTCTGGCCAAACCAGTGTTCCCCGTAAGTTAACCACAAATGGGCCACTTCTGTATGTACTGTTGGCTGATTTCCGGCAAACCAAGAGCTGCCAATATGTTAACCACAAGCTGGCCACTTCTTGATGAACTGTTGGCTGATGTATGGGAAAACATGAGTTACCCGTAAGTTAACCACAAGCGGGCCACTTCTGGCCTGCCGTAAGTAAACCACATGTCGTTAGCCAACTGTTGGTCAGCCACTTGTGACCCAGCTATCGGCCATTTGTGGCCTACATAGACGCAGTTTGCCACACATTTTCAAAACCGAAAAATTATTTTGTCTATCCCAAATAATATTGGTGTATTTACCACATTCATATGTGTTATCTTGAGCTTCATTTCCGAATTAGTAAATTTCTTTGCAGAAACCTGGAATCGAACTCACAAACATTTCTTCTACAGTCAAGAATGCTATCAAGTACTCTACTCGGCCTTTTAAGTACATGTGCATACTTACTTGACATACGAATGCATTATTAGATTTGCTATATAGACAATGTTAGTATCACGAGTCAATACTGTGATTTTTCTGTTTTGTTTAAAAGACTAGTATTATAGTTTCGGACTGCTTTCAGGTAGAATTTAAAATGCAAAATAATTAATTTTTCTTGCGTGTTATGCTTTGCAGTTTTCCGGTCTAAAAACTACTTTTTGCTATAACTAGTAATGGCACATAATAATTTTTCTTCCTATAAACATGAAATAAAAATATCAATTGAATACGCATATGCTATTTGCTACTGCATAGCAACATATAGTCGGTATGCCATAAATGGAACATAAACTTGCTGATCATGTTTCCTTAGTAATAAGGAACAGTTGGCATACCGCGAAAGGCGTTAAGTATGCTGCTATTATGTCCCCAGCAGTGAATAACAGTTAGCATGTCGTAAATGGCTCATAAACCTGCTACTAATATTTTGCCAACAGTGAGTAACAGTTAGCATTTCCTTTATCATCTGCTTGTGGGGCGTCTGTTGAAATCTAACAATCGTCGCGAGAGCATTGGCTCATATTGCGAGTATTTATAAAATAGGTACTCTCACTATTGTTTATATTACCTGATTGTCAACCATATAAGATATGCGAACAGTCATAAATGCGAACGTTGTCACCACTGGCAGCAGTTGGCCAACTGCTAACTGCTTATTGTTTGTTACTTGGGGCCCACATGATGATGCCCAACTATCAAAAATGGATTGTTCTACTACGTAACGGTTTTATGTACAAACATGATCTTACATTATGTTCTCTTTGGCAAACATCACCCACACATTCTCTACATACTATAAGTTGCCTGTGGGTGTTTCACAGACATTTACTTGTGCGCCATATATGAAATTCCGTCAGTCATTTTGTGTAAAGTGGCCCACAATTTCCCACATGATGATGCCCAACTATCATAAATGACCCATTCTACCACGCGAGGGCTTTATGCGCAAACATTATCTTATAATCATACTCTTTGGCATACATCAGTCAAACATTATTTACATATTCTAAGATGCCAGTGTGTAATTCACTGATGTTTGCTTGGGGGCCATACATTAAATTCTGTCAATCATTTTGTGTTTAATGGCCCACATCAGAAATATTTCCCAAGCAAATGCAGTCACTATTGTTCACGTGGTCTTATTGTGTACCACATAAGAAAACCCTTACGGTCTTGTGGGCGAACATGTGCCACCTGTGCCGACAGTTGTCCGACTGTTATCTGCTTATTGTTTGCTTTGCGTAGCCATTTCCATTCTCATTATGGTTGATTCCTACTGCACCTCTGAGATTTTGTGATCCACGCAGTCGGCTATTTGTAAGATTTGCTGCCGAATGTCACTGTTCTTTTCTTTCCAGCCGCTGTATTCGTTGCTGGCTTTTCCTAGCCTGGTCAGCTGCGTGTCCCTCCAGGTATTTTTCAACTCGTGTATTTGTTCCTGGCCTTTCCTGTCTTGCTCAGCAGTGTCTCCCTCCAGATGTTCTTTCAATTCGTGTATTTGTTCCTTGATCTGTGCTTGGTTTTCCCTGGCCCTTTGTGAAGGCTTCTGAATGATGTTGATTTGGCCTGAAGTGTGGTAGTAGTTTTAGTGGAAAATGTATACTCTGGCTCTGTAGTAGCTGTGTTACGTACTTCCGGTAGCATTTCTTCTTTATGTGCCTTATATGCCAAATTGGTAACCTGTGTAATTTCCTCAATTTCGGTTTGTTATTCTAATATCCTTTAGATGATAAGTGTTATGTTTCGAAGATTGTATTGCTGCCTACTCATCAAAAGTAGTATTGAGATTTTACAGTAGTGACTATTGCCCTATTCGTGGCCCCACGTACGGCGTCAATTTTTATTTAATTATAAAATGCAATAGTGTTCTATAATTCCTCCTGTCGCTCACACAAAAAATACTGCAACTGTGTATAGTGTGGAAAAAATATTACACTTACAGTTGGTGGAGGAAAATATTTTTTTTATCTTGGACCAAATTAGTTATCACCACTAACATTGAATTCTGACATGGGGTTTGAACTTGTTCGGCTCCACACGACAGCAGTGATTTTGCAACAAAGTAACACAACTTAGATAGGTCTTACCAAGTACGAGACACTCAGGAACATAAGTTACAGCCAGTCTTTATGGGCTAGAAACAACATGGGAAGAACAATAACAGAAAATGCCACTAGCTACAGAAAAAAAAAAACACGGAGTATTACAAAAATAGGCGAGTTTCAATTTGAAGAAAAAAAAACAAGTTTGATTATTACACCATAAAATTAATTCTGACGTGTGCAAATATTATTTTGTAAGTTAGTGTATGTTTAAAAATTAGTTTTTCTCAGTGTGGGAGTAACTACAACAGTAGCCGCTTGTAAATATTTATCTTATTAAATGAGCCACAAATATACAATTAAATAGTACATGATTACAAACAGTGAAATAATATCTGAAATAACCGTGACAGATTAATGTAACATTTTTTGACGCATTACACATATATGCATTTATAATAAACAGTACAGGAGAAAGAATAACTGGAACCTTGTGGTCTTAATAAGTGGGCGAGTAGAAACTAGCAATGATATGATCGTGACTTTAATTTCATTTTTTTTGGCACTGGCTTAACCAGAATTATTAGATAAATAACATGCTGCTTGGAGACCGAACGCAGTGGTAACATATTGGATTTTCAATCGCGACGATGTGGTTTCAGGTCCCTGTCTAGTCGTTCTGATGTCGGTTTGCCAGGGTTTCAAGAAATCGCTCGAGGTGAATTCCAGGATAGTTTTTAGTACAGGCAATGGAAGATTTGTTTCCTGCCTCTTCCTCTCTCAGTTACTTGCTCTGTATCTAATAACCTCGCGGTAGGCGAGACGTTAAGGCTTACCCACGTATATGCCTTTCGGGGGAGTGACGCAGCTGGGACACTCCCGTGTGAACTGACTTCGATTGTATC
The DNA here is from genome assembly GCA_029891345.1 of Dryococelus australis. NCBI lineage: Eukaryota > Metazoa > Arthropoda > Insecta > Phasmatodea > Phasmatidae > Dryococelus > Dryococelus australis. The sequence goes on from CM056998.1 coordinate 123,195,256, forward strand.
ACACAGCCTAAATATAAACTGCCATTATTACTTTCCCCAGGGTTGCTTAGAGGGAAGGTCTGATCTAAAATCATAAGGTACATTATAACACAGGTAGTCATTCATAACCGGCCGTTTCTGGTCATTCCGGCTGTCGCAAAACGTTTGAATTTAAAATGTTGTTTTCCTTAAATTCTTGAGGTACAGTAACCTGCAGACCTGTCCTGCTCTATAAATAGTTTCGCTAACAGGCGACGCGTTTTGCATGAAAATTCACCGCCTTCACTGCTTTATTAGTGAGATCGTTGAAGACTATTTCCGGTATTCTTTTTCATCGTCCTTAATATTCTGCTAACAACTGAATAAAAACGATACATTTCGACATAACAAAAGAAAAGGTAGGTGAGATTTCCGTGCAAAATCAAGCAGCAATATGTCACCTTGAGGCATGTATCGCCAATACTCCGCTATGCTCTGCCTTCATATGAGAAAATAGGCAACTACCCAAGGACATCGCCCCACTTCGAATAAATTGCTCCTGTCCCCCTTGGAAAATCCTATTACTATATTGTGTTGAGATATTTTAACACTGGGTTATCATGTAGTTTATTGCCCCTTTCAATACCTCGCTCGAAATGAAAGGCACTCGTAAAATCTTGAGTTTTCCCAACTTTCTTTCCACTATTTAAAAAATTAAGCAATGTCATAACACTTTTATAGGTTAAAAATTTCGTTTAACATTATCATACATACGTCTAAGAATATCTCACTAGTATATGCTGATTTCCCCTTTAGATATGTATGTCTGTAATTTTTCTTCTGTCTATTTCAATGGGCTCCAAAATTTATAGTTTAATAAACGTACAATTATGTCACAAAATGTAATTTGAAGAAACGGAACTTGTAGTGAATGTTGCGTTGTTTATATATATAAATATATAAGTGTTCCATTCTTTTATTTCATAAACAATAATTCAAAGAGTTTGTCTGGGCGATATCACGATTGCATTAGGCTTAGTAAATCACAATTTTTAGGCTGGCTTCATTATGGTCATTTTTCTAGTATAAAAGGTTCCCATTCACTGTTCACGTTTCCTTATCTTCTCAAGAAACAGTATATTGCCTATGACATGGAAAAGAAAATTATTCTTATTTATTGTATACACAAATATATCTCAAACGCGCTTCAATTGTGTTGAAGTGGCAGGAACATTGGCAACGTGATAGAGTCTCAAATAAAAATTACAATTTTTCATATTCCTACTAAACGCTTTTCAGTGTATAGAAATCGTAGTGCAATTATTTCCGATTGGTTAAACTAAGCACCATACGGACTTGGTACAGTCCACTTGTAAGCAAAACAGTTTAAATACGTGCAATTAATTCCAACCGGTTAAACTATGTGCCATGCGGATTTTGTGCATTCCAATTGTAAGTAAAACAGTTTAAATATTTCTGAAATATGCAAATTACAGAAAATATTACACTTGCAAATAATGAGATATATACTGTCTAAAATTTCGATAAGCTAACTCAAGATATTTCTTCATGTATACAGTATAATAATTTTTTAAGTCTGAGGATTGTTAAATTTATTTTAAAAATATATTAGCCGGTTTCTGTCAGGGTTTTGGTTTCATTTAGGAGGGCATATCATCGGTCAGTATTACCCATTGTTAGGACCAACCATTTTCGGAGCTCCGAAGCGGGAAATTTGTTCTCTGCGTGAGGTCTGGTACGACAAAATGCAATGAAGATTGGTCTAATTGAGAGTCATCCCTTATATAGTACATTCGCGGTTACAACATTTCAAAATCACTGCTAACACCTATCATACTATTCCGCCACCTAATGCAAACGAAGTTGAACTAATTATACCAAATTAGATCAAAGCGACGACGCACCGCATTATTTCCGCATTCAATTTAATAATTTTTCGCACGATAACTACTTGCTGTGCGTATTACAATGCATTATCAATAACTGTATTTGTGTTTCCGTTTAATTTCATAATAATTATAAATGTAAAATTATTTATACAAAAAGTTCAATTTTTGCTTAGAAAATAAGATACATTTATGTTAACACTAGCTGACCTTGCGACTTCGTTCGCATAAATTAAGGACATGTTTTCTTATTTTTGAAATAGAAATTTCTCTTCTCTTATGTTTAATGGAGTTATTAAAATAAAGCCCACTATCGTTTCACTAAGGTTTTATGTTTAAAATAGTAATATTTCTTCTTTCAGGTTTAATGGAGTTATTAAATTACACCCTGCCATCGCTTTACACATGTTTTATGGAGTTAATGAAGTAGATACCTATATTCCTAGCCACTGGCCACTGAGGCCCCACTTGATATAGTTCTATACACTAAGCCACTGCGGCCACATTTGGAATTATTCTATCCACTAAGCCTATAAGGTCCCACTTGGAATAGCTCTAGCCACTGGGCCACTACGGCCACACTTTGAATCGCTCTAGCCCCGGGGCCGCTGCGGCCGCCCTTGAAATCGCTCTAGCTACTGAACCACTGCGGTTTCACTTGATATATTTCTATCCACTAAGACACGGCGGGCCCACTTTGAATAGCTCTATCCACTGGGCCACTACGGCCACACTTGGAATAGCTCTAGCTACAGGGCCACTACGGCCACACTTGGAATAGCTCTATCCACTGGGCCACTACGGCCACACTTGGAATAGCTCTAGCTACTGGGCCACTACGGCCACACTTGGAATATCGCTAGCCACTGGGCCACTACGGCCACACTTGGAAAAGCTCTAGCCACTGGGCCACTACGGCCACACTTGGAATAGCTCTAGCTACAGGGCCACTACGGCCACACTTGGAATAGCTCTAGCCACTGGGCCACAACGGCCACACTTGGAATAGCTCTAGCTACTGGGCCACTACGGCCACACTTGGAATAGCTCTGGCCACTGGGCCACTACGGCCACACTTGGAATATCTCTAGCTACTGGCCACTACGGCCACACTTGGAATAGCTCTAGCTACTGGGCCACTACGGCCACACTTGGAATATCGCTAGCCACTGGGCCACTACGGCCACACTTGGAAAAGCTCTAGCCACTGGGCCACTACGGCCACACTTGGAATAGCTCTAGCTACTGGGCCACTACGGCCACACTTGGAATAGCTCTAGCCACTGGGCCACTACGGCCACACTTGGATTAGCTCTAGCCACTGTGCCACTATGGCTCTTGGGAAGGAAAGGAGGACAGCCCATGGACAACAAAGAAAGGAGAAATGACGGAACTTTTTTAACAATGCCTTTCTATGCATTAATCCTAAGAAAAGTTTAATCCAGTACCTATATATATTCCTTATCACCTTCATATTTCCGGGACCGTTTGAGATATTTCTGTGAAACGAAGACTAAATTACTCAGGGTGGTATTAGCTATAGACTATTTCATGTCAATACGTTCAGTGGTTTTTGAGTTAAATCCGGTCGGACATACAGATAGACAGACATGAAAAAAAATTAAAATTCGAAATGGCTTGGTATAGGCTGTTCACGGTAAAATGAGCACTTTTTAAGGTACTCCCAACAGGCTTTAACAACTAATAAATATATCTTATTGCAGCATCAGGCATTAAATTTTTAAGCTGGTGAAATGTATATACTGTGTTTATTCATCACAAAGCAATATTTATATTAAAAAGCATCAGGAAGATCGAAATAGAATGAAAGGAAAAATTTAGAAGGACATTAAAAAGTGTTCCCTTTGCCGTAAACAGCCTATAACCAATTATCCTATATGAAAAAAATAATAAAAAGTGGGAAATTCTAAAATCACTAACAGACACTTATATTATATTTAGTTGTGTATATATATATAGATGTGGAAAGCTATATTTAAGGAGAAAAAAAACATGTCACAAATGAGATTTCTCAAAGGTTTCATTCAAAAAGGTTGAGACACTGCGAGTATGTAGTATATATCAAAACATTGTAAATATCAGCATTTATACTGGGACCACTATGCTGTAGTAGTCAGACTATTTGCCTCCCACTTAGTCGAACCTCGTTCGGTGGGGTCTCTCCCTTTTTTTTTCGCAAGTGGGAATCGTGCTGGGCGATGCCGTTAGTTGACTAGTTTTCTCGGGAATCTCCCGTTCCCCCTGCCCTTGCATTCCAGCACTGCTCCATACCCATCCCGTTTCACCCTTATGGGCTCTCAGGACCTCATTGTTAAGAGCGGCTCAAACGTATCTACTCTACTCAACATCCATATAACTGAGTGTAGTATAAGACTACTTAGTCCACTCGGCGATGCGGCGGCGCGGGCCTGGGCGTATCCGCGTGCCGTGTGCGCATGCGCGGAAGCCAACACCCCCTCTTCCATGGCGCGGCTACCCCGGGTGTGCGGCCTGCCCTCTGCCAGTCGCCCCTCGCCGCGGACAGCTGACGTGTCACGACGCCGCCCGCCGTCGTCCGAGCCTGCCGCGCCTCACCCGTCGTCGGATCTTCCGAGGCGCGCGTTGTGTGAGATACCCTCACATCCGGGCTGACTGGCCGTCTTCCAGCGATCCACGTCACTTCCCTCAGAGACCTACCCCGGCTTGGCCGGAGAAACTTACTGACACACGCCTCGTCATATACCCACGAGCTCTTCCCACTCGGTTCTATTTTCGACGTGGATTCCGCGGGACAATCTACCCCACAAATTGTTATAAGGACTTTTTTGTTGTTGTGCTGAAAATATTCCTGCTTTGAACTTATGTGTGGTGTTTAGGGTAAGAAACGGTAGTGGATATGATGCAGTACTCGTTGCACATTCCATTTATGGACGTAATATTTTCGTCTCTTTTGCAGGAATCTCAAAACAACTACAGGAGATTTTAATTTTCTTTCTAATCAAATACACTTTTCCATATAATCAATTCTTGTCTGATTTCCCCCAGTAAGTTTTATCACGCGTTGGACCGCAATGTTAATACAGGCTCAATTTTGTTGTTTAATCTTAACAATGGGAAGAGGTAATAATTTATGTTCCTTGTGTAACTTTAAACCATCACACTAATAATAAGTTTGTGTTTCCGTTACGCAATGTTTATCCTATTATTTATTTCTGGTTCCAGTTACCCTAAAATATGAAAAAAACATTTCTTCATCAAGAATAATTGTTGTTAACGTCTTTATCAGCTGATCAGATTGCTGATGTGTTCAAGACATAGTTCATAAGCGAACAATAAAAATTGTTCCCTCGTGCTCTCTTCGTTGAACATAAATTCTCTATGCAGTTATAAACCTTCCTTTAGAAATGTATACATCACTTCAATGAATAATATTTTTTCAACAGCGACAGACATCATAAAACATGAGGTAGCGTCGTTTCAATTACAGTTCCGTTCGTATTCTCTCCTACGATGTGAGAAAGTACGCGTTCTAGACACTGATAATTAAAGAACAAAATTGTGATGGAAACTATCAAATGTTGTGATTTTGCGAGTATTTCCTTGTGTGTATCGTCTTCCTGCGGAACGTCTTGAAACACGTCATCCACTTTTCCTACTTTCATCGAAGGAAACTTTTCCTTACTTTTATAATGTTGGTCGAAGAACAGAGCAAACTGAATATATCAAAACAGTTTGGATGATGTCTCGTAGGGGAAAATCGCCTCCAACCGCCAGGACCACTTGAATATCCTCCTCACGTCTGCAAGAATTTCGGAGTCGGTGATCAAGGGAAGCGTCCGAAGCTCAAGGCTCGGACGATTGCCGACGTCTCTGCCCGGACGTCTGATATGCCGCGTGGGACAGTCTGATCGGCCAGGACATCCGAGAAGACGTTCCTCCAGCAGCCTGAAGGGTCCCACGCCAATCAGAATCAGACTTCCTGCCCATGATATCCTGTCAGCTGCTAGCTACATTCCGTACTCCAGGTAAGGTAGTATTCTGATAACCACAACACAGACGTACTTTGTTTTCATCCGTTTAAAACAGTCCCTGTTTTAAGGTGAAATTTGCAATAATAGGTTGGTTAACTTGTGCGTGTTATACAAAACATCTGAAGAACATCGTGAATTTTTTTTAATTTTCATAAAGGTTTTCGTAAAGTATAGACCCCTCTGATTTAAATATAGGACATTTTATGAGATTAAGTCGAGGGAGGAATGACGTTAACCACTTGTTATTTATTTTTACTGCCGTGATTGACGGATTGTTTTCCTGAAATACCGAAGACTATTTTGAGCCAGAAGATGGAAACACGTAGAAATTGAAAAAAAAATTATGGTCTTAGTGACTTGTAGACGACACTTTGCTGTCGCAGGTATAACAGAGGGAACAGGTGTTCATTGGTTGCTGTTCTGATAAGCCTAATAAAATTTTCGACTCCTCTATTTGTAATATATTTCTTCCTTTCCCAGAAAATTATTATTCATGCAGAGTACTCCAGGATGTTTTAAATAATATGTGGTCCAATCGGAAACCTAGTCAGAATTTTCAATAGTTGTAGGTCTAAGGTAATACGAAACGACTTAACGGAAATTTTGTGTCGGTTATCATCGGAGCCGCAGTAAGTGGGCTATTGAGGACGGATAAAGAGTGCAAAATTTTACACATTCTACCCTCTCAGTCAAGCGATTTCAAGCAAGCTACTTACTATTATACTATTATATTCAAGGTCCTTTTGTGTGAAAGGAAAGTACTTGCAATCTTAAATATGTTATTATTATGCCAATAAAAATAAGCAAACCTTAAACTCACTGCTACCATACATCTGTCACTGGCTTTAACAGCACAAAAAAAAGGTAAGTTGAAATTATTTGTTATATTGTGGTTAAAACGTTTTATATTTTGCTTTGTATTTTTGCTAGCAGATTAAACTTTGAAGCGAGAAATGACTATTTCATGTCTGTAAAGTTAATATTTTATAACACCGAGGACCTCTAAAAAAGAGAAACGTTTATTACGTGAACTGCTGAATTCGCAGTGATCATGTCAGCTTCTAGATGAAGTAGCAGCAAATGAATATTTGGCTGACTAAAACATTCATTGGACTTTTTCCATTGTGAAAGACAAAAGACGTGAAGAAAAATATATAAACAAATAAAATATGAAATAAAACCAAACAAAAAAGGCATTAACCTACAAAAACTGGAAACCAAATTTAACAAGATGTCTTGTGAAATAAATTAAAAAATATATTTTCACAAGAAATGGAACCAAAGAATAAAACGGAGAACTTGAAAAATATAACGACGATGATCCTAAAAGACTGGCATATAAAATTATTATACATATAAAATGATTACCCAGTAAAAAAATTTTCAAAAAAAAAATATAAGAACCTATCATATTAAAAATATACTGAAAAAATTGTAACACAGAATACCAAATATTTGAAGATGAAAACAACATAAGGGACGATACAAATGATTCAGTCGAAAACAGCCACGCTACGCACAATGGTGACACAATACAACTACAGCAATTAGGAGCGACACACAAAATAACGCACATTTCGCAAACTACAAAAATAAGACAAGACCCTTCAGAAACTAACAGAAAAAGCAATATTTACCTGGATACGACTAACTCAGTTGTAGTTTTATCAAATAAAATATCCCAAAACTAAGAGCATAAAAAAATTAATTATCAGAGACAGATAAAAATAAATATTAAGGCTACTTTTTTATTTTTAAATACAAATTATCAGGTAGAAAACAACCATGACTAACATATAAAAAAAAACAATTACAAGATCGAATACAGGTTTATGTAAATATTTTTTTTAATCGTGACATTTTTGTGTGTGATTTTATTTTCAACTGGATAAATTGTCTCAATCCTTAAGTATTTCTTATCTTGTTTTTATAGTCTTCTGTGTTACATTTTTTTTAATTACTTGCAATTATCTGTCTTCTCTGATATTTTATTTGTTAAATGACTGCTGGGTTATTCATATTCACATAAATATTGTAAGTTTATAGTCGCATTTATGTGTCGTCATATTTTCTTTTTTCCACCATGGAAATGTTTAGTTACAGTTTTACATAAATATTGAATATTTATTTTGCATATCTGCTTTGCACTAATTTTTGATCAAATATTCCAGTTATATTACAGTTATATGAAGCCTATATATATATATATATTTATTTATTTATTAGCTTCCCCGTAATCACCTTGGGTGAATGATTTATACCAACGAATTTCTGAGCGTATTTCAAATTCAACTACGCTATTACGATATTTAAAAAAAATCTTGAGTGAGACTACGTTTATAAGACTCAGAAATCTAGTTTCACTTTTCAATGTTTCTTGAGAAACGTTGGTTCTGTGTTTAATACTCTTATTAACGATTTATACGTGTTCTCCTTCAAAGATAACGCACAACCCAGAAATAGGAAGCTGTGTTGATGTTAAAAGTCCATATAAAATGATTTATTTCCTAATTTTGATATAAATCATGTTATACAATATATATATATATATATATATATATATATATATATATATATATATATATATATATATCAAGAATAATTATGATTGCTTTTATGACTTTCTTTTCAGTAAATCAAGCGAAAAATTAACTCCACATCGTATGCAAGGCATCTGGGTTGCGAATATATTACGACAAAACTGCTCAAATAAATACGATATTTATGTCGAAATCGATGATTTCATCTTTGCATGCATAGGGATCGCATATTCGTGCGGTGGGAGGTGCCTAGCTGTGCTTTTATTTGCTCATCATGTAAATAATTTGTACTGTTTTATATTCATAAAATCGTTAGACATTCTCCATTGCCGAAGATGAGTACAAGAAAGCAAAAAAAAAAAAAAAAAATGTATTTAAACAAATGCATTAAATACACCAAAATAACTTGAGAAAACTTTTGCAAAATCAAGCGAAATACTTCAGCAAAAATAATATTTATACAAACATAAAGATAAAATCATCTTAAAAAAATATACATAGTTGAAAATGAAGTTATATATATAATATATATATATATATATATATATATATATATTATATATATATATATATATATGTGTGTGTGTGTGTGTGTGTGTGTGTGTGTGTGTGTGTGTGTGTGTGTGTGTGTGTGTGTGTGTGTGTATTATCCAGTAAAAACAACTGTGATATTCACAAATAAAACACAAAGTACAAACAGGACCATATTAAAAAGCACAGAGAACCAAATTCGACTCGCCAACTGTATGATTTTTTGGGAGCTGAAGTTTTCCCCGTCTTCAGATGATGCAAGACTACGACGGCAATGGAGAAATTCAGCCATATTCCTCAATATTACGCAACTCTTAGCCGATGCTATAAAATTTTATTAAACATTGTCACTTTCATTAGTTTTGCAGATATTTTGGCTGTTAAGAGAACTGAGATAGTTGTGTGTTGTATGCTAGATAGGTCAGTGGTCTGTAAAATTAAACCACAATAACTTAAAATAGCTGCTACGATAACGACTAGCAAATGTTCCAGCAGAAATGGTGGCAAATGATTATGGAATTTTTTCTAACAGTTTTGTTACTGCTCAAAGTCCTTTAAGGTGTGCCTCGTTACCACTAATCAATTTGGAAAGAAACTAAAACGCTCTAGTATTTTTATTGAAGCAATTCCCCAAACGGAATAAGATAATTATTTAGTTCAGAGCAATATGAAATATATAAAAATACCAACCGCATTACTATTCAACTGCACAAATGTGTTGAGGGCAACAAAACGTCATAATGAACGAACTTAAAAGTAGTACTTAATAATGAATGTTAACGCCACAACGTGTAAAATTTAAATAGAATATATCTAAAGTTCATTATCAAAGCCGTTTTATAAAAGCCAGTTTACAAGAAGCACTAATATATAATAGAAACGCTACTCGATGTTCGACTATAAATGCTGCATAAAAGTACACTCATGTCTTATCAATTTGTTGTGAGTATGTATTTCCCTCAGTCATAACGACAGTGTTCAATGCTAGTGAAATGACAAAAATTGTTTGCAATTGATGCGTGCAAAGCATTTGTCGCTCGTAAATATTTCTAATTAATATATTCTCACTTTTCTAATGTCACCAAACATTAGAGCAAAATAACTCCGAGATGCGTGGCAAACCCAAACATCAGTGTGCCGCATATCATGTTCTTGTTGCGTCTTATTGTAAGATAATCTTGAAACTCGCGACGAACTAGGTTATAAATGTTGTTTTGCAACACGAACTGGTGGATACTAAGAATTTGTTATACCATGCGTTATAACACGTAATGCCACTCTTGAGCTAACATTTTCATAATTTCCCTGAACTAAATCTTGTAGCGGGTAAAGTTCGACTTTTGTGTTTTCTTCCTGCGCTTAAAATTTCGGCGTTTATTAACTAGTGCAAGTGAGAAAAATTACGTTTAGATAACAGTAACTAAAGGCTTGAACATTTCGATTTAAAATGCAGTAATATGCACTGAGAAAAATGTTATGTTTAATTAAACAATATTTGTTTGGGGCTACCAAATTATTTGTTTGTAAAAGGGCAATGAAATATTTTGTATGCTGAAAAAAATTATTTTCTTATCTCATTTGGTTGCCCCAAACTGTACAATATTGTTGTTGCAATTACAGATTTGTTTGGCTACATGTACATTAAAGAGTTTGGGCTGATGTAAAAAAAAGTTTACCAGTTCGAACGAGTTTCGAATCTAGATCACCTGTGTCCGGGCTCCACGCCTCAGAAACCCAGTTAACGTGACAACTGATGATTGCGGAAAGCATTTTAATTGATATGCTCCAAATTTTTGTCAACGTATGCAAACAAATATTTCAAGATTTGCAGCTTTACGTGGCAGTTTATTGTTGCGTTGTGTTGTTAATGTGTTTATTCGATTGTTAAACATCAATAGATTCACTAACAAACACATTTACTATCCTAATTGTCACAAAAATACAAACAAACTCTCGAGCTGTATTTTCTAACGAAGACAGTCAAATGAGTGACCAAACAAATATATTCAGTTGATTCAACAAAATATTTAGTTGAGAGTACAATTTTTTTTATCCCAACACAGAGATTTTGTTTATTCACATATATATTTTGTTAGACGAACAAAAGTAATTTTGTTACTTTTCAATTTTTGTTTGCTCAACAATATATTTTGTGAGGGCAATAAAATATATATATTTGGCCCTATACAAACTAATATTTTGTTCGATTTTCTCTCTGTGTGATAGTCATTAAAATAGTCTATTATAATATATTGTCTGTCACTGGGTCTCCCCTCGTTTGACACGCACTGTAGGGCTCTGAATCTTTATTTAATATTCAGCATAAAATTCATCAGTGAGATATATTCTTTATATTTCTATGTAACGCTAATTCAAGCAGGAGTATGAGTTATAATGAACGTAGAAACCAGTGATCTTTATCTTCTGGGGTGGATAGAGTGTTATGAAATCTAGCGAAGTTCCACTTTATAATGTCTAATAGCAGAATTTCTAATCATTAAATATAATTCATTCCGTATTTTGCAAAAAGGATGCATTTTTTAGAATTTAAGTAAATCATAAGTGTTTATTAGAGCCCCAGAGTGAATCGTGAATGAATTTTAAGTGTGGAAAGATTTGTGTGACTAAAATTCCCGTTCACTTATGAACCGTAACGGTTATTCAGTACATCCATATTCGACTTAGACGAAAATGGCGTGTTTGAATAAGTTGTATTTTTCCTGGTATCGGTGCTGTATTTTGAAAATTTACTTAAGAGTTTATAGTGCGCCATAGTGAATAAAGTGTAAAATATTGATAATAATAAATTCATATTACGTAGTTTGAACTTCAGAGTTTAAATTCATAAATAATATTTTCAAACGTTCCTTCTTGACGTTTTAATCAGTCAAAAAGTTCAGAAGCAATAAATACTAATAAAGTATGGAAAATTTTTGAAAAATTTTATAAGGATATTTTTTGCACATTTTCCACTTCTAGCACATTCAAAATTAATATTGTCACCAAAGTATAACGGTATTTAAAACTGATAAAGGAAAAACAATTTTCAGGGATACTAAATTTGCTAAGCAAAGATGAATCTTTACCCAGATGATTAAAGAAGAGATATCAAGCACAATTAATTCGGTGTTAAAAAATCTCAACGTAACATTCAAATACAATTTCAAAAATTTGAGATGCTTCTCCTACATCGCAGTCAACATTACAGAGTGTGCCAGTTAGTGCCACCGTTGAAATACACGAAGTTCCAGCCAAACAATAATTTCGATAAACTTGATTTAAAAATATCTCAATCAAATGAAAACCATTTATAAGTGATAACTTTTTTTTAAAACTAACGTCAAGTTTTATAAGGTTTACCGAAACTGAAATTATTTTAACGTAAAATGCGACATGTATTAAGATGAATGTTGACTGCATATTGGTAAACCACTCCCGGGTTTCCACAGTTTTACTAAAACGTCAGTATACAGTGTACGCACTTAGTACTGCTTACACAGTAATCCATATATAAGAGTGTAGACTTGCTAAAGTGTGAATACGCTCTAGGTAAAAGAGAATGTGAAACTCGAGTACAGTAAACGCAGCTTAGTGATGGCTGCATTTACAGCAGTGGTATTCTACGTAGTCCAGACGTACAGACGTCAGTTCCAAAACATCGCCACCTGGATTGCTGGACACACAGTCACTGATTTACTCTCCAGAGGGCGTGGCTTCAGCTGACAGTTATATAACAAAACGCTCTAGGTACAAGAGAATGTGAAACTCGAGTACAGTAAACGCAGCTTAGTGATGGCTGCATTTACAGCAGTGGTATTCTACGTAGTCCAGACGTACAGACGTCAGTTCCAAAACATCGCCACCTGGATTACTGGACACACAGTCACTGATTTACTCTCCAGAGGGCGTGGCTTCAGCTGACAGTTATATAACAAAACGCTCTAGGTACAAGAGAATGTGAAACTCGAGTACAGTAAACGCAGCGTAGTGATGGCTGCATTTACAGCAGTGGTATTCTACGTAGTCCAGACGTACAGACGTCAGTTCCAAAACATCGCCACCTGGATTGCTGGACACACAGTCACTGATTTACTCTCCAGAGGGCGTGGCTTCAGCTGACAGTTATATAACAAAACGAGTTCATTTTTAAGGTTTTCTGTATATTTTATTATTTTTTACGGAATTCCTTTATAGTTATTTAATGATGAAATTAACACTATAGCCTAAAGCAAGGAAACGTATTGAGTAGACGCATGACTCGCCTAGCCGGCACCGCACAAACTTCTAAAATTCCAGTTACTTCAGAGAATTCAGTCGTCGTTCTGCTTCGTGCATGGCATTACCCAGTAGTCAGCGAAAATTACTGTGAGTGACTCTCTTTGCTCATCAATCGGATTTTATACAATTCTTCGTAAACGACCTTTCTAACCAAATACCCTTACTTACTATATAAATGCGAAAGTGTGTTTGTTTGTCCTTTTTTCACGTCAAAACGGAGCAACGGATCGACGTGATTTTTTGCACAGATATAGTTGAAGGGTCGGAGAGTGACATTTGCTACTTTTTATTCCAGGAAAATGTCTCGTTCCTTCAGGAAAATTCTTATTGTAAATAGGTACTGGATTCAGCTTTTCTTAGGATTGATTGCTGCATAAAAGATCATTGTTAAAAAAAATGTTGCCATTTCTCCTTTCTTTTTTGTCTATGGGCTGTAAACATTTCCTTCCTAAAAGCCGTAGTGGCCCAGAGGCTAGAGTTATTCATAATGGGGTAGAAGTGACCCAGTGGATAGATATATATCGAGTGGGGCCGCAGTAGCTCATTGGCTAGAGCACCCAATAAGGGGGCCGCAGAAGCTCAGTGGCTAGAGAACCCAATAAGTGTGCCACAGATATTCAGGGGCTAGAGAACCCAATAGTGGGGCCGCAGTAGCTCAGTGGCTAGAGAACCCAATTGTGGGGCAGCAGCTGGTCAGGGGCTAGAGCACAAATAGTGGGGCAGCAGCAACTCAGTGGGTAGAGAACCTAATAGTGGCTTAATTTCACAAAACTTCATTATTTATCCCTATAAACACGCGCTTGAAGCCGCGGGTAAAAGCTAGTTATAAATAAAAGCATGACCGTACATACAGAACTACTTATAATTTTTTATGTGTGTATGATTTCAGTCATATTCGTATTTTCCTACATGGGGCAAAATAATATTCAGTAATTAGGGTACAATTTGAGTATAGTTATAGATGTCAAACGAGTGATGGGAAAAATAACTATTCGTATGTATGGGTGTTTAAATATTTATTCAACATATTAAGTTATAGGGAAATGGACGTATATTCCAAATTTTATTGCAACTGCAGTGGCAAGCATATATAATTTTATTGTTGAATAAAAACTATGTTACCTTGCAAGTCAAAATACCTTTCAGAATGGCTAGTTGATATAATTTTTCCAGAAAATAATATACAGCTGTTTAGACGAAATAATTTTTTATTCACATCTAATTGTTGCGACGATATCAACTGGAGTTATTCATAGAGAGAAACATAATTTTCAATTTTTTAAATCTTATGGTATTAGCGATATGAAATAATTTCCTATAATTATATAGACTTAAATATCTCCAAAATATTGGATCTACGATAGCAGGCTAATAAGTTTTCTTGCAGTGTTAATAATCAAAATTTAATAAGAACACCATAATTGAGTGAATTTTTTTAATTTTAATTTAAAACCTTATCGTTACCCCCCGTTAATCCACAGAATAACGTAAATGTTATACAACCGTCTGTAAAAAGTCCTATTTACACTCTAAAGCACCTCCTTTGTGGGTGTAAAAGCAACGGATAAAGAGATTGTAGTAAGCTATTAGAATTATGTATTTGGCCCTATTTTACTAACACTTGGTGCTCTCCAAATGTTGAAAAACCAAATGTTCTATCTACGTTTTACCCGACGAGCTAGAGCAAAATGCTTTTGACAGACTTTATTTAAACATATTATATACTTTATATGGCCGTACACTTTATCATTTTATTAAACGAGTAGGGTATTTAGTATGATAATAAGCTATGAAAAATAGTAAGAAATTTCATTTATATTTCAGCATTGATGATTGCAGTTGCAGCCTTTATCACTTGCAATTCAAAAGGCTACATTTTTCGCTTAGAATTAAACGCATGTTTGAGGTCTCGGGAACGAAGGGTTGAAAGTTTAAATACGCATAAATTGCAACTAATTTTATCGCTGATTATTATTTCATCAGGTATCACGACATTATTTTTATTTTTGTCGGTGAACTAAACATCATCTTTTACTTCCGAAATTTGAACTACCCAGTAATTCACTGACATCTTAAAATGACAAAATTACGTGGGGATCATTTATTATTGCATCTTGTGAAGCTGCAGCAATAGCAAAAAAGAACAAACAGCGGCACAAGTATTATGTGAATATTTCTGGTTTTACCTAAATGGCGGTAAATTTCGAGTTGCAGTGACCAAGGAACATAAAAGAGCGGCCCTGAGTATAAGGTGGATATTTCTTTTTTTAAGTTCTTATTTAAATTCACCTGTTTGTATGTACGGTAGGTGTCTTGTCTGGCGCCCACCGAATCACTAGCAATCACGATGTATTTGGTGGACAAGTCATTAAGTACTGGTAGTGTGTAAAGTTTCATTGCCGGAGATGTCTTCATTTACACATGGTTGTGTGGGTAAAAGACCATGCAAACTTTGAAACACAAGAAGAAATTCAAATAGTCGACAGCATGTATGTGAAATACAATTTGAAGATTCCGATCTGCGTGAGCACGCATTGAAATGCCAAGTACGTCGACATACACACACAAAAACGTGTAAGATGAAAATAAATATTCAGCATGCTGGTTCAATTTACCACGGAAAGAGTACAGATACTCGCCTGATCGCAAGAGATACCGATGACGGACGAATATGTGAATGTATAAATGCTTACCTATATAATAAAAATTAATAGGTGCGACTAACAAGTGAGAAATAAGTTTACCGTGAAAACATTTTAAAACCAGGCTTTTATTTATAAATTAACTAAAAAGATAAAAATAATTATAGCAGTAGTTATAAAATTTCTAGAACTTGTAATACGTGGTCGAACAGCCGTAATAAATTTTGCTACAAATTTATATTTTTGTATGAATTAATATTTTATATATAAAAACTTGGCACAATAAAAAAAGTATACATTTGTTTAAGTGTACTAAGCACATATCTTGCGTAAGGGTCTTAACTATTCGTAATATAGAACGTATACCTCAATCGCATAAGCGCATTAAGCACATTTCTTGCGTAAGGCTCTCGACTATTTGCTCAAAGCGTTTATATACTAAATATAAATTGATACAAGCATATTAATTTGTAGTAAAATTTATTACGGCTGTTTGACCACGTCTTACAAGTTCTATAATTCTGTATCCACCCCTTTAATTATAATTTTTTTTTAATTCATTTATAAATAGAAGTTTTGTTAAAAGGTTTTTTGCGGTAAATTGATTAAGTAAACGGTGTTACCATTAGAATTATGTTTCTACCATCGTTCTAGACCTCACAGTTTCCTTAGTGCTTTTAAAAAGTTCCAAGTTTCCCTAGTGTCCAAAGTATTCCAAGTAAATGATACTCGAAAACCATTCTACTCTTCAGTGGCTACAACTTTGAGAATATAATTTTTTTTTGACCTGGCTGGTAATCGTTGGTTCAAGACGTAATCCAGGGTGTATTATTTTAGGAAAATACCTGTCATTGAAGTGGAGGAATAATGTAAGAGTTTGAGGGTTATTGTGTTGCCAGCATATATCACGAAATATAGCAACTTTGTAGTGGGCATCGCAGAGTTTCTTTTGCTTACATATTTTATTTTTATTTCTATTAGTGGCCTTATTTTTGTGTCGTAGTTAAGGTAAGAGTCCTTTTTCCTTCACAGAACCACATTGTAAATAAGGGAGACAACTCTAAAACCAATTCAGCTACAAAAGTAGGGGGTGAGGGGTTATACATAAAACATGGTACAAAAATTGTTAAAAACTTAAAACTGAGATACCCAAATACAAACACGCACACACATAACATGTACGCAATCCCGTTAAGTCGCCACGGGCTAGCAGGTAAGGTGGAGTGGAGTGTAGCGAATGGAGGGTTTTGGGTGGCTTTTAAGACCGAGGTTTTGAGAGCCAATGAGGCTGAAACCACGTGGAATTGGAATATTGCCCGAATGCGGGGGGGGGGGGGAACAAGATATGCGCAAGAATACCCGACGACCAACGGCATCATCTGACATGATTGCCTCGTTCGAAAATCTGGGAGTGACCACGCCGGAAATCTAACCCGGTTCATCTTGATAGGAGGCAAGCGTCCTAGCCGTTACACTGCCGCAGCCCCTAATAGGTAATGTGACCGGTAAGATGATATAGCAAAAAAATCTCCTTATTTTAATTTTTGTCCGATATGTCTACCGATGACATGGTTACTGACTGTCTTCCCGTGAAGACCACTGACTAATAAATTATGTGTATTTTACAGCTCATAAAATAATAGAAACTGTTTTTTTGTGGGGGAGAGAGGTACGATAAGTGGTCTCCCGCATTCCTCTATAATCAGTGGTAGTGTCACCCACCTCCTGGGCTTATAAACGTAATACATTTTTATCACTTGTGGCAAATCCTATTTCCCCTTAAAATTTATTTTATTTTTAGTTATTCACAATAACCAAGCATAAATATTTTATTAGAAATTACTTTATATATATTTTGAAAAGTATAAATTTTGTTCACGTATAATTAAATATTCAGATTTGTTTCTTATAAAATATTTGTACCTAACTTTCCAAAAATACTTGGCCTATGCGAAAATTAATGTTACATTATTTTATAACTGTACGCATACAAGGGAAAGACGTAGAGTGACAAGATATACAGAATGTGTCTAAATTCCCATTACAAATTGTAAGGGCATGTAGTGGGGACCAAGACGGTTACGTTTTACATAGGAACTTTGTGCTGAAACGTTCTGTACCGTCTGCCCGCCAAACAAAACACCGCCACATTAAATGATAACCTCTCCCACGTCTGCAACATACTGTACGTTGTTGATCTTCTGGGTCCGCTTACAAGAAGGGCTCGATGTGACGACCAGCGACGTCTACACAAACACGGTACCTACGTACCATGTTTTGGTACACACGATCACAATACTAGGAAGTTCAAGATCCGCCGCAGCCATAATCCGCACAAGCAGGTCAACCTCTGATTCCACAGGGGTCTCGTAAATCACGCCCTCTTTCGTATGGCCCCACAGGAAGTAGTCTAGCGGTTTCGAGTCGGGTGAACGTGCAGGCCAAGCCATCGGGTAACCTCGACCTATCAACTGTTGACCAAAACTTTGATCAAGATGACGTCGGACAGCAAGAAAAAAATGATGTGGTTCTCCATCCTGCTGAAACTACATGCCTTGACGCACATACAGTGGCACATCTTCCAAAAACCCAGGCAGTAAGTATTCAAGGAAAATTAAGTACGCAACACCCGTACATAATAATACGTCCATCTAGAAACCCTGCCCACATGTTGATACTGTATCGTTGCTGAAAACCACGAGGGCGTGTAGAACGCGGTTTCCATTGGCCCAAACATGGCTGTTGCGGGAGTTGAAAATGCCTCCTCTGGTGAACCTGGCTTCATCGGTGAAGTGGGTGCACCGTGGAAAGTCGGGCTCATCAACACAACGGAGCAAGAACCACCTGAAGTAGTGGGCGTGTGACGCAAAATCCTCTGGACAAATTGCCTTTACTCTCTGGCGGTGGTAGTGGTGTAGCAGCTGCTCATGCAGAACACGCCGGACAGTTTTGTGATCCACACTGATTCTGTGTGCTTTGTTTCGAGTACTCGTCGTCGCGTCCTCTTCGACTGCATTGAGAACAGCCTCGTCGAACTTGGGGGTGCGCCGACGCCGTGGAGCACCACAGTCGGATCTGTTGGCGGTGAATGTACTCGTCTACGAGGCCCGCTGGTAAACCTTAGCAAAGAGGGTATGCGAAGGTTTCTGATGGTGTGAAAAACGCTTCTCATACAGCTGACGAGCAGTCCTCCCATTGCACCGAGCTTCGCCGTACAATAACATCATGTCGGAGTATTCCCTAAACGTGTAGTTTTCCATGTTCAACAGCAACACACTGGCAAAGAATTGTAGCTCGGCGTCACGTCAAGGAGGATAATCACAAATTGAACACAAGCACTACAGCAGATACAAATGTCAACTGATCGACGTGTCTCCCGGCAGCTCACAACATCAAGTGAATAGCATGTAAAGAAACCTGTCGCGGACACGGGGCCTCACGTGATCGTCGGATCACGCAAGTATTACCCTAGTCATTGCAACCCGCATTGTCTGCCACGTACTCTCACAGGTGCCCGATTGCCTGGCCTGCACGTTCGCCTGACTTTACTCCGCTAAAATACTTCCTATGGGGCCACATGAAGGGCTTGATTTACCAAACCTCTGTGGAATCAGAGAAAAAACTGCTCTCGCGGGTAATGACTGCTGCGGAGCTTGGACGTCAAGGTATTGTGATTGTGTGTACCAGAACATGGTACGTAGGTACCGGGTCTGTGTTAGACATCGCTGGTCGTCACATCGCGCCCTTATTGTAAGTGGACCCAGAAGAAAAACAACGTACATTATGTTGCAGACGTGGGAGAGGTCAATATGTGATGTGGTGTTTTATTTGTTGCGGGAAAACGGTACATTTCCGCACATAAGTTCCTATGCTAAACGTAACCGTCTTGGTCCGCACTACAAGCCCTTATAATGTGTAATGGGAATTTAGACACACACTCTGTATATCAACCCTGGTATAGTCACAGAATATTTGGATGCAATTGCCAAGTTGACTGCAAACAACGCAAATAACTCCAATAAATATTTTACAAAATTATGACAAATTATTTTCAGTGAATGATCTTCTCATAATATACTATCCTGCGCACCTGAATCCCAGATTTCCTTCAGTAAGTATGAGGACTGATAAAAATATTACTGCAAACATCAAATACGTAAGAGAGTTTTTCACCACGTTTATGCAGTAATATTCCTGTTGCTACGAAAAAAAGTTTGTCTTATTGCTGCCGTTTGCTTGTGACACCTCTTTCAACGAGGCAAGTATCATAATGTAAGCCATCGTTCCTTCACTTTCTGAGATGATCAAAACGATGAACCGCTTGAGTGGATCGATTGGCAGGCGTTGAGGGAAAGTTGTAAAGGGGGGGGGGGGAAGAAGTAGCAGCGATAGCCAAGCTATTTGGCTCGTCGTAATATGCCGCCGCAGCCAAAAGGAACTGATAATGGAGCTACTTTGTGTTTCGCGAGTAAACAAACTCCCAAAAAAGAGGATAACCCTAATTGTTGCGTTTCTACTATAAAATTCTTTGTATTCAGTGGCAGATGGTTATCGAATGTATTCTTGCAAGGTAGAGTTTGATATAGCTTAACCAACTTTTTTTTTGTCTCTGGAGTGCATATATTTTATCCACAAGTCGCGATGTAGCTAATTGAAAGAATTTATTTCCGATAATTTTTTATACAGCCGTGGTTTATATTTTCTTCATATTACAATTTTTTATGTGACAATTTGGTTTTTTTTTTTTTACGTTAACTAGAAAGCTTATTCAAAGTTAATGGAAAGCATAACAAATTGAGAAAAAAGAACTATTTTATGTTTTTACGTATATAAAAGTAAATTCTTATGTGAGAAACTACTGTAATTTTGGCAGCGGGTTTCGAGTAGTAGCACACATACTTCCTGAACGTCTTAAAAACGGCAGAGTGTTTAAATTTGTTGAAATAAAGATTTGTTTCTCCTTGTTCGCTACTCGTTAGAAAAAATATTTTGTGTGAGTGAGCGAGTGAATGAAGTGGTTTGGGCGACTCTTAACAGCTAGGTCTTGAGAGCCGATGAGAATGAAGAGCTGTAAGTATGGAGCAGCGCTGGAATGCAAGGTGGGGGGAAACGGGATATCCCCGAGAAAACCCGACGACCAGCGGCATCGTCCGGCACTACTCACACATACAAAAATATTTTGAAAAAAATATTACAATTTTAACCAGAATTCGTGTACCATACTTAAGGAGTGATTCCTTATGTAAAATAAGGTGGAATACAGATTAACCATTATTATGATGTGAATATTAAGAAAGTTATGCGATATTGAAAATTTAAGTTTGAAATGCATAAATGTAAAAATATCAGGAAGTACTTGAGAAAGAGCGACGAAAATCAGAATCGTGTTTCAAGAAACGGAGATCGTAAATATGTTAAAATGTGTTTGGTTAAATTGTCCTACATGATTGCTTAAGTAGGGCACCCTGTATTCACTGTTTAATTTAACACATTAGGCCATCACTTCGTTCAGGAGGTCGGTAAGCAAATAAGGCCCCAAGAAGTGATTGTTTGACAAGGTCTGCATACATGTTGATACTGTAGCTCACTTCATTGCCCGTGGGTGGGGATTAGAATGCGCCCAGGCGTGGATGTTCCTCCTGTTGAAGATACCATCCGTGGTGAAATGAGCCACATTTGTGCAAAGTCGATATAATTTTGGTCGCAACATTGTTTCCTTGAAGGAACCATTCACATAACTTAGTACGTGGCTCGTAATCACGTTCTCTAACATCGTGTCGTGCAGAACTCGCAGGATCGTCGAATTGCAAACATCCACAGCGTGGTCCATAGCCTGTGAAGTAATAGACGGTTCTTGCCGCGCACGTCCTTGTGAAATGTCGTCGTTCGCATTGCCCCTGGTGCTCCAGTATACACGCTGGATAGCGCAGCTGGTACATCTCCACTGCTTGCCTTGCTTTCGTGTTGACTGCCCCGTAAACGATGAGCTTGTCAGCCAGCTCCACTCGCGTAAAACGTTCCATGCTTCCACAACCAGCTGCATGTATATACTGACGCACGCGCCGGTAATATTCCACTTGCTATGCGCATGGCGCGGGTGGCAGACGTGTTGCCTGTCGTTGCAGGGTTACACAGAACCTATGAAGTTTTGAGCGGCGCCGCGTCTGCTCGAAAACCGCGGAGCGAGTTCGGACAAGAGGGCCTTTTGTCTTCGTTTTGCCATGGTGAGTTATAATTTTACACGAAAATTTCCCTACCGCTTAGTGTTTCAAATTTACATCCGAAAATATGGTGACTACAACTGCTTAATCAATGAAGGCGGTCGATTTGAGAAACAACATTTTAAATGATTTGCGATCTTCGTTTTTTGAAATACGATTCAGAATTTGAACTCTCCATCGCAAGTACACCATTATCAATATTTTAACATTCGTGTAAGACAAACTTCAATTTTTGATGTCGAGTAACTCCCTCAATTTTCACCAAACGGTTCAGCTGGCTAATATGTACTTCACATTTTTCCCATAAGGACTTACCTTCTGGAGTTTGTCACATCAATTCCGGCAAACGTTCTATCTCCATGCACATTTCATCCCCAGGAACATAGTACAATAAGAGAATTTTTGGGCTTTTATAATTTTTCTTATAGGCTGTTCACGGTAAAGTGAGCATTTTTGAGGCCCAACTTACATTTTCCTTTCAGCCATTTTTCATTATTTTATACACATTTGTAAATAAATATTGGCATGTAAGTAAGGAACATAGTATGTATATTCCACCGCATTTGGAAGTAAACGTCTCCTATTATATCAAATTAGAGGGCTTTCGAAAGTGCTCACTTTACCATGAATAGCCTATAACAGCGGTGGCATTCTACTTACGACAGTGTTTTAAACTACAATTCTCGTTGGGGACGTCGTGCGGGAAACGGTGACGTAATGGTCACGCTACTTGCTTCCCACTATAGGGAACCGTGTTCGATTCTTCGCGCGGTTACACCTTGACTTTGATATTGTGAAACGTGGCGGGTGTTGCCGATGGTCGGCGAGCTTTCTCAAGCTATCCATGTTTTGATCACAACCACTTCTAATTTCTCGGATACCTTCACACTCATTACCGCTGAATGAAGTAGGTTTTTAGCGCCACCTGCAGATACTTCTCTCACTAGTTCGTTTTGCCTGGGGGCCACGGTGGTTGTGCGGTTTGACTGCTCACCTCTCACCAAGGCGTTTCAATCCCCGACCGGGTAACTCCCGGATTTTCGCAAGTATAAATGGTCCTGGTCGTTGGGTTTTGTCGGTGATTTCCCGTTTCCTCTGGCCATGCATTCCTGCGTTATACCATTCTGACCTCATTTAACAATCATAAAATCCCAAGAGTTCGTTGTTGGGGGGGCCGCCCAAAGCTCTCAACTCGTTTTGTCTGTGGCGATGTTAACGAGGCGACGGACGGAATGAAGAGCCGTGCGATACGCTGCTTGTTATAGCGTCGAAACTTCACTTTCCATTCCTGCGATGTCGCTACTCGGGTGTTTGCAGCGCGTAGAGGGTGTGATTAAGCATCAGTTCTGCAACCCCTCGGCCCCTCTTGCCACACGAGGGATGATAAGCACGAGATTTCGCTGCATGTTTTGCGTCGCGTAGCTACATGCGTTACGTCCCTTGCAAATACCGCTCTCCAAAAGGCGCAACCATACGCACTTCATCATCGACGCTTCTTGCGCTGGGGTTTATCGCCGTCCAGGCGTTCGCGCCCTTACACTACCATACCCCCACCGCCACCCCTACCCTAACAGGAGCGATTTATTCGCGTAATTTCCGAAGGCGCGTGCTGTTGCAGAAGACACGTTCAATCTGTGCGGTGTGCCCATACATTAACCGATATCGTCTCTGAAATAATGGTCCAATTACCTAGCGTGAATAATAGTCAGTTTCCTACTAAGCACGCATTTTGTGACATACTCCACCCCCAAACAGTCCTCTTTCTTATATTCTGCCACGCCACTCCAATTTTAAATATTTCATGTCAGTCCTTTGTAATAATGTTTGTTTTGTACGTTTGTTATATACCTGATTAATGTGATAAATGCACATTTGTACATACTACGAGAAGTAGTAAAGTCAACGTCAGCGAAAAGTAAGAAAAAAAAACACTTTTTTGTAATGGACGTGATTGTTGAAAGCTGAAGTTGAACCTTTATAATTAACATAATTTGAACAAAAATTGGCATACAATTGTTTGTGAGATCTCTGTCATCCGCCAAAACCTCTACTTAACAATTTACACCCATACGTATTCGTTTCAAACTCCACAGGTCATCAGTCAAACAGATAACAAAACTTCCAATATCACACACGAAATACTGAAATTTTGATATTTCAAGTGTTGTAAATTATGTTTCCAAATTTTACATAAACAAATACGTACACTATAAGAGAAAAATGTATACTCACATATTGAAATTGTACTGCAAATTTTCATAATTGTATGTGTAAGTTTAAATAACAACTTCTTGTTGCGTAATTTATCACAAAAAGCCCTACGAACCTAAAATAAATATATGTTTATGTTCAAAACATACACGAAAATAGAGATAAATTAAAATTACCATAGGTATTAAATTACACATGCTTAGCTATGTACAAAAATAATGGATCATACGGCTTTTTATAATAAGGCCAGTGTATTAACACATACATGTCATTGTAAAAGTAGAGGTTCCAATGCGCAAATATACAATGAGTCTACATGTGTTCATTTGTAGAAACAAATTATATCATAAAATAAAAAAAATGTAAATTTATAACTGAATACGTTAGGTAGTTTAAAAATGTTTAGTTACTGTTAAATAACATGTACAGTAACTCCCTAAAATAACATATTTCTACCGTTCTTGGAAAAATGCAATAGTGTAATGTACATTTACACTCCTGTATTCAAGATGGTACAAATACAACAGTGAGTTGGTTAAAAATCCCAGTATATCCTGTGAGGTTACACAAAAAGTATGTGCATTACTCGTAAAATGGATGCATATTTCTACCTACACCAAATGTAGTTAACTAATGAGGTTCTTGCTGGAGCAAAAAAGTGACATCTGTTTTATATACCGTGCCTTCTTAAGGGGATGCTCGATATTATTAAGATGATTCTGCTTAGCACATTGTATTTTTATTATTGTTATTCTTTCGTAAATTACTAAATTTCGAAATAGACTTTTCATTCAATATTTCAAAACTGTAAAGCAGTTAATAAACTAATATAATATTTTTGTTTGAAAAACTTAAATACTACTTTCTACTTCGAAACACTTTATCACACACACACACACACTCTCTCTCTCTCTCTCTCTCTCTCTCTCTCTCTCTCTCTCTCTCTCTCTCTCTCTCTCTCTCTTTATCTCTCTCTTTCTCTCTGTATGTCTCTTTGCGCGTTACCTTGAAGTTTATTAAAAACCGAGTTTGTGATATTTTTAAACACATTCTACTAAATGGTATGGTAAAGTTTAACGAACTGCCATACACGTAGAATAAGATGTTACGTACACCAAAATTATGACTTTTTTGTTTTAGGTGGGGGGGGGGGGCTATTATAAGGATTAAGAATTATTTCCTGAATAAATTGGAATTTCCTCCAGAAAAGGGGATTATGTTGTCAAATGTCTTTCAATTTATGTACTGGTATATTAGTTTACACAAACGTAATAACTGGATTGTTTAATATCGAAAAAATGATAAACGAGTTTCAAGTTGGCGGCCGTCCAAACTTAGAAACATAGATTAAAATACTTCCCTGCTATAACCTTCCGGCATCCTGAACCCACACTGGATAAATATTTTTGCTCTTACTTCTAAATGTAAAATTCTCTCGAAATTCATTAATAAAGGTAACAGTCCATATCTCCTGTATTACTTGCCTCGCCACTTAACATCACAATTTGAAATATACAATCTCAACGGTATTTGAAATGTTTTCGTAACATTAATTAAAAATATTTTTGTATCGGTAGTAAAATGTTGCTATTAATTCGTTTGTTGCAAAGTTAAATTAATACGTGTCCATAGTTTTTTAATACATATGTTTTAAAATATATATTTTATGTATCCTAATATTATAAATGCATTTTGTGAGGAGTTATAAAATCAATTGCTTAAATTAAGTTGAAAATTAGTATAAATGTATATAATTTTTTATCGAGAATGCTTTCCGTCTGTTAATTTTACAACACGAATTTTATTTCCTTTTTAAAAAATACCGCAATCAGATCTCATAACAATTTTATGCAGTAAGACTTTTTCTAAGTTTATCGTACATAGTCTTTTCGAACGCGCAGATTTTTATCCTTAAATGTTTGCAAGAAGATTATGATGAGTTAATAAAACTTTATAAATATGCTTGTAAAACACAGTGGACTTGGCCATACTATACTCTTATCCAACAATCAACTGAATTTTTTAGAGCTAATCGAATACTCAACATATACTGCGCATAGTATAGTGGAACAGAACATGCATGTTCTGTTTAGAGTATACTCCTTTTTTGAGACCAAGTAATACCAATTATTTACATACTTGACTCAAACTGTTAATTTACACTACCTTGCGCGTCGTCTGGATGCATTAAATTACATTTCTCTGTGTTTTACGTTGTCAAGTCCAATAGTGAAATCTTACTCGAGAGATTCAAATTGTCGCCGGGGAGGCCTCAACTTTTGTATGATACTATTGACAAGTATCACTAAATAAGTAAAGGGTAAACTTCAATTTTAGATTATAATAACACTGATAGAGCATGAAATTTCTTGTTTTTTCTTTCGTCCATTTCATCAATTTCATGTTAATGTAATGAAATTTGTATTTCTTATTATTTGTATTTTTGCAGTAGCACGGCTGTTTATTACCTCATTTGTATGTAAGCATGAAACACATATTAACACTTTTTGTTACACAAAACGAATAATACAAACCATAGCTTTGTCTGGAAATACCTTAAATTATAAACGGCAGTACTATATCACACGAAATAACTTAAAATGTTTTGTCACATGACAAGATTTCAACTCTAATACCTAAAATTATGCGGCGCGAGCCCGCATTTTTTTTGTGGTCGTATTTGCAGTTATGTTGAAGTGACGTTGACTATCTCAAATTGGACTAACCAGCAGACAACTTCCCAGTGCGACGAGCAAGCGAAGTATCCGGTGCCGCCGGGTGGGGTGGGGGGGACAGGGGTACGATCTCTCTACCTCTGAGCTATGGGTGAATGAGAGAAGGGCACTCACCGAACTACACACACACAACTCTTAAATCAGTCGTGTCAACTGTTAAATAATGATAAATGTCCATAGTTTTCGCGTACTTTTATTGTGTTTTTTATTGTTTCATTACGACCCTGAGGGTAAATTAAAACGTCTCACGTTATTTACGCATAAGGTAAGATTAATTTTGTACATAAATAAGTTTATAGTACCCGTGACCTTTTCGCAAACGGACATACACGACTCGAGGTTTTTACTCGGGTGTCCGCCATCTTGTCTATCGCAGCTCTGTGTGTACTGCAGAACGCGTTGTATTGCCGTATCAGGCATACCCATAGGTACGGGAACTGTTATAACCGGAGCCAGACCCCTCCAGAGGGAGCTGGATTCTAACCTACACGGGAGTAGAAACGCTAGCAGATATTGGGTAGGAAAACTGCTACGGAAATGGGTATCGTGCGGGGCCGGCTTAAGTACCAATCTCTATCGCTCTGGTATTTTGCTGAAGTTCGCTTCCGGTCGGTGATGGCGTCGATTCCATTCCGCAAAATGGGCATTTCCTAGGTAACCTATCTACTGGCGTCCATTTATGGCGACTGGTTTTTTCATTTACTTATAGTATGCCCGTGTGTTTCCAAACCTGATGGCTGCGTGGGTCGATGTAAACACGGGTCAAGTCGTTAACCATGTGTTTATGACCCTATTAATATTCAATAGGTCCCTCCGTGCATAACCGTTTGACGTAAATGTTAAATTCGAGTTCCTTTAATCTGAAAGTTAGTTTGGAACTCTCTGACGCCTTCTATTGCAAATTCTGAGTGCTGAAGTTCAACTGAATCAGATTTTCATTTATATTAACTGCTACCCACTCATAATCGTGTTACTAAGCTGTTGTTGAGTAACGAGTTACTTGAATAAACTCCAATTATACTGTGAAATCTAGAGTTTAGCAGTGTAATTAAAACTCACTTATAAGAAGTTTTCTTTCAGTGACTAAAACTGTATGTTTACACTGTTTAGCAGTGAAATTTCACCAATTTTGGCAAATTTTTCGGCTTCATTTATGACGTGTTACTAACTGTATAATATCCTTTTGCCGGGAACTGACGAATACTTCAACAAATCTAAACATCCATTCGTACATAAACTTGCAGCGTATACCGTTTCAATATTTTGTTAGTAACAACTATGTAACTTTGGTGGAAAATTACAGTACGCCCATAGTGTTACAAATATTAACGGTTACATCAAAACGTGAATGAGCGTTTTGGGAAATTTCACGTACCCTAATAGTCGCATAAGTCGTAATACATGTACGTGTCCTGAAGAAGTAACGCTTTTTATTATTTTATAAATCTCATATTAATACTATTAGCTGTTTCTAGCAAAAGTAGGCTTAATACAAAATGACAAGCTGCCATTTTTCCATTACGTCACATAGAATACTTTGAGGAAGTATTAAAACCTAGAATGTTTTAAAATTATTAATTTAAAATATTTAAATTTTTAATTAGATTAAATATTAAACTACATTTCCTGTAAAATCACATAAAAGTGTTTTTGAAATTATGTTATAAAACATTTTCAATAAAATGAAAAAAAAAAAAAAAAACTTTTTCAAGTGTTTATGCAAATGATTTATGGTCTTCACTGATTTTAAGAGAACTGATATTATGTAATTTATTTGGCAACAATTCACACTTATAAAATTCGTACGCTTTCATAGTCACTACTGCGTTCACGACTTACATAATGCATGAGTCGTGTCCGAAAAAGTTAGGGATCACTATTAAGATTAGTAAATCGACCACGTAGGAAAACACGCTAAATCCCTACATTCTTTGGCGAATTCAACCAGTAACAATGAAGGAAAACATAATGATCAATCATGAATGCGTAATATTGTTGGTCACTTATATTCTTTGTCCTTCTTGAAATTATATAAGAAACAGTTGTTTGCAAAATTGTAACTTGATATTTTTTTATGGAAGTTTTCCTTATGATAACGAGAAACTTTAAAACTGTTTTATAATTTTCCAAGAGTTAAATCACATTTGCATTTCTTCGATGCCTAGAATCAAAGAAACATCGAAACGTCCAGCAATACAGTTCCAAAACTGAACACCAGCAGCGCTGCTCAGTGCCATTCAAATTCCAATACCCTAAATGATCAAATGAAGGATTCCGACACGTTTTTCGACTTTGAAATGATAATAATATACAATAAACAAGCATCTCATGCCCAGTCGTGGCCACTCAGTTTCGTAACAAACATCCAGCAAAGAGTGAGCATTCTCTTGCTTGCTCAAGGTTGCTGTTACTTTAAGTGCGGTTAGACACGCGCCTTCTATTGCACTTCGGCTCACTTCGGCGAGGAATAGAACTACACCAAATTACTGCAGGTGTTGCCCGCTCTCATTTATGCTTTCCAGACAGTAAAACCCAGCTGTGATACAGCATTGTGCACAAGGGACACCTTCCGCTTTGGCTGCAGTGACAACCCACACTCGATGCGCCCTTGGTACAGCGGGGCCACCTCTCAATTGCTACTGTCTTCCCAGGAGGTTCATGCTGCATATTTCAGTAGCATGCGCGTAACTAGTTGAGAGGTGCTATACCGGATGTGGCACTGTTCTTGTACGCTGGGACCATTCCAGTCTGCTCCCGTTCTAATTGAGAGCATGGAGTGGAAGTCTAGTAATTAGAACCGAATGGCGTAGGCTATCTCGCTTGCAACTGCAGGCACGTAGCCAAGATTTTTTTTTTAAGAGCCTGTCAGACATTCATGAAATATTTTCATATTACTATGAAATACTTTTGAAATCATGTTTTGCTACTATCCGTGGCAAAAAAAAAAATAAAAGGTTTAAGTATTTCCAAATCTTTTTCGTCTGATGCTCAAATATACAATTATTTCTTCAAATAAACTTCAGATATTTAAAATATATTTTCGCAAAAAATTGTGTTTTTTTTTTTTCAAATATTGGTATATTTCTTGGTAAATTATTTTTTAAAGACTTATTTTGAACTCTACTACTTGCAAAAAAAATTTCAAATGCGTATCCTAATTTTCTATTTTGCTGCCGTGAAATTTAAAATGTTTTTTTGTTACTTACATACGGCATTGTACGTAGAAATCGTCAGTGATGAGATAGTTAACCGCTCATTTGTCATGTAAGATTATCACAGTGCACATACCTCTTGAAATTTAGAACTGCAAGCGATAACATGTATGTGAGTTGTAACGGATTTCTATCTGCAACATGCAACGGAAACGTATTTCAAAACTTAAGTCCCGCGTTTTGCAAAACCTTCAATAAAATAACTTAGAAAAGGGGGCGGGGGGAGAAGCAGTTACTGCTCTATGAGGGGAAACAGTGCAATAACTTATAAACAAAAAAATGTGCAGTGTGTGTAAAAATTCTACCCCTATTTTTGTGTGTGTGTGTGTATATATATATATATATATATATATATATATATATATATATATATATATATATATATATATATATATATTCGTTTTAATAAATATAAAACTATGTCATAGTACAATTTAATGCAAAAAACACAAAATGATTATTAAAAGCTACTTCTGCATTTCACAATAAAAGAGATATTGTTATTACATTTCTTTAATAATTTTAAATATAAATGTTTCACCGTGGTATTTGCAAATAACCTACCACCACCCCTGTCTATACAAAAACTTCTGACGGTCTGCTCGAGGAAAACAGGAACACTGTCTTGTACACTAAAATAACGCTGATCTTCCAATTACCTCGAAGCACAAAACATTCAATTTTTTTTCCATGAATGATGATAGGTTTCAATTGTAAATATGTCACACCCCGTGACCTCCACGCTTGCTAGCGAGAGGGGTGAGAAGAGGCGGAGAAGGAGCGGAGGAATTTGCAGCTACCCCGAGGTACACGTTCAAGAATATTATATTGTACAAGGCATTTTAACGTCCCCGGTTTTATGCTTGAAAGCTTAGCAGGGGACGACTTACAGACTAATTTATAACCTAACTTATATTAACACACATGCCTTACATGGGATTCTAACCCAGAGCCTCCCGCACTCCTGATCGGTGGCGCACCAACCGACTACCCTACGGATGTCGGGTGCGCAGGGACACGGTAGTCTACAGAAGTTGAGCTCACAGCAAGACAGCTCCCTACGGCCCATTTCTCCGCCAACAACAGGCGAGGCTAAAGTGCCCACAGGTTGTGGATAACAAATGATTATGTTCTTTGTTATATATGACTGCCGTCTAAGAGTTAGTAAACTAAAATAAATAGCAATCTAAATCTGCGGACATAAGCCAACCTGGATAGCTGACACTGCTGCTTAGTTGGTATATGCTCGCTTTTTAATGCACAAGAATTTCGTAGAAACAGTGGAGAGCTCATCTAGGCCAAATTTATTTAGCACATGTTTACATTAGTGTGACTCTAACCATACCTACTTAAAACATTAAGATCAGTTGAGATATTTGGGCGGCTTTTCAACAGCGAGGTCCTGAAAGTCAGTACACGATCTTTGTCTACTGCAAATTTGATTAGCATAAAGTATCACGTGACCCTATTTTAATTAGTATTAAGGCTCAAGCTGTACTAAAAAAATGTGTAATACCAAAAAAATAATTAATTCACGAACTGAGAAGCAGAAATATTTACCAAATAAGAGTGTATTTCGTTTACCTTATAAGACTTGGTGCAGCTTTTGCGCTTTAGCGTTTGCATTATCGGGTCTAATAACATACGGTGTTGCAAACAATTGTATGCAGAGATGTGGTTTATTTTTGGATCTCCATGGTTTTTGACTTTATTACTGTGAATCCACATTCAGCTTTTATATGCAAATTCAAGTTCAGCAAACGTTAGCAATACTGTGAGATGGACAGCTGAGTCTCAATAGCTTTGCTGTTTAATACTTGCAAAATAAATATGAATTAACAAATGGAACACGGCCTTAGTCCAAAATGTTATTACTCGTCACAGAAACGAACTTAATTTATCATTTTTAATTTTCTGATATGTCCATACTTCCAATTATAAAGTTACACATCAATATAGTACATAAATTATACACTCCCAATTAGAATAACTGTAAATCCACTGATTCGAAGTGGAATTCAACTACTCGAATCAGTGGAATTGGTTCCAAATAGAATCAGTGGAATATCACCGATTGTTCCAGTGAAAAAA
This sequence comes from Dryococelus australis, assembly GCA_029891345.1. NCBI lineage: Eukaryota > Metazoa > Arthropoda > Insecta > Phasmatodea > Phasmatidae > Dryococelus > Dryococelus australis. The sequence continues at coordinate 123,227,613 of CM056998.1, forward strand.
TTTCACTCACTGGATTAGTGACGTGAATCAATTTCACTGATTGAATATGTGACGGCCAACTGTAGTTGGGAATTAAGTATAGTTTTTATAGAATTTAGCCAAACAATAGCGAGAAATAAGCTTATTTACGATAGTTTACTATTTATATTCTGCAATATTCCATAACTTTAAAAAGTAAAATATTTTTCGTAAGGGGCTGTGATTAAACGCAGACACCTTTCCAATGCCATTTTAGAACATAACCTTACTATCTGAGCTACCAAATCAAGTTGAAAGGAAAAAGGAAAAGATATTATTTCTATTAACTTATCGAAAGCGTGCAGTTTTAAAATGAATGACCTTACTTTTCGTTTTTGGTTTGACTGGTACTGTTAGGATTGTTAAAACGAATAGTACATGAGTGCACTCTCTTCGCCACATTATATGCAGTTTAAACCTTCAAACAGAGTGCTGTGATAACTACTAGCCACAATGAAATGAAAGACGTAAAATTTTAATGAAAGACTGAATGTTTATGTTACCTCATTAAATGGTGTTTTCAAATACGAAACACATTTCCAAAAGGATTTTGCGTTGGTTTTATTTGTTTATGCGTTGATATTTTACTTGATACAGATTTTTAAACGCCCTCTTTTACACATTGTTTGACGGCCATTTTACACGCTGTTTAGATGATCCATCAGTCAAAACAAATCACTGAAAAACAGTGAAAATAATAACTGGTTAATCAGTGCAAAATATCACTGAATCAATAAGTGAAGGAAAACAGGTTTTTTTCACTAAAATATCACTTAAATTATTTGTAGTGACCGTCGAATCAGTCAGATAATGTTAACTGATTGACACAGTGAAATTCTTACTGATACAGATTTTGAGTGTAATTGAAATTTCTTTGTTGTTTAAGACACTATAGCGGCATAGCAAAAAAACTGCAAAACTAGCATGGGAGTAATAAGAAAATTAATAAAGTCATGTACTTAGCACTTTAGCGTACATAAGCTTTCACTAACAAAATATTTTTAACCTTTAAGATTGTGTCTAGCTTTTAGCGCATTAAACGAAGATGCAGATTTTCATTATATTTTCCTTTCAAGGAAGCTGCGCAAACAAGTTTTAAAAGTGTACACAAACTATAGACGTTCATTCGTTTCTTGTTTAATTTATATGGTAGAATAAAAGCAGAATGGGGACGCTTAACAAATTTATTTTACCTACCCTGGAAAATTCCTCGTCCCAGAATGTGTATTAATAAAGGTGTATTCATGCAAGCACTAATTACACATAAATATTTTTTGTTTAGACGCATATTAACAAATATTATTACTACATAGTATAACTGAAGTTGCTACATAAAATAAGATCCATTTGATATCCTAGTAAAGTACTTTACCAAACTGGACAGTGATGAAAATAAATGTACTTGCACAAAGAGTATGTTTACTACTAACTGATGTTTGCAAATAGTCAAAGAAACTGAGACGTGAAACATAATTTTCGAGGAGAAAGTTTTAGCTGTTCACCGACGCTAATTCGCCATACACGAAAAGAGGACACATGGACTAAGACACACATCCGGCTAACTCCAGCTTTTCGGTAAGAAAGAGGAGGATATGTCGAATTATGTTCAATTCTACTATTTGAACGTTTTGATAATTATTGAAACCGAGCGACCAAACTGTCTCACTTGCTATAGAATGCAAATTCGTACACAATTTCGGTACAGCTGCTCTAAAGACTCTTATAAAAAAGTTGCTCGAGTGCAATGAATTCTAACTAAATTAGGTACACGTATTTTATGTACGAATTAATTTATTTAGGTCATCATAATTCTATTTGGTGTTCAACTTGTTGCATACCCTAAAAGACAGTTTCGGTCCGGTACACACACAAAGTTTTGTCCAAGACTTTACCTGCATACTCTCGAATCTGTGCAGATAAACCGGTGCATGTGGACACCATGACTGTGATATTCTGTGAACTGCAAGCGACGACTGCATAGAACATTTCCAAACATTTGTTGTCCATAATAAAGGTACTGGTCTAAAGTTCAAAAAATCACACGCGACACAAGAACATAACTATATTTTGGTGAAATAATAATTTATTAACAAATAATATATTTAAATTTTCTTATAATTTTCTCCTTATGCTGTCAATATTTACTGCCCAGGAACTGTCAATAATACAAAAAAGACGCAAACGTAAACAGTGGAACAAAATCAACTCGATTATATTAGTTCGCCGTAAAGAACTGGCGAATGTAAAGTGAAACGACAGGGACGAGTGCCTAAGATGTGTACGAACCAATGCTTTTATATTTTGGATTAATTTCCTTACTTTGAGAACAGTGAAATACATAGACCATCCGTTTCGAATTTGGAAGTTAGTCAATCACACCAGCTAATAAAATAGAATATGTCTCAAGTGGGTTTGGTTTCAATTTCCTCCTTGGTTTAGATTCCTTCCAATAAATACTAAACACACAGGCGACGTGTATAGGTCAACCTATAAACTTGCCCACCCAGAGGTTGTTGGTTCAGCAAGTCCCACCTGGAACACATATATTTCTACAGTCCTCAATGTTATGGACAGGATAACTGTGTAACCATAGCCATCAACAGTATAAAATGTTAAGTATAGTAACGTACGTGTGTTATATTTATTGTTTTAATAAAAGGTTTACATTTTTGTCCTTATTTCTTTGATTCAAATTTACTGGAAACTAAGAACCTTGTAGAACACTCGTAAGCTTTTGAAGTTTTGGAATGAGAAATGGCTGCTTTGGTGTTGTTATATGACGATTGAGGGGCGTATCCAAGTTCGTAAAGGATGAAGGTCTTAGTAGAAATAAAATAATTGAATTTGATTTCTAATTTATTCACACAGTTGTTATTTACAGAATTAAACTACCTGTCTGCAATTTTACTCTTTTTATTTCACAGAGAGCGCAATAATTAACGTCTATTCAACTGTAATAAACGTCCTTTATATGTATCTCTGTTTGGTTATTGTCAATTTACTCATGCTCATCATTTACATACGTTCCGTCTATCTGTGGCCAACATTTGTAATATCTTGCACTCACACATCCAGTCCAATAGTCCAGCCTGTAGACGTACTCTGCACTACTGTGATGTTCACAGTGTATGATTTTCCTCCTGCTGGTCGCTTCTCTCGCCACACGCTTCTCTTCTAGCTAGTCGTCTATCGCTGAAACTCGTCCATTCAACAACTGCCGGATCGCAGGCTCGACGCTGAAATTATAGCCGCTGGCATTGACCTGAAAGGTTCAACGCACCCCGAGTCACACTGACAGGAACGAGGTCAATAATCCAGAGCTTTCTTTAGATGAACCCAGAAATCCTATCCCCCGAATGTCAGGGACGGCGAGCCGCCAAAGGGTTATCGTGCCAGGATGCCTGCATAAACCAAAAGTGCTGGTAGGATTATCAATCGACTGTCATCCAAACATACCATAGTGACTCGTCGCTCTACAATCATATTACTTCTCTGTCCTTTTCCACCCGCTCGCGCTGGGCAGGTCAAGGTCAGCGGCGGAGACCAGCGTAACGTAACACTATGTTCCACTCTTGAAGTGGACCCAGTAGATACTGTTCGTGTAGAATTTAGTTTCGATTGTCACGTGGTTAATTAACTTCAGAACCAGGCCAGTGTGCCGTAAGTTTTCGGAAAATGGGTGAATTCGGTGATTACGAATTATATATTTACATAATCATATTTTTGCCAGAGCTCACCGTAATATTATTTTCATTGTAGGCCTATATGATGGGATTAACTTGGAAGGAAAAATGTGGATAGTTTGTGATCGTATGTACAGAGCATTAAACTATAAATTCTAATTAGTGTAAAGTAGCTATTTTACGGTGAAATTTAACTACTGGGATCAGAGAAAATGGCAAAACTTATAATCAATGGAAAATCACTTACTCTTACAGTGAAACAATTTCACTGATTAAATAAGTAACGTGAAACATATTCACTGATCAAATAAGTGACTGCCAACTGAGAGCTGTCATTTAGATATTGTTTTTATTGAATTTAGCCAAATAATTGCGAGAAATAAACATATTTCCGATAGTAACTATTAATATATCACGTTTTATCGCAATTTAAAAACGTAAAGAACTTTCTGTGGGTCGTCGGGATTCAACACACACCTCATCGACATCGCTTCTTGACAGATACCTCACCATCTGAGCTATGAAGCCACCGTTGACAGTGAAAAGCAAAATACGTCTGATAGAAGTTTCCATCCAATGCATGTAATTGTAACTAGTATTCCCTTTATTTTCGTATTTAGTTTAATTGGTAACGTTACGATTATTATAAGAAATAATACGCACTTCGCTACATTAAATGCAGTTTATTCTTTCAAACCGAGCGATGTGATGATTACATGTAAATGAAATGAAATACGTAAAAACGGAATGAAAGATTGAATGTTCGTGTTAACTTTTTAAAATGAAATCCACAAAACTCACATTTTAGAGAGTATTTTGTATTGGTTTTATTAGTTTGTGTTGTTTCATTTGGTAAACTTTGTGTAACGGTCATTTTGGCACGTTGTTTGACTGCCAGTTTTACACGTTGTTTATTTGATCCATTAGTAATAAAACAAATTACTGAAGCAATAAGTGAAGGAAAACGGGCTTTTTTTTTCACTAATTCGTCAGTGAAATTATTAATGATTCAGATTTAGAGTGCAGGCTGGCGATCACCTACAGTAGGTCTACGTCACACGAGTATCGCCAAGGAACATGCTTAAAAACAGTCTTCGTAGAACAGTTTTCATATTACTGAAGATAAATGGGTTAGTTGCGGGTAGCAATATTACACGATAATAAATTACGGATACCGAGTACGGTTTACAGTGACATCGTCTATTTAAGCAGTGGTGATGAAAGTTTCACCCTCTACCAGATCTCCAATAACCAAGAGGAACGCAGTAACTCATGCCTGAAAATAGAACGTTTTTGAAATGAATATTTTTTTTTTTTTTTTTTTTTTTTTTTTTTTTTTTTTTTTTTTTTTTTTTTTTTTTTTTTTTTTATTTCTGCGTGTGTAATACGCAGTATATTAAAAATGTGTTTCTAAATGTTCGCTAATATTAGATTTAAAAAACTCATTTTTAAGTAGTTTTGTATAGTTTCTGGTGTCTTCTACTCTGATTACACAAGTCGAAAGAAAATAAAATCCAATCGTTCATTTTTTTTCTGTAGTTACGCATATATGTACATATATACGCCCTTCACACATAGACATAAACATTTAAGTTATTGAAAATTATGAGTTTGGTAATAATTTAAACCTCCAGGATTCGTTTCCTTTTGTGAGCCATGACCCTTACGAGTAAGATTCAATTACGCATTTGTTATCGTCGCTTAGTACTTCACTGCTTAAATGTGTCACCTGTCCATGAAAACGAAAGTACTGACAAAAATTTTTAATTAGGTTCTTTCGATACAACGAAGATATTCTCGAAGGTTTTGGTCGCCTTAAAGTATGGGTTGAAATCAGTAATTTTTCATACCTTTCGAGATATTTTGGACATTGACTTGTACCACCTTTTTAACATGTGATTTATATATTTTACTTAAAGAAGAATGAAAACATTATTGATTCTCCTCGATACAGCTTTATATTAATGTGTGGATTTGAAATTAAATAACGAAATCATGTCGTAAAGACCAAAGGAGGAAGGGGTGGGGATACCATGACATGACTAAAATTAATTTCCTTAAATTCCTCACAGACGATATTAGCGGATGTTTTCGCAAATAAAAGACTAGTTTATGAACATTTTAATAAAAAAATTGTAATACATTCTGGCCAAATTTATCTTTATCATACATTTTCGAAAGAGTGCTCTGTAATTTAGAGCCCCGAGTTAGGCCATTCGGCATCCAGTCAAATACATCTGTAATTGTCTCGTATTAACAAGCCATTAACATTACACAGAAATAGGTAGCAGTTTAATATTATATTCAAATTGAAACATTGACAATTTTAATTAATGTGTTTGTTTTAGTACTAATTTTTATTTAATTGGCTACTGCTATCGACTCACTGAATAGACCTAATTTTTTCAAGTTTTGCCAAGAGATAAAATAGGAAAAAGTGATTAACATATAAAAAATTTAATTTAGCAATTTAAATTTCTTTAAATATGTAAAACTATTTTAAGAATAACTCCCATAATTGATAAACGTTGATCTCCACATTATCAATAATATCAGATTGATTCTTTTTGTGTCTGCAGAAAATCTTCAATACGAAATAAATACTTGTTCACAAATATAGGCTAATAACGTAACATAAACAACACATTGTTACTGACTGTAGCAGACGTGCGAAAAATATGCAGATAACTAAACTCAGATAATCCAATCAAAGGAATGCAAAAGAACTCGAGAATGAGTATTTATTAGATAAACAATAATAAAGGTACCGTAAAAATACGAAAAAATATATACTTGACGAATTAACGAAGTCAACACATAATAACATAATGGCTATAACAGCGGTTTGCACAGACAAAGCAAAGGGAACAACACAGACGAATGCAAACCGGCGTCATTCTTTCGATAACAGGAGTAACAGTCTGGGAACCAGAATTTTTGTTTAAAAACCTCCAACATTCGTTCGTTTTTTTTTTTTTTTTTTTTGACCATTTTATATTGCATATTACGTTTATTCTGGGACTTACGAAAATGTGTTGCAAAATCATTTGTCTAAGTTTATATTTCAGCTATCCACATAACCACACTGCAAAAAAAAATTCAAATATTCAATACGAAACACCTCTATCAATTGGAATTATTCAGTACACTGCTAGACCAGACGTCACTAAGGCAACATCATTGTAAAATTTCTTATTAACTCTAAAGATTTACAGTAGTAATCTTATTGTGAAGGTGTTTGATATATATATATATATATAAACCCACACACGATTTTTAATAATATTCACAAAAAAATTATATATCAGATGTTTCAATGTTTGAGATTTTTGGCATATAACTGCATTATAACAATACCTTACATTTAGTTGTACTTCAGCCATCCCAGTTGTTACTAAAATTATGTAATTACTTGTAATTTTTGCCACTTACCTCATTGCTGCAATGTTCACTTCTAAATTGGCAATATCAGTACGAAAATCAGAAAATTGGTTCGTTAACTTATCAAGTAGTGGCTAGGCAGTTGTTTCCCCGCAAATAGCTTTCCTTTCCGTTTTCATTCCGTGCAAACGCCTATGAAATTTTCACATACTTTCCCACCCCAATTTTACCATACTTCTTCAAACGTGAATGTTTCATTCCACTCCGGCGATGAAGGGTGTTGCTTATTCTTTCCGGCTATAGACTGTGGTTTCCTTGGCTCGGTGTAAAAGGATACATTTTTTCTCAAGAATTCCGCGATTTAAATTCCGTATAAGCGCTTACTGATGTGGTGTTTCTTTGAGTATTTAGCATAAGAGAGCTCACAAAGTTTAGTGTTTCCAAATAAGACCAACAACCAAAAACTGGAGAGAAAATTTTGAGTAATAAAGTAACATTCCTTTCAACTAAACAAATTCGAGTTTCAATATTTAATGCTTCACAATTACCAGATTAAAGTAAACTAGGTAGAGGATAGAAGCGTCTGCTGAAAAAAGCGCTGTGCGTGTTTACAATTTGTGAGTTAAAATATTTTTACTCAGGCGTCGATTACTGAGTGGCTGGTAAAAATAAATAAAAATCAAATATTTTCCAAAATACGGCGTCTAAAACAAAGAAAATATAAATTTTAAAATCAACTCCGAGGGTAACACAGCACGCCAAATAACACGCTGAGAGTTATGTAGAATATATCAAATCGGGATTTCAGGCTAATTATACTATATTTAATGTGGCCTCGATGATCATGGGGTCAAACACCTACCTTCCTTCATCTATATTTCCTTGCTTGTGCAACTTGCCTTCCAAATAGTCACCTCATTGACCCTCGCGGTCGACCAGACACGACAGGCGTGGTCTCCGTGGGGCTGGCTTCATCATGGTGTCAACCTCCTATCGATTACAACACGTCAACCCTTCCTGGCGGAATACAGCGAGTGGATATAATATGTATTGACCGTGCGTAACCAAGTGTCTCGTAAACCATCTCTTTAGTTATGCAAGGACATACAGGCTATACAATAAAGGACAGGAACTCGCGTTCTAAACTACTCCACTACTAGAGAAGGGGCTGCAGTGGTGGAGTGGTCAGACAACTTACTGACTAGCTCCCACCTAGGCGAACCGGGTTCAGCTCTCTGCGTTATCACCACGATCTCTGCATGTGGGAAAGATGGCCTCACCAATTATTCTCAACCAACAAAAATTGAAGACATTTAGTCTTTCTTTATATCTTGAAACTTATTCTGATATTTAATGAATGTGACTGCTGAACGATCACAGCTTTTACTGTCGAGGTTTTTGTCTCTCTTTCCTTATTTTCAACCGTCACTACATATCTGTAATAATCAATACCCGTAAACTTAATGAGCTCGTAATTACCCCAATCGCAGTCATCGCTGCCCAGTTCCACTTTGCCACGGTGGTCGTCCGTTTCCTCACACTTTCATTCCCTGTAGGCAAAAGGGATCCCATTCTGAGACGGATTTAGGGCCAGTGTCTCCTCGGACCTCTCTCATAACACATGTTAAGGTAGCGACGATAAGAGATGCTCTCCTATAGTGTTCTGCCCTTAGGAATAACGCACATCCCGCAAACAAGCTCCTCCCCCTCCCCCCTTCGTCAAACTACTCTACCGACATCGAAGAAATGTTCGCTTCGTTGAGCTTTGCTGCGAGAAGATGCTAAAGGCACCTTCCTCTCGATAAAGTCTGTAACCTGCGGGCAACGCGCGAAGCCGTTTTGGCGTCTCCTCCACTAGGGGCGAGATAAGGCCAGTTCACGTAAGCCGTTGACACATGGAACGTGGTTTGCGTTCTCCTAAAACCGCCTTGCCACTGCGTCCTGTTTAGCGCAAGTGGGAATCGTGCCAGACGATACCGCTGGCCGGCGGGTTCTCTCGGGGATCTCCCGTTTTCCCCGCCCTTGAATTCCGGCACTGCTCCATTCTCACCTCATTTCACCACCATCGGCTCTCAAGACTTCGTTATTAAGAGTCGCTTAAATCTCTTAACTCAACTTTTGTTTGGCGAGCACGAAGTCATACTTGACGTCACAAGTGGGGTGTCGGACATAGGGAAGGCCATGAACAATCTTTTGTTTGGTGTCTGTCATCCATGTCCGTGACGATCCATCTTGGCAGATGGTTTTCCTCGCCCGTGAGCTTTGAAAACCCAAGAGGCCTACTCATAGACTAAAGATGAGGTAGACCGATCTCGCAGGCTGCGCTCAACCAATCTCCGTGTCCCAACATTGGCCTGCTTTTCTGCCAAAACATCTAGAGAAAACTTCATGGTTTGGATTAAAGATTAGAAAACTGATTTGTAAACAAGTACTTGAGATGTAAGTATACTTCCTCTAACCAATTTGTAATGCAGTTTGATGAAATTTAAAATGGTAAAAGTGTGTTGTTCATAGGCCTATATAATAGTTCTTGTTATTTTTAATTTAAGATATAAACAAACATTTTCATCATTGTTTGCGATGTGACTTTGACAGTTGTATATGATTGGGTTAGGTCAATGTTGGGTATATGCGCAGAAGACAAATGAGCGGTCTACCTCATCTTTAGTCTACGGGCCGATCTAGTAAACGACGTTCGAAGTGGGAAGGGACGGACAGTAGAAACAGCGACCTGTCCAGGGGCGGTTGGTTACAAGAAAGACAAGGCACTCCCGCTACGGAACTTCGGACGAAGATACTTATCCATGGCCATTATCGTACTTCCTACGGCAAGTAGCTCGTGCCTATTCCTACGTGGAGAAGAAGAGGCCGGATCTTGAGGAGATGTACAATAACTCGCGGTACCCACGAGTACCTTACATCACCATTCTCGCACAAACACGCGCCAATGAAAGTTGAGTGGAGAGATTTGGGTGGCTCTTCTGAACGACGTCTTGAGAGCCAAGCACCAATCGAAAAACCGTTTCAAAATATAAAAATAATTTGAGCTTACATAGTTATTATATGTATCGTAACGTTTTCATATAGTTAAACATACACTTTCTTCGTTTGTTTAACTGCTTATGGCGTAAGACAGAGTGAAAATCAGCTTATAAATATATATTTTTTGGATAAGGATACGTACAATATTAAATGAGTTTTTTCTTATGTGGTCTATTTAGTTTCGGCACTGTTGTGTCAATAGTGCTCTCATATCGTTACGATGGCGTGGGCAGAAATAGCTTAGCGATTTGCCTGGATGCATCCTCTCAAATAGGAGTACGATCAGGTCAGCAGACAGGAAGTTCCACCCGGACGTAATTACACAAACCAGCTGTTTGAAACAGCATGAATCGCCTCCATCAAACTAGGAACCAGGGCACGATTATGCGAGGACCAGAGACTGCACAGGCCAACGAAACACCTTGGAAAGGGCCGTTTCTGTACATGACACCGGTAGAGCAATGTGGACCAAGAGGCCGCCAAGTAAACTGATGTTCCGACCACTGTAACTGCAAGTACAAACTAGCATCCAGCTTCTGACTAAGGTGTGTTGATTGTGGCTCAATATAAGTCATTTGGGTAGCCATGACATAAATAATTGCCTCCCCGCATTTCCATGTAATATTAATACCAAAAGTTGACTGATTTGTAAATATGCTTCTCATTACTTACATTACTTTTTCAGTTTTAAATAACTTAAAATTTCTTGATGCTCGTATAGTATTTCGCCGTAACCTAAAGATATCTAGAGCTTGATTTATAAAAACAATAAATTTGGAGACCAATTTTAAAATTATCAAACTATTAAATGATTAAAATGTCATATCTGTCTAACAGCTATCTGTTTGAAGAACCAATAATACTAATATCGCTGCGTGAATGGTTCACGCGGACATCACCTACAGGACTATGTACCATGAATTGAACTCGGGCTCTCTAGGCGAAGAAAACTTAACTAACTACTACACAACGAAGGCGGAAAACATATTTGTAAGGCAGTAATTATTGAAAAAAAAAACTCTTATTTGCAAATGTTGTCAGAATAAAATACCTTTCATAATTCTACTCGTATGTTCATTGAAATGTCAAAAACTTAATTATAAAAATTTGATAAGGGAATTGTGATAGTCTATATATTGGTCGCGAGTTTATTTTTTTGCAGCGGAGAGCAATGGTTGACACGTTATTAGAAAAACACGACCACACACGCACATGTGTACGTATAAATACACGTAAATACACACATATGTGTAGGCCTAACTGACCCCACATACCTTCCTTTTCAAAGGGCTGTCAGCTAAACAAATATAATTGGTGTCAACGAACTACGTAACATTAATTAAAACTCTTAACGTCACTGCCGCAAAGCAAGCTCTTATTTAAAACATTTAAGTTTCTTGATTTTTTGTGTTTTACATGTATTTGTGTGAATGAACTTCATAACCTAAAAAATATATGAATTTAAATTCTAAATTGACATCAGACTTTGAATATAATTCAGCGACGAAGTATAAATAAAGGTTGTACATGGTATTTATCTACGTAATACAGGACAAGTAGTAGTCAGACATGCTTTGAACTTGCACGTTGAGCACAGCGACGCTTTAGTTCCTTACTGACTTGCACGTGGAGCACGCCCTACTCGGAGAGCTGAGTGTCCTCAGAGAGAATCTGTCTGCGCCGCCTCTGAGACGCGGCGCGCCGGTGCAAATGGACGTGAATGTGTCTCTCACCACCGCCGGTTTCTTCTTAAGGCGCGACGTGGAGCCTTTCACCTGTCCATCTCCCGCCGCCATTTTGGCGAGCACGGAGGACGGCACCAGAGCAGTCGCCTTCAACTGCGTAGGCTCGTGCAGTCCGTCGGGCGTCGTCGGTGTCAGAGGTTCGCCGTCTCCCGGAAGCAGCGTCCCTAGCATGTACTCGACGTGCGAGGAGAGAAACATGGCGGCTGCTATCCACGCGCTGGCGACGACGTCGTCGCAGCCGATTACGGCGCGTGTCACACACCGCCGCAGGCTTCTGACCAACCGGCCCAGGGCTTCCACGAACAGGCAGTTCGCCATCACGCCAGCCCTGCCTTCAATACGTTCTCTGCACGAGCATGCGATCCCAGGAAGTTTGCTGCCGAGTCCAACTGCGAATATTCGATACAGAACCTGAAAACATACGACTGTCCTCTAATGTAAACTATTTGTTTCGTGCTGTTTGTATGTCACAGAAAAAAAAACTCTCTACTGATGACTATTTATAACCTTCTCTATGCATTTTATACTTTTAGATTTCAACAGCTTAGATATTTTTCCCATATACTAAAGATGAGTGAGACCAATCTCGCTGGCTGCGCACAACCAATCACCGTGTCCCAACATTGAACTGCTTTTCTGCCAACACATCTAGCTTAAACGGCATGGTTTGGATTTTAGGTTAAAAAGCTATTGTAAACAAACGATTTGAGATGTATACACATAAATCTCAAATCTCACTTTCTCTAACCAATAGGTAATGCTGTTTAGTTGAAATCAAACTGGTAAAATTACGTTTTTTTTTTCATACAGGCCTAATAATGTTTGTTATTTAAAAATTAAGATATAACTGTTGACCATGTGACTTTGACAGTTGTGTAGGATTGAGGTAGGTTATTTTTTATTGCATGCGCGAAGACAAATAAGTGGTCTACTTTAACTTTAGTCCATGGTTTTTTTCGATAAGTTCGACATTAATTTTCTCTTTGTCGTCCTGAATTTAAAGCCCACGAAACATCTGCATTAAAATAAAGTATTAATAGGCTAGAGCTTTTTTCGTTTTTCATAAGTTTGGTGTTACAATTTGGTACTTGGGTATGTAAATTTCTATTAGTTCTTCCATCATACTTTATAAATACAACCTATCAACAATATTTTATATAATTTACCCTTGTTTTCCAAAGGAATGGTAGGCTATGCATCACCCAAATGTCTGTCTGGAATGTATGCCCCTAACTGTGGAACCCAACAACGATAAATATGTCTAGACTACATTCCACATATAGTATTTAGTAATGGCATCGGAATTTTATAGTTTAAGATCACTCCGGGTACTTATTTTCAAATTGGCGACAGTTTTAATATTGATGCCACTATGGTATATCTCAGAAACTATGTAACCGATATCAGCCAAATTTTGTACGCTGACAGTGCATGTTGAAGACATTACATTTTGGACCATATTATGCTATTAGTCCGCCATTTTGGATTATAGTGAACATTTTTTAATGGAAATTTTCCATATATCACGGACATCATTTAAATCATTTAAACCAATTTTTGTATGTTGGCACTGCATGAAGTAAGTATTGCATTTTGAAAGTGGTAAGGTAATTAATCCGTCATTTGGGTATAGTCCAACATGAAAAATAAAACTTTGCGTAATTTAAATTGATAAAAATACTTATTTTCAAAATGGTGACAACATAGATATTTTAATTTTATTGCAAAACCTACAATACCGTTTGATGTGTTTCAGACAAAATTTTCATGAGGAAATAAGTTTCACAAACGTCAAATGTGTCAAAACATAGCCTCTATTGCCCTCGATTTTTATAAATGGCGCCATGTGAAAAATAAAGTTCTGTCATATTTCGGGAAAAAAAACCAACCGATTCCTACTGAAATTGAAAATCAAGTAATACTGCAGTACGACATGTAAACTGGCATGTTTTGGTAGGTCAGGCCATTATATTCAAAATGACGGCCACATGAACATTATGAAATACTATTTTTAATATATGAAACCATATAACCAGTTCAACTTAAATTTTTTGTGCTGGCAGTATCCATGCAAGCAAAAAATAAACTAAAATGAACACTCATTTCGATACATTTTGGAAGATAGCACTAAATGAAAGATAAAGCTTCTGAGTTCTATTCAGGGGAGAAAATAACTGGTGCCCATCAAATTCAGGCTACAAGTTGTACTTTCATAGTCAATCTAAACTTATACGACTTATGAAGATTGTCTCAGATTTTCGAAATAAGAACAATATAAATATTTTAGGTTAGTAAGCCATACGTCCAAAACAATTTCAACCGATTTTAATATGTAGCTGGATCTTTGACCATAGAAATTTCCAATGAATTAATTAAAATAACATTCATTAAAAACTGCAGCTTTTATGTCATCTCCCGGACCAACAAACCGATTCTCTCTAACTTTGCACAACATTAGTGCTACAGTAAGCCATGCTGTAAGTAGTCTGACTTTATTTACAGTACAGTAGTCATATAAACAATTTAGTTAAGTTTGCCATATATATTAAACAATATAACCACTTTCTATTAAACTTGTTTTGTCGAGAGTAGTCATTCGAAGCATCAAGTATGCTAATAGAAATAATCTTTTGCCGGCTTTTTGTAAGATAGCCCCAGGTATAAAATGCAACACTTATGCCATATCTCGGAACAGCTCTTTAAATTCCCAATAGATTTTGTACAGAAGTAGTACTACAGTGGACCATGTAAACTTACTTATTACTACGTTTAGAGTGAAACTTCGGACTGAACTGAACGTATACTGGTGTCAAAACGTAGCGAAAATGGAGCGAACATTGCCTGAAAGTCGCATTAAGGTAAATTCTTCAAACCGGATTGTCATGTAAACAAGTGCGAAGGTGAAGTGAACCAAGCCGAAAGCTGTGTAGTGACATATTTCGGAAAGTTACGTATTTGGTTTTTGTTTTAAGCTCCGTATTGTAGGTTTGTCAAGTATAAGAAGAAATCATATTTTACCGAGCATTTCTTAAGGACGAATTTTATATTCGTATGAATTACTGCTGCACACGTTGGCATTAATTTAAATAATTGTTTGGCCAAACAGAAAAAAATTTCACAGCATATTTTTTGCATATTGGGAAGTCAAAATCAGAATTTTGGTGTTGTAGGAACGAAAATATTTACATAAAATTAAAAGAATGTTTACTCTAAAATTGTCTTAATTCATTTTAAGGTAACCTTTTATTAACAAAATCTAAAAATGTGCAAGAAATTTTCTTATTTTGAGCAATTTTTAAAATAGCGGAAACATTTAATAGGCGATTTCAACTATTTCTTGAAATAACTCATAGTATATCATCTGTGTGAGTTCGTTTTTATTGTTGGTACGCCCCAAAAACACTAAAATTGTGATTTTGATATAGCGTTGTGTGAAACTATGCGGAGTAAATTTTTTGATGCGAAGAAATATTACTTTCAAGTAATATCTATAAGTTGAGCAGTATTTTGTAAAAATATAAAGTATAAAAATTTTTTTGTGGCCAACAACATTAATTGATTACTACTTTTTCTAACTGGTTATTAGTAGCTGCTTAATAAATTTGCGGGCAACATTTTTTTGCAGAAATAGCGTCAAGACCAGTTACATTCGCTACGAATAAGTTAACTAGCTGAGGCATTTACTTTCAAAATGGTAGCTATGTAAATTTGTGTAGTATTTAGAGCGGTGATTTTTCTCGTGTTATGTTATCATTTGAATCAGCTTGTATGTTGATCTTCTTGGCAAGTGACGTTTTTATTTTTTGATTAGCGCTGATTTCAGTTGTGAAAAATAAAAGTTTTAGAGATTATTTCCAAAATTATTTTTTACGGGAGTTTTCGTTTCCATAGATATTCATACGCGGTTTTTTCATCGGATATAATGTAGTGTTTTTAGCCAATGTACTATTAATTTCAATTTGTTTAATTGGTCACATCAAATAATATATTTACGTGAACGCAAAAAAAAAAAACCAAATAAGTGACAGCAAACTGGAGATAGCAGATTATACATTTGTAAAGTCTTACGTAAACGAGATTAAGTAGAAATAAATTTAATATCTGTAAGAAATTTCTTCATGCAAATAATTTTTCAATTTTCAAGTCATTGTAAACTATGGAGTTTCTAAGCACTCTGATACAGTTTGAAATTGTACCAGAAAATTTTGCTATTTTGAGTTTGATCTCTACTGAAATAAAATGTAGGTAATATGTAATATCAAATAAACTGGTACTGTGAGTTAACTGCCACTTTAAAACTACGTAGTTAGTTATGATAACTCTTCTGTTTCTCTTTTCTACCCATTGTGATCAATTCTAACTACAGACGTTGTTCTTCCTTATGCTCATTTTTGAAAATCTCTAACCTAAGTTCTCGTATTTGCGAAATGCTAATATCCTGAGATAACTCTCAGAAAATTGCAATCAAATTGGTAGGGGTATACTCCTGTAGCTTTTCAAGTAATTTCAAAAGTGAACATTATTTTATAACTGCATGTGTGCTACAACTGGTGGAAGGACACGCACATGAAATATTTTTTTTTATTATTTTCCTATATTAATTTTTTTCTAGTTTAATTTTTTTTTTTTTTTTTAAAGAGGAGCAATTTCAGGGATGTTTTATTATTTGTAGCAGTGATACGGTGATATTTCATTTCATACAGCGTGTGGAGTTTTGTTTCGAGACAGTAAATCTAAGTTTATTTGCACATTTGTGCATACAAATTTGCATATAGTAAAGGAAAGGCTGCATACAAGCTAAACTTGATTAATGTGATGAACGTGATTACGACGTGATTTGCAAGAGGAAAATAGTTCCGTTCATCTCCGGTGAAGCCGGCCCTACACGATACCCATTTCCGTTGCAGCTTCCATATCCATTTTCTGCTAGCGTTTCTACACCCCTGTAGGTTACAATCCAGCTCCCTCTGGAGGGGTCCGACTCTGGGTTGAATAGTTGTCGTACCCATGGGCATACCCGAGACGGTAATAAAACGTGTTCTAAATCGCTGCTATACCCACGGAGCTGAGACGGACAAGATAGCGGACACTTGAGTAGTAACCTCGATGGCCTATATATACGTTTATAAAAAAAATTACGAGTTCTGTAAAACATGTTTATGTACAAAATTAGACTTAATGTACGCATAAGTGACGGGAAACGTTTCAATTAACTCCCATGGTTATAACAAGACACTATATATATATATATATATATATATATATATATATATATATATATATATATATATATATATAATATATATACACACACATAGTTTTACACGGCGTGATTTGGATGTTATGTCCGTAGGGCACTGGGTTGGTGCACGGGTTCGTGCTCTAACATTTTAGGTTTTAGAGTTCAAATCTCCGTGTCGCGAAACTTTTTTAGTAATTTTGTATGATACAGTTTTGCTGTTCATAATTTAAGTTATTACCAAAAAACACTTATTTCTAGAATATCTTTGTCTAAAAGCAATAATACATACCAAAGCTAAATAAAAAAACACATGCAGCTGATTGTGATGTGCAGTTACTTGTGTATTATTGCTATTATACAAAAAAATTCTAGAAGTTAACGTTTTCTGACAATATTATAAATTATAAACGACAATAATGTATCACATAAAGAACTAGAAATTTCCTTACATGGCGGAGATTTGAACTCTAAATCGAAAAATTTTCGTGGTACATAACCGCGCGCTAACCCACTGTGCTATACACACAACTTGAAATGAATTGTGTAAAAGCTTATTTTAATATGTGAAGCAGGATTGACGTTAACACCCACACACAAAAGTTTTGTTATTAGTTTTGTGATATTTTCCCCTTCCTTTAATCTCCTGACCGTATAAACGTGTTTAATTTCAGAAAGCACACTATTGATCATTATGCTTGTTAAAGATAAATATTTAAATAATTGAGTAATGTTTTCATTAATCGCGTAAACCTCCATTGTACACAAATGTGAAAACAGTGCCTTGTTTTTTATACATAAGAAGTGCCGTTACATACATTATTTTCCATACATTAATAGCCTAGTACTTGTACTCAGAAAATTAAATAAATACAGTCTTCAGGAAAGAAATTCCCTTCGTACTTTTTTAATGTATCATAAAGCTCCTACATATAATATTTGATTGCATTTGTAACCTTGCCAACTGCGGAATGTCTGCAATTTACTAGTTGTTTTGGCCTGCGATTTACAATTTTCTGTTAGCACTTTAGGAGACGTGTGTGTATGAACTGATGCATTCTTTCTTCTCTTCTGCTATTGAAACTTCTATACCTTCTGTAGTGCACATGGGTATAACAGAAGGTAGCAGAAATTGGGTATCGTGTAGGGATGGTTTAAACAACCAGGGTACCTGGTCCGACTGCTTCGTCACTGGATAAATTCGTCAGTTAGATAGCGCATGGGAGTCCTTCTGTTATCCTTTATTTTATTTATCCACAGTTTTCGCAAGTTATTTTCCATTCACGAACATTTCGACATGACAAAAACTGGCATCATTTTTGATTCCACGAGTGTTATAAAACAAATTACATACTGGAATGGACACAGACGTTGTGAAAAATGAAGGAGACACCATTGTAAAACTAGGTGTGTGTGCGAACGAGTGATATCTTGCAGGAAACTGGTTCCTGAGTACTCAGCGAGGATGTCTTCAACGCACCAATGTACATTCGTTGATCCTCGTATCGCTACTATTGGTAAACGACGATAAAATGCAATGATTTTGCTGGATCATCGAACTAGTATTAGGGGAAATGTGCCACTGTGAAGGCAATTTCTCACTTACCTTCGGCCCCCAAAACTGTGGTACGGTTTTTATCTGTCCTTACAGCAAATAGTGTTTCCTCACAGAAAAGAGTACCCACCAACTTGAAGTAAGTTATTCCACGTTTATCCCGGCTGACAAGAGTACACCCTGAGAGGACGATAGTGAGATCTTAAAAGAATACAAGAAATTGTTGATAACTAATGAGTCTTATTTAATCGACATCGGTGCAAATAAAATTCAGTGAAGTTCTTAAAAGCTACTTAGCCTTCTGCAAGTGAGAAACATTTTAAGAAAATTAGATTAATTATTCAGAAATATGGGAAAATGTTAAAATTACTCACTACTTTGCAGAAAGTACGGCAAAATAGGATCCTTATGCATAAATGATGCTTCTAATAATACAATGTATATATGCAATTCAGTTGAATTTCGTTGAAAACTTTCAAAGGAATAACAAAATTATATAAATTATTTATTTAAACCCCCATTAAAACATGCCTACGCAACATGACAGATGTTAATTTACAAACCTTACGGTAGCAGTTTTTACATGAAATTTTCATATGAATCGTTTGATTGGTCTTCGATATATGGCATAAAACCTCCACAGTTAATGTGACAATCATAATAAATGGAGGACGGAAAGCATATGTTACAGAACATTTCATGATTGTCATAGATAATATGCAAAGTTAAATTTTAAATCGTTTACATACTTTCTTATATATAGTAATCTTAGCTAAAATGTTTGTATAGACGCCATTCAGAAAATAAGAGACTTACACACTTAAAACTTATAAATTAATATAGCCTATCACAGTACAAATTGTTCGCCAAATTTGAAACAAATCGCTTGATTGTTTCTCGAGATAATAAATGTATTATTTCATATGGAACTCTCTTACAAAATGACGGATGAATGAGGCTTTGCATGGAAAATTTTTTATGGATATTATTGATACGGTCAGCATACTAAGACAAGTTGAAATTTGTTTTCGAGTTACATAGATAAAAAATTCGTAGCTAAAATGTTTGTATGGCCGCTATTTTAAAAATATGAGTGTCTGACATACCTGAAACATAGATGTACATACCAACTGCTACAGTACTACTTGTTTACAGACTTTGTAGGAATATCTCCATAGTTTCTCGAGATATTACACATAAACTTTATTTATTCTTGCAACACTATCTTACAAAATGGCGGAAAAAAGTGTTTTTATTATATGATGCTTGTAACCAATAATGTAAGCATACAAAATTTGGCTGAAATTGATCAAACAGTACTATGGTAGTTATTTATACAAGATAAACCCAGAATCATTGTATGGCCACCAATTTGAAATCAGTTCAAACTTCTTTTAAACCCCTGTTGCAGCACATGTCCCGATAGCTCAGCCGGTTAGGGCATCCACCATGCTGGCGACCTAAGCTCCAGCCGTTAGATCCCGCCCTCCTCGAAACAATATTTTGAGCTCTGCGAAAATTAAATGGCAGTGCTCCTTGCGGCGAACTCCGGAACTAACATTGCGTCCGAGCAAGAGCCAAACCAGTGCCCCTTGAAGGCCAAAGTTGAACGCAGGACAAGTGGAAACCAGTTGGCGGAATATGGTGGCACAAACTAGCAGCAATAAACAACATTCCAGGGATCAGTGGTGCACTGTAGTGAATGGCGAGAGAACTATGGCATGTGGAACACATGCGACAGATGCGAAGGTGAGTATTTGGGAAACAAGATTGAGGTGTCGAACGAATATGAGTAATTAGGAATCAAAATGGTGGGTGCAAACAATATGGCGGACAGAATCAAGATGGCCGACAAAGTTCAAATTCAATGACACAAGATGGTAGAATCTAAGATCGTGGCTGTGACTTCATCCAAGGTGGCATAATCCAAGATGGCGGTGGTTCCTCGGCACCTCAGTCCCCAGTCCCTGACCCTGAACATACATTTCCTCTCTACTATACTTATATATCCGTTTCCTAAACTGCTACGGGCTACTTGTTATATTTATTAATTTAACAATGTAACAAAGTTCAAGCCCCGAAAACTTGGGGATTTAGGGTAGAAATTTGCTGATGTGAATTAACACACTAAATCCCCAAACAGCTCCATATATTCGTTTGCTGATTTTCTTTTCACAGTTTATTTCCCTTGATTTAGAAAATAAAACATATTTTTTCAAACGTGCACGTCAAAATGACTATATATTATTTTTAATAGAATATTTATTGTAGGGAGCAACAAAGATATTAATCTCAGAAAGTAAAAATGATGACATTATATTCACAAGGAAACGGCGATACGGGAAAAACGCTTGGGAAAAGTAATTTATTAAACGAATGATTGCACACAAGACAGAATTTTCCAACTTCGTGCCATGCAGCACCATACGTGACGATGAAATCGACCCGAAAAAAATTTATAGGCACTACATCACTAAATTGGCGGTTTTGAATACGACTAGCGTCTTTTTGGAAAAATTATTAATATGAAACGGCTCTTAAAAATAAATCCAGTAAGAGTGGAATATTAATCTGACGCATATGTGTTACTCTAATTTATTTCCATAAATATTTTAAAAGTTTTTGATATAGGCCATTTTCTTTCGACATAATCTTATCTCTATCCATATTCTTGGCATTTTGAAATGTTGTCTTTTTCAGTCATTTCATAGTGTCATAGTTACAGAAAAAAATACTACCAGTGGTAAAATAATAGAAATGTTTACGTTTCGGGTTTTATAAATTTGGTGAGTAAATTATAAAAGAATTTAATTCATTACCTAGCAGTAGGTAGGAAGACATAAAAACATTGCCAGAATTTATCGCAGAATAGCGGTAAATATCTGGTATCTGTCTCTATTATATGTATATTTAATTATAGTAATTATTAAATTATTATATTAATTGGAAATTACGTAAATCTGCAAGTTTTTACACGTACGTTCACATATATTACAAATATTGCTAATAACCATGCAATATTACGACACAAAATTATATGGGTAAATTATTATACTTTGTGTGTATGTTCGCAGTATATTGCACTTGTAAAATATTATACGCGGAGAACGATAAAACGGATTTTAAACTGTCATCGCGCCCACGTATCAATAAGTTTAATGTGAATTTTTGTAAATTAAAATGAAAAGTTTTATGGAAGTTTACATCGTGACTACAACTATTACGTTCATAATACTGCAAGCGTGTACTGCAATCTGTTCAGTATTTATATGTAATTACAGGAGAAAGAAACAAAGACAAATATTCCGATTTTAAGATCACTGTAAGACAATTTTTCCAACCACAGTAAGATTAAAACATGACATACATCCCTCTTATTCGGGAAATTTCCTTCTTTCATGTCGCTATCGTTCATTGACGCAATATAAGTAAGAAGCCGGAAGTAAATTGTTATTAAAACAGTTAGATTGGAATGTTGAAACACTTCAGTATAACGTCTGAGAGTGTAAAGTCCATTTGTTGTAATAAATCTCCAAGCGATAAAAGTTTTAAATCTGGAAAGCTATAAAGTCGACTAGCACAGCCGGTGCACCTGTAAACTTTTTATATTTCAGGGCATCTGGGATTACATAAGCCAATGAAGGTGACCCACGCGCTCAAGAAAAATAACGCATTATATTTGGTTCTAAGACTTGAAGTTAAAAAATTATATACCGTTATAATAGTTGTCCCGAAATAAATCTAATTTTCGATTCTCAATTAGACCGACAAACTTCGGGAAGTGGTTTTTCACGAAAAAGTAAGACGAAAACATATGTGAAACTTTATACCTAACTGAATATTAAGGGAGGTTTGAGCCCTTAAAAAGAAACGAGATTTTAAGCCGTATTTGTGCGAAATATCGGCTCTTACAATGAAGGTTCCGATAAAATACAATAATATTCCGAGAGTTATCATTGTATTTTACTACGTTGCCGACATTTTGCGCAAATGCAAACATTCGGTTTAGGTATAAAATGTCACTTATGTTTTCGCCTTACTTTTTCATGAAAAACCACCTACCGAAGTTTGTCGGTCTAATTGCGAATCATCCAGTATATTATACTGGCTTGCCACATGGAGGCGGATACAAAAGGGAGGCATAGAGCATACCGTGAGAGTCCCCTGCCTGTTTGAGCCTAATGCATGTAAAAACGGTCCTTAAAATGGCATGAGACTGGCGATTTATTATACTGTGTAGTTAAATAGTTACTTATTTTTATAAAAACATTTTGTACCGATCTGTGGGTAAGTATCTTAAAGTTTAAACCAAGAGGCCAACATTGGCTCACTGTGCCTCTGCGCGGAAGTAATATTTGATTTCCGATTACAGTTAGTTAAACGCCATGTTACACTTAAATATATCTTATAATTGGCATTTATATTTAATTATGCCATTTTATAGATGTTCGTGAATGAATATAAAATCAATTATAAGATACACATGGCAGTTCGAAAACAGTGTTTCCACACGAAATTACGGGAGTTAGTAGCACGAAGTAATTTTGTATACATATAATATTCTATACACACACTTAAAGAAATAAGTTATTTTAACAAGGGCAACGTTTAATACACTGCGTCTATGTTTACTTCAATAAGATTTACGCAATACTATAATGGCTGGTAATTCGTCGACATGGATTACTTTCATATGATTCCCAACAAAAAATGTCACTATTTGGAAAAACAATTCCCCATTATAAAGTTGGCAATACATAATATCACACAAGGAGAGTTAGGACGTGAGCCTCAACTTATGACTTACACTGATTGACTGTTAAGGGTATAAACTCTACGGAAGTAGGTTACAGAGTTTGTTAGCACACTAACAGGGAAATCATGTAAAATACCGTGTCAAGCCACGACGAAAATTTGATTTTCTTCAAAGAATTTCTCTGAAATTTGATATAAAAGGGAAATATTTCAGACACTTTCACAAAATGTAAGAAGAGCGAGCTATTTAATGTATTGTAGTAACAGAAAAAAGGGAATAATTATTCACAAATGTGTGAGACATTATTTATTGCAGTTTTCATGACTGGTTAATTAAAATATGTGGATTATCATAAGCTAAAATGTCATCGTTTCAGTAAAGTTTACTAGGGGAATAATATGAAAATATCCATCATCGGGATAAATACGATTTATGAAATGTAAAATTCGTTCTGTTGGCGTGAAAACTTCGCTTGCAACCTTCGACCACCGAAATAATCAACTTCCAGCCTTTATACTGATCCAAAGAGAACAAGCCATGCGCATGTACATTAATTCTTTTTCTTTGCATAACTCGAAAAAATGTAGGGTTGGACAGATGTAATTGTCAGCGCATAGAGTTATTACAATTGAACACATGGTGTTCCATTAACGAATTTTCTAGTAAAGGAGACATTCGTGTTTAAATAACGTGTGTTCAGTTTATGATGTGCGACATCACACCCGATGGCACTGTGAAACTCATTCATTAGATACAGAGGACAAGTCAGCGTATTTATGCTCTGTCGTTCATGTTGAACGACGCGACAAAATGGTTGTACATTATGGAGCATCTTTAAACCTGTGGCAGAGAACATGTCGCATTGCCGGCGATATCGCAGGACCGATAAAATGAACGCCGCTTGTATTGGACCCGGATCCATATCTACAATTGTATGAAGTGAGACTTGCTAATCTAACCCCTTCTCTTACACATTCTCTCCCATAATTTTAAAGACGCACTTTGTATTTCGCATGGATAAATGTAGTTCCTTACAGCGTCCGTCATAGTGTCATTTATTAGCTCTAATTTTTCTTATTTGACAAGAAATTTATTTATAAAACAAGCAATTACTTAGGTGATGTAAAAATATTTCCTCAAAAATGTGTTATATATGTATATATTAAAAATAATAATGGATGGATTTCTACTTACATTGTTTAGAAGTAGAAACTCAATAATTTTTAATGCGATATCAAATCTTGAATAAATAATATTTAAAATAAAAATTAAACTGTATTAAGAAGAAATCTTCAGCTGCACCTAAACTGGAATCAGCAATAAAAGCTTAAAATTGTAAGAAAAATTCCATACAGCCTCGTCGTATTAAAGCTCTTGGTTATTTTTTTCTGAAATTATTGTATTTTAGTGTATCAAGTTGGACAAGCTTATATAATCACGTTCTGATAAGGGTTGTCTTTAATGATTTATAGAATTTCTCTACTACAAAACGACACTGTGTCTTTGCACTGGTTGAACAGTTCACAGTATGAGTTTTATAATTGCAGAACATTTTGTTTTAAGACTGTGTCGGGATGAAAGACATTTTCACTACTAACATAAAAATTATCATTCCATTGGTTTCAGTTGGTTGCAAAAATAACTGGGCAAGGAAATAAACATAGAAAACGTGCCTAGGAGGGTGAAGTAACAGGCAATTAAGTATTTTATAATCCAAAACTCATTAAGTGTAATTTTTTTTCCTAAATTCAATTACTATTCGAAAGCGCATTAATCGTTAGCACATGCACTTTTAATTTAATGTTATACTCTGTAACACTAACTTCACAACTTAAAGCGATTCCTCGTTATTACAAACATTTCTCTATATGGGTTTTAAATGTCTTTTTAACGTTAAAACGAAGAACGATTACATATGGTATTTATTATATTTTTACAATGGGCTGTAAACATACAAATATTCTCAGTAAAATTTACAAAATTAATTTATAATATATCGAACCGCATGAAACATGTATACAAAGGCTCTTAGATATGCTACTATGTTACAAATTATTCTGCCCGAAATATAGCTTTTCGCATTGCAACATCAAGTCTAACACGCAATCAGGATATCAATGCCTCCACATCTCGTTCAGCTGCACTTATTATTAATATTTTCAATAAAGGTGTTCAATCCTTGTTCCAACTAAAATGTAGCTGCATTTTTAAAAACAAACTTCACCTTGCCCTCACAATCTATAATCATATTTTATGTCGCTATCATCAACCACCTCGTCGCTACCTTAGAAGTAGTGTGATTGAATACGGCGCTTGGGAACACCTGTTGGGAGTGTTCTATTCTCACGGCATTATCTGAATTTGGATTTTCTTCTTCGTTTCATACTTACTTTGAGTTCTCCGACATTTCTCATCTTATAAAATCTCTGGCTTAATAATTTTTTGGTATTTTCAGAGAATCCCAAATATATATATATATATATATATATATATATATATATATATATATATATTTGGGATTCTCTGAAATATATATATATAAATATATATATATATATATGGGATTCTCTGAAAATACCAAAAAATTATATATTATATATATATATATTTAATAGTTTTTGTGAGAATCAGTCCTTAATGCAAGCCCGTAAAAGACAACCGAAAATGGCGCTCAACATCAAAATACGGCCAACGCGCAAAAAGAAATAACAACCAGTGTTATTACATCGTAATTCCTAAAACAAATAAATAAATAAGATTGTATTTTATGGCCAACAGTCTAGACATGGCATCTTTGTTTTGCAGGGATTTCTTTCCCAACGGGCGGAAATGTTCATTTGAGATATGAGGTTTTCTCTTAATACACCAAGAGAACGATAGTTCGACTGTGAGACGATATTTTTGAATTAGAAATGTTCATTTTCCCTTTGCATTTCTCATACCAATAGCGCTGAGATAGAGTCTGCTAGTGGATATAATAGTTATTTTAACTTATTGAATTTGGAATACTAGCGTAAAATTACTTATATGATGCATACAATGAAATACAAGTAAATCTAATTGATATGACTACTGTACATATTAGAGAAATAGTGAAATATTCTTTGACCGCCTTTTTTTGACATAACGTCATAACCCACTTTAATAAATTATAATATTCAATAGCATTAAGGAAAAATATGTTGGTAAGCATCTTGTGTTTGATATGATTTTGCCAGAGGGCCAATGTAAGAAATTAAAATAATTCTGCATTTTTTGACGTATGATGTTGATGGACTACAATGGACTCTAGTAATAGGGCGCTGACATCACGATGCATCTGACACAAATTATACATAACGATTAGGAACAGACTGTAAACCAAAACCGGCAAAAATGCCCCTCATTGGTTTCGAACTCGGACAGCCCAGCGAAATAAAACATCTAAAACAAAGATCAGCCGAGGTCACGTCAATACACCAAATATGATAATGTTTCGATGAGGCAAGCACGACGGGGGCGTAAGGAGAACTCCCGTATCAGTGGCCTAAACTAGAGCTTAAGTAAAATGATGACAACCCAACACAACAAAAATTAGGGATCTTTCCCCTGCAGACGACAATCGGCGCAGAAGCGCCCATGAATGTCACAGGGGGTAACGGACATCTCGTTTGCAATTAACGTTTAAAACGTTGGTGAGTACAGAGTGATTTGGTAAAAAAAAAACGTGGTGATAGGCGTTCTTAAGAGCGTCTGTGTATCTATGAGTACTTGTTACAAGAGATAAAATACTTTATTTCACCGGCTGTCCGTCGCATTCAGGAATAAATTGTAGTGTTTTGTTCTTCAGCCCGACGTTCTTGTGTATCACAATAAATTATAACTGTAGTGATCTTAGCAATCAGGCGAGGGTGGATTTGTTGTAAATAAAGTAATGTCGAATTATATAAAGTCTTTAAATAACTGCAGATGGCTAAATTTATTGCCTTTGATTCGAACATTTTCGCAATACCTATATTATAATAAATAATAAAACGGACAGCAAAAATTCCATAGTGAATATGTTCCTGCTTACTTCAGATAAGTGACATCTATACTTACTTGTGTGGGAGATAATTCAGTAGATGAGTACGCTCGGCGAATAATCATTGTAATACTTTTATTAACAGTTTTGCAAAGACTCACAAAGAGCATCATAGACCGTCGGATAATAATATCTCAGTGTGTCTAAGTTTGGAACTTGTAATTTTATTGACTCGCACAAAAGATGTTACAGACTTTGAAAATGAGCGCTTCTTCCTGTTGCTCTTTCCCGCCTATTTTTGCGAAGAGGGCGAGACTTAAGCCCGGAACGCCCAAGAATCTTCCTTTTATCCCTGGTGCAAATGGGACTCGGCAAGCGAAAAGCTTATCGGTGCAAGTCTTGTTGGCAGCTAGCCCAGCGTGCCAGCGAAGCGGACCCTATCTGGAATCTGGGACGCGAGTTGTATCAGCCAATCGCGTCTACGCGGACAACATCTGCAGCTGGAGCTCTTCCCGCTCGCCAACACCTTGCCTTCATTCGGCGTCTTCATCTTTGTCTGTTCCTCCACGTCGCTGGTAATGAGAGCCAACCCTATCGCTACACTGAAGCGCGGAGTCAACCTGTTGGGAATAACATTTCAAACCGTGCTGAGCTCGGGATGAATTGAAGAATCGCGGCTGGAATTTATGCTAAATAAATTCTGTTCGGATTGAAAGGAATTGGAGTAAGATGATTGTATTATTTCCGTCATTGTAGACTGGTGTACGTATAGAATCTGGAGCTAGTTTGTACTCGGCCCTACCAATTACAGTACGCTGAACATCTTGAAATATTAACTTTCAGGAGAAAATTATGTATTATGAGCGCCAGTTAACGAAGAACACAATATTTAAACTCAAAACTGCACATTGATTACCTGATCATAATTAAATTTGAAGATTCCATGGTGCGATGGTGCCTTAGTGGCATTCACCACGGATATTATTTAAGCCAATATTAAAAAAAAAAAAAAATCATATTTCGAACAAAATGTGAAAATGTTGCTTAACTTTACTCGTCAAGTAGTGTGCGCGTGTTCTAAAATAACGTGGCACTCTGTATCATCTATACAATTTTTAATTAATATTCCTGACAGTTTATCGAAATCAGTGAAAACTGCGCGTGTGAGGTCACCGAAGCCATAAAATGCAGACGATGTATATCCGGAATACTCATCATTAGTACGAAAGAGGAATTTGATACGGACAAGCAACCCCGCATCTTTGCTGCTTTCAGAATGTAAAACAATTTACATGAATCACGCGTCTGTTAAAACGGCGTCCTTCTCTTTACGGGGGGCCACGGCGGCTGAGCGGTTAGCACGCTCGTCTCCCACCAAGGCTAACCGAGCTCAACACCCGTCCGGGTCATCGGACTTTCGCAAGTGGGAATCGTGCCGGACTATGCCGCTGGCCGGCACAATTCGCTGTTACGAGCCGCCCAAGTCTCTTCACTCATTCTCTTTACGCATAATTTGCTGCTTATTTTACATTTTCATTTTGCGGTAGTGCAGTGTCTTGGATGCGATATTTACTGCTCTTGAGTAAGTTTCGAGTTTATTTTTTCCAACATATGTTATGGTTTCTGTTAAAACAGACAATTTAGAACTTTTATGATGAATAATATATTCTTAATTTTCTTTCGTCTGTTAGAGAATAATAAAGGGGGCTATTATCTGCATTGTAAGAAAGTATATGATCTTGATAATTACATCTTGACGTTCCAAAAATTTAGATTCGCACTGTGAAAAAGTAGTTTAGAGTTGGAAAATAAAAGGTTTTGTTGCAATATGCCCTTTAATAATTATATAAGACTTGTAGAGTTTTTGACTAAACTGTGTGCTTATTTTCAAAATGACGGTTATTTTAAAAAGTATGGTACCATTTCATATCTTGGGAACTATTTAACTAAGTAATATTTTTTCGTAATGTATTCATTTAATCGAGAGAGGACTATTGGAACCGGTCCGCCATCGTATAACATAGAACTACGTGAAAAATAAAACATTTACATCATAACTCGAAAAATACTCAATAGTTTCCCGCTGATATGGGCAGGTTACTAAAACTGTGTAAGTTCATGTTTATATTATATTTAAAATTATAATACACTTATTTTCGAAATTACGTTGTAAATAATTGGGTGACTTGGATAGGAAGAGAAGAAATACGTAAACGTAACAACCAAGATATTCGTACGTAGGGAAAATACTTGTAGAACCTTGTGTGAATCAATGCCAAATAACTTGCACTCCTATGGTGCAGAGGTAAACTCTGGAACTCTGTAAAGGGCATGCAAGGCACTGGCACTCAAAATACC
The DNA here is from genome assembly GCA_029891345.1 of Dryococelus australis. NCBI lineage: Eukaryota > Metazoa > Arthropoda > Insecta > Phasmatodea > Phasmatidae > Dryococelus > Dryococelus australis. The sequence continues at coordinate 123,257,393 of CM056998.1, forward strand.
TTGGACAGTCTTTCGAGTAAAGAAGCTCATTATTTAAATCTTTGCCTTTAATTAAACGAAAATTTGCATTTGTCATTATTGAAAATAAAAGAAACACAATATTGTTAAAATCATTCATTCAAATCAGAGAAGATGAAAATTAAATTCATAAAACTGTTAACTAATGTGAAATCAATTTAAATAAAATTATGCTTTGCAAGTATATTAGAATACTTAAATACTACCACTATTCGAACAAAACATTAATAATCAGAAATTAAATAAAATTAAATAAAAGGCAAAATATTTTTGCTGCCTCTTTCTGAAGTAAAAATAAAATAAAGTTCAAAAAACTGTGTGAGAATTGAAGTGTTTATGGTTTTAGTGTCTCTTAATAAAACTTTATGCCTCGAGCTCCATTCTAAAAATTATATTCAAGGTCTTGGTAACTTCCCACGTAGTTATTAGAATCCTAATTCCTTTCAGTAAAATCTTACTGTTCTCCAATAAAAAATAAAGTCAAATTCACAAAAAAAATGTAAATAATAGATTATTCTTCACTCACAAATTTATTTAAAGTCTATGTAAATTAAAGTTTGCTCCAGACACTAACTCTAGTCGGGTCAAGCAGGACCGCTAAGCAGCGATTAACATAGAAATCCAGCAACTATTACTTGACTAATTGTAGCATCTATCATCATTATGATCACGAGCATTAAACAAACTGATGAGAACGCTACTAGGCACAGTCCCATTGGGCTAAAACACGACAGCGTCACCTTACTTAGTCGCTCGTAGCATACGCCTCCATCATGGCGTGTCGATGTCGTGTAGCGTCACTCGTGGTCGGCAGCGTCCACTAATAAAACCAAACTAAATATGCTAGACTTAGCCTCTTCCCAATATGACTAGGCTAGCCATGGTTGAAAACTAACTTCTTGAACAAAATAAGTCAGCGTAAGTTATGCTGATACCGGGGATTTCGCCCTCAAAATCCCGGCTACGAAAATCACGTCTAGGAATCCTCAGATCCGTACCCAGAAGCACCTAGCTTCCGGCAACTTCCTACTCAAAACTTAAATGGAGCTTAGCTAAATCCGGTCTAACTATATATATATATATATATATATATATATATATATATAGCTTCACATAAAAATAAATGTAAAACAGCAAACAAAAGGAAATAAGCAGTGTTTAAATAAAAAATAATAAATTAGGAGGCATGAAATATCTTGAATAATAAATACTCAAGTTAAATTACCAATTGCTCAGAATAATGCAATCCTTTACCACAGAGTAACATAAATAAACATAAAAATAATGGAAAAGAATAGTGGATCCTAACTCATGATAAATATTAAAAATAACGAAATAAATGTAAAAAGTGCAGGAGCACTCCAATTAATTTAATAGCGACAAAACATATCCAAAAGTATAGGTCTCATACAATTCCAAAAGTGATATATGTGATATATGTGCTAAATTGCATACCAGCCCCTGTGACATATAAATGAGAGAGCACTGAGGTAGTACAGCGTCAATATATATATAATATAAGTTGATTTGAAAGCTATTACATTCCGTTCATTAAATGTTTACCAAACTTTGCAAGTTAAAATTATGAATTCCATGCAATACATAGCAGATACATATCCTCTTTCATTTACCTTTTTATAAGATATTACCAATTAAAAAATAAGTATTTTGTGTCACATC